>CM062809.1:270371972-270983001 GCA_031772625.1 Pinus tabuliformis | reverse complement strand
GCCAAGCAGGGTCAAGATGATGGAGAATTCTCAGGAACAATCTCCAAAGAACTCGGGTAGGAAAAGAGGAAGAAAGAGACAGAATGAACTGTTGAACGAATGTGGAAAATTGTTGATCAACTCAGGTAAGATGAAAGATCTTACCAGTTATTCCTTTACTAACCTTTCTTAATGAAGTTCACAACCTGGAACATTAGAGGAATAGGGAATAGGAGGAAACAAAGAAATCTTAGTAACAGAATGAAAGAAGAAAAACTAGACATGGTTTTCATTCAGGAGACAAAATGTTTGATGGAAAAGATAAGAGATATTCATAATAAGTGGTTATTTAAATATGAGTATTTAGAGGTTAAGGCAAATCACTCGGCGGGGGGGATTCTCACCTTGTGGGACCCACAGAAATTTGGAATTCTGGATGCTGAAGCATCCAGGAACTATCTCTCCCTGATATGTCAACCTGTAGGGGACAAGGAGATATACATGATTACAAATGTTTATGGACCTCAAAAGCAAGCAGACAAACTCAAGCTTCTCACTTCCCTGGAGGAACTAAGAGCGAGACATCCCATCTTGCCCTGGATCGTTGTAGGAGATTTCAATATGATAAGATCTCTTTCGGAAAAAAAAGGAGGTACTAGACAGCTAGGCAACGACTCCATGGCCTTCCAGAACTTCATTATGAACATGAGGCTAGTGGACACTGAAACAATTAATGGAACCTTCACTTGGAACAACAAAAGGGGAGGGGCTCATCAAGTTGCTTCCAAACTCGATAGGTTCATGATTTCAGAGGACCTCTTTCTCTCAGGACCTGCCATGACAGCCTCCATTCTTCCCTTTGGAGGATCAGATCATTGGCCTGTACAACTGGAAGCTACCTTTATGGGCACTCCGAGAAACAAACCTTTCAGGTTTGAAAATGCCTGGCTCTCACACCCTAATTTCACTAATTACGTTGATAAATGGTGGAGAGAGGAGTTGAATATTCAGGGCACAAAAATGTATATGCTCCAGCAGAAACTTAAGCATATCAAATCCTGTCTTAAAGTTTGGAACAAAAATGAATTTGGAGA
This sequence comes from Pinus tabuliformis, assembly GCA_031772625.1. Lineage (NCBI taxonomy): Eukaryota > Viridiplantae > Streptophyta > Pinopsida > Pinales > Pinaceae > Pinus > Pinus tabuliformis. Next base: position 270,981,928 of record CM062809.1, on the reverse strand, counting down.
CATCTTCAAAGCCAAAAGAGAAACTGAACTGAAGCTCCAAGAGATCAATCAAATCAACATCACAGATGGCTTCACCGAAGAGCGGCAAAAATTAACTAACTCTCTGCAGGAAGAATGGGAGGATTGATGCTTACAAGAAGAAATTTTCTGGAGGCAGAAATCAAGGATACAATGGATCAAAGAGGGAGAAAGAAACACAAAATTCTTCCACAAAACCACTATGGCTCACAGGGCACACAACAGAATCACAAAAATCAAAGATTCTCAAGGCATTGAGCTTGTTTCTCACAATGATATGGAATCGGTCCTTGTGCAACACTTCTGCAAAATTGCAAAGGAGCCACTGGAGGACAGATCTAGGTTCATTGATCATTTCACTCGGTACATCCCTCAGCTGGTTACCAGAGAGGACAACCACAATCTCAACAGGCCAGTATCGGAAGAGGAGGTTAGTGAAGTGATAAATGAAATGCAGAGTGGAAAAGCACCAGGCCTGGATGGATTCAATGTAGACTTCTTCAAAGCCTGTTGGGAAACTATCAAACATGACATCCTCGAGGTTGTGGAAGACTCAAGAAGATCCAAAAAAGTTTTGAAGGCTCTGAATGCATCATTCATAGCTCTAATTCCAAAGCAGGAAAATTCCATGACTCCGGATGGGTTTCGGCCCATAGCCTTATGTAATGTGGTGCATAAAATTATCTCCAAAGTTATAGCCAATTGACTCAAACCACTTATACCCTCTCTCATATCGGAGGAGCAAACAGGCTATGTGGAGGGAAGACAAATCCTCAACAATATCATCCAAGCTCATGAGGTAGTACACTCTCTCAAAAACAACAAACAAGTTGGTATGATCATTCAGTTGGACCTCGCGAAAGCCTATGAAAAATTGAGTTGGGCTTACATAAGAGCAATTCTAAAAGCCTATGGTTTTGATTAGAATTGGATAAGATGGGTCATGGCTTTAGTTACCTCAACCAGTTTTTCCATACTGCTTAATGGAGCTCCATCAAGGACCTTCACTCCCTCCAGAGGGCTTAGACAAGGAGACCCGCTTTCACCGTTCCTCTTCGTCCTCATGATGGAAGGGCTAGGTAGAGCGATTAAAATGGAAAATGCTGAAGGAAGAATTCAGGGTATCAAACTCACCATGGATGGAGAGGAAAACACTCATCAACAATTTGTCGATGACACAATGTTGCAGGGCATACCTACAGTCAGGGAGGCCAGAGCAATCAAAAGCATCTTAAATGACTTTGCTATGGCAGCAGGCACTGAGGTAAGCCTTCACAAGTCCAAAGTTTTTTTCTTTAACACTAATATTGCTATTCAGAGAAATATTACCAGAATTCTTGGATTTCAAAGAGAACAATTGCCTTCCAAATATCTTGGCATTCCCCTTACTGACAAACTGCTAAGAAAGAAAGTGTGGGAACCAATTTTAAATAAACTTCAGGACAAGATCAAAAAATTGACATGTAGATCACTAAATATAGAAGGGCACCTTGTGCCCACATAGGTGGTCTTATAGGCCATTCCCATTTTTATGTTTTCAGCTCTTCTGGCTCCTCAAGGTATTAAGCAGCAAATAAGAAGCATACAAAGGGACTTTCTGTGATGCAGAGGGGAAGAGAAAAAGAAGTGGGTTTTAGTAACCTGGGACAAGCTTTGCAAGTCCAAGAGCCATGGTGGATTGGGGCTTCATGATCATGAGACCCTCAACAGAGTCTCGGGAGCCAAGCTTTGGTGGAGATGGATTAAGGAACCGAATGCCCCCTGGGCTAAGCTTTGGAAACAAAAATATGCCAAGCACTCGTAGGAGAAGGATCACATTAGAATTTCAGGGCAAATCAGGGGCTCCCATATTTGGAACCTTGCCTGGGATAATAAAAACATTGTTCAACACCAATGTTTTTTGGAAATTCGAGCAGTGATCTTGCTCAATTTTGGGAGGATAACTGGCAGCAATAACCCAACCTTTATAGGGATGAATTTTCAGATCTCAAAAGTGACACAAACAACAAAGGTATGGTTCTGGTAAAAGACTTCTGGGATCAGGGAAGGAATAATGGAAAATGGAGGGAGTGGAAGGATCTTGGATACAGTGATGAAAACTAGCTAAAGACCAAGGTAGAAGCCCTCACCTAGGAGCTAGAGCATAGAAGGATTCTTGTCTCTTCCTCAACGGATCAATTAAGATGGGGTAAGAACACTGAAGGCAACTTTAACCTCAAAGAGGCCAAACAGGAAGTCACAGGATTTAACTTTGTGAATCCTAATTAGATCTAGAAGAAACTTTGGCAAAGTTCGCATTGGATGAAGATAAAGCTTTTCATCTGGCTAGTGCATCAAAGGAAGATCTTAACTTGGGAGAATCTCCTCAAGAAAGGCTTCATTGGTCCTTCCAGGTGTTACCTTTGTGGCGCTCATGAGGAGACGATTGAACACCTTCTCAACCTTTGTCCTTTCACTTCAAAGGTGTGGGACTGGGTGGCTGCTATTTTTAGACAAACTGATAGGGATAGTCTCAGCATATCCAACACTCTAAAGAACTGGAGGAAGAAATTCTTAGGGAATGAGATAGTTAATAAAGCTTGGATTTTGGTTCCAGGTTTTATCATCTGGAATGTGTGGAAAGAATGCAACAGTCGAATCTTCAAAAACAAATCAAACAGGCCCCAACATATAATTGAGCAAATTTTGAGGCAGCTCAAAGACATAGTAAGAAGCTTGCTGAGGACCCTTCCTAAAGATCCTCCCTTGCCCCATGAGGAGAGAATTTTACTTCACTTGGGTCTCCAGTCTATCAATCCTCTGGGAATAATGAAGGTAGCGAGCTTTATAAACAAGTGTTCTACCATTTGGAAGCCTCCTCCTTATGGTTTCTTAAAAGTTAACATTGATGGAGCAATTAAGGGCAACCCAGGTTTAGTGGGCTTTGGGGGTGCCATAAGAGACGATCGGGGATAAATACAGATAATCTTCCATGGCCACATGGGGAAGGCCACAAACAACATGGATGAGCTCATGGCATTAGAGCAATGCTTGGAAATCCTGGTGAATTCAAGTTTACACAATGTTATAACTGAAGCGGATTCAGAATTAATTATTAGAGCTGCTAAGAAAATTAGAAATGGAACCTCTCCAAATAAAGTGTCGAAGCACTGGAAGCTCTTGCAGGTTTTTTACCGTATCTATTCTCACCTATGAACCCTTAAAACTATCAGATTTTCTCATGTGAAAAGGAAGGCTAACATGTTAGCGGATCGTTTGGCGAATGAAGGAGTCACAAATAGGGACAGGGATTCTAGGTATGCCTGGGATTCGCTTCCCCCAGGTAAATTGCGGGAGGACTGTCTCTGTCAGGCTACCCAGGATATGGAACAATGGACTAATAGGTTGGATCAAAGGGACCCTGAAGAACAACGGGAGGTTGGAGAACTCCACACAATCTAACCCACCTTGGTTCAGTTTTTTTCCAAAGTCCGGATTCCCTTTGTTTGAATGATGAAAGGTTTGACTCGGACAACTCCACAGGATGGGGTAGCCCTCGTCATTTGGCTTAGGTGGTGGTTGACAGAGAATCCAGGTGAACGAGATTGGCTCAAGTACTGCCCGTTGGACGAAATTAAGGGACAACACGTGGCAAAAGGACGTGTTTGGTTTTTCCACGAGTCAACCGGTCCAATACCGCAAGCGGTATATCAGGCAGGGTCTGAATGGTTTCCAGTTTTTCTGTGTTTGGCTCCGATTCCACTCTTTGAGCGATGCGTGGTGGAGCGAGGTGAGAGAAAACCGCCCCCATCGGGTGGTTAACTCACGCGCTTCTCGTCCTTCCGATATCCATGATGACCGTTGGATCTTCGTCTGTGGATCAATGGTGGTGATTGTTTGTGCATTTTGGTTAGACCCGAAATATGTTTAGAGTGTTATGCTTTTAACTTCTGTTGGTCCGTTTGTTAGTTTTCAGGTTGGCCTGTGGTGGGACCTCTTGTGAACCCACGGCAAGTTATGGGCTTGCCCTCCATGGTTTTCTAGGCTCATTTGATGCACGACAGCACTGCCAGATGACCTTGTGCTCTGTTTGGCGGTTCTCCCTGGATTTCCAGTTTAGGTTTCTCTTAGTTTTGGGTGATTGGTTTGGCTTGGCCTGCCCAGCTGACTGTTGAACGCTCGTAGAGCGGGTGTGTGGCTCCTTGTAAATTATGTATATTTGGCTAAGTTTAATAGAAGGTCCTACTCTTACCTGACAAAAAAAAAATTAGATTGAATTTTAAATACGACGGAAATCAGATTAAAAATGTTAAATGTTAAATGTTAAACATTACATGTTAAATATTTAATGTTAACATGTTAACATGTTTATGTGAGATCTACTCCATAATATAACAAAATGAATATTGTATTAAATTTAATATTGTATTGATGCAAAGTTATTAAATTTAAATTTAATATTGTATTAATGCAAAGTTATTAAATTTAATAATATTAATATAATATTAATACTAATATTTTAATATCAATATCAGATTTAAAGATGTTTTTTGCATAGCATGATAACAAAATTTATAATAAAACTACATCAAATTAATATATATGGTTTTTCCTTTTAAAGATTTATTTTACAAATATTTAACTAAAGGAAGTATTAAAAGATTTTGGAGCAGGATTTTCTATTCTTTGTGTTGAATTAACCTTTTTTTTTTTTATTTAAGAAATTATATTGACTTGAGAAAAGAGTAAGATATTTAAAATTTTACCTAATTTGGAACTTTGATGTCGTAAAAAAAATTTGTTAAAAGTAAATATATGATCCCTTCAAATTCGCATATATGATAAAAGAGTTATTAAACATATTAGCAATTTAAGATTCAAGTGAATGTTTTGGCCTATGCTTTATTATTTTTTGAGAACTTGACATACTTACACATCTGGGTCATACTAGGCTGTGAAATGTGCCTCTCACTCAATAAACTCATTTCTAGTATTATTTACTCTCATCACTTCATTATACATTTTATTAGGAAATTTCTTAATCACTATAAATGATTCAATATTTTCAATGTTCATCTTAACCTTTCCTAAGACATGTTAGGAGCATTGTCTATCTACCAATATACTTCAAAATTTAAAAACTTTATGGCCTCAATTTCCATTTCATTATTTGATAACCTCTCAGTTTCCAGTCTTCATCACCAGACATCTTTTTGAACTTGATTTTCCCCTCCATGGCAATCAAGTTATGTCGTCATAAATTGCGTTGTTTATTTTTATTTCCGGAGGTTGATAGAAACTGACTTTGAACACTTCGTCTCGGGCATATAGCTAGTAGGTATCTCATCTGCAGCATCGCCATGAAAGTGTTCCCTTTTTTCTCTGTCAAACTTGTGAAAATCGCTCTTCAATCGAACCTTTGCAAAAGTCGAGGAGTAGTTGCACTTTGGAGCTTGATCTTCTGTTCACTTGGAGATTGAAATATATGTCTCCTAAATCAAAGAGTAAAGGTGCAGAAGATGATAATTTGAGATCATATTTACCAACGAAACATTTTTTTGTGTTGTGCAACGACGGTGTCGTCTGGATGACATCCGTGGTTGATTCTCTGATGCATATTATTAGCATTGGATGGTCTTGTTAGCGAGAGTACTTGAGAGTTGTCATCTTTGCTGCTAAAGAATATGGCTCAAAGTAGGAACCTCTCCTGATTGGATTATCTCGTTCCTGAGATGTCTCCACTGATCGTTCATAATATTTTCTTCCTTTGAATTCTGAGAAAACGCTGTATTTTGAGAAAACTGCATCAATCCTTGAGAGAGATTGTTGACTCTATGAACTGGATTTAAGGTACAATTTATGCAATGGAGGAGTATGCCTATTGTTGAAAACTTGTGCAGGAGTAACACTTCTACCACCCAATCTGGTATGAAAAGTATTTACATTCCTCGAATTGTCGACCATGGGAGGAAATGCCGAAATGGAGGTGATGTCCGGACCAGAAATCCTTTAACAATTCTATATGTTAAAGCCCAACAAGGACTGTGGGATACTTGAATTTTGTATGGCCATAAAGTTGGTAATAAATTCTATATAAGGGACAAAGTATGTTTTTTTATGCAGTTTTCAGTGTATTGTTTTCACTGGTTGAAGTGATTGGGCAGTGTATTGTTTTGATATAAGCATAGAATCATTATTATTTTTTTACCAAGGGAAGGTCATTTAAGTTTTACTTGAGATTCATTGGGTCTCTTTGGCTCAAGTGTCAACTGGTGGTTAATTTTCTTTGAATTAATTCGTCAACTCAGTCTTATTTGTCTCCTGATCGGCAGTGTCAAGCAGTTTTTTGTTGTTGTAACCATCAGCTTTCCTTTCTAGCAATTTTTGTTTCTGTGGTTAGTGGAAACGCATTCACCAATTTCTTCAAAATGGGTAAAAGGTTGTAGAAACTTCAGCAACGGATGAACTTTATAAAGAGGTTTTTAATTACAGATAGTGGTAGTCCTTTTGCAAGCAGAAAATGCAACTCTTAATAATAGGTTGCAAATATCCATCGCTGAGGTTGACCATTTGGAATCAACTATGGGAAAATATTTGCAGACGCTTGCAGATGAATTTAAAGAGAAGATTGACCTCCTTGATGACTTGAATGAGGAAGAGTCTTTTTCTGCCTCAGATTTGAAAAAGCAGCTGGAAGAGAAAAATAAACAACATGATATGGAAATTAATTGTTTAAAAGAAACAATGTTGGAACAATATCAACTTTTGAGACAAGATTATGATGCATTGTCATAACAATTAATTGAGAAGGATGAGGTCATTCAAAAGCTACAAGAGACTAAACAGGAACTTGAATTGGAGGTTAGTCATCTGTAGAAATCTAAGATGGAGATAACAGATGTTGAGCTTCCAATCTCACCTTCTTCCACACTTGATCATGTTGAATGCCAGAAACTTGATGATGATCATGATCATGATTCATCACATGCCTTTGTCACACTTAGTTTTGAAAAGCATACAGGTGGTATTGGATCCCAATTACTGAGAAAAATGGGATATACCAGAGGAGGACTTGGGAAGAATGGATAGGGAATTGTTACTCATATTAAGCCTGTAGTGCAGACATCAAGAGTAGTTCTTGTATATAATCATTTTGTTGCCTCATTACCTACATCCAACTGTGAGGTTCTTGAAGAAAATGTTCCTATTGATTATGATAAACAAATAGTTGACATGGTTGCTAATGTCATTCCAGATGAAAATGTTGTGGCACTCAACTCTGAGTCTGTAGATGCAAAAATTAAGCCATATGCAAATCCCCGTCAGAAGAAATTACCCAAGAATTAGCATTATTGGTCAATTAGTATTCCAACATTCATATCATTATAGAAGAGATGTGAAATAATGAATTGTGGACCAATGCCAACCATCAGGATCAACAGTGGATGGATCGATGAATGGTCATGACATCAATTAAACTAATGTTCGAAGAATTCATATCATTGTGTTGCATCAGTTGTTTTTTGTTGATTGCCATTGTTCTCTTAGTTGTGCTTCAAGGGGGGAATTCACTGACAATGAAGACTATTGATTCTCGCTCCTTCCACAGTTGTGTTTTGGGGGGCTAATTAGATTGTGACAATTGTCGTTGCTTTGTGTTTGATTAGTGTGATGGTGACAGTGTTCATACAACTTTAGGAGTGTTGTTGTACGAAATTTTCCATATTTACAAGTGTCATTGTTTGTTTCTTGGTTGATGGTGCTGCTTCTGTTTGAAGCCTTTATCCTGGTTCCTTACCAACACCTAGTTTCTTTGAAGCATTTTTTGGAGAAGTCGAGAGTGTTTTCCACCCTTGTCCCTCTATAAAAATCCTACTTCAAATATTGATCGACCTCATTGAGGTTTCGCAACTCCCATATTTAGAGTTTTGGTACTTTAGCATTTTGTACTTCTTGATTGGAGCAAGCCTATGTTCTTGCCATTCAGTGTGAGGATCTACAATTTCAGCTCCATGATAATTTGAGCACTAACATCTTTCTCTTTTTTGGGGGGAGGGGGTCAGGTTTCCTACTTTTTTTTTCTCTCTTTCTCTACCTATGAGAATGTGTACATGGGTACCTAATCAAGCCTTGTTGTCGGGACCTATTCTTTGTTTTCTTTCTTCTTTTGTTACTCGTGTTTTGCTTAAAGGGGCCATTGGAGTTTATCTTTTCCAATGCTTCATTTCCCTATGAGCTAGTTTGGTGAGTTGTAAGCTCACATAGGGACTTGCATCTATCCAGTTGTTGTAGTTATCCTTAACCAACATTGGGCTTCCTCCATTGTTATATAATGGAGGTCTTCTATGAACTTTTACAATAAACTTGTGAGTAATAAAATACTTTTTCAATGACTACATCATCATCATCCTCGATCGATTCCATTGTTTGAATCAAGATGATGATCATCATTTGGGATTCCTGCGCAATCTTCACATTGAGATTGCAACATTGATATCAATAATTCTAGAAGTCTAAACATTGTGATATCATTGAGATTTCCTCAAAAATATCACTGAATGATCAAACTATAAATTCCTCTCAACATGGACTAAAAGATAAATGTTCAGTGATCGATCTTATAGTTTGTACTGGTGTTCCACCATGTGAAGTTCCAAATAGTACGTACTCATGGTTCATTGTGGATCTTATCCCAAAAAGAACCGTCCAATGTGGTCGCTTTGTCTCTTGCACTTAACAAGGTGTTCACATGCATGATATCAATTTGTGCACTTGAGTCTCCAATGTGGAATTGAAAGCCATCCTGAACTAATTTAGACAGAGCTACTATCGTGAAGTAGAAGAGATATGGGGTTGGGGTTTGCATTAAAACATTAACATGGAGGATGATTGATATTTCACAAAAAAGTTAGGGGAATGTGGTTCAATTGTTAGATAGAAAGATTTGGTCATCCAATCACAAACAAAGCTATATATAACTATCCAAACACCATTTTCTTGAGTTGAAAAAAAAATCTACACAACAATAATATTCTTAAAAATATTTTATAATTGTAAGATAGTTACGAATATTGTGCCTCTTATCATTTTTAACCATTAGATTCATTTCTCAGATATCGTATCAATTAACTCTTTCTGAATACACTATAATAATTATTAGATTTTATATTTAGTAAAAAAACCTGGTATATATTAAAATTAATTAAAATATAAATATTATAATTTTTTAATATTAAAATTCTATATAATTATATTAATAAATATGTTTATTTTAAATAGTATTTTTATAATTTTAATTTAATTATTATTAATTTTTAACTGAAAGGTAGAGATTTAAATTTTATGGAATATTTATTATAGTTTTTATCTAAATTAGTTATATTTTTTAATTAATTTATCTCAAATTAATTACACTGAAGAAAATGTCATATTAGCACATGTCATATTGGACATGTGGTATTGGCAAATGGTATTTTAAAATGAGATATTCACAACTTAAAATTTTATATAGTAAAGTGGTGGTGACTTTTCATGATTAAAAATATTGTTACATATTTTTTAAATGTATATATGTTCAACTAATAATAATAATAATTTAAAATAATGTTATGATTTAGTTAATTTTTATGACTTTTTTTAATTTCTGTAATGTGAGATATATCATGGAGTAAGTGTTCTGATGTTTAGCATGGATTGATATTTATAGATATTTATTAACTATTTAATTTATATAATTGTATTAGTTTTTTATAGTAATTATGATTTAAGAAGTTTTCAATATATAGAAAGCCATCTAAAAATTAAAAAGTTTCTTCACAAAATTTGAAATCCAAAAATAATTTTTCAACCACCGTCTAACTGTTTCTAAAAGACTAGCCTTAAAATGGGGTTTTTAAGTCAATTTCGAATTTTCACACCCAAATTTACCGTATATATTATAAATAATATAGTATTCCATTTTGGGTCATTATATTAACTAGTTAAAGACATTTTGGAAGGAGCAAGTTGCATTTATTGGAATAATCATGGCGATTTCTTTATTGATTACTATAACCTATTAAGAATTTTCAAATATTATATTTTCAAATATTTATAATATATATTTAGCTTAATTTTAAATTCACAATATAAATTTTTATCAAATTTAAAAAAATTCATTAGCATATCATATCATTGTGTATGAAAATCGAAAAATAAAAGAGGCTAATTTATGCATCAGGTTTATTGATAAAATAATAGCAATAAAATATAGATTTAATCTTAATAAAATGCTGTTATTATTAGATTTTTATAGATTTAATCTTAATAAATATTGTTATTATTAAATTTAAGAAAATTAATAAGAGGTTAATTTATACATCAGGTTTATTGATAAAATAGTAGTAATAAAATATAGATTTAATCGTTATTATTAAATTAATTAACGTATGACAACAGAAAAATAAAAGGGGTTAATTTATACATAGTTCATTAATAAAGTAGTAACAACAAGGGTGGGATCTTCTTCAAATGGGCTTACCCCTACATTGAATAGTTTAAAGAAATATATTTGGCTATAAATTATAAGGATGTGGAAGATGCTAAAACTAAGCTCGTACTTTCCAAAGTTTATTAATAATGAGAACAATCATGTGCGTTGCACTATTGTGACAAGAGACAAGCTCCTAGGTATCTTTAGTTTAGCTCATCTAAAAGGGACATTTTTCCAAGCGCAAATACATAGATAACAAAATTCTTTAAGGATTATTTCAATGTCTAGCCAGATGATATACTCTATGATGGCGAGGGTGCAGGCGTTAGAGTCAGCTTACTCAATCTATCAGCGAGTTCCTCTATGCCTTGGTTAATTTCCTTTCCCTTTGGACTGGGCGCATCAGTCATTAAACTAATGTTTCATTTCCAAGTCCCGATATCATGCGTTACTAATTAATCTTGGCTCTTGGAGACAGCTTTAAAAGCGATATCTCTTTGGTGGATTACATATACAATATATATCCACGGATCTATATGTACGCGCAACATATAATGGAAATTACGATGGCAAAGACTCGCCTATCGTGGACTGACAACAATATATATATACTCTGCGCTCTATGCTATTCTCGGTCTGTATACGTGTATATATCGCTTACCTATATCCGCACTTCAGTTGGACAAGCCGAAGCATAACCAAATCCACATCGCTTTATATATACTCTGCACTTAAATTGTGTGTCGCCAGTGTATAATCAAATCGGTGATCGCTCGACATAGCCTTCTCCCTCCGGACCCGATACAACTATAAGCACTGGTTTATACTTCGCTGGTTCCGCTTTTCGCTAGTCATTGTAAATCACAACTTTGCTGCCTCCGCGATAGTGGACTCAGCGATATATATCAATTCCAATTTATATCATGTCAGTTCCAGATTTATTATTCAACTGGACTCTACGATATATATATGCGGTTTATAAAGGGTTGTTCTCAAATCCGGAACTCGCTCTTGATCACACCATATCTTTACTCGGATGGAAGGCTTGCTGAACCGCATGCAACCAACGAACAGTGGAATAAACCCCCTTTCGATGCTGATATGATCTTGCCGATATGGATCTGCGCCTTCAGCTATGAGTTCTCAATAGCGCCTCCGCGACCTAACGAAAACTACAAGCATTCTTGCTTTCCCCAGAAGATACATACGCCACAGTGAATTAAAAATCAAACAGTATAGCTATGAGTGAAAGGAAAGGAACCTTCACTGATTAATAGACAGTATTATAGCGTGATGAAACCGAATCATTCAACAATACTAAGGCGCCATACAAATAAACTATGCAACCAATTTACAGAGTCATTAAATAAGAGACATCGAGAGAAAAATTCCCAAAGTAAAACTAAGGCACTCGCCCCTCTCCTCTGTCTGATGAGAGCTTTGCTGCCATTTTATTTATAACTAAGGATAGGCCCTCTCGTCCTTATCCAATACAAAGAAAAGCATGCTTTACAGGTGATTTAAAGCTTGAAAGCTCTGTTACAAATAGCATGATTTATTGCTAGAATTTATTCTATTTTTAACTAAGAAAGCATAGAAATTGCAGGCTAAAGGACCCCACTCCCTTACCTGTAGATTTTTTTGGATTTTTGGAATAATTTGGAAGATTTTTCCTTCTGAGTCACATGCTCCCGCATCAGACTCCTGAGGACAAAATTCTTCATGGGCTCCTGTCCATGAGCTCATCTACAGATTTGCCCAATTTCTGTAGAATGTCTTCTGTAACCCAAGTAGCTTCAGTAATCGGCTGTTCCTTCCACTTCACCAGATACTGGAAATACTCTCGTGCCCTTGTCTTCTTGTACACTTTCTTGTCTAGAATTCTTTCTGGCTGTAAATTCTTGGCTGTGGGTAACTGTTTTACCCAGTCAATCTCCGGAGTCTCTTGATCATGTGCTGTGTCATCTGCAACTTCATTCTCATACTTGTACAAGTCTGCAACATTAAAAATTGGTGATATTCCCACACCAGGTGGTAATTCAATCTCATAAGCATTTGCAGAGAATTTCCTCAGTACTCTGCATGGTCCAATTTTCTTGGATTTTAATTTGTTATATTCTCCCTTTGGAAATCTCTCCTTTCTGAGGTGTGCTAAGACCAAGTCTCCAACTTCAAAGTTCATTTCCCTTCTCCTCATGTCTGCTCTGGTTTTATATTTGATGTTGCTGTCCTGTAGCTGTTGTTTCACCTGTTCATGTATCGCCTGCATTCTTGAAGCAAAGTCTTCACCTTCTGCACTTCTCATTTCTTCTTTTCCCAAGTTTCTTAATTCAGATATTCCCCTTGGGTGCATTCCATAAACAATATGGAATGGGCTCTGTCCTGTGCTTCTGTTCGGTGAATCATTATATGCATATTCAACTTGTGGTAACACTTGATCCCATTGCTTTGGATGCTCTGCAGTAAAACTCCTCAAAAGATTGCCTAAACTTCTATTCACAACCTCAGTCTATCCATCAATCTGTGGATGATAGGCAGAACTGAAATTTAATTTAGTTCCCAGCTTCTTCCATAGTGTTCTCCAGAAATGTCCAACAAATTTTGAATCCCTGTCTGAAACAATACTTTTGGGCAATCCATGTAACCTTACAATTTCTTTAAAAAACAAATTAGCAATATGAGAAGCATCACTAGTTTTATAACATGGAATAAAGTGTGCCATTTTTGAAAATCTGTCTACTACCACAAAAATTGAATCATAGCCTCTTTGATTCTTTGGCAATCCTAGCACAAAATCCATACTTATCATATCCCAAGGCCTATCTGGAATTGGCAATGGAATATACAACCCTGTGTTCTGGCTCCTTCCTTTTGCATACTGACAGACTTTACAATTTCTTACATACTTCTCTACTTCAGATTTCATTTTCAGCCAGAAGTAAAATCTGTTGAGTTGTTCATAGGTCTTCTCTCTACCAAAATGTCCTGCAAGTCCTCCACTATGCTTCTCTTTGATTAAATTTTCTCTCATTGAACAGTTGGGTATGCACAACTGATTTTTCTTAAATAACAGTCCATCTTGTATAAAATAATCCAGCCACTCGCTCCTGTCCGCCAAAACAGGATTTTCACAAGCCTCAAATGCCTCCTTAAAATATGAATCAGTTTTATATAATTCCTTAAGAAAATCAAAACCCAACACTTGGATTTGACTTTCTTGCAGCAATACACTCCTCCTACTTAAGGCATCTGCAACTTTGTTTGACTGTCCAGTTATATGTTTCAACACGAAATGAAAGCCTTGAAGATATTCTACCCATTTAGCATGTCTCTGGCTGAGTTTTGGCAGCTGCACTATAAACTGCAATGCATGATTATCTGAGTAAAGAATAAATTCCTTCGACAATAAATAATGCCTCCACTTCTTTAGTGCCTGTACCACTGCATAAAACTCTTTATCATAAGAAGAATACTTCCTTTTTGCCTCATTTAGCTTTTCACTGAAGTAAGCTATTGGTCTATCTTCTTGGCTCAAAACTCCTCCAATTGCTTCTGCGCTGGCATCACACTTAGCTTGAAAAGTTTTGTTAAAATCAGGAAGAACCAAAACAGGATTTTCAGTTATTTTCCTCTTCAACAGCTGAAAATTTCTCTCTGCTTCAGCAGTCCACTTGAATGGTTGTTTATCTTTCTTTATGGTCGCAATAATAGGTGCATTAATCTTACTAAAATTCTTAATGAATTTTCTGTAAAAACTAGCAAGACCATGAAAACTCCTTACCTCAAAAATACTCTTGGGTGAAGGCCACTCCACAATTGCTTTGATCTTTTCTGGATCCATTTTCAATCCTTCAACTGAGATAACAAATCCCAAGTACACCAGCTCTTCTTTCATAAATAAACACTTCTTCAGATTCAACAATAATTTTTCTTGCTGCAGCTTCTGTAGAACATAATTTAAATGCCTCAAGTGTTCCTCCTTGGATCTGTTATAGACTAATATATCATCCAGATATACTATTACAAATTTACCAATAAATTCTTTAAGGACTTCATTCATAAACCTCATGAATGTACTTGGTGCATTGGACAGCCCAAAAGGCATTACTCTCCATTCATATAATCCCTCATTGGTCTTAAAAGCGGTTTTCCATTCATCCCCTTCTCTTATCCTTATCTGATGATAACCACTTTTAAGATCTAACTTTGAAAAATATTTTGCGCCAGATAAACAATCCAGTAAATCTTTAATTCTGGGTAATGGAAATCTGTACCTGATTGTAATCTTATTGATGGCTCTTGAATCCGTACACATTCTCCAGCCTCCATCTTTCTTCAGGCTCAGAACCGTTGGCATTGCATAAGGACTCAGGCTTTATTTAATCAACCCCTTGTCAAGCAATTCTTGCACCTATTTCTTAACTTCTTCATTCTCTGCAGGAGTCATTCTATATGCTGCTTTGTTAGGTAGACTTGCTCCAGGAATCAAGTCTATATGATGACTGATTTTTCGAATTGGCAGTAATTCATTAGGCAAATCATCAACAATAATATCACAATAATTCTCCAGCATTTCTTGAATTTCAATGGGTAATTCAGAAATTTTAGTAGAAGTCAATACTACCTTGGGCTTGCAAATCACAGCAAAATTTACCTCATTTTCTTCAATCTGCTTCAAGTATTCCTTCCCTCCAAGCAACAGAGTTTTTGTATCAGTCTTCTGTCCCGGTACATCTTCTTCTTGCAAGGGCAACAATGTATGATTAACACCATCTTTTCCAAACTTGTAGGTGTTTCGCTTCCCATCATGTATGGCTCCTCTGTCATATTGCCAAGGCCTCCCGAGCAATATGTGACACACGTCCATAGGCATCACATCACAAACAATTTTATCCTTGTACTTGCCCACTTGAAATTCCACTTCACACTGTTCACTTACCAACAGTTGATGTCCCTTTTGTAACCATGACACCTTATAAGGTGTTGGATGCTTCATTGTCTTCAGTCTCAATTTCTCCACTGCCTCTGTAGAGACCAAATTATCAGTGCTGCCACTATCAATGATCATCTAGCAACATTTGCCTTGGACTTTGCACACTGTCCTGAACAAAGTTTTCCTTTGTGGCGGTTGAGCAACCACCTCTTTCACTGGCTTAAGTAAAACTTTATTTATCACCAGAGATTCTCCCCTTTCTGGTGTGTTTTCTTCTTCTACTACCGCTGTCGCTGGTGCTTCTACTTCAGCTGGAGCAACAATTGCATTCCTCTGCTTTGTGTCAGCATTCTCTGGGCACTCAAAAGCTCTGTGTCCCAGCTTGTTACACCCGTAACATCTTATTTCTTTGCCTCTTCCTCTGCCTCCTCTTCCTCTGGAAAAACTCCCTCTGCCTCTTGCATCACCTTCTCTGGGTGCATGCTGGGTTGAGCTACTGCTAGCTCCATCTCTAGGTGCTGTAGATCTACCTCTACCACCTTGACTTCCTTTTCCTCTGAAAGTCCCTCTCCCTTTGGCAGACTGCTTCCTTATGAGCTTTTCCTCCGCTTTCAGCGCTATCTGATAAGCTTCCTCTACTATTTTAGGAGACAACAGGCTTATTTTGTCCTGAATGTCCATTCTGAGGCCATTCATATACCTAGCCACCTTCTCATCTGTGTCTTGGGCTTCTCCAGCTCTTATACTCACTTTATAAAACTCTTCTGTATATTCTTTTACTGTTAAAGCTCTCTGTCTAAGATTTTGCATTTGTCTAAACAATGTTTGTTGATAATTACTTTGCAAGAACTTACCTCTTAACTTTGCTACCATTCGGCTCCAGTTCTTGATTGGCTGCTTACCAAGTCTCTTCCTTTCCGCCTGCACACCATCCCACTAGAGTGCTGCATGGCCTTTTAACTTGGTGACAGCAAACTTTACTTTCTTCTCATCCTCTGTTTCTTCGTAATCGAAGAATTTCTCCATGCTATTAATCCAGTCGATCAATTCTTCTGGATTCAATCCTCCTTGATATACTGGTACTAATTGGTTCCATGGCCTGGCGGTGGATTTCAACACTGACTGGAAGAATCTCATCTCAGGAGTAACCTGTACAGCTTCCTCTTCTTCAGCAGCTTCCATTTCAGGCTCACTGACATCTCCATCATCTATATTTCTATCTGAAGTTAAAGCATCCACTCTAGCTCGCAGCTCTTCCACTGTTTCCAATAGTTCAGCATTTGCAGCAGGTCGTCCTCTTCCACCACGTCCTCGTCCTCTTCCAACTCTGAAAGCCATCCTTCTTCTGCTCCTGAGATTCAATTCAATGTCAGTTGTGGGCTCTGATACCACTAATGATGGCGAGGGTGCACGCGTTAGAGTCAGCTTACTCAATCTATCAGCGAGTTCCTCTATGCCTTGGTCAATTTCCTTTCCCTTTGGACTGGGCGCATCAGTCATTAAACTAATGTTTCATTTCCAAGTCCCGATATCATGCATTACTAATTAATCTTGGCTCTTGGAGACGGTTTTAAAAGCGATATCTCTTTGGTGGATTGCATATACAATATATATCCACGGATCTATATGTACGCGCAACATGTAATGGAAATTACGATGGCAAAGACTCGCCTATCGTGGACTGACAGCAATATATATACTCTGCGCTCTATGCTATTCTCAGTCTGTATACGTGTCTATATCGCTTACCTATATCCACACTTCAGTTGGACAAGCCGAAGCATAACCAAATCCACATCGCTTTATATATACTCCGCACTTAAATTGTGTGTCACCAGTGTATAATCAAATCGGCGATCGCTCGACATAGCCTTCTCCCTCCGGACCCGATACAACTATAAGCACTGGTTTATACTTCGCTGGTTCCGCTTTTCGCTAGTCATTGTAAATCACAACTTTGCTGCCTCCGCGATAGTGGACTCAGCGATATATATCAATTCCAATTTATATCGTGTCAGTTCCAGATTTATTATTCAGCTGGACTCTACGATATATATATGTGGTTTATAAAGGGTTGTTCTCAAATCCGGAACTCGCTCTTGATCACACCATATCTTTACTCGGATGGAAGGCTTGTTGAACCGCATGCAACCAACGAACAGTGGAATAAACCCCCTTTCGATGCTGATATGATCTTGCCGATATGGATCTGCGCCTTCAGCTATGAGTTCTCAACAGCGCCTCCGCGACCTAACGAAAACTACAAGCGTTCTTGCTTTCCCCAGAAGATACATACACCACAGTGAATTAAAAATCAAACAGTATAGCTATGAGTGAAAGGAAAGGAACCTTCACTGGTTAATAGATAGTATTATAGCGTGACGAAACCGAATCGTTCAACAATACTAAGGCACCATACAAATAAACTATGCAACCAATTTACAGAGTCATTAAATAAGAGATATTGAGAGAAAAATTCCCAAAGTAAAACTAAGGCACTCGCCCCTCTCCTCTGCTTGATGAGAGCTTTGCTGCCATTTTATTTATAACTAAGGATAGGCCCTCTCGTCCTTATCCAATACAAAGAAAAGCATGCTTTACAGGTGATTTAAAGCTTGATAGCTCTGTTACAAATAGCATGATTTATTGCTAGAATTTATTCTATTTTTAACTAAGAAAGCATAGAAATTGCAGGCTAAAGGACCCCACTCCCTTGCCTGTAGATTTTTTTGGATTTTTGGAATAATTTGGAAGATTTTTCCTTCTGAGTCACATGCTCCCGCATCACTCTAGTTGCTGGAGGAGGTTCAATGGACTTGTAAAATGCTATGTAGTTTTAATGGCATATTCCATGTATTAATTTCAAAAGTGGATTCCCTATTTCTTTTTTCCCTTGATTCCAAACCAATTGTTTAAGGTGGATTCCCTATTTCTTTTTTTCGTGATTCTAAACTAATTGCATTCTAAAACAATTTATACAAGATTATTATACAGTAATAATAATTAAGATAAAACTAATTCCATATAAGGTTATTTCAAAAACCAACTTACCTTCCTTAAAGGTAGACTAGTTCATGAGGATATCATTGTGGCCCAAAACGGAATGCAACCAATAAGAACAATTAGATTCCCAAATGCCCAAAATAGAATGTAACCAATAAGAACAATTAAATTCCCAAATGAGGTAATTAAGGTCAACCTATAAAATGCCTAGTACCAAGTTCCCATAATTTAGAGATAGAGAGTTAGCGAATCTGCAAACCTAAGTAAGGATGTTAGTGAAAAAAGTCCCAAAAATCTATCTCTAACGATAAAAAAAGTATGAATCTATGTCTCTCAGTGAACAAACATGAGTCATAACTTAAAGTAATGGCATTATGTCCATTAAAAGGTACTTTCTTCCTCTCACTTGAATGAAAATTAACCATCCATAACCCCATTTGGATGATGGTGAAAACTAAGGCTTCAATAAATCCTTAAACATGTTACGAGGGAACATCAGACTCATCGAGTTTATTGCTTTGTCTTGGTGCATGGTTTCGTTAATATCATTTATGTATCAAACACTTAGTTACAGGCGTTTCGTTACAGTATTTGGGAAAAAATCCGAGGGACTCTGCTACCAGTCACGTTTATTACAGGAAGATATGAAAATTCAACGGACTGGCAGATTCCGCATGCTTCTTAATTTTCATCTGTTTTCTCCAAATCTTGGCAATCTCCCTGCCCGACTCCTCAACATTCAATCGAATTACAACACCATTGACCAACAACAAAATACAAACCCTTCTATCACCACAAGATGGGTAATCCTCCTCCTTCTTGAGTTGAGGAACACTCTGAGAAAACATATCCCTCTATAGGCTTTACCACCAGCTTTGTTGTAGGAAGGGATCTTTGGAGTAGGAAGGAATCTTTTTCATATAAATTTTTTTTGTTTTCTCAATCTCTATGTGTTTATTTTGGGGATAGTATTGATTGGATTTTAGCATGTCTCCTCTCCTAAAACCGGCACAACAACCTCTTTTAACCTTAATTTTACTAAAAAAATCTTATCCTCAACAAATTATACTAATAAAACTTAATTTTTTTATATTATATTTTAAATTACATTAAAATATAAATATTACGTTAACCTTTCTTTACATTAAATTTATAATTGAAAGCCTTTTCTTTCCATCAAATTCATATTAAAATAAAAAATAAAAAAAAATAAAGCAAAGATTTCAAATACCTTTCCTGGTATGCAAAATAAAAAATCAAATAAAGCTATAACCTTGACTATTCCAAATCTTAAAATGTTTGATCATAATATCCAAATCTTAAAATGTTTGATCATAATTTTGTAAAAATGTTTAGATTTCTATTTATTTTATATTATAAAATATATAATATTGGCCATTTTTAAGGTAAAATAATTTTATACTATAAAATTTGGGCGAATTCATTTTTATAAAAATGAAAATTGACAAATATTTTTTTTAGAAAAAGCATGAAATATTAACCCATCTGTGAATATTAGTCCCTAAAATTTTCTGTGATATATCCCCTCTTTCGCCTCCAATTTTCATGGTTTGAAACATCCTAGAAAAAAATTTGTACCAAAAATTCCATGATGACTTGTTCAGTGAACAAATGATTTTTTTTTTCTCCATGTTTAAAACCCCAAGAGTATTCCCCAACTTTTTTGTTGCACACCTCAAATATATCCCTTAGATGGTCTTCAAAGATTCTTTATTTACAATTTTTCTATGTTAACTTATGGGGAAAACTTCCAAAACTAGTTGGGTCAACCTTTACTTTCTATTTCGATCAACTTGAAAAAATATTTCATATCTCCTCATTCAAATGGAGTTAGAGGGAGTTCCATATACCATTTGAAAGGCCTTGGAATAATATCTTCAACCATATATCATATGCTCCCATTTAAGCTAGGTATTTAGAGCAAAAAACCATTCAAATATAGGGTATCCAATATTGGCACCAATAAAATATTTCGGTATCTAATCTGAATTGGGGCAAATTAGTGATGCTGTGCTAATTCCCCTCACAAGAATATAAAAATGTGCTTGAGGTTTGACTCCAAAATAGCAAGTAAACGTAGGAATTTTATGTGTTTTTATTTAAGTTAGTTTCATGAAGAAAACTTAAAACATGAAACTAAAACACTGAATGGAAGCATGTATCGAACAATAATACACCATCCATTGATAAACGAGTTCATCCTTCCTGGGCTACATCTCCTTGGATCAGCTGTAAAGGCATGACCCCTTCTCATTATGCTCAAAATTATTCAATTGTAAAGAGTACATAAGTGTGCTGACAAAAAGAGTGGCTAGTTTCCCCTTCAAGGAAACATTCTTTTGCAAAGAACTCTCACTCTAAACACATGACAACCTATAGTTAGTCATGAAACAACCAAAAAGGTAATTGCTCTCAAATCAAGACCCCATACTCTAACTACCAAGAGCATAAACAAGTACAACAATCCACTTGAAGTACTTAAACAAGTTTTTTTCTCCATACACATATAGAGAAAAGATGAAATAAAGCTACATTAATGGATGTTGCAGAAAGCACATGGAGGCTGGAAGACCCCTACAAGGTCATCTCCACCTTCATACTCCTCCATAAATTGAATCAACACTCTGGTTGATCGAAGCGCCCATAGGCTTCAGTTTGTAAAAAGCCTATCCAGAAGTTCTCCTTTGATCTTGAAACTTGTTCCAATGAGTTTAGAATTCCAAAAAATGGCTATCTAGCCTCTTTTTGCAACTCATTAGTCAAAAATTTCCTTAGTTATGACTTTTGCTAGTCTTTCCATAATTTTCTCCTCCAAATTTGGCTTACTGCTAGTTAAATTCAATATCCGTAGTTAAAACTGGAAGTTCCACCTAAATCAGTGATTCCACCATCATTCCTGCCTATCTCTCGGATAAGGATAGAGTGGTCACATGCATAGTGGTGGTCCGGTGTTTAAGGCTACAGTTTCGCAGCCCTGTTGGATATCTCAATCAGCTATCGGTGGAGAGACGTACGTCAACACTCCTTCAGAAACTCTGATCGTCGATCTAGCAGACTTGGCGAGTTATAAACTACAACTCTGAAACATATCGCGTCTAGGACTTATCGCTTATTGCAATCGACAGATAACCTGAAGCCTGAAAAATAGGCACTCTGCGATACACAGATCTGGCAGGATTATGAAACACAAAATATAACATATCACATCTAAGAACCCCATCACAATTGCAATCGGTGATCATTGCCAGAACCATATCACAAATCAAAATATTTTTTTGTGATTGCAATTGCGATATGCAATAAATCACAATACAACCAGACTTTGTTGGGTACTGATCCTAATCATTATGCAATATGCGATTTAGATCGCATCACATTGCTTCATGCTCTGCGCTGGGGGCTGATTCTTTAACATCGACCTGTCTTTTGCTCCAATATGCGATATGCAGGGGCCAATGGTGGCATGCCACTTGGTGCATCCTTACTCACTGAAGGGCTTTTCCATGTCATCCAATCTGGTCATGTCATCAAGTCAACCCTGAACTTTGACTTGCTCTAACTTTTGCATACGAGCTCGGATTTGAGTTCCATTCACACTATTGGATTTAGAATGATGAGCTCTTTGATATGAAGCTAAGGCTATCAAGATTCTGACACTTTTAATTTTTGGCAAATTGTGAGCTCTTGATCACTCTTCCCCACTAAAAAGCTTTTGGTCTCCAAAATTTTAAATAATTTTCAAGTTCTTTATACTTTGTCTGCACCGCAAGTTTCCTACAAGTCATCCTTCCTTCTCCTTCACCTTTGTTCCCTGGAGCCATAAGCGATGAGCTGACACTTGCCCATGTCACTATGGCCATCCAAAACAACATCCTTCACAAGAAGAATTCAAAAAAGATGAGCACCTTGGAATTTCTTATCTGCAAAATACTTATCAAGGATAGATCCTAAAAGACTTTTCCAAATGAACCCAAACAAGCTTCACATAGTGAATACTCGTATAAATTGAGTGCTACACACATTTCTAACATACTAAATGTGCTGCAACTACTCATATAATAACTTTAACATGTGTTTTTTTTTACAAAATGGAATAAACTTGAATCCCAATTTTTCCATTCAAATTGACTATTAACAAGCCAAACTAGCATTGTAATTTCTTAAAGAAAACATTGTTGCATATAAGTGATTTATTTATGAACATCACTTTTACAAATTGCCCAACTATGGGGATATGCAACTAGTGCAAAACAAAAATTTACAAACTTCAGTTGGACAAATAGTCCACCCATTTATTACCCAACCAGGTGAATGAACCCTCTATTTGAAATTTCTCTTCTTTTGAAGTTGCTTCAGGGATGGTCACATCTTGTGCCACTTTTTATTTTGTCACTTCCTCTTCTGTTGCCTGCACGATTAGCTTTCCCTTACTAGGATGAAGTTGTGGAACAATTTCCAACACTTCTCAACCCAATGTCCACTAATATTGCAGTGAATACAAAAGTTCTTTTGAGCTCCTCTCGGCTCACTTGCCTTTATCCTTGGATGAGACTTTCTCCTTTCGGTCTCAATTCCAATAGACATAAACATCTTCCTAATGTTTTATTTCCTTTTATCGCACTTATCTACACAATGGTTAGATGAAAGGAAACAGGTGCATGGAAACATTTTCCTCAATGTGTTATTCAAATCTGCATGTTGTTTTCCATCATGAACAACACTCGAATTAACAGAAGGTTTATACCTCTGTTTACAGTCCTTTAGCTTACACTGCTTATGTGAGGAATTTGCATGGCAAGAAGAATTTAGCTTTGCTTATTCTTCAACATATTCATCTCTCTTTGGAGACGTTCTATGCTATAAGTCCTCATTACGCTTGAGGAACCAAGCGGGAACCATTTCTGGACACAACTCCCAACATCTTTCCTCCTCATGTCCTTTCTTACGAAAAAAGGAACACAATATCCATGAACTATTGCTAGAAGACCACTCTTGTTTTGCAACATAGCCTAAGCCTTCGTATTTAGGCCTCTCCTTGGCCGTAATTGGATTTTTAATGCCTTGTTGGTTTACTCCAAGGCCTCCTCCCATGTAACCCATCTTGGTCAAGAGCTTTGATCCAATGTCTTTATTGTGTTTTACAAAGGTTGCAAATGAATTTACATCAAAACTTTTGCATAAGGAAGAAGCATGTAAATTCTTACCATTTGCTACGTCATTTGATTGACATACAAAGGTGTTTTCGAATTCCCTTTTGATTCGAGATGTGTCCTCTTGGAATCTTCATCTCTCTTCTTTCAGTTCCTCGGATTTGGGTGCTAATAGAACCTCATCTTCCATATCATGTGGAGAAAAGGTACAAAATTGTCCATCTACCTTCTTGGAGGGACTTTCTACACTAGCATGTTGCATATAGTTCTAGAAAAACATGAAGATTATGGAGAAGATGGTGGTTTATCACCATTCTTGTTACATTCTTCCCTTGGAGAACATTCTCCTCTTGGAGGTCTTGAGCTTTCACCTTGTAATTTGGTATTCCTATCTTCATAGAGGACTTTCACCATTTCTTCCATGTCCAAGAAAGCCTTTCTAAAAGGCTTCACAGCCTCTGACATTCTTGCAGGCTCTCCTCCTTGGGACATGTTTTGCATGAATATTATACTCCAATTTCAGGTAGAACTTGGTGGTAGAGATTGTAACAATCTTGATCTCCTTTCCAAAACCTTCTCCTCAATGAGCTTCAAAACACATTGACTCGCAAACAACAGTCAATTCCTCCTTGCATAAAGAAAACCATAGCTCTAATACCAACCTGATCTGAATTGGGGTAGATTAGTGATGTTGTGCTAAATCCCCTCATCAGAATATAAAAATGTGCTTGAGGTTTGACTCCGAAATAGAAAGTAAAAGCATGAAATTTATGTGTTTTTACTTAAGTTAGTTTCATGAATAAAACTTAAAACATGAAACTAAAACAATGAATGGAAGCATGTATCAAACAATAATACACTAGCCATTGATAAAGGAGTTTACCCCTCTTGGGCTACATCTCCTTGGATCAGCTCTAAAGGCATGGCCCCTTCTCATTAGGCTCAAAATTACTCAATGGTAAAGAGTACATAAATGTGCTGACAAAAAGAGTGGCTAGTTTCCCCTTCAAGGAAACATTCTTCTACAAAGAAATCTCAGTCTAAACATATGACAACCTATAGTTAGTCATGAAACATCAGCAAGCTAAGGGCTCTCAAATCAAGACCCCATACTCCAACTACCAAGAGCATAAACAAATATAACAATCCACTTGAATTACTTAAACAAGTCTCCTTCTCCATACACATATAGAGAAAAGAAGAAATAAAGCTACAACACTACTATAATGACTGTTGTAGAAAGCACATGGAGGCTGAAAGACCACTGCAAGGTCATCTCCATCTTCATACTCCTCCATAAACTTAATCAACACTCTGGGGTACCAGAAGTGCTCCTTTGATCCTGAAACCTATTCCAATGAGTTCAAAATGCCCAAAAATGGCAATCTCGCCTCTTTTTGCAACCCATTTGGTCAAAAATTTCCTTAGTTATGACTTCTTCCAGTCTTTCCACAATTTTCTCCTCCAAATTTGGCTTACTGCTAGTTAAATTAAATATCCGTAGTTAAAACTGGAAGTTTCGCTAAAATCAGTGGTTCTGCCATCATTCGCGCTTATCTCAAAGTTAAGGGTCGAGTGGTCACATGAAAAGTGGCGGTCCGGTGGTTAAGGCTACAGTTCTGCAGCCCTGTCAGATATCGCAATTGCAATCAACTATTAGCGAAGAGATAGACGTCAACACTCCTTCAGAAACTACGATCGTCGATCTAGTGGACTTGACGAGTTATAAACTAAAACTCTGAAACATATCGCGTCTGGGACTTATCACTTACCGTAATCGGCGGATAACCCCAAGCCTAAACAATGGGCACTCTGCGATATATAGATCTACCGGGATTATGAAACACAACATATAACATATCGCATCTGGGAAACACATCGCAATCACAATCAACAATCACTACAGGAACCATATCGCAAATCACAATCATTTTCTGCGATTGCGATATGCGATAACTCACATTGCAACCGAGCTTCCTCAGGGGCCAATTCTAATCATTATGCGATATGTGATTGCGACCGCATCGCATCACAACCTTCTCTATGCTGATTCTTTAATGCTAACCTGTATTTTTCTCCAATATGTGGGGGCCAATGATGGCCTGCCACTTGGCACCTCCTCATTCGCTGAAGGGCTTTGCCATGTCATCCAATCTGGCTATGTCATCAAGTCAACCCTAAACTATGACTTTCTCTAACTTCTGCATACGAGCTCAGATTTGAGTTTCATTCACACCGTTGGATTCCAAATGACGAGCTCTTTGATCTGAAGCTAAGTTTATCAAGATTTTGACACTTTGAATTTTTGGAAAATTTTGAGCTCCTGATCACTCTTCCCCAGTGAGAAAATTTTGGTCTCCAAAAGTTTAAATAATCTTCAACTGCTCTATGCTTTGTTTGCACCACAAGTGTCCAACAGGTCATCCTTCCTTCTCCTTCACCTTTGTTCTTTAGAGCCATAAGCGATGAGCCAACACCTGCCCATGTCACTATGGCCATCCACAACAACATCCTTCCCAAGAAGAATTCCAAAAAGATGAGCACCTTGGAATTGCTTATCTGCAAAATACTTATCAAGGATAAGATCCTAAAAGACTTTTCCAAATGAACCCAAACAAGCTTCACATAATGAATACTTGTATAAATTGAGTGCTACACACATTTGGAACATACTAAATGTGTTGCAACTACTCATACAATAGTTTTAAAATGCCTTTTTTTTTTTCACAAAATGGAATAAACTTGACTCCCAAATTTTGCATTCAAATTGACTATCAACAAGCCAAACTAGCATTGACGAGCTCTTCGATCTGAAGCTAAGCTTACCAAGATTCTGAAACTTTGAATTTTTGGCAAATTTTAAGCTCTTGATCAGTATCCAAATAATATTTCCAAGAATCTCTATCTTGCAATACTTATCTTTGACATCCGTAGTATCCCCCTATCATTGACATTAATGAAAACTATATTTGTAGCAATATCACCCTAGTTTTGACATGTTTGGTCTCCCCCTAACTTTGGCAAAAATACAACAAAATATTCAACATAATCTAACTTGGCATCCACTCAATACCATGATATTCAAAAGGATATTTCAATTTGTGAGGTCGAAACTTTCTCATGACAATTCCAATGAAGGTCATTATTATGTCGTTAGAAATTATATGTTGATGTACAAGGCATTTTTTAGAGGATAGGAACCTTGTTCACAAAGCTTTGAGCACAAAAAAATTTGATTTCATGCCTTAAATAGGAAAATGAAATTTTTGAATGACTATTCACAAAAAATAGAACCTTCCCCTAAAATGGGTCCTAAAATCCAAGAGTTCCAATTTTTCGATAAAAAATTAACCAAAATAGATGAAAATTTATGTAGTGGTCCATTTAAAATCATAATCAATCATTTTGGGATGATTTTGGTTGCCAAAATATTTTACTTAAGGAGGTGAGAAAAAAATTTCTTTACCTTTTCCTTGCAGCACTATTTGGCCTTGCTTAATAGTTGACATTTCAACCTAACCTGCCAGATATATTATTACCACTATTTAATTGTTAATATTATTTTTTTCTTAAAATAATATCCTTTTCTAACTCTACTTGAGCCTACAGGTATAGATTCTCTATGTTAATTAATATTTTCCCATCGATTTCATATTCTAACATGGAAGTCTTATAAAATTTATTTTTTCCACATTTACTAATAATTAAATGTCCATATATGTGGGTAGACTAAGTTTGTAAACATTTTCAAGCACCCTTTATGATCCAGGTGGCTCCAAAAATGCTCAAAATTAAGAAGTGGCTCAGAAAAGGCTAAAAACTCAAAATTTTAGATTTCACACAAACCTGGACTAGGTCATAGTGCTCATTGTCTTGATTCTAACAGCGTCAATGACACTCAAATATGATTTCATATGCACAAGTTATTCGTGGTCAAAGTTTTGGTCAAACTAGGTCCAGTGGTAGCCACTAACGAGGCAACAATTTGGAATTTAACGACGCCTGGATTTTGGCTGCTGGAATGGGAAAATTTGTCGCCTCCTTAAATTACTTGATAAACCGAAAAATTTGATGGAATCTGTTTTTCTAATTCGTATTAAAAAACACAAAAAATATATTACAAAAGGGGCGACATGCCACCACACTCGCCACCTCCGCCCAACGGCTAAGACACACAGACACACACATATATATAGGGTGGCGGGTGGTCAAACCCCACCACCACATCACGTTAACAGGGCCCGAAGGTCATTACATATACCGCAACTAGGACGCAGGCAAACAACCCTGCCACATATCGCATACCACCGGGGCTGGCGGGGATCGAACCCACCTGACCATTTGGCCGGTCTGCCAAATGGGCGACCCACTTAAACCAAGCCTCTGAATTACCATAACACAAAAATAAATAAAAAATAAAAATTGCCGCCAATGCCTAACTTCAAAACAATAAAATGCCAAACTTTTCCAAGTTTGGATTAGAACTCGAAATCGCTCGACACCGAATTAGCCATGCCACTAATGTGCTAACGGGGCCATCATTGGGAACTCCTTCTCAAACATTACTTAAAACCATTTGTTTTATTTCCCAGCAGGGGAGCATCGAACAGAGGAGGCTGAGTGGAAGCGCGCGTGTGAAATGAGAAGACGAGGAGGAACTGCACCCAGTCGGGCATGAATTTTGAGACATAATATTCTAGGGGAATATTCCCTAGAATAGTCCACATAATATTGCATGCGGAATCAGTGAGGAATCTAAAAGATTCCCTAAAGGGAAAAAATTCTCAGTGACAGAATCATGCCAAGTTTATACTCAACAGAACTAGAATTTTGTAGGGAATGTGATAATGTGGTTTGTTTCCTCATCTGAGCAACATAATTTCAGATAGTCAACAATGAGGAATCTTTACAGAATCTTGAGGAATCTAAAGCATTCCCTTGGAGGCTAATTTTTTTTAGAGGCAAAATGATGTCAACTTTATAGTCATTTTTCTCAGAATTTCACGAGCACAGTGGTGTGCTTAGAATTATCATCTAAGCAGTGGATTTTTCTCCCATATCTAGGATAGAATATTTAGGGGAATCTTCGAGATTCTCGAGGGCCAGATTTTGACGGGTTCGGAACGAGGTCAAGTTTATAGTCGTTTGACACGATTTCTGGCCACGAATTCAACGGTGTAGTATGTTTCTAAAGTTGAACTTTTCATCTTTAGGACATCCTCGGAACTGGAGGTATATGATGTAGTGATGCCATGTTTTTCTTTCGATTTACTGAGATGATTATTTTGTTGAGATCCTTGTTACCATTATGTTGAAGGATACTTATATGCCACATCATGAGATAATTTATTATCTTGTGATGTTGAAGGAGGGTCCATATGAGTGAGAGTTCCTATAGGAGAACATCTCGTGGAGAGACATGCCACTCTTGACGAGGGAGTTTATCCTTGTAATGATAAAGAATGTACCATGTACTCATCATCATCTTGAAACATTTAATTAAGCGGCTTCCCCATTCTTAACACTAGGCTCAGAGACATAACCCACACTAGGTGAACTTCATTATCAATGTGTGTGTCCTTTGATTTGATGGTCATCATTATGTTTCCTATTCTTTAAAGTGTGCACATGTGCTTTTTCATGCTCTTTTCACATGAAATTTTTCTAATATCATAGAAGTAAAAGATCTTGGTTAATTTTGGAAGCGGGGAGATCTGGATCAAGTTTGGTATAAGAGCGATCTTCTCAATTATGTAAATTGTGAGTGTGAATGATAACCAGAGATTGAAGGTGCAACGAGAAAGAAAATGGAGGATGACAAAGATATCTACTAGGCCTTCTATAGGATGGTCAACATGGTAGATTTGATGTATTCAGATTATGATAAGAAGATGGCAAGAGAGGAGTAGGAGAAAGAAAAAGCAGAGGAAGACAACTATGTAAATTGTGAGTGTGAATGAGTGTGAATGATAACCAGAGGTTGAAGGTGCAACCAGAAAGAAAATGGAGGATGAAAAAGATATCTACGAAGCCTTCTATAGGATGGTCAACATGGTAGGTTTGATGTATTCATATTATGATAAGAAGATGGAAAGCGAGGAGCAGGAGAAGGAAAGAGCAAAGGAAGACACTCCATCTCCATATTTGAGTGATTATTCATCTTGTTCATCGTCATCTCATCGCTCAAATGAGGAGATCAATTAGAGCCTTCAAGTAGAGAATGCTCAATTGAGGAGACTTCTATGAGAAGAAAAAGAGGAGAAGCAGAAATTTCAGCTTCAAATATGGGCCACAGAAGAGGCCTTGGAAGAGTTGAAGAACAATGAAGGCTTAGCAAAGCCATCATCACCTGCTTCAGAATCGACAGCTGATGTAAACAATGTTGATTGTTCTTCATTTTTATTTTCACGTGACACTATTTCTGTTGGAAACATGGAGGTACCCATTTCAGGAACTGGCATG
The DNA here is from genome assembly GCA_031772625.1 of Pinus tabuliformis. Classification (NCBI taxonomy): domain Eukaryota; kingdom Viridiplantae; phylum Streptophyta; class Pinopsida; order Pinales; family Pinaceae; genus Pinus; species Pinus tabuliformis. The sequence goes on along the minus strand of CM062809.1, from coordinate 270,951,891 downwards.
AGACTCCTTACCAATATGGGGTATAAAGGAGGAGGACTTAGTGTTAATGGCCAAGGAATGACTTAGCCATTGGAGGTTATACAAAGACCTCAATTTGTAGGTTTGGGATACACTTAAGGAGAGTTCTCAAAGGTATTAGAAGATTCCAAGGAATTATTGAAGCCATCGGAGAAAGTTGATCATTGGAACACATCACAATCCTCCCATGATAGTGCACACTGCAGAGAAAAAGTTAAAGCAAGCTCTCATCACTAAGATTTCACTAGAGACAACCAAGAGAGGTATAAACAGTCTTAGTATTCTAAAGTTCATTTTGATTACAAGCATATTGTTAATGATGAGCAAAAATCATGGCATAGAAAACCATGTAGTTTTTGTGGTTTTCATAACCATGTGGTTGCTGAATGCCAGAAGAGAATGACAGCAAGAAAGAGGACGAGACGTGAAATGCCTTCTCTACATTAGGGAAAGAAGAAGGTTAAGCAGGTATGGAGGAAGAATACTTTTTGCAATCATTGCAATAGAGGTGGACATCAAAGAGCCACATATTGGAGGCTCCAACCATAGTAGTGTCTTAAGGACAAAGCGCCCATGCAGGAACCATTTAGTGAAGATATTCAACAAGTGAATCCATCACAGGGAGATGACCCATTCACTTTGATGAGTTAGAGATGATTTTACTAGATATAGTAGCTTGTCATGGCCACATTTTGTAAATCTTGTGCTTTGATATAATTGTAAAAGTGATAATGTGTTTTCCATCACTTATAAAAGAAATGATGATGTTTTGGAATTATATTGATAGCTAGGGTATTGGTTTCTATTTTGATGTAAACTTGACCACAGAGTTTGTGTTATAAACTTTTTGCAAGTATGGGGATGCTTGGGTCATGATTGGTCATGTAATTGAACATATAGTTTGCAAAAATTGTACTATAGGTTTGCAAAGGATGAAGATGCCGGTTCATCACTTATGGCTCTAAAGAACAAGGGTGAAGGAGAAGAAAGTGTGACCAGTCAGGACATTTGTTGCGCAGACAATGTAACACAACAGCACGGGGGCTTCACTCACTAAACCCCTGACATAGCACATGCATTCATGGAATACTAAACAATACCCTTAATTTGACTACATATTGGAAAATACCTCTAAAAATCACATTATTTAACCCCCTACCAATATAAGTCCAATACACCTTCCCAATTTATAAAAAACCTATTTTCACTAAATATTGTATGTATCCAGTTTTTTATTCACATTTTTTATACCCTTCTATTTTTATATCCCTGATATAGTGACATGATGCATCTCTTATGACCCCACATGCATTCTACAATGCACCTTTCTTATTTTGATATACATTGTAGATGCATATTTGTTGCACCTTTCTTCTTTTGATAGACATTGTAATTGCATATTAGTTCTCCCAGAATGCAATTACTTAACCCACACTCAAGCACATCTCACTATTATTTGTGGCATTTAATGGTCTAAGGCACACAAAATTCGTTTTGATACCAATTTGAGAGGAAAAATCCTTATTGGCCATGAAACTTTAACACCTATAGGAAAATTCCTTCACTAATCCACCATATCATAAATCAACTCAGGCAATTCTAGGATTGAGCATAGCAATTTCCAGTCATTGGATAAGGTGGTAGTCAAGGCAAAGTCTTTAATGACATTAGATTTCCAATTCCTGAATCAACCTATCAACGATTAAATCTACTACAGATACAATCACCTAGAGCTACAAAGGATCATAAGCAAGACTATAGAGAGCTTACTCTCAGTTGCATTCTAAACTTGTTTATTTGCTTCCCCAAGAGCTACAAAGGATCATGAGCAGGGATAACGAGAGCTTAATCTCAATTACATACTAATCTTGTTTATTTGCTTCAGATCCAGGGGCATAAGAGCATTGGAAGTAGACTCCCACAATGCAAATTCATTTCCACGTTTGGGTGATGCCCAATTTTGACCAAAAGAAAAGCCTCCAAAACCGTCACAGAATAGTCTCTATTAGATACTTTGACGAGGAGAAAGAGGTCTGGTGTGACTCTTATTCCTTTTTGAGTGAGAAGTTCCATGATATGATGGCATATTTATCTATGTAAGTACATACATAGCCAACCTGTAGCAAGACCAAAGAAATACTTACAATCCCTCAAGCATGTGTACAAATTTGTCATTTCATCCATGAAGTTCTTGGTGCTAACACCCATTACATTATCATTGTAATGGGATGCTCTCCCTTAGCTTAAGGATATATAGATAATTATGCTTGCAAGCCTTGGATGAGGACACATCCAATCTTCCATGACCATCCTGCACTCCAACTAATGGCCCATCAAATATAGTTTTCTAGGCTGCATGGATGTGTATTTTTTCAGAGAAAAAAACCTATATATACATGAGAGGTGAACATACATGTTGTCCCAAAAAGGATTGGACTTGGATTTTCATCCCAATTTGAATACATACATAAATACACACATATATATACTACCAATCTTAATTAGGCACATTGATTTCATATTTTCAAGCTAACCAAAATATGGCTTGTGGATGTCAATTTCATATTTCCATGGTATATTTTACCGAAGATAATTCATAATAATAATTCCTCATCCAAGCAAGTATAAACATTGAGGAGTTGGCCCATAAGCATATAAATGATCAGATCTAAATTATGCACTCCAAGACTCCAGAGTAGAACAAAAACCTTCAATATTCTAGTTAGATAGGTTATGAGGATTCCATAAGGTAGAGATCAAAGATTTCACTGTTCCAACCAATCCACAATACATTGCCATAGCTCTTTTGCCCAGATCTATGCTTAACTCAAGAATGAAGTCTGAGGAAGATAGATAGAATTCTTGGGTGAGCTTAAGGAGTAATGTAACACTCCTGCAATGCTCAAAAGTTAGGGTTGACCCCTAGACCAAACTTATAGGAACATGTGTGCATTGGTGAACATTTTAGATTTCATTTTCAGATGTTCTATGAAGACTAATTATTTAGCCTTCTTATAAAACTCAGGATTCCACCTATGAAGCTTGTAATAAAGGTTGGGTCTATAAACTAAAAGTGGCATCATCAACAACATCTCCCATCAACCAATACACTCAACCATGACACTAAAATCAATACTATAGAGTCATACCCAAGAGGTAGCATTCATTTAGTGAAAAAATATCAAGAAATTACAACTAATGTTCCACGTAGTTTCCAAGATAAGGGGACGTGGGAATCGGGAGACACACAGGGCGAACATGTGGGAGCACCCCTAAATTTTAGGAAAATTCAAGGGGATAGGGGGATGTCAGGATATGTGTGTGTGTGTGTTATAAACATGATTCAAATTTAAATTCAATAACGAAATATATTGATTCACACATCATAAATGATTCAATAGTAGATACTAAAGTCTAAATACCAGACTAATAAATTGAAATTACTCAAACTCAGAAATAGTAAAAGGTGATGAGTCAAAGACTTGGTCTAAGGTCATTAGTATCAAAAATCAAGACTCAAAAGTTAAAACTGAGAATGACCAATGGACAATGAACCAATGTTATTAGATTTGGACCAGTGATTGAACCAGTTGACCCCAAAACTGATAATCAGAGAAAAACCAAACTAAAAGACCAGTGAACCAAAAATTACATAAATATTCATTAAAAAAAAAAATGTAAATATTCATGCACATCAATATGAATCTAAATTGTTATACACAAATATGCAAAGTTTCTCATATATATAACAATTAAAGTTGCATATAACCAAAATAACACTGACTGCAATCCATCTTTGAACTAGAAATGTGTCAAGAAAGAGGTTGTAGATGGCCTCTATAGTCCAAAAGAAACCATGCTACAAAAAACACCTGCATATCATCATTCTAGAATAAATTGAATCTATGAAACAACTCCATAGACCTAGAGCCAAGTCATCTTGTTAAGCATTGGTTAGAAAAAGCTTTGTAAATGCACTACAGAAAACCTATGGCTATTGTGAAAAAACTAATGCCACTGTTAAGACACATTACAAATCCTAGTGTTAGAATATTCATCTGTTATAGTTGAAAAGTACATATCATACAATTCAGAATCTATCATGCCCTCCTAAATTGAATCTAGCTTTTTCTTATCAATGCGCATTTTGGTAGAAGCTAGATCCTTCTTCTTGTGAAATGTTGATGCACCAAATCCTATAGCTTTTGTTGAAGTGAAATTTGTTCTTCGATCTTGAATATTATTCTCATAATTGTTTGGAATGGTAGAAGTGGGGTAGGAGAGGTTGCGAGGGTATTTCTTGGGCCTTCATTTAAAGCAATAAACTCTGAAATTGCCACTTTACTCTTCAATTTGGGCTTCAAAGCATGAATGCATGTATAGAGCCTACAAAATAAACCCATATAAATATATTTTGTTTATAACATAAGCACATTGTATATCTTGTAACATAATCACCTTGTACCCATAAATAAGATAAATTGATAAGTGGTTGAACACATACAAGAAGAATGTCTTCCAGTCCAAGGGTTAGATTCCAACCCTTCTTCAGAGTATTGACACATATCTCTCCATTGCTTGCAATATTAGGGTGGAAGATTTTTGTGAAAAAATACCCTGCAGTCACACATCCAATACAAGTTAAAAAATATAAGATTTAGTATTCTTTACATCATAAACAATGTTTTGATATCAAGAAAAGTCAAAGAAACTAATAATTGACTCATGATATGATGGAAAGAATGAATTTCCTTGTGGAATCAAATATGGACAACCACGACTGGCCATTGAGATTTGCCTCACTCAGCTATACTTAACAGGAATCCTGAACATAGTAACTCGGCTATTGCTAATAGAAAATTTTTCATCTTATACCAAATGGTATATTGCGTGACTCCATGAGGTATTATTGTGTGACAATATTACAATGGATTGTAAGAAAATTTACGTGACTGTTATAGGGATTAAATCTCTTCGGTGGAAGACACACCAATATACTTATAGATGGTAAGCAAAAAAAATTGTGTGATTCTGCTACACCTAGTAGGAAGCTTAAGCATAACTCGGCTATACTTGAAACAAAAAAAAATAAAAAATCTCTCTATACCAAATAGTGTGATAATATATTTCAAGACTCCGTTGAGCAATTATTGCATGACTTAGTTGTTCACAATTCAAATAAATTTTGGCCATAAATTAGAAAGCCCAACACAGTTTTGCTACTTGTCTCACATTTGACATCACACATCCAATACAAGTTAAAAAATGCAGGGTGCAAGAGAAATGTGCAGGGTTAGCATGAATACTCATCATGGATGGATATGACTGACATGTAAGGAAAGGAGATAAGTAGAAGAATATACACCACTGAGAAAAAAATCAATTTATATGGCAGAATAAACTATTAATAATTGCATTATATAGTTTATGCCGCATATCATTGATGGTGGAAGCACAAAATCATCACGGAAAATGTCTTGTAGTAAGCACAAAAATATCACTTGTTTAAAATCACCTAAAAAGGAGGTCTGATATCTGACTCAAGGTGGGCATTACACTATCTTCTCCAATGCACTCTTCAACTAATGCTGAAACATCTGCTTGCATTTCCTTTTTCACCAAAAAGATTTGATACACCACTTCCTCCATTTGTTTTGAAATGATAAATGTGCATAATTCTTTATGGAGTCAACAGTGATAAACTCACCTCCAAGAAGATACTTATCTAAAGAATCCTGCCAAGAACATATGTCTATCAATACAAAGTTCAAACCAAAAATAAAGCTTGCAAAATAAACCCATATAAATATATTTTGTTTATAACATAAGCACACCATACCTCTTGTAACATAATCACATCGTACCCATAAATAAGCTAAATTGATAAGTGGCTAAACACATACAAGAAGAATGAATATTATTCTCATATTTGTTTGGCATGGTAGAAGTGGGGTATGAGAGGTCAGTAGGGTATTTCTTGGGCCTTCATTTAAAGCAATAGACTCTGAAATTGCCACTTTACTCTTCAATTTGGGCTTCAAAGCATGAATGTTTGTATAGAGACTGCAAAACAAACCCATATAAATATATTTTGTTTATAACATAAGCACACTATACCTCTTGTAACATAATCACATCGTACCCATAAATAAGCTAAATTGATAAGTGGTTGAACACATAGAAGTAGAGTGTCACAATCCAAGGGTTAGATTCCAGTCCTTCTTCAGAGTATTGACACATATCTCTCCATTGCTTGCAATATTAGGGTGGAATATTTTTGTGAAAAAATACCCTATAGTCACACATCCAATACAAGTTAAAAAATGGAAGATTTAGTATTCTTTACATCATAAACAATGTTTTGATATCAAGAAAATTCAAAGAAACTAATAATTCACTCATGATATGATGGAAAGAATGAATTGCCTTGTGGAATTGAATATGGACAACCATGACTGGCCATTGAGATTTTCCTGACTCAGCTATACTTAATAGGAAGCCTGAACACAATAACTTGGCTATTGCTAATAACAAATTTTTCATCTTATACCAAACGGTATATTGCATGACTCCGTGAGGTATTATTGTGTGACAATATTACAATGGATTGTAAGAAAATTTACGTGACTGCTATAGGGATTAAATCTCTTTGGTGGAAGACACACCAATATACTTATAGATGGTAAGCAAGAAAATTTGTGTGATTCTGCTACACCTAGCAGGAAGCTTGAGCATAGTAACTCAACTATACTTGAAACAAACAAAAAAATTCTCTCTATACCAAACAGTGTGATAATATATTTCATGACTCCATACCAAACAGCGTGATAATATATTTCAGGACTCCATTGAGCAATTATTGCATGAATTAGGTGTTCACAATTCAAATAATTTTTGGCCATAAATTGGAAAGCTGAGCACAATTTCGCTACTTGTCTCACATTCCACATCACACATCCAATACAAGTTAAAAAATGCAGGGTACAAGAGAAATGTGCAGGGTTAACAGGAATACTCATCATGAATGGATATGACTGACATGCAAGAAAGGAAATAGGTAGAAGAATATACGCCACTGAGAAAAAAATCAGTTTATATGGTGAAATAAACTATTAACAATTGTGTTCTATAGTTTTCTTGAGAGAAAGAGCCGCAGGTATGTGGCTCCATGTGTGGAGGATAGGAGGTCTGTCTAGGAAGCGTATCACTTAATTTTGGGTACATATTTCCTGTTGAATATAGCCGTTGTCAGAGGAATACATGTTGGATGTTTTTCTGTGCTATTTGGTGAGGTTTATCTTTGTTACAGGCTGCAGGAATAGAGCTACTACAATAGCTTGATGCTAATACTATTCGATGGTTATGAAGGCATGTATAAGTCCTCTCTAGGATGCATATGCCTTGGCTTGAGTGCACACAAGTCAGAATTCTTCCATGTATTTTGGGACTATTTCATGATTCGTTGAGGAGGAGCTACCAAACTCTAAATCAGTGATTGGGTGTCTTCTATTGATAACCATAGTAATTGAGGGAGAGGAGAATGAGGACTCAAGCTGACAACCCTAACCAGTGACCAGGATTACCATCAACACTTGAAGCTAACTGTGTTTGTGCCCTAACCAGTATTCATAATTGTAGTATAGAAATCTCCAGCATATAGGAGGATATACTTAAAGATTGAAATCTTATATGGTCTTAGGAGATGGGCCAAACCTCTGTAGATGCTTGATTGAAGTATTACAACCCTCATTTTAGAGGACTATATCATTCTTAAAAGAATAATTTCTCTTTGAGATTCTCAGATCCCTAGAACGTTTCAGATGACAGCTATGGTTTCACATCCATCTCATCCCTTTTTGCTTCATTACATACCACTGAGCATTTAAACCCAAGTTGTTAAAGGGTATATTGAAGACAACCTAGTTTGAACATGAGTACTGGATATTTGCTGAGAGTTTGCTGACAATTCTGAATATGAGGATCAACCTTGATTATCCTATGTGGCATAATTTCTGGGAAAATTTTCAGATCAAGGAGCAATATTAGATAATCAATGATTGTATTTCTCTAGCTTTTGTAGAAGTTTGTTTGGGGATATATGTATATATATGTTATCAACATAATATGCCAGGTCTGTGAAGTCATTATGGGAGATGTATTGATCACTTGATATCTCAAGGCAATACGTCCTTTATTCTTAATACCAACTCTAAGGTTCTGAGTGACCTTGCACTGAACTTGATTTAAAAATCTTGATCTCTAATGATGATGTAATTCTAGCAAAATTTGATTGATTCTCTTCTTGAAGCTATCTCGGCTCATTGAAATCAACAATTAACTTCCCCACAAAAATTCTGGGCTATGCTTAAAAGCCTCACCTATTAAGTTTTCTTGTTGGTAAGTAAGGCAATCATATTTTGTGCTAAGAGGTTCAGATTTGAAGATTGAATTCAAAGCAAATAGAAATGTAATGAATTATATTACATCTCATATTCGATGCCTTGACAACGTTATCCTATCTCTGACCTTGATATCAAATTATAGTATCATTTTCTTCAAAGTCAAATGCCTTATCATATTGTGAAATGTGGCTCTTGGTTGTCAAATCTACTTGACCTTCTCTTGAATTATTGAAATCATTCAAAGCTAAGAATGGAACATATCTAAGAGCAAAGGTATCAACTTGATGGAAAGTCATTTTGAAATCATATAAGTGACAACTTAATTAGGACAGTTTTATGAAGATATGTTTAAGATTCAAGTTGAAAATTGACTGAGTGTAGAAGTTGTCATGGAATCATTAATAAGTAGAAAAGGGTTCTGCTCTTGTTGTTAATTTGTATCACTAATACACATCATCAGATGAATGTTGTGGTGAACTGTCAGAGGCTGAAACATTCAGATCAAGGACACAACCTATTTTCGCTGATGAATATGTATAAGGAAATTTTGAGATTAGTTACTGCTAGACATGTATTACTATTATCTTTGGAATAAAACTAAGAAGCCTTGTTAACAAAACAATGCTTGTATGGACCATATTCATATATTAAGCAAGGATGGGGTCGTCCTGGAAGTATGAAGCTCTGTGGCTATCAAGGATAGTATCTTGTGTGGTAAAGATACAATATCAATGGCACTGTCTATGAATGACATCCCTGTACATGCAGAACAACATCATTTATGCTCTATTTTTAGCCCCACCATTTTGTATGATATCGCTGCAAGTCTAGTGGTGGTGGTGATATGTTGTAGGCCTTATAAGTTGATGCTTGTGTTACAATATTATTCACAATCAAGCTGTAAACCAGTCAAATGCATCTTTTGAAGCTTTTATTCTTGAAGATCAGCTAAGAAAAGAATGGTCTTTGTTGAAATCATCTCAAGAAAGATGTATTCTCCTGATTAAAGAAGAACCTTGTCGATTCTTCATAAAGTTCCTCTTTGGTCTGGAGCTTCCTTGAAGACCATAGGACAAGCTCAGGAAATTAAACATAGCAAGGCTCTACTATCTTTGGATTAATAGCAAGTTGAAGATAGACCTATGAGTACAATTTGAGTATGAGGGAGCTGTTTGGTCAATTTAGTATGTCCTAAATTGCTACATTAATTATCAATCCGGGAGTTGTAAACTGATGAAGTGTGGTGCACTATATGTGCAAGACAACCTCTTTCTTATGTTTTTGTCGTTTTCACTTTTTTTTTTTTTTTGGGTTTTTATCTTCGTTTATCTCCTCATATGAATGGAAATCCTATTCCTGAGTTTTAAGAATACTCTAGAAGGCAAGTATGAATATAGATTTTAAGGCAATTGTGTCCTCTATAATGATTTCCAGAACTTAAAACTTCAGAGGGTCTTAGAACATACTAGTAATGAAATTAATACTTGAACAAGAATAACAATGTGTTGCTATTTAAGTCAGGCAAATAATGAACTACTAATCATGAAACTATTATCTCTGCTGCTGTCTAAATACAGAAAAATGAGCACTCAAATAAATCAAAAATTGCAATCTAGTAAAAGTAAAATCAATTTACATCATTCATAGTCCAATACCTCGCCAGGTAGTCTAAGCTATGGCTTTCAGAGATAATGTCAATGATATGAGCAAGTTGATGTCTAATTGCAGAAAAGTAAAACTAAAATCAAATCACATCATTCATAATCCGATTCCTCGCCAGTTAGTCTAAGCTATGGCTTTCGGAGATTATCGTCAATGATATGAGCAAGTTGATGTCTAATTGTAGAAAAGTAAAACTAAAATCAAATCACATCATTCATAATCTGATTCCTCACCAGTTAGTCTAAGCTATGGCTTTCGGAGATAATCGTCAATGATATAAGCAAGTTGATATATAATTGCAGAAAAGTAAAACTAAAATCAAATCACATCAATCATGGTCTGATACCTCGGTAGGTAGTCTATGTTATGGCTTTTGGAGATAACATCAATGACATGAGCAATCTGATATCTAAACTAACTACTAAAGAAAGTGAACAAGACTGGAATCAAAGCATAACTGGAATTAAAAAAAAACTAAGAAAAGCAAAGTCAACAGAGAGGCTAATTCAATGTCACTTAGTTATTACGACAATTATATGAAAATGCCCAGGCCTACTCTATCCTGAAACATACACACACTGATCAGTGTTAGCAGCAATATACAAAGCTTGTAAAACCATAAACAGGAATGAAATGTTAGTACCATATCAGATGAAATATATACACAGGTGAATAACTATGAAACATGTGTAGTGAAAATAAGGAAACAATACGTAAAAATTGTACAGCAACAAGGAAAATGAAACCTCAGCGTACAAGGGCCCTTTGCACAGCCTCGGTCAATAGGCTATCAATCCAAAATTATGTTCACACAATCATATAGAAACAGAGTCTTCTTTATATATCAAAACAAAGGAAGAAATCCTCTCGTTACCACAGTGGAGCTAGTGTCACGGCACAGTAACTTTAACAGCAAAATTACATTAACAAAGACTAACTCTATGCGTATAGAAACGCGTTATTTATAACAAAAACTTCATAACTGTTTTCCTGTGAAACTACGTCAATAGAAGACACGTAAAAGACAACGTCCATGGATTTAGCATAATGGTTGCCGAGATTATTAAATCTATCAACTGTGGCTGTTGGATTCGCATCGTGGGGCAGTCTACAGCTGTCAGCATGTCCCCAGGGATCTAGGAACGACCATGAATCCTTCACGTGCTTGAAGACGGAGTCCTGTTGCTGTAGGATTCCTCTGTTTGACCATCGCTTGACCACCTTTGACCATGGCTTTCCTTGATGAATCCGGCTGAATCAATAGGACCTGATCCATGTCCAGGTCATTCCTGATCTACCCACCTGTCCCGTTTTTCCTGATGACACCTACAACCTAGAGTTTAACAAAAACAGCTGCGGAAAGTGGCTGCATTCCGCAACTCATGAGAAAAATCTAATTCAAACAGCAAACACAAAAACATAGTCAGAAAACCACTTAAGTGCTCTTTTAGAATCAATATGCAATGATTTTGATAGCTTATGAGGTTCCAGGTGAGGGGGAAAAGTCTAGGAAATTTTGTAGGAGATATGTAGTTTCAGGACTCAACAGGAGCTATGATTAAGCTATTGATGACATTTGTCCTACTGATGATAACCCTCTCATTTATCAAAGTAAGAGGGAGATTTCTCTTGAGGGGTCAAGATGAAGGGCTCTAAGATTAAAAGGTTTGATAAGATGGAGATGTTGTTAATTTTGACATAGTCATCTTATGAGGTCTGATTAAATTGTTTAATGAAGTGTATTCTTCCAATACAAGATGTTGTTATTTTGAATAGAAAAAAAACAGTTTACAAGGCTCCCATGACAAAAGGGGCGTACCTCTGTATACAAATAGAAATGGTAAATGTCTTGAACATATTCAACTACAGCAAGTTGATTTTCATTATCTGCTTCGTCAATGTTGGGCAAGTAAAACAAAACCAACGGAAGTAAAATAAATACATGTAAACCATCCCAACTAAACAGGAAAGCAAAGAGCCCTGTTATTGACCTCAATATATCCACATGCAGTTACCGATTTGAAATAGAGGCCAACATATAAAGCCTAGTAGTAGTGAACTCATATCATTCACCTCATGTTTCATACTAACATCTGGGGATTGATATATGATAAATAAATCAGATAGTTGTTTAATCACACACAATTTATACAACCATGGATGATGTACATACCATGGACGATGACTTTGTTGTAGCACTCATATTCTTGACATCAACACCAAACAACCAATTCTAATTGTTAACTCTAATTGGTAAAAACCCCAAAATATCTGCAAAAGACCAGAGCATCATATTGGGAAGCTGAATCTACCTTGGCATTTGCTTATCAACAAGTTGATTCTACTTCCTAGATTTCCTGTGGACATAGAATTACACACCCAAAGCATCACATACACATTTTTCTTCATTAGCCCCCGCCAGAAGAGGGTTTAAAATTTCTGAATAAGCATATGGCTAGAGAAAAATGCTTGACCAGAGAGGCTAAGCTCACAATCAAAACTTCTTTATAAAACTGAAGTTTCCACTATGTGCTAATAAAACATGAGTACTACATAAGGGTTTTGCAAATTTAAAAAAAAATACATATGTTCTAGGAATCAAAAATCCTTCTTAGTCTATCTAGATCTCATCACCCCCATTAGGTTTTGAAGCATGGCACCCTACGTTCCCAATGTTTGATAAAACCTTTATAGGCCTCGTTTCGGCCCGCGTCACCACTACATCACAAAGCATGCATATAACCTCTATCAAATCAATCTATATTTTACACTAGTCATATAGAGCCATTGGTATTCATATAAACACTAATAAAGATGTACTACATATTTGCTAATATTAGGTTTTGGTATGGGGTTTGTACAACAAAATAATGTAAAATACCTTTGCTAGCCATGGGCATGTTGGGCTTCGCCATCCTATTTTCGATTCCAATTTTGGTTTGCTGAAAATACAAACACAAAGCATTCAGTAACTATTGAACAACCAAAGCCCTCTAAAACTGATAAAGAAGCCATAACTGAGTGCGATCCTGACCTTAAACATAAATTAAAGAATTCTAAAATCTTACCAGCCATCTTGGAGATTCTGTGATAATGGAGAGACCAATAAGCAATAGAAAACTGGGAACTAGCTCTACATCACCTCCCATTGGCAACTTGCCTCGCTCAACAACGCATATTTTTTTCTTCTAGTTGTGTTCCCGGGAGAGATCATAGGTATATTCTGTATGAAAGTTTGTGAAAAGTGGCCACCAAGTGGCCTTATTTTCCTTTTTGGAGGTGATATGTCATGCTATAAGCACTTTGCTATGTATTTTCCTTTTCCAAACCATGAAATAGAAACGTATGCATTCTTTCTTTGGAAAAATAAAATCAATTAAAATTTGCATACCATTCACCCTATCAAATTCTTGTCAATCCAAAAGTTGCAAAAAATCAGATACCATTCACCTTAAAATAGCCCTTGGATCATATGCACACATTGCAAGGCCCATCAAACACATGTATATCAATGTAGGCAAAAATAAGAAAGCAAAGTGCCATCACCCAAACAATCTACTAGAAGCACATATCTCAATAAAGTTGCAAATAATTTAAAAACAAACTACCATCACATGTCCAAAAGCCTTTATAGATAGTAATTAATGTTAATGTCGTTTAGTGAAAGCACTGAAAAGAAATGCCCAAAATATGATTGAGGACTCAATTGACAATAATAACCAAATGCAATTTAACTATTGTAGACCCCATGCGTATGGCCAAAACATAAATACTTCCAAAAAGACTTTGATGGAACATTTGAACTACAAACTCTGATTTATATGTCCAATTTAAAAAATAGGAAAGCCAACTACCACATAAACATTCAAAAGAAAATTCATTTCATGTGCTAGACGTTGCTCTGGTGTAAAGTGTTTGATTTGAGTGAGCAGAAACTATCATGACTGAAGCTCGTGCCATCAAATCCTTGATATCCTTTCTAGCAAGCGAACCATTAATCTAAAAATTCAAGGAAAATGTTAACATTAGTGAGAAGAACCACATACTTATCCACAAAACATATTCATGAAAAGGGAACCACCTCTTCTTGTTTCTCATGATTAAATGGACCAACTTTAGAGGGACCAAATTAAAATTTGAATGAAACACAACTACAAAAGGATGATTGACTAGTGAAAGAAACTTACCCCAAAAAGAAGGTAGCAAAAAAAGGTTGAGTTATCCCAAACATTCACCATTTGACCTATTCACTAGACCTAAAACCAAAATGTACAAAATTAACATCAGATTCATACGAACAAATCAACAAAAATACAACCAATAATTATTTATAAATGATCCAACATATGGAAATACATAAGGAAAGGGAAAGTAGAATGTTTTGAAAATCTACCTTGTTCAAATTTTTCACTAAAACTGAAAAAACTTTGTAATCACATTCTTCTAATTTGTATGTACCATTCCTAGCATTGTATGATATGTTTGTGATTGCTATAACAGATTCAAGTTGTACAAAAGCATGATCTGTCAAATCATACTTATACATGCATTGCCCCTTTATTCTACTATACCAACATAATTGAAGCTCGATGCCTTATAATCTATCCAAAAGGTCAATGTCATTATGGTAATCAAACACCCTATTACCATCCTTCTTCCTTATTCTTTGAACCCTTCCAATGTACCATGTTCCATGAGAAACACCTTGTTTTGTACTTAGAGGAACACCTTTTCTTGTAGTACGTTTAGTGGGGGGAATTGAGTTGCTTTCAAACAACACCCGACAATTTGATCCAATTCCAAAGCCAATTGAAACACGCTTTTGTGGAGCCTTCCCATCTTGCCTAAAGTAGACCCCATTTCTCACTTTTGTCAACATATCTTTCGATAATGTCGGATTTCCATTCAACTGACTAACCAAACATGATTTAAACATATCATTACCATCAAGATCACCACTGGCTTTATTGTTTTGCTTCCATTTTCATCAATGGAATCTAAAATTTCATCCAACTCGTGTCTCCACTCACTTTCCATTATTTGCAATTCACTTTCATTGTGTACCAATGATGATGAAGATTGGAATATAGAGTTGGAACAACTCGGTGGAGAAGCATCAACTACTTCATCCACAATTTGGAATGTTGGATAATTTTGATCCTTTGTCCATGGTTTAACCCACCAAGAAGATTGATTGTAATTTTCTGATTGCATTTCAAGAGTTGATAAAATGTCTTGTGCATCCTTCAATCCAATCTTAAGGGCTTCTACAATTTTAGCATTTGTGGATATTGAATCATATTGCAACAATATATCAATGTTTTGTATTTTTTCTTGGTGCAATCTATTCCAAATGCTTTCTTGCTTCTTATGAGATTTATTAAAATGAAGCCCTTGGGGATTTGATTCTTCTTCAGCAACTCTATTAAGGGTTCCAACAACATGAAGCAAGTCAGTGAAATCATAGGCCCTCTCCACTCCAACCATCCCACCAACTTTACTAAAGAAGTTCTCACATACATCTGACCTAGTCAAGTGCAAAACACATGGAAAGTTAGAGTAATGATCTCAAAACAATCTCGTCAACAAAACTGAAAAATGGAAATAAATTTTCACATCTTGATATGCTTCTCTACTGATGAAATTTATGTTGACATTAGTATGAGATTGTTTTTGTACCCAAAATAACCATAATGTGAAGAAATGATGAACTCGTGAAGCATTTCGCACCCTTTCCCAAAGGCTCAAACTATGAGACATAAAGATGTCAATGTAGTCAGCAACAATCATTAGATAAGTCTCTGTAGCTAGTGTCCTCTCTAACTTTCCACTTGGTGTACTTCTCAACTCTTTCAAACACCTCTAAACATGCCTTGAAGTAATGTGTTGTGCGGATCCCCAATTTTGTCGATCCATCCTCTTTATATCTTCACCCTTAAGCTTGTGATCATCCACTTTAAAAGTGTGATAAATCATTCTGACATGACCAAAACTTATGTAATCATTTCCTAAAACCAATTCTCATTGAATTCTAAACAAAGGATTCACTAGATTTTTTCTGTTGTGGATGTAATCTTGGTCATGCAATCCTATTACATTGCAACCATTGTACAACTCGGTTAGCCTCCACCCTTCCCAAGGAATTTGATATCAAATACCTGATGTTGAAGAATAATCATTCAACATAATTTGTCTTCTTCTGTTATCCCCATCTGAGGAATGACCAACAATAGGTATCAAATTATTTTCCACGTGTTTCTTCCACATAGATTCTACCTTTCCCCATTGTTGAAAAACAAAATTTTCATTGAACCTATTGCATGTTGGATGAACAACCACAACCAAACGAGGAAGCCTTTCATGTAAAGGGTTTCCAATAATAACACATACGTAATGGCCAATAACATTGTTCCTAAAATAATATGTTATAATCTCATAACCTACAGCTCCTTCACCAACTCTCACCAAGAAATGTGATTGGCATTGATGTTCTTCTTTCGTACCACAAAACCCCACTAGTGTATCACTTCTTGCTACCCACCTAATATATATTTTCAAAACTGTTTCATCTTCAACAAGAAATACAGGAATTGGGCGATCTATACCATGCTTGGCTTTATAAGAAGCATAAACTTTTCCAACTGCCTCAAAAATATGCTCGTGCTCCCCTAGGATATATGCTAATGACTTTCTAACATGCCTTAAAGTCGTAGATATTGATGGCCCATCTAGATTCAAGCTAATAAAGCTATGTAATCTAGGGCCTCCCCATAACTTGATCATCTCATAAAGGGATTTTGTGGATGTACTATACCCTCTCCCTGCTTTTGCATGCATCAAGTTATGAAAGATATCCTTGACAAATTCCCAAACTGCATCTTTACCTTGTAATTTTCCTTGCTTATGTGCCTCACACACATCCTTGCAAAACCTAAAGACATCCTTCCTTTTTTTCGATTCAAACAACTTTTCCTTTACAGATCTCATTCTAATAGAGAGTGTAGCAACCTTTGTCCTCTCCCACCAAAGAGATCGCATTGTTGATCTATGGTTAGCATTTGTAACCCTTGCAACATTCTTCAATTCATTGTGAGTCAAATAGTCGAGTATTCTACCTTTTCCTATATCTCATTCACTTCTTTTATTGGTGCACATTGATTCATGATATAATCACATCCTGAAGTCATCACATTCTAGAACCAACTTACAAAAGTTGCATGTTAATGAATCAAATGGGATCCCTATTTCAGAAGCCCTCTGGCAATGAATATGCCTATATGTACCATCAATACGACATTCAATACCCTCATAACATAACATGATCTTGGTATGCTTCTCTATGGCCCATAATTTTCCACTCTTTTGATCATCCATTAAGACCTTTGTTTGCAACCTCTCCCCATTTCTATCAATATAAGGATACCAATACCCCCAACATTGTAGTAACAAGGGAGATAATTGAGCTGTAATAAGATGACAACAAACAAATAAATTTGAAGTAAGATAAATAAAATAATATACAAATTCATATTCAAGTTTAGTCTAAGTTGTTAATTAACATACCTGAAGTAGAAGGATCTGCACTTTTAGAACCCCTATGTAATACTGATGGTGATAATGGGACCAAGAACTTAGTCAAAATTTGTTGGGATTTATCATTGGTAGGCTTTTTGGGTCTCCCAACCATGCCACTCCTCAACCAAATCTCCTCATGTGAACCCTCGTTTGTAGTAGCAGCAGTGGGCTTCTTTGATTTCATGTGTTCATTTAGAGAACTGACAATATTACCACTTGTCAGAACTAAACAAAACCATTTATTGCATCATGTACATTCCACTCTCACTTTTTTCATGTCCTTATAGTCTGCAAGTGTTGCTTCCACCACCTTGAACAAATTAGGCTCTTGTGTCTTGCTGAAATCATCTAGAAGTTTGATTTCTTGATCAATATGAAATTGATCTCCAAGCATCATTATTTGTTGTACTTCGTTACATGAAGGAATTTCACTACCACTTGGCATTGATAGGCGTTGTTGATGGGCCACTATTTTCATATGATGGTTTTTGAAGTTGTGTGTTATTCGTGCTGCCAAGGATACATCACCCGTTCCATAATCAATGCCACAAATTTGACAATGGATCTTTATTTTAGATTCTCCCTTTTCTGAATATACTTTGAGAGTAATTTTATCATTGACAAACTCTTCCATCAAACTTTTAATTTTTTTTCCCAAGATGCCAATACACTAGGATCAAAAACTATGGCGTGTTCCACTGACAAAGACATATTTTCAACTCTTGGTTGTTTATGCATAGGTCCCTACACATTTAATTCAATGTTTTCAAAGATTGGTATTTTTTTCACTACATTTGAACACTCTTCTTCCACATCAAATGTGCCTAGTTTCCTCTTGATGCCTACAAGTGTTGTACAAACTTTCCATTTTTTATCTTGCTTTGGATATAAACCTGTTCCATCCTGGATAAAGTCAAAAGGGTATCCAACGATTTCATCATCCACAATTTCGTCACGAATTTCAGCAAATGCACAACCTTCTCGACACTTAACCATGCCGATGATAGAATTTTCTTCACTGGTAGCAATTTTATAAAACAACTCCGTCCGTTTTTGCACATAAATAAATGAAAAAGTAAGTAAAATTCCACAAGCATATTGGTTATTATAAAAAAAAAGAGCAAGGAAGCAAAGTATGAAATTTCAATTCAAAGCTCCAAAAAACATGAAGAAATATTACTATTTGGATGAAACACCTTGATTCAAAATGTACTATCGGTGGATTCCTCAAATGGAACTGAAACCAGAAATAAAACATATTACTAAAACAAATTTGAGAGTTGATTTATTGCTACACCAGAACTCTTTTCAGCCTCTTGGGTGGGTGTTAGAATACATGTTCTCCACCATTTAAAGCATCTATATTGAGCAAGGCCAATGTGGGTTGTAATTCTTTAACTATGATAATTTCTTCTTTTGAAGCGCATTATGCAGTTTGGGGAAAAGAGACTTCAAAGGACATGACATTTGAGTTCTATAATATTGAGTACACTCCATGTCAGGATCCAGTGAGATTACATAAGTTTGATAGAACTAGGTTGATAAACGGGTCACTGTCTAGACAAGGAGGAGGCCTTGAAATGCCTAGGATACTGAGCATTTCTAAATATAAAAAGCACCATCAAAATTTTCTGATGGGTTGTGTTCCATTTGTAAACTGGTAGAATTATTAATTAGGCTAATAGTCCAGTAGTTGGTCAATAAAAATTTGTGTTGCTTATACCAAGCTTGACTTGCTTAGTGGCCTGCAAGTTGCATTTCCATGTTTTTCGAAGGGATGTGGTCTAGCTGTACACTAGAAGAATTGTCAGGTAGACTGTGTTCTAGAAGTACATTAGAGAAAGTTTCTGATCATGATTGATGAGTTCAACAATTAATGCTTCCAACACCAAGGTACATAGAAGGATTGGTGCTAATCATTAAATGACATTTCCATACCATCATACATGATGGAATCTAATGGAAACATTGCAATGTTACCAATCATGAAATCCTACCAACTATAAAGTATGTAACCACTCTCAAACATCCTTAAACAATTAATGGTAATGTTAAAAATTTAAGTAAAATGACAAAAAAGGCAAGGAAAATATCAGCTTTTATTTTCAAAATTAATATTACCATTAATTACTAGGGTTAGGTTTAGTAAGGCACCAAGGTTATATATTTTTCTTTCTTTCTAAATAATTCTCTAATAATTTGATGCACTCTAGCCATGTCATAATATATTGTATGAAACTAGTTATTTCTATACAAAATCAATGACCTATTCCTTAGCAAAGTAGCCTTAATAGGTTCGAAACATCAAACAATGCCAAAACCGATCAAACTAAGTAATTCCACCAATTCCAACCTAGTTTCAACAACACTACAATAAGTTTGTTCTGCAATATCATCTTCCTATTTATGTTTTGACTTTTGTAAAAACTAATGAGGGTATCTAACATTCTGTTTTCCATCTTCTTCTCAGACATATGAGGGAACATATGGTCCTTTAGGGAATCCAAAATCATCCATACTTGGCCTTCAATTCCTTTTTGTTGTGGGCTATCAATTCCTGCAAATCTATGGGAAAAGTCACAATGTCTGGGACAATATCTCAAAGATTATTCTCTTTTAGCAAGAGTGTAACTTTCAACCTTCCATACTAAAAAATTTGAGACACCATCCAATTTTCCCTCAAACCTAATGCTAGCCAATGTCATTTCTAAGAAATCAGTTTGAAATCCTCTAATTGTTAGTACTTTCCAATAATTTATTTACCATTGTCAATCTTTGCAAATCTCAATTAGAAAAGTTTGTTCTAATATCATGTGAATTTTTAAGCCCTGGGTGACTAATTTCCCTATGATCTCATGATTGATGCTAAAATTAAATTCCAAACCATAACATAAATCACACAGTAGCTAGAAATTAAATGACAAAAACATACACATTAATCACATACACGTATAATTGCTCCTTCAAATCAAGTTTTCATTCATTCAAAAAGCTTATTTAAAACTTCCACACATCCTCCAATGAAAAAAACACTACACAGATGCCAAATAACACCCTAAACTAAGCTTGTACAACCTACTCGAAAAAGTACAGAGTACTAAAAACAACCAAAAAATACAGAAAACTACTATACAACTTATGAAACAACCTGTACAGAGATGTCCATACAATTGTACAGAACTATCCCGTACAACTGTATGGCACTATTCAACACCTGTACTAATTTTCTGCTGCCTGGATTCACCTCTACCTGAATGCCTCGTTTGTGTTGAAAAACCTCTACCTTGCCCTGTCTTTATACTTTTAGTAAAGAATCTGTTTTTAAGATTACTCAATTACTAAATATACTCAAGTGAATTACAAAAATATAATTAGTTTTCAAGGATACTTTTCAAAAATATCTCAAAATTTCTTCACATGTTTACACTCTTGTCCAAACTATAATTCTCAACGTGTTCCTCCTCTCCACTTCTATGTTCTCTTCTTCCCAAGGAAGTGAAAATGAATGCCCTTCTAAAACACTAGTAAACTTAAAAGCCCTTTTGATTCAAAATACAACCCCAAACCTTGTGCAAGGACTATTTACTCCCATATCATAGACTGCCCACCCACAACAATATACCTACCTCCGTCACAAGAGCAATATAACTTTGACAACAACCACTTCTAAACCAATTACAAGTCCATTTTATACAATGAACTAAAATGTTAAACAATTAATTATAGTTAGCAAACTGCTTACAACATCAACAATAGATCAATCACAGTCCATGCCTACCAAACCACTAGAATGCAATCTTAATAGACTGCCCACCAGCAAAAATATACTTGTCTCCTTGACAAAAAATAGACACTTATAGACTGCCCACCAACAAAAATATACCTGTCCCCTTGACAAAAAATAGACACTTATAGACAATTAACAGTTGACTGACTGGGATATTTTTACCCTCTCCTATTGTGGCAATCTAGTTCCATTAATACACTAATCATAGTGAAATTGTGACATTAGCATGAACCGTTTCTTCACAAGACTGAAAACTCAAGATTGAACTACAATACCAAATTCTTCATGTGCAATAGCAAATTATTTTCCTTCAGATAGCTCTTCTAGCGTTTGAGAAGAGCCTCTCCTGCCTCAACATTTATATCTATCAACTATCTTCTGTAAACAGCCAACTCGCATCAACAATTTCCTTCAATTTCATATGCAATTGCAGTTTCTATAGGGCAGCCTGAAGATAGGATTTATGTTATCCGCTAACCCTCTAGTAATTTATTGTTCACCCATTTCTTTCCAGAATTGAATTGCACATGCATTTTATGAAGTTACCCCACTACTTAGGAACAAAATTGTAATATGGTGTATCAGTAGACCTTCATTGTTTTGATGGACAAGGACTCCCACTCATCAACTACTAATTTGCTATTAAATTCAATTTGCAATACTTTTACTATTTGAACAGGACAATTCAAATATATTTTGAGCTACTTCACTACCCTATGGCTCTTAAACATGAAGGCATCAGTGGATATTGTCTCTCCAGCTATAAATATAAAAAAAAATTATTAAATAATTTCAAAAAATTATTCTTTAATATATTGAATCTCCATTATTAAAAACCAAACCAATTTCCACACATATGATAAACTATCCAACATCGTGAAATAGTTAGTATTTAATGACATGATATAATGGGCACCCATGAGATAAATAGGTATATCCAAAAGACGAGTAAACAATGCAATATTGTAATACAAATATACTATCAGCTATTTACAAAAGTAAACAATGCAACACAGTAAATTTACAGTCAATTTAAGGTACGATTTCTTCAATATTTCTTACACACTATTGCAAAGAGGATGTCGATTCTCACCTTCCATAGCTGTGTTTTGAGGGATGAAAAAAAAAACAAACCAACAAAATTCTAATTTAAACACCAGACTAATTAATTTTTAGCCCCCAAAATGAAAATGATAAAAAATATTTGGATTGCTTGTTAACGTTTGACACTGGTAAAAAAACCTTCTCTATTATATTCCAGGCCCACCTCGAGCCGAGCTCTCGCACAAAGAATAGAGCTCTCGCCATGCGCCCAACAAAATAGGTGAAAAATAGATGGTGCAGTGCACTAGTGGTGTGGTCGCCCAACAAAATAGGTGCAAAAGAGCCGAGGTTGTGGAACAGAGCCAAGGTATGATACTCTCGCCCAACAAAATAGGTGCAAAATAGATGGTATAGTGCACTGGTGGTGTGGTCACTCAGTAAAATAGGTGCAAAAGAGCCAAGGTTATGCAACAGAGCCGAGGTATGATACTCTCGCCCAGAGAACAGAGCTCTCGTCGTGCTCTCACCCAACAAAATAGGTGCAAAATAGATGGTGCGGTGCATTGGTGGTGTGGTTGCCCAGAAAAATAGTTGCAAAAGAGTTGAGGTTATGCAGCCAAGGTATGATACTCTCGCCTAGAGAATAGAGCTCTCGCCGTGCTCTCGCTCAATGAAATAGGTGTGGTGCGCTTGTGGTGTGGTGCGTTGTTACTCACACCTCCCACCTCTTTTGTGCCTCCGCTTGGCCATTTTTTTAATAAAAAATACCCTATAATATATATATTATTATATAACATATAAAAACCCCTCTAACCCCTATTATATAGTCAATATATTGTTTTGTGTTTATTTATTTATTTTTTATACCCCAATATGAACACACGTGATATTATATTGCTTCATCAGTGAATCCCCCATGCACAACAGTTGCAGATTATGTTCTTGCTTTTGGAGGACCAAAAGCTCCTTAGTGAGAAGGAATGATCCAGGTGGCTCTAGAAATGCTCAGAATTCAGAAGTGGCTCAGAAAAGGCTCAAAAATCAAATTTCTCATATTTCACCCAAACTAGGACTAGATCATAGTGCTCATCGTCCTAATTCCAATGGCGTGAACGAAACTCAAATATAATTTCATATGCTCAAGATATTCACAGTCAAAGTTTTGGTCAAACTAGGCCTAATGGTAGCCACTAACGAGGCGAAAATTTGGCATTTACTAACACCTGGATTCCAGCCACCATAATGGGTGAATTTTTCACCTCCTTAAATTGTCAAGTAAATCCAAAAATATGGCGGAATTTTTTTGTCTCATTCATATTAAAAGACATAAAAAAATATATTAAAAAAGGGGTGGCGGGATTCCACCCCCACCCAACAACTAATATATATATATATATATATATATATATATATATATATATATATATATATATATATATATATATATATATATATATATATATATATATATATATATATATATATATATATATATATATATATATATATATATATATAAGTTGGCAGGTGGTCAAACCCTGCCACCACAACACGTTAACAGGGCCTAAAGGTCATTACATATATCACCACTAGGATGCGAGTCAATGGACCTGCCACATATGGCATGCCACAGGGGCCTTTTGACCAACTGCCAAACGGGCGGCCCAACTTAAACCAAGCCTCCAAATTACCTTAACACACCAATAAATAAAGAAATCTTGTCACTAATGCCAAACTCCAAAACAACAAAACGTAAAAAATTACCAAGTCGAGATTGGAACTCGGAACCGCCCGACACTGAATTAGCCACGCCACTAATGTGCCAACGGGGCCACCATTGGGAACTCTGCTTCAAGCATTACTTAAAACCATTTGTTTCATTACCCATCAGTGGAGCGCAAAACAAAGGAGGCTGAGTGGAAGAGCGCATTCAGAACCAAGAGGCGAGGAGGAACCATAACCAATAGGGCACAAATTTTGAGATAAAATATTTTAGTGGATACTCCCTAGAATATTCCACAAAATATTCCAAGAAAAATCAGTGAGGAATCTAAAAGATTCCCTAGATGGCAAACTTCACATTGACATAATCATGCCAAGTTTATACCCAGATGAACCATGATTTCACAGGGAACATGATGGTGTGATTTGTTTCCTCATCCGAGCAGTGGAATTTCAGGCAGTGAGCAGTGAGGAATCTTTGCAGAATCTTGAGGAATCTAAAAGATAACCTTGGAGGTTAATTTTGTACAAAGGCGGAATGATGTCGACTTTATCATCATTTTTCTCAAAATTTCAAAAGAGCGCAGTGGTGTGCTCAGAATTATTATCCGAGTAGAAAATTTTTCTCCCATCTCCAGGAAGGAATCTTTGGGGGAATCTTTGAGATTCCTGAGGGCCTAGATTTTGGCGTTGTTAGAATGGGGTCAAGTTTATAGTCGTTTAACATAATTTCACACCACGAATTCAACTGTGCAGTTCATTTCTACAGTTGATATTTGCATCTTCAAGCCATCACCAGAAGTGGAGGTATATGATGCAGTGATGCCATGTTTTTCTTTCGATTTTCTGAGATGATGATTTTGTTGTTGAGATCCTTTTTACTATTATGTTGAAGGATACTTGTATGCCACGTCATATGAGAATTTGTTATCTTTTGATGTTGAAGGAAGGCCCATATGAGTGAGAGTTCCTATAGGAGAACATCTCGTGGAGAGACATGTCACTCTTGATGATGGAATTTATCCTTGTAATGACAAGAATGTACCATGTACTCATCATCATCTTCCAACATTCAATGAAGTAGACTCCCCACTCTTGACATCGGGCCCGAAGACATAACCCACAATCGATGAACTCTATCATCAATGTGTGTGTTTCCTTTGATTTGATGGTCTTCATTATGTTTCCTCTTCTTTAAAGTGTGCACATGTGGTTTTTATGCTCTTTCACATGCAATTCTGCTAACATCACATAAGTAAAATATCTTGGTTAATTCTGCTAGCGGAGAGATCCGAATCATTTTATAACCCTTCAAAAGGGAAATACCATAGAGTATTTATCTTCTTACTAGGACCTTATCATCTTTCATTGTTTATATTTAATTGGACTACTTCTCCTACATTGAATATCTTCTAAAATTTTTGAGTCATGCAAGGACTTGTACATTACCCATAAACCATTGTCAAAGAAAATTCTTGGTACATCTCATTCCTTAATGGTCTCTCTCCAAGGCATGAGAATGCACATATTACTAAATTTATTAACAACCAAAAATATATAGTCATGTCCCTTCCTAGTTCTTGGAAAACCACCATGAAATCCATGAAGATATCCTTTACGGTCCAGTAGGTTTAGGCATGAGATGGTATAAAACTTGCTTCCTATTTGAGATGGTATAATAAACTATTAATTCCCG
Organism: Pinus tabuliformis; assembly: GCA_031772625.1. NCBI lineage: Eukaryota > Viridiplantae > Streptophyta > Pinopsida > Pinales > Pinaceae > Pinus > Pinus tabuliformis. The sequence goes on along the minus strand of CM062809.1, from coordinate 270,925,985 downwards.
AATAATATAACCTATAATTTTTTTCTTTCTAGGCCAATACACATAACATTATAAGTTGGAAGCTATTCTCCCAACACGAAAATGATCTACAAATTTGAAGGTTCAAGTTTATGATCAAGGTTTAGGCATAACTAATCAGTCCCTCATGATGGTGATGTTTAGATATTTGTAGTTTGTACACATTCTCCAAGTCCAATTTTTCTCAAGCACTATGATAATCACTTACTAAAAAGGTAATGTGCATGGTGGAATTACTTCCTACTTCGTTATTTATTGCAATTATTTCACCACTTCATTTGCTTCTAGGATAGATTGCTTTTATATTTGAATTTTTTGAAATAAGGAGTTAAGAAACAACTCTATTTCATCTTAAACTATCCTCATAAGTGGTAATGATTTAGCCTTTTTGAAAAATTTCATATATGACTACAAAATATCCTCTAATCAATGTTTCTAATCTTTAATACATCCCTCCAAATATGCCTTTACCATTACTAATTCATATCCTTATTGATTCTAGCTTAAGAAGAGAATTACAAACTTCCTACTTGAAACTAATAGCTTGCTTGATCACCTCTTACCATAGATATATTGGATATATATTTACATGCATTAATGATGAAGGAATTTACATCGTTAATTAGGGGGTATTGGTTTGCTCTCCTTGTGAATGTTTCATCCCTCACATACATGTAGGTGCTTTCAAACACTATATCAAAAAAATCAAGTGGTACTACATCTACCTCCACTCTATCAATATAGTTTATATTTATAGAAAATTTAGTCTTACACTTGTTAGTGGCCATGAACTCTACATCCTTGTTTACCCAACCTAATAGGTAAGAGTACTAATATCCAGTGCAATATTTTACCAAATCCTTCTCTATGAGGTTGGATTACAAAATAGAATTAAATAAATAATCATTCTTTAGATTAAGGATATTGACGTTCAATTCCTTCTCAATTGTAGCGTAGCTAATATTTTCATCTATATTTAAGATTTTATCTACCTAGTTACCTGAATTAGTGGTTAGGATGTTCTTCTTATTGGCATCATTCTCATGTTTATTTATATTCATATATGAATGTAGCTTCGAAAACATATCTTTAATGAGAAAATTGATATTACAAAGGTTATAGTATTAGTGTATATATTTGCATACATGTCTAATTAATGCTCCTAGTTTTAAAGAGCATCACTTTCCTCAAATGAATGTGGATAGAACCTTGATAGTTGAGGAACACACTCAAGGACTTTGCAAATATTATTAACATAAATATGGACTGTTTTTTTAATTTCATAGTGTACACTAATACACTTTCTCATTACTTCTACCAGAAGTAATGCAATTTGATCCACTAACCCTCTTCATACATAATATAATATGAATAGGAATTCATAAAGTTATTAAACACCTCCCACATAGTTTCTAGGAGATCATGCTCTAAACTAATCATCTCTGTGTGATTTTTCCACCAAATTTTAGCATTCCCCCTAAGATCAGTAATGAAAATCATATATTTTTCACTTCACTTATGTTAAGAACATTGAAATAGAATTCTAAATATTTCCACCATTGATTCAACTTAACAACATCAATCTAAGATATATGTCCACGTTTGCTTTCAACTTAAACAAAGATTAGCAAGAAGCATCATGGGAAGTTGGTATCTCTTTCTTTGGCTCCTTTTTTTTTTATACTTTGCTAGATCTTAGTTGTCTTAATATTTCCCATTCAAGAAGGATTTTATGTTATAGATCCCATAAACATTGAGAGGCCAAACACATGCTCTTTATAGATTCCATGAGGATTTTAAATTTGTGAGAGAAGCTAACAACACATGTTTCTTTCTACAAGAGTATCTCTTTTGAATCATCCCTTTGATTGTTATAGTGTTGAACCACCATGCATATGGTTTGAAAGCTTCTTTCTTACACTAAATCCTAGATCCTACAATTTCCCATAAAAATCCTTATGAAATTTGCTCTAATATCAATATGATATATAAAATGCCATAGTTATTCTAGTGGAATAATTCATCATAATAGATCTTAATAATTTACACTATCTTTTGTTATGCAATCTATTTCTTGAGACAAAAAAATTAATATTTTTAGCTTAGAATATGATAAACTAAAATAAATTGGGTCTAAAATCGAAAAAGTTAAAGAAAATAATACACCATACAAAGAATGAAGACAAAATGTACCCCAAGGAAACATAATATGAGAAAACTGAACTATAAGGTGAGTAATGAGTCTTGCTCCTATCTTCTTAGCAAATAAATGCAAAGAAAATAATTTGAACTAACTATGAGTTTTCCATGGGAACTATTATAAACCCTAAAAGAAACATGGTTGACCATGATTCATTTTCATATTGAGACAATATTTTTCACAATGCATTGTTGGACCATGGTTGACCATGATTGATTTTCATATTGAAAGAATCATTGTCACAGTGTGACATTGGACCATGATTGACCATGATTGACCATGGATGGTTTTAATATTGATAATATTTGTCACAATGTGACGTTGTACCATGGTTGACATAACATTAAACATTAGGTTTAATATTAAATCTTAAGAACATAAACACTAAGATTAATAAACTGAAGCGATTAATATTATAAACCCAAGGGATTATTAACTAAAGGGATTAATATTATAAACCATAGTCTTAATATTAAACCCTTAGAATATAAACCCTATGACTAATATTAGAAACCCTAGGATTAATATTATAAACCTAAGATATTAATAAACCCATTGGATTAATATTAAAAACCCAAGGGAATAATATTAGAGCATACGATTAATATTAAATCGTAGGAATATAAACCTTAAGATTAATATTATAAACCCAACAGATTAATACTATAAATCCAAGGAATTTATAAACCTAAGGGATTAATATTATAAAGTCAATGGATTATAAGCCGAGGGGAATAATTTTAAACCCAAGGGATTATGATGCAAGAGCATTTAGCTCAACATCATTATTGTATTCTAGTAGACATAGGGGGTCTTGTGTTTGAAGGAAGTTGGTTTCCTAAGTATTGAATTAATGTAATTATTTAATGTTTTGAGTGATTTTAATGAGAATAGGAATTAATTTAATATTGTGAGGCATAATTGTAAATGTTCTCGAATGTAGGAGAACATGAGAGATTTAGGATAGTTGAGTGATGAGAGGATTGAGAATTGATCGTAAAACTTAGATTAGGAGTCAGTTCATGATTTTTGTAGATTTGAGAGAATCCTTAGGGATGAGAAAGAGATTTTAGGATTTTGTTGAGAAGCTTATGGATCTAAACCAGGAATTGGTTTTAGAATCCCTTTTTGTATAAATGTAAGCCAAAAAGGAATAGACAAGAGTAAATAGAGAGAGAGAGAGAGAGAGAGAGAGAGAGAGAGAGTTAGATATTTAGCTAGTGTTACATAAGCCTAGGGGAAGATAAAGAATAGAGGCAATTAAATTAGAAGATCATGCCAAGGAGAGACAAAGAGTCTCATTATGTAATTGTTTGTTGATATATATATGCACAGAGATTCAAATTCCAAATTGTATAAGTGTGTTATCGAATATTGAATGGTGAATGAATGAATTAGCATATTCTGTGTAACAGAAAGTTGCAAGCGAACTTCAGCGATTACACAAAGAAATGCATGAAGAGGAGGATCATAATGGATCGTTGAATCCATTAGAGGGATCAAAGTCAAAGCTCAGGAGGAAGTGCGCAGTGAAATAGCCAAGGGACCAAAATTCTGAAGAAACCCGAAACCATAGTGGAGCACTGAAGGAATAACATAAAAAGAGTAGCGTAGGAGTAAAGTGTCAATGCACAGCAACCATTAGATCTCATAGATCAAAGCCTAGGATTAAATCACAAGAGTGGAAAAATCAGGATCGCATCGCAATCTTTCAAAGGGAGGAAGCGATTGTGACATGTGATGCATAGTCGGACCCGAAACCTTATCGAATGTAACCTAGAACCCCATCAGGTCCGAAATACATGTCGGATCGGAGTTTTAAAGTTGTACAATCAAGTGCAAGGATCAAGTGATATCCGAATGCGATAGATCGGAGGCATCAGCGATCGGAGATTGGAGGAGGAGCAGCACAATGGAAGGTTTGATATGGAAGGGTGAAACCGATGATAAATATGAATGCGGGTGTATAATATTTGAGATCCGCCTATGTGTTTCAGAGTGCAATTTCAATGTAATTTATGTATTACAGTTAAAGTGGGGTCCTAGTCTTTTAATGTAAAAGTGGTGTTAAACGATTTCGATAGTCGCATATCGGAGTTAGAGGGGTGATAAGAGCATATATGTGGTATGACCATGGCAAACTGCGACGAGCAATGGAGATAAAGGTAATTCATTGGGAAATGTGCAAAGGCTAAGGAAAGGTGGAAAAAGGTATGACTTATGTTGTTTTATGTGATATCTATTATAAAGGGTTTGTAATAGTATTAAAGCGCCAATAGCAATTTGTGGGTTAAGCCTATGTATGACCCAAAGTTTAATAATGGTTTATGGGGTTTGGTTTATATATGCGGGCCAAGGATTAACGAGAGTTAATGGAAAGGGTGGATTAAAGAACAAACTGTAGTTAGTTTGTTTGATAAATTATTCCACCAAGTAATAATAAAAATGGCCTTAAATCATTGTTCATTTATAATTAATATTTGACCGGTAGATCATATAAATTCCCGGGAAGAAATGGTTTATACATACTGTGGGTAAAGCAGGGGTAACCCTGTGTCATTTAGTATCAGAGCAGAACAAAGAAATTATGTGTGAAAGTTTCTTTGAAAGAATTTAGAACAGAAATATTTGGAAAGATGTGTATGCAGGCAAGGGAGATCAGATTCTAATCTGACAGCGAAGCAACCAGAGTAAAGCTGAGAGATTGGTAAGAGGAACACTAATCTTGATATTTCTGCATTTTGATAGAATGTTCAGATTTTGAGAAAGTAGAGCAAGTGATTTATGCCAATGAATCTATATAGTTGGAATTGTGAAATGTTTGAAATTGAAATTGGAGAAGAACCTTTAAGTTCTTAGAGGTAGGTGAGTAAGAATTAAGAAGAGATTGCAGGAACATAAAAAAATCCACAGCGATGTTTTGAAGAATGGAGATTCACTCGAATCTGAAGAGTGAATGGAGACTTCTTGTGAAATCATACAGGTATTGTTTTATTTAACTCTGATTTGGGTTTTGTTGGATAAAGAAATAGATTGAAGATTGATAGTTGCAGCTAATGAAGTATCTCAGCAAAAGAAGATCAAGCCTTAAGAAGCAGTAATGAAAGAAACTGGTAAGGAATTCTGAGTGGAAGAAAACTCAGTGAAGGAGAAATTATTGCCGATAGTTAAGCTTTGCCAAGATAAAGCCGGAAGAATAAAAGAAAGAACCAAATTCTAAATCTGATTGACAGTAGCTGAATGTTTTCGCAGTGGAATCATGAAGATCTGCTGAAACAAATTTGTAGAAATGGTGGGATCCTAAATGTAGGTGAAGGTATGCAAATTTGTCTAATGATTAGCAGATATTGAATGAGTGAAATTTTAGAGCAGGATTATAGTAGTTAAACTATAAGAGGGATGTTTTTAAGTTTTTGAAGTAGCAGAGTTTGAAGATACAGCTGAAGGCTAGTGGAAATAATAGTCCATTCAAAAGTGCAGGTGAATGGGAGGACAAGATCAGACAGAGATCTTAAAGGTAGCAACAGAGGAAGGTGAGAAGATTGTAGCAACCTAGAGTGAGGAGTACTCAATTTGTTCCAAAGGAAAGAACCAGAGAAATGCCAACAGACTGAGCTCAGAGGAGAGAAGCTTATTGAGGCATATGTAGCAAGAAGGAGACTTTTTACTGCAGGAGTATTGTTGCAACTCACAAAGATAATTCCATAGAGGATGTGGTAGAATTGCTAAGGGAGTAAAGGAAGCTGGTAAGAGTTTCTAAGTGAAAGCAGAAATGTGGCAGAACCTTGAGGAGTTCCAACAGAGATTGGATAAAGAGAAAAATTGTGTTCTTGGAAAGTACAAATGAGTTGAACCCTAGAAGGAGCAAAGAGAATTGCTCAAAGGAGGTTCCAGAGATAGAGAACCAATTTCTTGCCAAAATACCAAGTACAGAGGAGAGCTTGGTGAGGTAAGTGGCAAGAGGGAAGACTTGCTGTTGGAGAGGCTTTAGTGCAGCTCATAGTGAGTGAGTGAGGAACTCATAGATATGGAGAGGATGATGACTAGTGACAGTCATAGCAGAGGTTCTGAAAGAAACCACAGCCAAGGACAGAAGGAAGGAGATGCCAAGGCAAATGACATACAAAGATAGTTAAGTAAAGAAGAATATGAGAGGGAGAAGGATGAGATAGCAGTTCAACTTGAAGTATTAATGGAAATGTTGCAGAGAAATGAGATGGACCATAAATATGGTTGTGTCATGAGAAAGAAAGTGAAGTGGTAGAGGCCACAAGAGAAGAGGAATCAACAAGTGAATATGCAGTTAATAAAGGAGCTAAGGGAACTTGAACAGATTATAGATGTCAAATTGAAGACAGAGAAGCTTGAAAGAGTTGAGCCATAGCAAAAGGGAGATGCTAAAGAAAATGTTGAAGTTTCGATATGTGAACCAAAACGTGGACCATTACTTTTTGAAAGTGATGAAGATCCAGAGGAGTTGGATCATATCAATGATTCAAAGCAGCCAAAAGACTTGATGACTGAAGCATCAAGTGAGACCAGAAGGTCTTGTATTTTTAAAATTAATGATTTGTGTATGATTGCAGGTTTGGAAGAAGATAGGCAGTCTTTTAAAGCTGTTAACAACATGAAAGAATACCTTCCAGAAGATGAAATTTTTGAAGCATAATATGATAACGAGACTGGAAAAGAATCAGTTCGCTACAGTGGGCAAGCGCTGAAAGACATCATTGAAATAGATGATGAGAGGGAGAGACTAGCTGACAGTCTCAAGAGTTCTTTGAGTTTGAATCAGCATACTAATATGCTGACATAAGAAGAGAGATCCAAGAAGCATACTGAAGTGTTGACAAAAGAAGAAGAGGTACAAAGGCCTTATATTTTTTATTTTGATGATTGTCTTATGAATGCATATTTTGTTGCAGAAACTAGAACATATTTGGCACAGGTGGGCAGCCAAATGAAAGAAGAAGAGGAAGAACATCTACTGAAGGATGTTAAGAAAGATATAGCAGACGAAGAAGGACCATGTGATGATGGGTCAATAGCAAATGAAGAAATGGGAGATCGTATAAAATTTCCAAATTTTACTCCAAGTAAAATCATTGAGTTATATAGAGAATTAGACTTTCAAAGGAGAAAGTTAGAAGAGAAGAGGATAAATGTTCAGGATAAATTACTGAAGAAGGATGACAAAGAAGTTGTCATAAATAATAATCAAGAAGAAGTTGACAGGTGCAGGAAATTGTTCTGAAAGACAATATAGCAGCAGCAGAAAATGTGCAAAATAATAGTAAAGAAGAAGGTAAGGATGAAAAGGAGGCGATCAGGATAAGTGAAGAACAAGAAAAAAGGATAGTTCATCAATCAAGAGATGAAAACAGTTAGCAAACTGAGGATATACTGGATAGAAAAATTGAACTGATAATAAAGTTAATGATGAAAGTGTCTTAGAAGAAGATAACAGCGAGAAAGGATAGGCGTGACAACAAGAGGAAGACAACAGTGGACCATGAGATCATGGAAAGTGGAGCATTACAGCATAAGGTATGGAGACCTGGAGAGCAATCGCAGATGAAAAGAGTAATAGAACAATGGACAAGTAAAGACAAGTTAAAAAATAAAGTTTGGGATCCAGGAGGAATCAATTATCTAGACTTACGACTAGGATGTCACAAATTTTCTTACTTAGGGAGTCTAATGTAGGAGCATTCAGCTCAACATCATTATTGTATTCTAGTAGACATAGGGGGTCTTGTGTTTGAAGGAAGTTGGTTTCCTACATATTGAATTAATGTAATTATTTAATGTTTTGAGTGATTTTAATGAGAATAGGAATTAATTGAATATTGTGAGGCATAATTGTAAATGTTCGCGAATGTAGGAGAACATGAGAGATTTAGGATAGTTGAGTGATGAGAGGATTGAGAATTGATTGTAAATCTTAGATTAGGAGTCAGCTCATGATTTTTGTGGATTTGAGAGAATCCTTAGGGATGAGAAAGAGATTTTAGGACTTTGTTGAGAAGCTTATGGATCTAAACTAGGAATTGGTTTTAGAATCCCTTTTTGTATAAATGTTAGCCAAAAAGGCATAGACAAGAGTAGACAGAGAAAGAGATAGAGAGGGAGAGTGAGAGTTAGATATTTAGCTAGTGTTTGTAAGCCTACAGGCAAATAATGAATAGAGGCCATTAAATTAGAAGATCAGGCCAAGGAGAGATAGAGAGTCTCATTATGTAATTGTTTGTTGATATATATATATATGCACAGAGATTCAAATTCCAATTTGTATAAGTGTGTTATTGAATATTTAATGGTGAATGAATGAATTAGCATATTCTGTGTAACAGAGAGTTACAGGCGAAGTTCGGCGATTACACAGAGAAATACATGAAGAGGAGGATCATAATGGATCGTTGAATACATTAGAGGGATCAAAGTCAAATATTAGGAGGAAGTGCGCAGTGAAACAGCCGAGCGACCAAAAATTTGAAGAAACCCGAAACCATAGTGAAATGCTGAAGGAATAGCGTAAAAACATAAGTAAACAGAGAAGCGGAGGAATAAAGTGTCAATGCATAGCAACCGTTAGATCTCATAGATCAAAGGCCAGTATTAAATCACAAGAGTGGAAAAATTGGGATTTCATCACAATATTTCAAAGGGAGGAAGCAATTGTGACATGCGATGCACAGCCAGACCCAAAACCTTATCGAATGTAACCTAGAACCCCATCGGGTCCGAAATACATGTCAGATCAGAGTTTTAAAGTGGAAGAGTCAAGTGCAAGGATCAAGCGATAGCCGATAGCGATAGATCAGAGGCATCGACGATCGGAGATCAGAGGAGGAGCAGCGCAGCGGAAGGTTTGATATGGAAGGGCGGAACTGACATTAAATATGAATGCAGGTGTATAATATTTGAGATCCACTTATGTGTTTTGGAGTGGAATTTCAATGTAATTTATGTATTACAGTTAAAGTGAGGTCCCAATATTTTAATGTAAAAGTGGTGTTAAACGATTCCGATAGTCACATATCGAAGTCGAAGGGGTGATAAGAGCATATATGTGGTATGACCATGGCAAACTGCAATGAGCGATTGCAATAAAGGTAATTCAATGGGAAATGTGCAAAGGCTAAGGAAAGGCTGAAAAAGGTATGACTTATGTGGTTTTATGTGATATCTATTATAAAGGGTTTGTAATAGTATTAAAGCGCAGATAGCGATTTGTGGGTTAAACCTATGTATGACCCAAAGTTTAATAATGGTTTATGGGGGTTGGTTTATATATGTAGGCCAAGGATTAATGAGAGTTAATGGAAAGGGTGGATTAAGGGACAAACTGTGGTTAGTTTGTTTGATAAATTATTCCACCAAGTAATAATAAGAAGGGCCTTAAACCATTGTTCATTTATAATTAATATTTGACCGGTAGATTATATAAATTCCTGGGTAGAAATGGTTTATGCATACTGTGGGTAAAGCAGGGGTAACCCTACGTCAGATTAATATTATAAACCTAAGCGAATAATTTAAAATCTAAAGGATTAAAATTCTAAACCTAAGGGAATAATTTTAAACCTAAAGAATAAGAAACCCTAGGAATATAAACCATAAAACTAATAAACCTAAGGGATTAATATTGTAAACCATAGGCTTAATATTAAACCCTAGGAATTTATAAACCTAAGTTATCAATATTATAAACTCAATGGATTATAAACCGAGGGTAATAATTTTAAACCCAAGAGATTAATATTTTTTTTCTAAGTAAAGACTAATTCTATTAAAAGGTGGTAAAAATACAGTTACAAGGAGGTTGAAACCTCAGAGGAGAGCCGAAATTGTCCATCAGTACATACAGACTGTCCCAGGGTTGGGAAAACCAGATACAAAAAGCCCAAAAGCCATACAAAGAGAACTGACCATGTTGGTAAACCATAGAAAGGTCAGAAGGAAGGCTATAACCATGCTATCTATACTGACCAGATAACCATAGGCAAAATTGCAGAACCAAAGACCTGGTACAACTGCAGAACCAAAGACCTGATACAAAAGGACATTATCAAAGCCAGAGAAACATAACGCAGTGATCTAAAGAGTAGAGAGAAAAGCTGGGGAAGCAAACATGGCCCAGGCAGCATCAAACGACTGTTTCGTGGTCCTGAGCTTCCTCCTCCACCAGGCATGCATTGCCCATCCACGAATCATTTTCAGTATCCTCAGCATCCATACCACTGCCACCTGGAAGAGTTGCTGAACGCCGGATGCCACCAGAGCAACTCGCCGGGTTAACAGAGCCCGAGACTCCCTGGAGGTTGCCATCTGGTGGCTTGATGACATCAGGAACACTTCCCTCTACCTGCATATCACCGCAATTGAACACATTGCCAACGTCTTCCCCATGCTACTCGCTCCCATCCTGAGACTGCGTTGCCAAGGTATGCATAGAGACACTAGGCCAGGCCTCTTCCTCTGTAAAGATTACAGTGATGCTGGCAGAGAGAATAGGCTTATTGAGGCGACTTTGAAATTTGAAATGGGTGGTCTGGAAAGAGTTATGTGGGAAAGGCTTACCACCAGCTGAGGGAGGGGATGCAGGAGCCAGAGGAATATCAGGCGAGGGAGCAGGCTGAGAACACCCACGGCCTCCATGACTACCACCATGGTGACAACTAGCGTGGTGACGCACCATTGTCAAAATGCCAAGACAGCTTGAAGGGGATATGGAGCAGGCCGAAGCAAAGCAGGTGCCGATGTAAGGGAGCCGCTTGAAATTCAGAAACCAGACATTCAAGGTTGCATTCGGAGCACTGTAGGAATGCAGAGTCTGAGGCAAGCTAAGGCAGGGAGGCCAGAGGGAAATAATAGTTGAGAGAACCGACGAAGCCATAAGTAAAACCTCAGGCGAAGTTTCTCGACCAAAGGGCGCAATAAATTCCGAATGCCAAGTGATCAGCAGGTACCCTGTGTGAGCCTGCTTTATCCGCGAGAGAGCATGGAGGAGTGTGCGATCCTGCCACCTGCAGGACCAGATGCCGGCGCGGGAGAGCCACTCCATTAATATGGCATTAATACACCCGCATCCGGGTGCGTCTCTTCTACCTGGTGCATTTCATTCTTCACAATATTGTGGTAATCCATTAGTTGGGAGGTCGAGGCAATGCTAGAGAATGATCCTATATGAAGTTCCAGCCCACATTCCACTCCAAGATTTGCAAGAAAGTCTGCCACTTTATTTCCTTCTCGGCGGGTATGCTTGATAGAAATGGCCCTGTGACGAGAAAGCCAAATATCAATGAGCTCAAGCCTTTTCTCCATTCTCCAGTTGTTGCTCACCTTGTGCGAGGGAGTGCCTTGCATGATTTTGGAAACCATATTTGTGATGATCTGAGAATCCCCTTCTATGATAAGCGGAAAGAATCCTTTGTCTTGAGCTAAAATAAGACCTTGCCATAAGCCTTCCAATTCCGCTGAGTTGTTGGTATCCCAACCTTTTGAACCAAAAAAAGTCAGAAGAGGAGTCCCCTAATGGTCTCTGAAGATCCCTCCAAAGCTCGAATTTCCTGGATTGCCTTTTGAGCCTCCATTGAAGTTTAGTTGTATCATATTATTGGGAGGAGGGAGCCACTTTTTGCGCAGACAGCCCAGCGAAGGTGGATTTCCTTTGGAGATAAGCTCTTGATTCCATTCAATATTCCAATTTGCCCAGATGGATTGTTCTTGTGGCAAAGAAGGAAGATCTTCCTGAGACCAAGAATGGATAGAGAGGGATTCTTTGATATTTTGGCAAATGATGGTCCAGAGATTCTCCATAGGCATGGCTTGATCCTTGAATATCCTACGATTCCTTTCCTTCCAAATGTTCCACATCAGGAATCCTGGAATAAGCTTCCACAGGAAGTTTAGAAGTTTGCATTGATAAGGTGTCTGGTCCCAATTGCGAACTGTAGCTATGATATCTCCATGAACTCTGCCCTCCTTTTGGCATCGAAAGCTAACTTTTTCCCAAAGCTTGCGTGCAATATGACAGGATTGCATAAGATGCTTAATGGATTCCTCTTCTTGCTTGCAGTTGGGGCACATGGAAGGTCCATAGTAATTCCTTTTTCTGAGATTATCCCATGTGAGGATCTTATTTTGACATAGGAGCTAGAGAAGTGTAGAGACTTTTGGCCAATTGGAAGGGTCCCAAACTTTGTTCCATAGCGCATCTTTGACCATATTTTTCTTGATGATTATATTATAAGCTTCCTTTGTGGTGAAAGTGCCTTTTTCTTCATATCCCCACCTAAGGATATCCATTTCCTCCAAAAATTGTATTTTCCTTTTCAGTAATTCTGATGTGAGAGATTGTTGAGCCTGTTCTATTCCATGCCTTAAGATCTGGTCCGCTTTAATCCATCGTCTATAATCCTGTGTGGAGGAGAGACTCCAAAAATTTCTGACCTTGGCGTACTCTTGCAAATCCTACTCTGGCAGCTGCAGATGAGACAGAAGGTCCTTGAGCTTTAGCAACTGCTGCCAGGAGTCCTCCCAGAACCTAGCTGTGTTGTTGTCCTTAAATTCCCAAAAACTATGTTGCTGAATTAAATTCTTGTGTTTCCTGGCCGAATTCCATATCAGTGAGCCCATGCTAACTTCTGACATTCATATTCATTCTTCGATTGGGCAATTGCTTGCATATTTGGCGGTCCATAGAGAAGCCCAGGGAGTGAAGGGCGTAGAAAGCCATCTCCACCAAATTCTGGCCCCCATGACCTCGTTGTTGTGAGATGGATCCCTCAAACCAATGCCACCAGCGCATTTCGGAAGGCAGACTTTATCCCATTTGACAAGAGCCCATTTACGGGTAGGTCCAGAACTTCCCCATAAGAAGGAACGCTGGAGTTTCTTGATTTCTTTGAGAACCCACTTGGGAGCGGCCAGGATAGAAAAGAGGTAGAGCGGCATGGAGTGAAGAACAACTTTTATGAGGACTAATCTACTAGCCATGTTAAGCGCCCTGTGAGTCCAAAGGAAAAGGCGAGCCTCCAGCTTTTCTAAGAGGATTTTCCGAGAGGAGTGCTTAAGGGCCAAGGCCGTTAGAGGCACTCCTAGATATTTGGAGGGGAGAGTTGCAATGGTGAAACCAATTATACGCGCTATGGCTGCTTGGGTAATAATAGGAGTGTTGAAAAAGAAGATTTGAGATTTGACATTATTGACATTGGCCCTTGAAGCATCTGAGAAATCTGACAGTAAAGATTTGAGTTGATGGGCTTCCTGAATAGATGGATGGCCGAAAAGCATATTGTCATCAACAAATTGCTGGTGAGAGAAGGTAGAGGTATTGTGAAAGGATAAGCCTTTGAGGAGCTGAGATTGCTGGGCTATTTTAATGCTGCGACCCAATCCCTCTGCCATAATGACGAAGAGGAAGGGAGAAAGGGGATCTCCTTGCCTAATTCCCCGAGAAGGATGAAAGGTGGATGAGGGTATACCGTTGATTAGCATAGAAAAAAAATATGAAGATAACAGACTCATAACCTACCTTACCCATGGAGGAGCAAAACCAAAAGCTGTTAGAATTTTCCAGATGTAGATCCAACTTAAGCTATCAAAAGCCTTGGACAAATCTATTTTGAGGAGCATACCTAGTTTCTTGGATTGCTTCAACGAATGGATTATTTCATGAGTTAGGATAATTCCATCCGTTACCTGCCTACCTTCAACATAACCAGATTGCTCAAGCGAGATGATGAGAGGAAGCAGCAATTTCAATCTGGAAGCAATGATTTTAGAGACAATATTATAAATTATATTACACAAAGCAATAGGCCTATACTTATCAGGAGTACTGGGCTCAGCCTCCTTGGGAATCAGAGCAATGAAAGTGGAATTCAAACCAGGGAACATCCATCCTAATGTACGTGATTCCTCCACCACTTGCCACACCTCCATTTTGATCAGGTCCCAAAAGTTGTGGAAAAAATTGGAGGTGAATCCATTCGGTCCCGGTGCCTTACCAACTTTCAACTGGCGCACTGCCTCTTCAACCTCTTGGAGGTCTGCAGGTCTGAGAAGGAGTTGATTATGCTCCTCTGAGATTAATTTGTGGATGTTCTTTAGAATTTTGTCAATAGCTGGCGATCTGTCTGTATTTGGCTCTTGATGTGCGTGCTTGAAATAATTTAGGAATTCGCTTTCAATTCCTTCATGAGTTTCGACCTTTGCCCCCTGCTCATTTTGTATATGGGATATGTTATTATTCATTCTGCGCTGAATAGTAGTTCTGTGAAATTTTTTTGTGTTTTTTTTCTCCGTCCTTAAGCCATTTTATCCTGGATTTCTCCCTCCATAAAGTTTCTTCCTGTTTTTCCCTTTCTAAGATTTGTGATTCAAGAATTTGTTCCTGTTTTGACAGGTCCTCAGATCATCCTTCAATTATAATCCTCTGCTGCAAATTTTTCATGTCTTGATTGAGGGCATTCTGAGCCTAGAAGATGTTACCAAAAGAAGTATAGTTCCAATGTTTGATCTTTCTTTTGAGATGCCTGAGCTTCTGCTGAAATTGAAACATCTTGGAACCACTAGGAGGAGAGAAGTTGTTCCATTCTGAGTTGATTAGGTTATTAAAGTCCGGATGAGACATCCAGAAGGCTTCAAAGCGAAAAGGCCTTCAGATATTATGACCAGGGCGATTCCATTGAAGGGAAATAGGCCAATGATCGGATCCCGAGATCGGCAAGATAGAAGCAACAAATTCTCCTCCCAAATGAATTGTGTTGTCTGATAAAAGGAATCTGTCCAGACAAGAAGCAATCTGATGCGACCCTTCTCTTTTGTTATTCCATGTAAAAAGACCGTTGTTGGAGGGAATATCAATAAGCCAGTTGTTCTGAATAAAGTCTTTTAGGTGACTCCCATCTCTGTTTCCTTTGTTCCTACCTCCCCTTTTTTCTTCCAACCTTGCAATCATGTTGAAGTCGCCCCCAGAAATCCAAAGAGGGTGCAACCTATTTTTATTGAGCTCTGAAAGTGTGTCTAGGATTTCTATTTTATGCGCAGTTTCCTGAGGAAAATACACATTAGTCATATTTCCATAAATGTTGGTTCCATTGATGTGAAAGATTGCTTGGATGAAGTTCTTATTTGCATGTATGTTGTTGAGCATAATAGTGCGCGCGTCCCATAGAATTGCAAGGCCGCCAGACGCCCCATGAGCATCCACAGCAGTTACCAGACCTCCTGGCCAGGCTTTCGCTGCAATTTTTTCCAGAGCAGTTGAGTTGCATTTAGTTTCTTGCAAGAATAGGATTTGAGGCTTTTCTTGCATGATCATGTTTTTGAGTAGTCTACCTTTCCTTGGGTTGTTGAGCCCTCTGATGTTCCAAGATATCAACTTCATTGGGAAGTGTTGGGGTTGATATTGAAATACTTAGTTAACTTGGAGTATCTGCCTGACTCCACTAACATTTCTCCTATTCTGATTGTTCGTTGGAGATCGGTTTTCCTCCCACGCTTTTTGTTGTCTTTGGCAATAAACTTTCCATCCCAAGGACTCCCAATCTGAACACCAAGAGAGTGATGCCTTTGAGCCCGCAATAGGACTTCCACCAGGTTGTCTACTTGCCGATATGGGATTTTGTCAAAGTTCCTTGTTTTACATGCCTGCTCTAGGCCTAGGATATCAAGTTCTCCAATGTCTATGCTCTCTAGTTCTTCCTCCATGTGCTGGGATTCGTGTAACTCTTCAGATGTTTCTGCTGTTGTTCTGGGGCCGAGTGTTATATTATCGACCTCCATTCCTTGAGAGTTCCAAGCTGGGGTTTTGATCTGGGTAGGAGAGAGTGTTTTTTTGGTCAGCGGATCTTCTGGGAGCGATATGGGATTTTTTTGCGCTTCCTGTTTATCTTTATTGGTCTCCTTCTCAGGAGGAGAGGGGTTATCGGAGATGAGGTCATCAACTCTTGCCAAAGCTGCAAAGTTGTTACTAGTTGAAGGTTTGGAAGAGCCAGCTGGATGCACCTTGGGGTTCGTTACCGATCTCTTGTTGTTTCTTCTGCGACTAACCACTTTGGTGAATCCATCAGATTCAGGCTTATCTGAGGACGTCTGGGAAGAGGGTTTTTATTTAAAGGACAGTCCCTAAATAAGTGGCCCAGATCGTGACATTTTCTACATCGAAACGGCACATGCTCATCATCAATCAACTAAACCCATTCAATATCATCATGAAATAAACTTACCGCATCCGGTAGGGCCTGATTGAGGTGCATGTAGACGCAGATCCGTGCATATGAGGTGTATCTACTGATTTTTGTTTCCTCTGCCACTTTGATAAACTCACCCAGCGCGTTTCCGATTTCTTGTAAGGAGTCTTCCTCCCAATATTCCACAGGAAGCGAGTAAAGCCTTATCCAGACTGGAGCCCAGCTAAGATCCTCCTTGTCAGGGTTGAAGTGCTCTACCCAACCTCTGAGATACAGACCAGCAGCGTTAAAGAAGTACAGCCCTCCGTACAGAACCCTGTTCCGGTCCTCTAAGCAGTTAAAAATGGCTATAAAGAAACCTTTAGGCCCTAGTTGTAGGGTAATGTGACCTTTTGGATTCCATTTTGAGGCTATCCAGCCTCTCAGCGCCTTCTCAGTTGGGTAGAGTCCTATAAACTTGCCTATTAACGCATGATCCCTCATAAACTATATCCTGGCATTGATTCGGTGGCTTGGAAATTCTACTTTTGGAAGCTCAATAACTACTGGCTTGCATGTGGTCGAGCTGACTTTGGGTTGATACTTTTTACCCTGTGCTCTGTCCTGTTGTAAGCTTGGATCCATATTATCATCAATCTGCGCCTCTGTATTGTCATTTTCTCCATTCCATTGCTGCTTGCTGTCGTCCTTTGGGGGAGGCGCAGCGTCCTCCCCCTTATGGGGAATCATGGATCTTGGGACTTCCTGCAGTAAACGTGAGGCCGTTAATCAGCCAGGCGTTGTCAAAGCTGCGAAGGTCAGGAGGGATCTGTCGTAGCAGAGGTTACAGAAACCCTAGAGGGTAGAACCGCCGTGCACCCGCATTCCTCTCTCATCGTCCTCAGGTTTGAGTAACCATTAACAAGGGTTCCCGATCATATTAAAATAGTGAATTTATTTAGGATTCTCGAACCAACCCAAGAGATTAATATTATAAACCTAAGGAAATAATATTAAACCCTAGGAATATAAACCCTAAAACTCATAAACTCAATGGATTAATATTGTAAACCCTAGGCTTAATATTAAAACCTAGGAATATAAACCATATGATTAATATTATAAACCCTAAGAAATTAAATTATAAACCCAATGGATTTATATTACACCTTAAGATTAATACATAAACCCTATCATAATATTCTACCCTAGGAATATGAACCCTTGGATTAATAAACCCAAGGGATTGATATTATAAACACAAGGCATTAATATTAAAAACCCGAGGGATAAATATTAAAAACCCAAAGGATTTTAAACACAAAGGAATAACATTAAAACTTAGGGTTAATATTAAATCCCAAGAACATAAAACCTAAGATTAATAAAACTAAGGGATCAATATTATAAACCCACAGGATTTTAAACTAAAGGGATTAATATTAAACCACAAGATTAATATTATAAACCATAGAATTAATATTACACCTTTATAATATAAACCATGTGATTAATATTGGAAACCCTAGGATCGATATTATAAACCTAAGAAATTAATAAACTCATTGGATTAATATTAAAAATGAGAGGGATTATAAACCCAAGGGAATAGCATTAGAGCCTACGACTAATATTAGACCCTAGGAATATAAACCCTAAGATTAATATTATAAAAGTTAGAATTAATATTATAAACCCAAGAGATTAATACTATAAATCCAAGGAATTTATAAACCTAAGGGATTAATATTATAAACATAAGCGAATAATATTAAACAGTAGAAATATAAACCTTAAAACTAATATACCTAAGGGATTAATATTGTAAACCCTAGGCTTAATATTAAACCCTATGATCAATATTATAAACCCAATGGATTATAAACCCAAGGGATTCATATTAAACATTAGGATTAATGTATAAACCCTATCATAATATTATACCATAAGAATATGAACCCTTAGATCATTAAACTCAATAGATTGATATTATAAACCCAAGGCACTAATGGAAAAATCGATTAATACTAAAAACCGAAAAACCCAAAGGATTAATATTGTAAACCCAAGGTTTATAAACCTTAAAGTTAATATTATAAACCCTAAAAGAAACATGGTTGACCATGATTTATTTTCATATTGGGACAATATTTGTCACAATGCATTATTGGACCATGGTTAACCATGATTGATTTTCATATTGAAAGAATCATCGTCACAATGTGATGTTGGACCATGGTTGACCATGATTGACCATGGATGGTTTTAATATTGACAATATTTGTCACATTGCGACGTTGGACCATGGTTGACAAAACATTAAAAATTAGCTTTAATATTAAATCCTAAGAACATAAACACTAAGATTAATAAACCGAAGGGATTGATATTATAAACCCCAGGGATTATTAACTAAAGGGATTAATATTAAACCCTAAGATTAATATTATAAACCATCGGCTTAATATTATACCCTTAGAATATAAACCTTATGATTAATTGTTATGAAACCAGCTCACAAAAAAGATAGAAAAGATAGTTGAATGCCTTAGAATTCAGCCTCTTCGAGGGGGAAACCTCTTTTACATTACACAAATGAACAATTCTTGGATGATACAAATGACAAGACCTCCTTTCTATATATAGGAATCTAAGGGGTCATAATATAATCAGAGCCGTCATAACAATAATAATGTAAGGGCACAATAATAACAATAGTGGGCTTCTATGGGGCACAATAATAACAATATGGGGACTACATGGGTACACCAATATAATAAAGGGGTTGTACTAATAACAATAACGAGTTACACTAGTAGTATAGGGGCCTAACATGCCCCTCTCCTTCAAAAAGTGTTGTCCTCAATGCTTGAGTAGTTCTTGATGCTTCTGTATAAAATTCTTGTCCTTCCATGTGAAATATTCAACAGCTAAGTTCTTCCACTTAATGAGATGCTTTGAAATTGATCGATTTCGTAGTTGATGACTTCTTGGTTCTGTAAATGCTTCAGGTTCTAATATGCTTTTTCCTTCCTTGTCAAGTTCTGGCAATATTGTTGGAACTGGGATATTCGGAAACTTTTGAATGAGTGGCCACACTTTCTTGCCCTTCTTCCATTCATCCCTTGCTTCGTTTATCCAATCTAGTTGGATAATAGAAATAGCACAAAACAATGCTTCCACATCCTCATCCTTTCTTGAGAGTGCATCTGCAACAAAAAATTTCTTCCCTTTTCTGTAGATGATGTCAAAGTCATAGCCCAACATATTTGTGGCCCATTTTTTATGTTCTTCTAAAGATAATATTTGTTCTAAAACTATCATGATCCATTTTTACCTTGAAGTGTCTTCCCATTGGGTAAGGTCGACATTTCTTAAGTGCATGTAGTATTGCCAAAATTTCTTTCTCATAAATAGCTTGCTTGAGATGTAGCCATAAAAATACCCAGTCACCTAAATCAAAACTTTTTTCACTGTGATGCTGATCTACCTATTGTTTCATTCAATTCTGCACCAAAGTGGCGTTATCCTTTAAAAGTTGGAGAAATTGTTGTTGATGCTTGATGTGATCTTTCACTGCTTGAACCTTTTTCTTCTTGATATTTCCTTCTATCTTGAGAGTTTGAGGAGTGGTAATTTCTTCCAATTATTTACAAGATATGGTTGGATTCATTTCTTGATGCTTGATGTGATCTTTCACTTCTTGAACATTTTTCTTCTTGATATGTCCTTCTATCTTGATAGTTTCAGGAGTAGTAATTCCAGCCAATGCATTACAAGATATGGTTGGATTCATTTCTTCTTTCTCGATGTGATATTTCACTTCTTGAACCTTTTTCTTCTTGATATGTCCTTCTATCATGAGAGTTTGAGTGGTAATTCTTGCCAATGCTTTACAAGATATGGTCAGATTCATTTCTTCTTTCTTCGAAGTTGGGTCCTGGTGTATATCCTCTTCTTTTGATGTTTCTTGATTCTTTTCTTCCTCCTCTTCATACTCTATGTAAAATAATTTCTTCTCAGCACACTTATGACCTTTAGTGCATTTTCTGTCACAATTGTAACAAAGCCCTTTTTCTCTTTTTTCTTCCAATTGTTGTGGTGTAAGCCTTGTAGGTTGTGGAAGGCTAGGAGAAGAAGCACTTCCATAATTATAGTCATGAGTGGTGGGTTTCCTTGTTTCCATAATTTCGCTTTCAATTTTTCTTACCAACTCGAATGCCTCCAATGAATCAGGTTCCCAAAAACGAACCTCATGTTGAACGTAATCCTTTAAATTCCCTACGAAGACATCAATCCTTTTCTTCTCTAGAATATAATTTACCCTTCTATTCAATTTTTGAAAGTCCTCAATGTGCTCTTCCATTGAACCTTTTTGTTTGAGATTTATCAATTGGCTAAAGAAGGAGTTTCTCTTTGTATCCTCATAATGTGCTATCATTTCCTCCGTGAAAATTGACCACGTAATAAGTGGTTTACGAGAACGAAGCCTTTTATACCATAAAAATTGATCTAGTTCTAAATATGAAGATGCAATACATACCTTTTGTAATAGTGGTACACCATGTAGATCAAAATATTGCTCCATCTGAAGTATCCAATTTACCGGATCCTTGTCATCAAACTTCCTCATATCGCCTTTTCTTGATTTTAGGAGCTCAATATTGAAACGACTATAACTCTGTAATTTTGTTTCTTCCAATTCTGAAATTGCGACCTACAATATCCCTCTGCGTCCTCTTTCTAATGCCACCAGTATGATCGAATTTAGGTTCTCCAAGAAAGAGTTATGCACAATCTCCCAAGATGACCTGATTATATACCTTTTCAGAAGAGCGAACTTGTATGAAGTGCCACGTGTCACTGTGTTAACCTTAGGATCTGAAAAATATACACAGGAAACTACAGTCTGTTCTCTTTCTGCAACTTCTTACGGAATTTCAATCTAATGCTCAAAACAAAAGTTATGACGATTTTCCCTAGGTCACCTGTTTGGAATGTAATTCGGGAGTCTGCAAAAAGGCCAACTTCCTCAGATCATATCTCCACAAATATAGCACGAAAAGATTTGAAATTTGGACCCAAGCTTCATAAAGATTTCAACCCAAATGGGTTTTTTTTTAGCATCTGAAACGTCGCAGAAAAAAGTTATAGCGCAAATGCCACGATGACCTGTTTGGTGCAGTGAAACCCTAGAATTCAAAGCTCTGATACCAAATTTTATGAAACCAGCTCACAAAAACATAGAAAAGATAGTTGAACACCTTAGAATTCAGCCTCTTTGAGGGGGAAACCTCCTTTACATTACACAAATGAACAATTCTTGGATGATACAAATGACAAGACCTCCTTTCTATATATAGGAGTCTAAGGGGTCATAATATAATCAAAGCTGACATAACAATAATAATGTAAGGGCACGATAATAACAATAGTGGGCTTCTATGGGGCACAATAATAACAATATGGCAACTACATGGGTACAACAATATAATAAGGGGGTTGTACTAATAACAATAAGGGGTGACACTAGTAGTATAGGGGCCTAACATTAATATTAGAAACCCTAGGATCAATATTATAAACCTAATATATTAATAAAGCCATTGGATTAATATTAAAAACCAAAGGGATTATAAACCCTAAGGGAATAACATTAGAGCTTACGATTAATATTAAATCCTAGGAATATAAACCCTAAGATTAATATTATAAACCTAACGATTAATATTATAAACCTAAGAGATTAGTACTATAATCCAAGGAATTTATAAACCTAAGGGATTAATATTATAAACTCAATGGATTATAAGTCGAGGGGAATAATTTTAAACCCAAGGGATTAATATTATAAACCTAAGGGAATAATTTTAAACCCAAGGGAATAATATTAAACCCTAGGAATATAAACCCTAAAACTAATAAACCCAATGGATTAATATTGTAAACCTTATGCTTAATATTAAACCCTAGGAATTTATAAACCTAAGGGATTAATATTATAAACTCAATGGATTATAAACCAAGGGGAATAATTTTAAACCCAGGGGATTAATATTATAAAACTAAAGGAATAATTTTATACCCAAGGGAATAGTATTAAACCCTAGGAATATAAACCCTAAAACTCATAAACCGAAGGGAGTAATATTGTAAAACCTATAATTAATATTAAACACTAGGAATATAAACCCTATGATTAATATTATAAACCCTAAGAATTTATATTATAAGCCCAAGGGATATATATTAAACCTTAAGATTAATAGATAAACCGTATCATAATATTATACCCTAAATATGAACCCTTAGATTAATAAACCCAAGGGATTGATATTATAAACGCAAGGAATTAATAGAAAAAAAATGATTAATACTGAAAATCAAAAGGATTAATATTTTAAACCCAAGGAATATAAACCCTAATTTAAATATTATAAACCCTAAAACAAACATGGTTGACCATGGTTGATTTTCATATTGATACAATATTTGTCACAATGCGATGTTGGACCATGGTTGATCAAGATTGATTTTCATATTAAAAGAATATTTGTCAAAATGTGACCTCGGACCATGGTTGACCATGGTTGATTTTAATGTCGACAAGATTTTTCACAATGCAACATTTGACGATTTCCTAAAACTGATAAACCCATGGGATTAATATTGTAAATCCCAGGCTTAATATTAAACCCTAGGAATTTATAAACCTAAGGGATTAATATTATAAAATCAATGGATTATAAACCGAGGGGAATAATTTTAAACCCCAAGGATTAATATTATAAACCTAAGGGAATAATTTTAAACCTAAGAGAATAATATTAAACTCTAGGAATATAAACCCTAAAACTCATAAACCCAAGGGATAAATATTGTAAACCCTAGGATTGAAATTAAACCCTAGAAATATAAACCTTATGATTAATATTATAAAACCTAATAATTTATACTATAAACCCAAGGGATTTATATTAAACCTTATAATTAATATATAAGCTCTATCATAATATTCTACCCTAGGAATATGAACCGTTAGATTAATAAAGCCAAGGGATTGTTATTATAAACACAAGGCATTAATTTGAAAAAAAGATTAATACTAAAAATCCAAAGGATTAATATTGTAAACCCAAGGTATATAAACCCTAAGATAAATATTATAAACCCTAAAATAAACATGGTTGACCATGGTTGATTTTGATATTAAGACAATATTTGTTACAATGCAATATTGGACCATGGTTGACCATGATTTATTTTCATATTGAAAGAATCTTTGCCACAATACGATGTTGGACCATGGTTGACCATGGTTGATGATGGTTGATGATGTAGGAGCATGAGGCTTAAAAACAAAAGTCTTCATTTTATTCCAAAAATCTAAAAAAGTTTACAAGCAAAGGAGTGGGATCCTTTAGCTATCAATTTACAAAGTTTTCTAGATAGGAATTAAGTTATAATATAGTTATTGAGTGAATTTGTAATTAATCCAAGTAGTTCAGACTTAGTTGAGTTTCTCGAGGAGAATATCAAGCAATTTAGGTAATTATCAAGGATTAGATAGATTCAATCCATAGATTGAGGATTAGATTGTTGGATGTAAAGTATTTATGTAAGTTTTAAACAATTGTAAGGGGATTTGGCTAGATTTGGATTAGACTGTAAAAGGATTGAAATACTTTGCATCTCTGTGTATTCTTGCATAATTGGTCAATCCTAGAGGATGGAGTTCCTTCGAAATTTCTCTGTGTATTTTTAATTTTCAGTTGATCAATAGAATTAGAATGCTATATGAACTGGTGTTATTGCGTTTAAGTTCCTCACTCACTGTGTGTTAAGCTCAATTGAATAATTTCAAAGTACAGTGTTTTAGGATAACTAAATTCTAAATTCATTAGTGAAGAGATAAACTTGGCGAAAGCGCTAAAGTCATAGCAAAAGGAGGAAAAAGTCGGATAAATTGGGAATACACTGGAGAAGCCTAGAGCCGTTTGATCGACACAAGAATTAGATCAATGGTAGTCGCATGCAAGTCAGGGTCGAGGTTTAACCCAAAATTGGATGTGATATTTTATTAATATGGGTTAATAGTACAATTGATTTGGGACGTCCAATTAGGTGAGCGAGATCCAATGGATATCGCATGGAAACGTGAATGGGGGTTCATAAAATTTTCAGACCCGATGAGAAATTCAAGTGTGGCTTAATTTCGTTAAAGTCTGGATAATTGTAGTCGTCCAATGGGGACGTCATGATCCAATAGTGGTCGCACAATAAAGGTATACAGGGTTTAATTCGGATTGCGAGCCCGAGGAGTCTTATCAATGGAAACGTTATTTTCTTTCAGTTCCGATAAGTGAAATTTCTGCTAATTTTTGGGTAATATTAGCATTTTAGCTGTTTTTAGAGAAATATCTAAATTTGGAGGTGGATGACTGAAACTCTAAGGGAAATTGGAGAAGAACTTCCACCTACACTTGAGGAGATCATTTCAGGATTTGAACGATTATCCATTACACTTGCACCCAGGCCACCAGTTGTGGTATCAGGGAAGCTTAATGACACTGAATAGGATGTCAAGGATCAGAAAAATAAATCCAATATGGCGTTCAGAGTTGGAGGAAGTGATGGTGGTCAAAGAAGACGAAGACCAGTTGCAAATATTAAAGTGCTGGAAGCTATGCAACAGATGCAGGCTAGATTAGAAGCAATGGAAATGGGAAGAGATACAGATGCTGGAGATGTTAGTGAACCTGAAGCTGAAGCTGCAGAATAAGAGGAACCTGCAGATGTAACTCCTGAGATGAGATTCTTTAAGTCAGTATTGAGGTCCACATCTAAGCCCAGACTGGAAGTTTCAATTTATATAGGAAGCTTAAGCCCTGAGGAATTGATAGACTAGATAAATGACATGGAGAAATTCTTCGATTATGAAGAAACAGAAGAGGGAAAGAAAGTGAAGTTTGTTGTCACCAAATTGAAAGGACATGCAACACTTTGGTGGGATGGAGTGCAGGCAAAAAGAAGAAGACTTGGCAAACAACCAATTAAGAATTGGAATAGGATGGTGGCAAAATTGAAAAGTAAGTTTTTGCCAAGTGATTATTAGCAGACATTGTTTAGACAGATGCAAAATCTTAGACAGAGGTCTATGACAGTAAAGGAATACACAGAGGAATTCTACAAAGTAAGCATAAGAGTAGGACAAATCCAAGATACAGATGAGAAGGTTGCAAGATATGTAAATGGACTCAGAATGGAGATCCAAGATGAGATAAGTGTACTGTCTCCTAAAACAGTAGAAGAGGCTTATCAGATGGTATTGAAGGCCGAAGAAAAACTCATGAGGAAGAAATCTGCCAGAAATAGAGGTACTTTCTGAGGAAGGGGAAGTCAAGGTGGTAGAGGGAGATCTACAACACCTAGAGATGGAGCTAGCAGCAGCTCAAGTCAGCATGCACCCATAGGAGGTGATGCAAGTGGCAGAGGGAGTTTTTCTAGAGGAAGAGGAGGCAGAGGTAGAGGAAGAGAAGTCAGATGTTACAGATGTAACAAGCTAGGACACAGAGCTTATGAGTGCCCAGAAAACATAGGAATGAATCAGAGGAATACAATTGTTGCTAAGACTGAAGAGGAAACAACAAAGATAATAGAAGAAGAAAATGTACTAGAGAAAGGAGAGTCTTTGGTAGTTAACAAAGTTTTACTAAAGCAAGCTAAGGAAATTGTTGAACCAGCACAAAGAAAGACCTTGTTCAGGACTATGTGCAAGGTTCAAGGGAAGTATTGTCAGATGATAATTGATAGTGGTAGTATAGATAATTTAGTTTCCATAGAAGTGGTGGAGAAGTTGAATATGAAAACCAAGAAACACCCAACACCTTATAAGGTGTCATGGCTTCAAAAGGGATATCAGTTAATAGTGAATGAGCAATGTGAAGTAGAGTTGCAATTGGGAAAATATAGAGACAAAATTATGTGTGATGTGATGCATGTGGATGTGTGTCACATATTGTTGGGAAGACCTTGGCAGTATGACAAAGGAGCTATGCATGATGGAAAGAGGAACACATACAAATTTAGCAAAGATGGTGTTAATCATACATTGCTGCCTATGGAGGAAGAAGATGCATCAAGGAAACCTGATCCAAAGAGAGTACTTGCAGCAGATGGAAGAGGATGAGGTAAATTTTTCATTTATTTGCAAGCCCAAGGTAATAATTACTTCCACAAAAGTTTCTGATTTACTAATTGAAAATCAAGAGATGTTGGACAGATATTGTGATATCATTGTAGATGATTTGCCTAATGAATTACCACCCATTAGAAAAATCAATCATCATATAGATTTGATTCCAGGAGAAAATCTACCTAATAAAGCAGCTTACAGGATGACCCCACAGAGAACGAAGAAATCAAGAAACAGGTTCAGGAATTGTTAGACAAGGGACTGATTAGAGAGAGTTTGAGTCCTTGTGCAGTGCCAATAGTGTTGAGCCCAAGGAAAGATGGAGGCTAGAGAATGTGCACTGATTCAAGAGAAATCAATAAGATAACAATCAGGTACAGATTTCCTTTACCTAGAATTGAAGATTTTATGGATTGTTTGAGTGGGGCTAGATATTTTACAAAGTTAGACTTAAAAAGTGGTTATCATCAAATCAGAATTAGAGAGGGAGATGAGTGGAAAACTGCTTTTAAGACCAATGAAGTACTGTATGAATGGATGGTAATGCCTTTTGGGTTGTCAAATGCTCCTAGTACATTTATGAGGCTCATGAATGAAGTTTTGAAAGAATTTATTGGTAAATTTGTAATAGTATATCTTGATGATATATTAGTTTACAGTAAATCAAAAGAGGAACATGTGAGACATCTGAATTATGTCTTACAGAGGCTACAACAAGAGAAGTTACTATTAAATTTTAAAAAATGTTCATTCATGAAAGAAGAGTTGGTGTATTTGGGATTTTTTGTTTCTACTGATGGGTTAAAGATGGATCCAAAGAATATCAAGGCTATCGTGGAGTGGCCTTCACCAAAAAGTGTCTTTGAGGTAAAAAGTTTTCATGGTCTTGCTAGCTTTTATAGGAAATTCATAAGGAATTTTAGTAAGATCAATGCTTCAA
Source organism: Pinus tabuliformis (assembly GCA_031772625.1). Classification (NCBI taxonomy): domain Eukaryota; kingdom Viridiplantae; phylum Streptophyta; class Pinopsida; order Pinales; family Pinaceae; genus Pinus; species Pinus tabuliformis. Next base: position 270,898,452 of record CM062809.1, on the reverse strand, counting down.
TTATTGACACTATAAGGAAGGATAGACAACCATTTACATGGACTATTGAAGCAGAAAAGAACTTCCAGCTATTAAAGAGGAAAATTACTGAGAAACCTATTTTGATTTTGCCTAATTTTAATAAACCTTTTCAAGTGAAGTGTGATGCTAGTGGAGAAGCCATTGGAACCGTTTTAAGTCAGGAAGACAAACCTGTAGCGTATTTTAGTGAAAAGTTGAATGAGTCAAAGAAGAAATATTCTTCTTATGACAAGGAGTTTTATGCAGTAGTGCAGTCTTTGAAGAAGTGGAGACATTACTTGATGTCTAAAGAGTTCATACTGTATTCAGATAACCATGCCTTGTAGTACATTATGCAACAACCAAAGCTTAACCAGAAGCATGCAAAATGGGTAGAATACCTTCAAGGTTTTAATTTTGTGTTAAAACATATAACTTGTCAATCAAACAAAGTAGCAGATGCCTTAAGTAGGAAAAGTATTTTAGTGCAAGAAAGTCAAATTCAAGTGTTGGGTTTTGATTTTCGTAAAGAATTATATGAAGAATATCTAGAATTTAAGGAGGCATTTGAAGCTTGTAGAAACCCTGTTTTGTTAGACAGAAGCAAGTGGCTGGATTATTTCTTGCAAGAGGGGCTATTATTTAAAAGAAATCAACTGTGCATATGAAATTGTTCTATGAGGAAACATTTGATCAAGGAGAAACATAGTGGTGGACTTGGAGGACATTTTGGTTAAAACAAGACTTATGAGTAGTTGAACCGGTTTTATTTTTGGCCGAAGATGAGAGCTGAAGTGGAAAAGTATGTGAAGAATTGTAAATTATATCAATATGCGAAAGGAAGGAGCCAAAACACAGGTTTTTACATTCCATTATCTATTCCAGATAGGCCTTGGGATATGGTTGTTGAGTTATGGAAAAGGTATGAATTTGCCATTTATTTCATCATCCTTTCCTTTAGTTATATTCCCTTTATATCCTAAAGATATTCATATATCAAGGGATTATAGTAAAAACTAGGGAACTATTTATTATTACAGTTTAGCTAATTATTGTCTTTTCTCATGTAGGAAAAGGATGAAATGGGAAAACTACTATTCCCTACCCGAGAGAAGGAAAAGGAAAAAGTGGAGTAACTGTTGTTCCTTCATCAGGAGGCAGCATAAAAGCAGCAAGCCAAGGATGGAGCATGCAATTATGGATAAGGACAGAGAAGATCAAAACATCAGCACAAAAGACAAAGAGCTAACTGAATATGGAAGATTGAGTGGATCTCTCAGGATCTCTTGATCCTGAGGGATCGCTGTTACTATTCTATCCATTGTTCCTATTTTATCTGCCTGGCCATTATAAAAGGGATAGCGATTGTGAAGAACAAGGGGGAGATTATTTAGAAATTACTTTTGTATTTTTACTTTGATCATCAACTCTCGTTGTTGAAACAGAGCAAGAACTAGCTGTAGCTATTTTGCATATGATTAATATATAATACAGTTGTTGTTCCTTCTTTCATACTGAAGTAATCTGGCGGTGTTCACTAGCGGCTAAGGGCCCAGCCCTAGTGGATTCACTTGTTGTTCCTGTATCATTCCTTTACGATTCATGCCCTATGATGATTTGGTTTTATTCCTATTTATTGTAGTCGCATCGCTTGTTGTTTCATATTTCCAGACTTAATGAATTACTCTGTTTTTATATGTTGTGATTGAATTGTGTAGCTATTCATTTCCCTCACAACAAGATCACTGCTTTTCACAAGTATATTTTTGTGTTGTTCATTTTACTTAAATAGCTTCACTGTTCATTTCAGTAACTTAGCTTTGTTGTTCATTGCAGTTACATAAGTTTTGTTGTTCATTTCTATTATAAAGCATTGCTTCTCATTTACTTTTTGTAATCGTTTAGTATTTCCTTTCAACATTCTTACTGTTAGTATCATTATCTCATTTCAATGAGTTGCAGTAGCATTATTGATTTAATTCATTGACATTTCCCATTGGTTATTTAGTGTGGTGTGCGTGATATAAACAACTGTAAAGAACATTGGCTATTACTATCAAAGATCTCAGATTGAAGATCTTATTTATGATTGATTTAGTTTACATCAGTTAAACAAGGAATGAGTTATTGCTACTGTATCCTTGACTGATAATTGTTGCTACTTTGTCGAATAAATGATTTAGTTTCAGAGCATTGAGTTTCATTTAAATGAAAGTGAGTTTTATTTAAAGCATGCATTTACTATTGTATTTGATATCACTGTACTGCAATTTAGAAACATTACTCTTGAGTAAATAGCCGCCACAAACTGTGTACACTCTTGAAATAGAAAATCTTGCCAGATTGATAAACTAATGTGAAGATAAGTAGGAGTTAAAAAGACAACTTTTATACCTCAACATTTTGGCACTGTTGCCGGGGAGAGTGTAGCCATTTCTAAAAGCGTAGTGTGCATCTGATGGGTGTCTATTAGGAAAGAATTGGGTATTAAAAACGAAAGGTAAGAACCTGCGTACAGAGCATGTAAAAGCCCTACTCCCCCACCCACTCTCCAGCAGAATTGTTAAAGAACTTAGGGTAGAAATAAATATTTGAGTTGTGTGTATGACTAAGAAGAAAAAACTTGAAAACAATCCAAAGCCACTACCCAAACCTGACAAAGCTAAGGGACCAGTGACCCTTGGTCGATCAACCTTCATAGACGATATCCATACGAAAGCTGAATCTCAGCCATCGGTAGGCCCTAGAAAAGTTGCTTCTACACAACCTACTAACTCCCTTCGGGCCACAGACTCACCATTTGTAGCCTTTGCTGAGGTACACAGAAAAATAGAAGAAACTGAGCAAGATTTTCAAGAAATTGAGAATTCTCGCCCAATTTCTTTACAAGAAGGGAATTCTAGTAATCTCCGTAAAGTAGGAGGAGAAACAGGGGAAACGGAAAAGCCAGGATCCCCTCTTGAAGTAATTCAGACACTCAGCAGCCCAGGTAAGGGGAGTGCTATTAATTTTATCCAAAACGAAGCAGGAGACCTTGAAGAGCAAAAATCCCCCCAAATAGTAGTTCAACAAGGAATACTCATTGTCCCAAACCAGGGAAGTGTTGTTAAGCTCATTCCTATTCCTTCTAGTCATCCTAGGAATAACTCTCTGGAAATCCCAGAAGGGTATTGGCACATATTTGATCAAATGGCCCAGAACCAGCAAACACCTCAAACCTCCACACTGCAGTATCCCATCATGGACACAGCAGTTAACGCACCTATGAAAGCCATTCCTCTCCAGAATATCCCTACATTCCATGGCCTAACATCAGAGGATCCAAATGCATTTCTGTTTGAGTTTGATGTATTATGCCGGGGGTATGACTATACCACCGATCCCCAAAAACTAAAATTATTTCCCTCCACATTAAAAGGAGTAGCTTTACGATGGTTTATGGGGTTAGGTGGGGGTGTTACAAATGACTGGCATTAGATGAAAACTGATTTTCTAAAGAAATATCAGAATTATTGCAGATCCAGAGAATTAAAGGATGAGATATTTCAAATGACAGCGAGACCTAGTGAAACACTGGAGGAATATGTAAAATGCTTTCAATACAATCTCTACAGATGTGCTTATGCATCTTTGCCCTTGCCTGATAACGTGTTAAAAACTACATTAATTAAAGGAATGAAAGAACAATGGATTGAAACATTAAAAATTATGGGTAAAGGTGACATATATCAGGAAAATTTTGTTGACATCATTGATTTGTGTATCAGGAGTTCAAGAGGCAGCACAAAATTGAAGCCAACAGAATGTGACATGATCACAAGGGATAATAAGATCTTCGGTGGAGGTATAACCCACACAGAATTCGGAAATTTTCTAGAAGACTTCAAAACTGATATTCTAGGAACTCTAATGATGCAATTGGATGTTATACAAGATAAACAAAAGCAAGTAGAAGCGGAACAAAATTTGGCAATATTCTGCCCTAGATGCAGAAAGAAACATAGCCACAAAGAGTGCCCGCTGGATACGGTCAAAATTTGTGCTATTTGTACAAAAGATCATGCCACAGAAAGCTGCCCATCACTCCCAGGACTGAAAGCAGTCTACAAAGAAGCAGAAGAAGAAATAGAACTAGTTTACCTACTAAATCAGCGCTGCCAGTGGCAGTCGCGACAAACAGGTATGCCCATTGATCCATCCTCTTCTTTTTAGCCTCCTCAGTATAATGCTCAGCAGTATAATGGAATGTGGCAGAATCAACCACCTTTCTCCAGCTGGTCATAGCAACCATTCCCCATATCACCATGGCCAAATCAAACAAATCAAACCAATTGGCCGAACTTTCCTTACTGTCCACCATTTTGGCAAAATAATGCATATTCAACACAATGGTCACCCTCCACCTCGCAGAGTCAAAACTGGCAGTCGAACTGGCAAAGACCTATAAATCAGCCAGCTGGAATGATCCCTCTCCCTCAACCCACACTGCCAACACCTTATACATTGCAACAAAACCCCCAGACCAATTTAAGACCACAACTCCCAACCCAACCCAACCCAAACCCCAACAATAGACTAGTTCAATCTGTGCAAATAATTAAGGGACTAGAACGAGAAACCGAGTTAAGGGAGTGCAATGACCTTCAATTAAGATCTAGGCGTATAATAGAATCAGAGGGAGATAAAAAATTTCCAACTGAAAATCTGTTACCTATAGAACAAACATTGCAAGAAGAGAATCGGCTTAGACAGAAAACTCATGAACAAGCAAGCACCTCTTCTCCCCCATTCCCAGAATGACTGATCATACCTCACCCAATATAACATCCTGATTTTGATCTTCTAGGAGAACTAAAAAATTTGTGTATAAAAATTCCGCTCCTCCAGGCTATTCAAGACATCCCCATGTATGCAAAAACTATCAAAGAATTTATGAAAAATCCAAAGAGGAAAATAACAACAAATCCAACTGTCCATGTAGTTGGCACCCTATCTGACTTACTATTAGGAAGAGAAACACCTGCAAAATATGAGGACCCAGGAAATCCTATAGCCATGGTGCAAATCAATGAAGGCTCCTTCCCCAATGCCTTAGTTGATTTAGGAGCTGCAATCAATATTCTTACAACTACCACTTGTCAAAAAATTGGTATTACATCATTAGACCCAACCACAACCTTATTAGAGTTGGTTGACTGATCAGTAGTCAGACCAGAAGGCACATTACATGATGTAATGGTGTCTGTAGACTCCTGGGAATACCCTGCAGACTTTCTGATTATCAATCCTAGAAACCGATTGGATGGACACCCCTTAATTCTAGGTAGACCTTGGCTAGCAATTGTTGATGCTTACATTGTTTGCCGACAAGGCATCATGACTATAGCAAGAGGAAGCAATGTAAATAATTTAGCCTTATATCCTCCAGCCCCGCCAAGTTTAACAATAATCAAAACAAAAAACAACCTGTATCATACTTAACTGAAAACATTAGATCACCACTAACCATAGAAGATGCCCTCGAATTTAAAGACCAAACTGTAGTGACCAATCCACGGGTCTAGATTAGACTAAATTTAATGTCAACCAAGGTAGGTAAACATAGAGGCACGTGTCTACAATCTATAGACCTAAAAGGATCTCATCTACCTAGATAAGTGTCTACTGTGACAGGCTACAGCACTCTTTTACAAGAGATGGGAATATGTTTCCTTTCACAATTCAAACACTTATATCACCTAATTTAATCAGTTGTTCTAAGAAAACAAAGTGTTACTAGTTTGAGTTTTCAATCCTCTTACAAGGATATCGTTCACAAAAACTCTTTCCAACTAACACACTAAGCATTCATGAAAACCAAAAACTATTTTAAGCATACTAAGACTCAAATGCATGAAAACAGAGTCCACAGAGATACTTCGAAATTCAGTGCTCAATTAAATCTTTTACAAGATCTTGTTCAATAATTTAGCAATTGAAGTTTCATGCTATCACCATGAATCATACAATAACCCAAGAACTTCTAATCGAATTAATTAATTCAAAAGTAAAGAAATGGCATCAAACGTTATTCAGATCTGAAGTCTAAATGCTATGAAAATAAAATGGAAGTATACCAGTCCCCACGTAGGGCCCGTCCAGGCGTTGATGGTACACTTAGGAAGCTTCAGATGTTGAAACCATTAACACATAAAACACTAGAATGATAAAACGCTGCCTGTGATTAAAGTCTGGAAATCAATTACATGCAAGAGTTCTGGTAACAATACAATACAATATGATACACTTAATGTCTCTTATCACGCAGTCCTATTTGCAATCGAATGTACATACAATATCATGCAGATGTTTCTGCTTTTACAATCAAAAAGGCGATTTTTGTTTTTTTCTAATCTTAATTGATTTCCAAAACAAAACGAAATCAGTTTAGGTAACTCTGGCTTTTTGCTGCTTTTATGACCAAAAAGGCTGGGTTTGACCAGCATTGACCATGTATCCAGGAGCTCGAGATGCGATGCTAAATAGATATTTCACCATGTATGTACATCTGTGATCACGTCCGTATCATTGGTTTTGATTTTCCTGCCATGCCACGTGTCACAACATAAACCAATTACAGAAAGTCATGACATCCCGTAATTTTGTTGAAAATTTCTAATTTTTAACATAAAAATCCACAAATTAAATTTAATGTAAAATAACAATTATAATGCTTAATTGATCAATTTCAATGGACTATGAGGGGTTTATGGAAGAAAATTATGGATGAATGATGGATTTTTAGAAGAAAAGGATGGCAATAAAATAGTACCAACATCTCCCCCAAGCTCAATGATTTAGCATGTCCTCATGCTAATCCTGATGTGCTCCTGATGTGCTCCCTTTATATTCTGTTCTTGCTTGTGCCTCTGCCGCTGGTAGCAAGACATCTATACTCCTCTGAACTTGGGCATCCTTCTGAACTTGGAACTCATGTTTCAGTTTCTTACATTTTTTTTTGAGAGCTTTTTTCTGAGTGTACCATTTTGTTGCCCATTTGCACGTTTCAGTTTGATCAACCTTAAGTTATTTGATTTTCTTCTTCAGTTTCTCATTTTTTTGTTGAATCTTCTTGCTCTGAGCTCTCAACATTTCATTTTCCTTCTTTATGACCTTCTCCAGCATGTTTGCTTCCATCAATTCCTCTTTTAGCTATTCAATTTGTTTCTCTAACCTTCTTTGTTTCTTGTTTGTAGGTACTAGCTCTTTCCTTTCTCCCTTGCTACTCTCAATCTCAATTTCTGCTTCCTGTTCTGGCTGTGAATGAGCACTGCTTTCAATGTCCATTGGTGCATTTGCATTTGACTCCGGTTGATCATCTTGTGTTCGGTTCTTTTGTATTCTTCTTGATCTTCTTGTATAAGTAGTGAATATTTTGTCTTGTTCAATTTTCTTGGCAGTTTCTTGCCTCATCTTTCTTGTCCTTACACCACTGTTGGGTTGAGGAATATTGCTTGACTTACGCTCAGGGATTTCCTCATCAATATCAAGCATAAACTCCGTGCGTTCTTGTTGTTGTTCATGTTCATCTTCTTTAATTTGATTGTCAATTAAAAATTCCTTCCATGTTTTTCCTCTCCTTTGCAACTCAAATTCAATTAGAATTTTGATCAGCCCAAAATGACATAAACTCTTATCTTCATTACCCTTTCTTTTCTGAATGGTCTTCGCCATTTTAGTCAAACTCTATAAGAGGAAGTAAGGTAAACTGATGGTGCATTGACCTTTTAAGTGCAACAGAAGTTTGATGTGATATAGGTACACTATACTATAACGCCCTTCACATGTAACAAATTTTTGAATAATGTATACCATTTCGTCCCAAGGGTGAATTAGCCAACTTCTCGGAACACCCTTTTTCCAATTGACAGAGGAAACCCTTGACCTAGACATAAACTGTGTCCATGATTTTTCCTTAAATTGTTTGGTCTTGAAATACTTTTCCCCTTCTGGACTGATTCCCAATGTTTGTGCTATGGTATCCTCTGAAATTCTAAAAGAAAAGTTTCCTATTAATGTTTTTTCTCCATTGAATGTGAATGCAAACTGCTTTGTCACTTCTTCATTGTTTCCATTGAATTTCTCTAGAAAGGTTAACCAGTGTTTTTCCCTTAAAATTGTGACACAGTCATCATGATATTGTGAACTATCAAATGTTTCAGGCTCTGCTCTATTGGTCATTTAAAAAAAAAAATCTTTGTTCTAACCCTTTTGTTTATGCTTAGCAATTCAATCAGGGTTTTGCAATGTGTTACCTCTTTTCTTGCGTTCCACTTAGCCAACCTGGTAATGCCCTCGACTCTCAGGGTTTCCTTCTTTAATTGCTTGGGCGGCGGTAGAAACTTGTGGTAAGCCTATGCTATGCTCTCCCTTTGTAGCGCCTGTTGTCTCGGCCCTCTTTGAAAACTCAGAGTTTAAACACTCACATGGTAACGCTCGGCCTCTTTGAAAACTCAGAGTTTAAACACTCACATGGTAATGCACTTTTATGAGCTGATGTTTTATAAAATGAAAACTTAACAGCCGACCTTCACCCAATTGCTATAATGCTAATGTAGAGTTGAAGGCGCATTCACATCATAAATACAAAGGAGCAGTACTGATTTGCATAGGTACAATCATGAGAACACCATATACATGTAAAGAGTGATGTGGTGATGATAACGGATATATGTTTCATAAGCCGCATTGGGTCAAAAGACTATTTATAACTCCCACATTCAAAAATGAATTAGATCATTTAACACTTGTCTTTCCAATGATTTACCACTTGTCTACTACGTGTTGGTACTTGGCCGATTGAAAAATGATGGATCGATGACAAGATTTGATGGCCGATTTTAAAAAATGAGGAGTTGATGACAAGCTTTGAAGAGTTGTGTAAGACAAGGTTTGAAAATCATAGTAGGAATATGGCAATAGGCTATGATAGCAGAGTGATAGCAAAGTTGAGTAGTTAGGAATGTTACAAGGGTGATGGGTATGGGGGTTTTTGAAATTAATAACAAGCAATCATAATCATCATTTTTAACACTAAAATAATTCAAGAATTTTAAATGTTAAAAATAAAAACTTCACCAATACATTACACTTGTTGGTTGACAATGGCTGAGTTGGCGTGCACAGGTAGGACTGATCTTCATTGTCCAAATATGACTGGTCTTCACTGTCCAAAACAGGTTCCTTTGAAATGAAATTGAATATAACAGGTCCCTTTAAAATCTGAAGAACTCTAAAGAACTCTAAAGAACTATGTTTGTGCAACTTCTTTTATCCTTGTTGTTGATGTAGCCTTGATGATAAGAAACCTTTAAAAACTTTGTTGAAGTAGCCTAATGTATCTTGAATGCAGTCTTTAACAGGTCCCTCTGATGTTTGTTGAATAGGTCCCTCTAATATTGGTACTCGTAACATAGTCTTTTGAATAGGTCCCACTGCATATTGCTTGAACAGGTCCCTCTGATTAGAACAAAAAAACAAGAACAGCTCTTTTATTGGAATACTGAAGTACTGAAACAAATTCTTTGAAGATTTACAAATGAGGAGATGAGATAGGGAAAACAAAATGCTGATTCTTCTGATTCTTCTCCCCCACTAAAGCTTTGACTTGTCCTCAAGTCATTATTGAAGTGATGAACAAAACAGTAAATAAGAAGAACAAGGAATTCTTACCAGCCAAATGAATGGTTTTCTAGTAAGAATTCTGGGTTAGAGTGTGCCAGAGTCTGGTTTTCACATCTAAACCATTATTGTTTTTTTTTTTTCTTTTAACATTTTTTTTATGTGTTTTTTTTTTAAAATGAAGTTGAATGAACTAAGGTAGAGATATCACAGCTGAAGGTTGCAATATCTCAACCTCCCTTTGCTGAGATGCAGTGTGAATAAAATCCTCCTTGCTGATGGGCTTATGATAGAGTTTCAACCAGTGACCATTGACAAGAAAGGTGTTGCCTTCTCCATCAATGGTAGTAAGCTTGATTGATCCATTTTCATATGCTTGAACTATTTCATATGGGCCCATCCAATGTGTGGTAAATTTGGCTTTATGATCTCTGAATTTAGAATCAAATAGAAAATCCCAGTCTCCTTCTTTGAACTATTTCTTTTTTATGTGTGCATCATGCCACTGCTTCCTTTGTTTCTGCATTGGGATTACAATCTCCGCTGCTTGCTGCCTCATTTCATCTAATTGGTTCAATTGCATAATTCTCTGTTTTTGTGCTTCATTGAGATCAATACCTAAATCTGCAACCATCTTATAAGTATGTATTTGAAATTCAATAGGAAGCATTACCTCTTTTCCATACACCAACTGATATGGTGTAAATCCTGTAGTGTTTTTCCACATGATTCTGTAAGCCTAGAGTGCATCTTTGAGCTTCTCTTCCCAATTCTTTCTGTTCATTATTACTGTCTTAGTGATAATTCCTTCCAATGTTTTATTGGTAGATTCCACCTGGCCATTGGCCTGTGGATGGTAATGTGTACTTTTCCTGTGCTTGATTTTATATTTTTCTGTGATGTCTTGACCAGCTTTGAGGTAAACTGAGTACCTTGATGCGTCACTATCTCCCTTGGTACTCCATACCTTACAAAAATTTCTTCAAAAAGGAAGTTTACCACTGTTTGTTCAGTTGCCCGGGCTAGTGCTTTGGCTTCAGCCCATTTTATCACGTAATCAGTACATACTAGGATGTACTTTTTACCTTTTGAAGTTGGATTGATGGGTCCTATAAAATCTAGAGCCCATTTTTCAAATGGCTCTAAATGTACTTGAGGCTGAAGTGGCATTTCATCTGTAGTTGTTGGTCTGCCCATTCTTTGACAATTATCGCAACTTTTCACATATTTCTTGGAATCCTTAAAAATAGATGGCCAATAGTATCCTAGACTGAGAATCTTGAATGCTGTTCTTTTGGCTGCAAAATGCCCACCACGTGGTTCATCATGGCAAGATTTTAAAATATCAATTATTTCATCATTTATTACACATCGTCTAATAATCATATCATAACCAGTGTAAAATAAATCGCCATTAACCCATGAGTATCTAGCACTTTGTTTGATCAGCCTCTTCTTTTCCTTTGGAGTAAAATATGGAGGTGTTCTTCCTGTGGATAAATAATTGGCTAAGTCAGCATACCAAGGATTCACTATTGAAATTGCAAATAAATTTTCATCTGGAAAAGAATCTTCAACCGGAACAACCTCACCTGAATTTTGCAGTCTAGAAAGAAAATTTGCCACCTGATTCTCCTTACCTGGTCTATCCAACACTGTAATATTAAATTCCTGTAATAATAACAGCCATCTGGTAACTCTGCCATTAGTGATTGGTTTATTCATTAAATACTTAATGGCAAAGTGATCAGTATGTACAAAAACCTCATAACCAGTGATATAATGTCGAAATTTATTTACAGCATGTATGATGGCAAGCATTTCTTTTTCAGTGACTGTGTAGTTTAATTCTGCAGGTGTTAGATTTTTGCTAATGAAATAGATGGCATAATTGAAAGACTCTTCTTTTTGGCCTAATGAGGCACCTACTGCAGTATCAGATGCATCTATAAAGATGTGAAATGGTAAGGTCCAGTTAGGTCCTTTTAAGACTGATGTGGTTGATAATTTTTCTTTGAGTGTTTCAAAAGCTTGCTGACAATTCTCAGTCCAGTTGAAAGGTGTATCTTTTGCTAGAAGCTTAAATAGAGGTGAAGCTATTTTACTAAAATGTTCAATAAACCTTCTGTAATAGCTTGCATACCCAAGGAAACTTCTTACCTCTTTTTGAGTCTTCGAAATTGGCAAATTGACAATGATCTAGATTTTTGATGGATCAACTTTAATGCGTTGAGAAGAAATATAGTGTCCTAATACTATCCCTTCATTTAACATCATAAAACACTTTTCATTGCTCAGGGACAGATTAGCTTCAATACATCTCTTCAAAACTTTTTCAAGATTCTCTAATGCATGCTCAAATGAATTACCATACACTGAAAAATCATCCATGTAAACTTCAACACAGTCATGAACTAAATCAGCAAAAATAGCTAATACAGCTCTCTGAAATGTAGCTGGAGCATTGCAAAGTCCAAATGGTAAAACATTATAGGCATAAGTGCCCCGGGGACAAGTAAAAGTGATTTTGTCCTGGTCCTCTAAGGCTATCCTGATCTGATTATAGCCACTGCAACCATCAAGAAAAGAGAATGATGATTTCCCAGCTAATGTGTCTAGCACTTGGTCAATAAATGGTAGTGGGAAATAATCTTTGAGGGTTGCTTTGTTCAATTGTCTGTAATCAACACAAATTCTCCACTTGCCATTTTTCTTGGGCACTACTACCAATGAGGATACCCACTGACTGTCATAGATAGGATAAATAAAATTGACTTTCAATAGTTTTTGTAATTCATCTCTAACAATATCCTAAAGCATAGGATTCATTCTTCTCTGCGGTTGCCTCACTGGTTTGATATTACTATCCATATAAATATGGTGAGTGCATGTTTCAGGGTGAATTCCGTGCATATCAGTGTAGTCCCAAGCAAATGATTTCTGGTATTTTCTCAATAATCAGATCAATTTTTCCTCCTGAGATGAGTCTAGGTGAGTGCTAATATTCAAAGTTTTTCCTGGACTAATCTCTATGGTCTTACTCTGTGTGTTTGTGATAGATTGAATGGGAAAAATGTTCTGAAATGTTGTTTGCAAAGATTGAATGGTGCATGTTTCCTGAAAATTCTGTGCCAAAAGTTCATCTGTAGCATGGTATTGTTCATTTCTTAATTCTTCAGAAATATCAGGTTGAGAAAGGAACAATTCTACCAAATCATCATTATTATGTTCTTGAAAATCATAGATTTGATTGATGCTGAAAACAGATTGAACTTCTTCCTTGTCATTGTATTTATCGTCAAGCCATAAATTGTGTGCTACTGCTGATGATTGTGCTGATGGGTAAAGAGTGAGTTGTTTTCTTTCAGTTCCTCATGAAATAATCATATTATCCGATCTACATCCTATGAATGCATCAACAGTTGCTAACCATGGTCTACCAAGGATGATGGGGTGTCCTCCTAAATTATATTTTGGCTGAAGAACTAAAAAGTCCACTGGATACTCCTAGGAGTCCAGTGAGACAATTATGTCCTCCAAAATCCCTTCAGGAATCACTTTAGACCTATCAGCTAGTGTTAGAACAATTGTTGTGTGTTGCAAGTTTGTGAGCTGTAGTGTTTTCATTGTTTCAAGAGTCATCACATTTATTGCGGCCCCAAGGTCAATTGAGGTGTTTGGAATATGTATGTTGTTAATGATTGTAGTGACTCTGGGAATACCAGGATCAACATACTTTTCCACTGAAATGGTGTTTGTCATAAGGCCAGCTAAATGTCCAATAACATGAATAGTTTGTGGATCAATTCTTTTCCTAGCAGGCTTCTTGAGGCACAGTTCCTTGATTGCTTTAGTATATATGGGAATGTCTTTTATGGCTTGCAATAGTGGAATTTTTATATATACATTCTTTAGCTCATCTAAAACATCAAACTGTGGTATAGACATGGGAAGTTTTGCTTGGACCAATCGTTCTAGAAAAGGTGGTGGATGCAACAGTTGCATTTGTTCATTTTTGATGTCATCATTTTGTTTCTTTGGAGTTAGAGTTTCATTTTCATTTTCTTCGTTTTCTTCTTGTTTTTCAGCTATTGGAGGTTCTTTTTGAAGTACCTTACCAGACTTGAGATTGATATTTTGTAAAGGTAATGTGGGATATGATGGTCCTTCATCTACATTATAGCCTGGTCTCTCTGCTCTGTTATTTGGATTTGGTATAGGCTGAGCAGGAATCTGAGTGGGTCTAGGAGGTTGTTGGTTAGATGGGAGTTGTAAGTGAGGTGGAGTTATTGGTGGAGGAGCAGGCAATGCTTGTTGAGTGTTTTGGGGTTGATAAACAACTTGTTGTTGAGGATATTGCTGATATGTTTGAGGATATTGCGAATGTGGCTGATGGTACTGTTGATATGGGTGAGAATACTGTTGGTATGGTTGAGGATATGGTTGATATTGTTGAGAGTACTATTGAAATGGTCTCCATTGTTTCTATGGGTAATTTTGGTGTTGCCATGTCATGGGCACATTCCAAGAATTCTGAGCATACATCTGATCTTGTGCAGGAAATTGCAAATTTTGGTTTGGAAGCATCCCTGGAGGTGGAGGTCTAGGTTGCCACGGCTCTTGGCGCACATGAAATACACATTCTCCATATCTGTATTAGCTGCTTCCACATTACAATTCTGCAAAATCTTGACTTTAGAGCAATGAAATATATCATGATTTTCAGTACAAAAGGCACAAACTTGAATGTTTTCTAATGGGCAGTCTTTCAAGGCATGTTTCTTCCGGCACTTTGGACAAAAGACAGCCATTATTTGATCTTCCTCTTCTTGTCTTTTCTTGGCTTTCAAAGTGTCAATTTGAGTTCCTAAGGTACTTAATAGATCTGTTTTGAATTCTTCTAACAGGTTTCCTATTTCAGCCCTTGTGACACTTGCTGAAGCAGATTTTGTGGCTTTAGATGATAGAGTTGTTTTTCCATATCTAGCTTTGCTCCTTGAGTACTTTTCACATAAATCAGCAATTTCTTCGAAAGGTAAAGTGGAAATATCACCTTTGCCCATCAAATTAAGATCATCTAAGTATTCCTCTCGAATTCCCTTCAAAAATATTGTTCGAATCAGATCAAGAGACATGGTCCTATGTTTTGATTTTTGCAAATTGTAAACAAATCGTTCCAAATATTCCTCTAAATTTTCATCCTCTTGTTGATTCATCCTAAAGATATCATCTTTAGAATCTTTCGATCTACAATAAGGTTGGTATTTCTTTAGGAATATTCTTCTCATGCCATCCCAATCAGTTATTGCATGTTCACCAAGTCCCATGAACCATCTTAATGCTGATGCTTTTAATGTTGCCGAGAAGAGTCTAAGCCTATGGGCATCATCTGTGTAACAATATGTTCGACATACTATGTCAAACTCAAACAAGAATGAATCTGGGCCTTATAAAGCCACGCCATAAAAGTTTGGTAGCATAGATGGAGGTATGTTTTTCATTTTTATTTCGTCATCTTCTTCTGGTTCTTGAATAGGAAATTAAAAGGTTGACTCTTCCTCCTCTCTTCGACCTTGATTTTGTGGTCCTCTTGCTGATCCATCTCCTTCCTCAGCCATTTTGATAGGTTCCTTTGTTGATTTAATTTCTTTTTCAATGTCACTTGTTTCAAAGAGAAGTTCAAGGAGAGATTGTTGAGTTACTGTGCTACTTTCTCTTTTTATAGAGGATTTAGGGAGATGTTTCTTCTGTGATTCATGTGCTAATAGAATTTGCCTCTCAATGAGTGTGAGTCTTTGCCCTGATTTCTGTTTATCCTGTAGTGTTTGTATGGTGACTTTCTTAGCTGGTGTTGTGTGTTCAACTTTTCCTAAAGGGTCTGCTCCTAGTGGTAGGTTAGTTTTTGGATGGGGCATTTTTATTAATCTACCTTTATCATCTCTAGATCTAGACATAAGTAAACATGACTTCTAAAATGATGAATTAAAGTTAAATCTATGTTTTTGCTTGTTTTTGTTTTGTTTGTTTTTTTTTTTTTTTTTAAGAAATCCTCTAGCTGCACCTCCCCAGCAACGACGCAAAAATGTAGTGACCAATCCAGGGGTCTAGATTAGACTAAATTTAATGTCAACCAAGGTAGGTAAACTTATAGGCACGTGTCTACAATCTATAGACCTAAAAGGATCTCATCTACCTAGATAAGTGTCTACTATGACAGGCTACAACACTCTTTTACAAGAGATGGGAATATGTTTCCTTTCACAATTCAAACACTTATATCACCTAATTTAATCAACTTTTCTAAGAAAACAAAGTGTTACTAGTCTGAGTTTTCAATCCTCTTACAAGGATATCGTTCACAAAAACTCTTTCCAACTAACACACTAAGCATTCATGAAAACCAAAAACTATTTTAAGCATACTAAGACTCAAATGCATGAAAAAAGAGTCCACAGAGATACTTCGAAATTCAGTGCTCAATTAAATCTTTTACAAGATCTTGTTCAATAATTTAGCAATTGAAGTTTCATGCTATCACCATGAATCATACAATAACCCAAGAACTTCTAATCGAATTAATTAATTCAAAAGTAAAGAAATGGCATCAAACGTTATTCAGATCTGAAGTCTAAATGCTATGAAAATAAAATGGAAGTATACCAGTCCCCACGTAGGGCCCGTCCACGCGTTGATGGTACACTTAGGAAGCTTCAGATGTTGAAACCATTAACACATAAAACACTAGAATGATAAAACGCTGCCTGTGATTAAAGTCTGGAAATCAATTACATGCAAGAGTTCTGGTAACAATACAATACAATATGATACACTTAATGTCTCTTATCACGCAGTCCTATTTGCAATCGAATGTACATACATTATCACGCAGATGTTTCTGCTTTTACAATCAAAAAGGCGATTTTTGTTTTTTTCTAATCTTAATTGATTTCCAAAACAAAACGAAATCAGTTTAGGTAACTCTGGCTTTTTGCTGCTTTTATGACCAAAAAGGCTGGGTTTGACCAGCATTGACCATGTATCCAGGAGCTCCAGATGCGATGCTAAATAGATATTTCACCATGTATGTACATCTGTGATCACGTTCCTATCATTGGTTTTGATTTTCCTGCCATGCCACGTGTCACAACATAAACCAATTACAGAAAGTCATGACATCCCGTAATTTTGTTGAAAATTTCTAATTTTTAACATAAAAATCCACAAATTAAATTTAATGTAAAATAACAATTATAATGCTTAATTGATCAATTTCAATGGACTATGAGGGGTTTATGGAAGAAAATGATGGATGAATGATGGATTTTTAGAAGAAAAGGATGGCAATAAAATAGTACCAACACAAACAGAGGACGACATCATTAACACCTTCATTAACCAACCAAAAACCAGATCCCATCTAAAATGTCACATGATTGAAGAAGCATTAGATAATGACGTAGAAGAAGATCCCCTAAAAGATACTAATGATCAATCAATACCAACCACCTCTGTTTATAACAGCAAAACCATAGAAATTGAGCCAGGAAAAACTTTAAACATTAATGAAAACCTGACTGCTGAACAAGAAGAAAAGTTGGTTCAACTCCTAAGAAAATATAAAGAAGCCTTTGCATGGGATTACCCAGACATGAAAGGAATTGATCACCAGTTGTGTACGCACCACATCTATACAGAAAAGGATGCTAGACCCGTTCGCCAACCCCAATAGAGATTAAATCCTCATCTTAAGGATACTGTGAAAGCTGAATTTCAAAAGCTTTTAGACGTAAACTTTATCTACCCAATATCTAACAACAAGTGGGTTTCTCCATTAGTAGTGGTGCCGAAAAGAATGGAAAGTGTCGGATATGTGTTGACTATAGAGAAATAAATAAAGCAACCCAGAAAAACCACTTCCCCCTTCCATTCATTGATCAGGTCTTGGACACTTTAGCAGGAAAGAAATTCTTTTCTTTCCTAGATGGCTTCAGCGGATACAATCATACCAGATTGCCCTTGAAGATCAAGATAAAACTACCTTTACCTATCCTTGGGGAACATTTTCTTATAGGGTCTTACCCTTTGGGCTATGCAATGCCCCTGCCACATTTCAGAGGGCTGTACTCAACATTTTTTCACATTTAATAAATGAAGGACTTGAAGTATATATGGATGACTTCACACCTTATGGGGATGACTTTGAGCCAGCATTACAAACATTAGAAAAAAGTGCTGCAAAGATGCATTGCCACCAAGCTCTGTTTGAGCCATGAAAAGTGTCATATGATGATGACTTGGGGACTTATCTTAGGTCATTATATCTCAGCAGCTAGAATACAGGTAGATCCGGCTAAGATTCAGATAATTTTGTTAATACCTACCCCTACCACACAAACAAAGGTATGCAGTTTTTTAGGATTTTCTGGTTATTATAGAAGATTTATAAAGCATTTTTCTCAGATTGCTACACCTTTATATGTACTAACAGGAAATATTGATTTCATTTGGATAGATAAGTGTGACCATGCTTTTGAGGATCTAAAAAATCTTGTATCAACGGCCCCATTGCTAAGTGGCCCAAATTGGGATTTGCCATTCCAAATTTCATCTAATGCTTCAGACATAGCAATCGGAGTAGTTCTTGGACAGGAAGAAGATAAAAATCCATATGCAATATATTATATCAGTAAAAATCTATCTCCTATTGAATTAAACTATACTGTTACTGAAAAAGAATTCTTAGTTGTAATATATGCTGTAAATAAATTTAGACATTATATAATTGGATATCCTGTAGTTTTATATACAGATCACTCTGCCATTAAGTATTTAGCAAATAAACCTATTACAAACGGAAGAGTGACAAGATGGTTGATTCTCTTTCAGGAACTTGACATCACAATTAAGGATCGACCTGGAAAAGAAAACCCTGTAGCTGATTTTCTCTCACGAATACCAAAGCTAGTGGACACAACAATAGTTGAGGATCAATTCCCTTATGAACATTTATTTTTTGTTACTGCCAGAACACCATGGTATGCGGACGTTGCAAATTACTTAGCAATAGGAAAATTACCCAAGCACCTAACGCCTAATGAATGAAAACAAATAGTGTAGCATAGTACCCGATTCTCTTGGATTGGGGGCTACTTATTCCATACAGGGGAAGATATGCACATCAGAAGATGCATTTGGGAAGATGAAGTGTTTGACATTCTAAAAGCATGCCACACTGGGCCGTGTGGTGGACATTTTGCAAACTGCAGAACCAGTCACAAAGTCTTACAAACAGGCTATTACTGGCCCACTATATTTAAATATGCTAAAAAGTTTGTTCAAGCTTGTGATAGCTGCCAGAGGGCGAGATGCCCTCGACAATCTGATGAGATGCCTCTGAACCCGCAATTAGTAATTGATCATTTTGAGTAGTGGGTGCTAGATTTTGTTGGTCCTATTAACCCATCATCCAATCAAAAAACATACATACTGGTTGCAACTGAGTATGTTACTAAATGGGTTGAAGCAGAGGCGCTGCCAAGGGCTACAGAGGATTCAGTAATAAATTTTCTTTTCCAATTATTTGTGCGATATGGCCTGCCGAGAGACATAATTACAGATGCAGGGCCGCAATTCGTAGGTAACAAGATTGCTACAACATTGAGAAATTACGGTGTTCTACACAAAATTACAACTCCATACCACCCACAGGCAAATGACCAAGTAGAAATTACTAATAAGGTAATTGATGAAATACTTACAAAAACAATTGCATCACACAGACGTGGCTGCGCATCAAGATTTCTAGAAGCCTTGTGGGCATACCGCACAACATGGAGGAACACCACGGGATATTCACCATATCAATTAGTATTTTGTAACGAACCCATCTTCCCAATCGAATTCGAGATTCAAACATTAAGAACAACGCAGGAGGTGGGCTTGAATTTAAATGAAGCTCAAACCAATATATTATAGCAAATCAACGAATTAGATGAAATCAGTCTCTCATCTCTTCAACACACTGCATTAATTCAACAGCAGAGGGCGAAATGGCACGATGCCCTTATTAAAAAAAGGATCTTCCACAAAGGAGATTGGGCACTCCTATATGATTCAAGGTTCCAGGATTTCCTTGGAAAACTCCGGACCAGATGGCTAGGACCTTATGAGATACAAAAGGTGCATGATAATGGCACCATAACATTGACAACCATTTATGGATCTGGATATTCTTTCAAAATGAATGGTCATCGAGTGTGACTTTATCACAAACCGCTTACCAGGGAGTCCTTTTATCAACAGCCACGGGAAGATTCCACCATGTAAATTCTCACTGAGGAGGTTAACCCATCCTCAACATCAATCCAGTAAACAACTCATTTGTTTTTGAATTTTGTATATAAACTTTTATTTTTTTTTAATTTGCTTGTATAAACTATTTTTGTACAGATTTTAGTGTTGTTCCATCTAAGGAACAATTGTTGTTCCTCTTAAGGAACAGCAACTATTCCATTTAAGAAACAACACTTTTATCTTTATTTAATTTTCGTGTTGTTCCTCTTAAGGAACAACAGTCGTTCCATTTAAGGAACAACAATTTTTTTCGTGAGTTTTCCTTTTGTTGTTCCTCTTAAGGAACAACAGTCGTTCCGTTTAAGGAACAACAGTTTTGCGCGTGCTTATATTTTTGCTATTCCTCTTAAGGAACAGCAACCGTTCCATTTAAAGAATAACACTGTTGCGTGTTTTTTTTTTTTGGTTGTTCCTCTTAAGGAACAGTTGTTGTCCCTCTTAAGGAACAACAACTGTTCCATTTAAGGAACATCAGTGTCGTGTGTGGTCTATTTTTGTTGTTCCATTTAAGGGACAGTTGTTGTTCCTCTTAAGGGACAACAGCCGTTCCATTTAAGGAACAACAATCTCACCTGTTTGTATTTTTGTTGTTCCTCTTAAGGAACAACTGTTGTTCCTCTTAAGGAATAGCAGCCATTCCTCTTAAGGAACAACAATTTCATGTGTTTGTATTTTTGCTATTCCTCTTAAGGAATAGTTGTTGTTCCTCTTAAGGAACATCAACTATTCCTCTTAAGAAATAGCAACTGTTCCTCTTAAGGAACAACAGTTTCACATGTTTGTATTTTCTTTGTTCCTCTTAACAGCCATTCCTCTTAAAGAACAATAGTTTTGCATGTTTGTATTTTTGTTGTTCCACTTAAGGAACAGTTGTTGTTCCTCTTAAGGAACAATAGCCATTCCATTTAAGGAACAACAATTTTGCATTTTTTAATGTTTGTTGTTCCTCTTAAAGAATAGTTTCTGTTCCTCTTAAGGAACAACAGCCGTTGCATTTAAGGAACATCAGTTCTGCGTTTTTGTATATTGTTGTTCCTCTTAAGAAATAGTTGTTATTCCTCTTAAGGAACAACAACCATTCCATTTAAGGAACAATAGTCCCGTTTACATTTTTTTATGCTGTTCCATTTAAGGAACAGTTGTTGTTCCCTTTAAAAAGGAACACCAGTCGTTCCATCTAAGGAACATCAATGTGGTATCTGCGTGTTTACGCTATTCCGTTTAAGGAATAGTTGCTGTTCCTCCTGAGGAACAGTTGTTGTTCCTTCTAAGGAACAACAGTTTTGTCATTTTTTGCTTGTTGATGTTCTTTCTAAGGAACAACAATTTCACTTCGATTTGTTTTTACGTTGTTCTGCCAAAGGATCAGCACTTTCATTTACATTTGTTTTACTTGCTATTCCTCTTAAGGAATAGCAGTTGCGTTTGCAATTTTTTTTTCCTTTTCTGTCGTTCCTTTTAAGGAACAACAGTTTTGTGTGCAAATGTCTTTTTGTTGTTACTCTTAAGGAACAACAGCTGTTCCATTTAAGGAACAACACCTTTTTTTGAGTGCATTTTTTATGAATAATGTTTCACTCTTCATGATCCTTTGGAAGCAAGAATACAAATTTATGCAAGGATACAAAATTAGAAGTTGTTGGAATAAGAAAATCAAAGAAAAATTATCATCTTTAATGAGATTGCTTTGTATTGATTAGAAAAAGGGAATGACATAACTATCTATATTACTTTGATGTCCTTATTTTCACTAGAACTCAAATTGACTGATTACTTTTATCATGTTGGTTCTTCCCTAATTCTCATAATTCTCTTTGATTATTAATTAGTAAATAAGAATAAGGGCATATTTTCTTCTATTGATATGATCAGACTTCTTCCACCATCCCTACTCTTAAGGAGTGTTGAGCCATCCTCTATATATAAATAAGAAGTGCTATATATAAAATAAGAAAAAGGAGAGAAAAAAAAAAAAAAAAAAAAAAATATATATATATATATATATATATATATATATGTTTACTAACAATTATATATATATATATATATATATATATATATATATATATATATATATATATATATATATATATATATATATATATATATATATATATATATATATATATATATATATATATGTTTACTAACAATTCTATGATTTGGCAAATGGAGGATAGGGGGTCTCATAATGAGCCAACCTACCATGATCATAAGGAAGTAATGAAGTGGCATTCCCACTATGGCCACCAAACCAGGGATATGATACAATGGACACATCAGAAAAATAAAATCCTTGGAACAGGAGGTCTCATCATGAACCGGCCTGTCCACCTTTCACTCCTTCCCAGTGAATGGCATTGTGATCCATCTGGTTAGCAAGCTAGCACAATGGCCTCCATTCTAACATCACAAGGCACTTTCCTAAGCATACATAAAGGATTATGGTTCCAAAGG
The DNA here is from genome assembly GCA_031772625.1 of Pinus tabuliformis. Classification (NCBI taxonomy): domain Eukaryota; kingdom Viridiplantae; phylum Streptophyta; class Pinopsida; order Pinales; family Pinaceae; genus Pinus; species Pinus tabuliformis. The sequence continues at coordinate 270,875,982 of CM062809.1, read as the reverse complement.
GTGAAAAAACAACTTTGTCAAGGTTATAAACTCATGTGGGCAACAGAGCTCTACTGATGGTATTGGAGTCATATATTTCAAACATCAATAGTAAATATAAACCCTTTTCTTATTTCTTTATCTTTATTTCAAAAGAGATTATGTTCCCAATTCCTTTTGAACCTTTTATGCATGAAATATCATTTAAAAAGTCAATCATAACAGTTTGAGTGGAATAATGACCGCATAGCATCTTACCTACGTCAGCTGTCCTTTCCCCTTTTTCGCATCACTCCAGAGCATCTCCATATTTATTCATAATTTCCATTCTAATGCATCGATTTCAGCAACTCGATATTTTTTGTGATCTTGTCATAAATATGTACAACTTACCATTTTTACCACTGTACGATTGTCGTCAGTATGTCGTGCCTACATTTAACCGGTCGAAGGCGACCTATCATTTTTCAGGGGGGCGCAGGTGACTTCCAAAACACTTTTGCTTATGTGTCAGTCTTTCATTTGGTTGTACTAGGTTGGATAATATCCCATAATAGCAAGTTTTAACGGTATCTATGTTAAAGAAAAGGTATTATTCGATATTTACAATTTGTTGTTCCATTGTTGGCTCTGTGCATTGCTGTGTAAAAAAATAACAGTGAGCAGAACTTAGACAAAATGGGAGGACGATCAGCACGTAGCAAGCCACAGACTCTAGCAGTTTCCGATGCCGCATGAGAAATTTTAGTAAGGGTTGGATGGGTCGCATATTTCACACGACTGCAGCAGCCTAATGAAACTGTGGCTATTGAATTCTTACAGAATTTGTAGGATGATCATTCTATAGTAAGAGGAAGACGAATAACAGTGACAGATACAATAATAGCTGAGGTATCTGGACTACCAGCAGACGGACCTATATGGACACATAAAAAATTGAGGCTTCAAGATGCCATGGCCATCTTTTGGGATGAAGGACAGAACCTGATTATCAAAGGTAAAGGAGTCCAGTGTTCTTCTCTGGGAGAACCATGGACAGAGCTGGCTAGAATAGTTCAAAGCTACATTACATGCGATGGAAGAAAGGATGTGGTAAGACCATGCCACCTTAAATTACTAGCAGTTTTAAAACATAAATGATCTGTAAACCTGCCTGCATATTTGAATTTTTTGTTGCATGACACTGCTCAAAGCATAAAGAAATCCCAGCATATAGATACGGTTGTAAGTCATCATTGTCTAATTCGATTGATAGTAAGCTACAGTCTTGCCCAATAGCAAACCAGTTGGGAAGAATTAGTGTTTTCTATAGACGGGCGTTTAGCATTACCTACCCCAAAAAGAAAAAGAACCACCAGCACAACAAACAGACCAAAAAAGCGTAGGCACTCTTCCAAATTGAGAACAAGCATGGGAACAGCTAAGAACCTCCGGGTAAGTAGTAGCCAACCCTTAGAATTATCTAGCCCTGAAAATGAGCAACCCTTACAGTTGGAAGGAAGAGACAACCAAGAATCAGAACTTGAGGAAGAAACAGAGCATACTAATGAAGAAGAGAGGCATGAAGTAGAACTTCCCCTAACTCCCGGCACAAGTCCACCACAATACCCATTATATGAGGAGGAATTGGCCCAGATTTTGGCCAACATGAGTGAGAATATTCAGCCTGAAAGTCCGCTCGACCTCAATGTTGAGGCATCACAATTGGAAGGAAAATCTACCCATAATAGAAATATATCAGAAGAAATAGTTGGTGAAATAGAAACAGAGGCAGAAACCACTCAGGAAAAGGCAGACCAAACTAGGGTTACCTCTCCAGAAGAACCTAGTTAGGTCAATGTAAATGCAGAAGATGTGGGCCAAATAGAGGAAGTGGAAACTAATTAGGGCAAAGACACAGCCCTTGGGGAACAAAACCCAACTAAGCAACCGAGCTTAGTAAGAGCAGAAACAAGTAGTGAAATAGTTGTTCCTCCCAAGAATAAAAGTGAAATTAGGAGGCTGCAAAAGGAACAACAGAAGTTGCAAATCTTAGTGAAAAGACTTAGACAAGAGATAATAAAATTAAAAAGAAGAAAATTTGCAAGAAGAACCTTGAAAATTGTGAAGGCAGCCACTCAAACTGAATTCCACAATACAAGGGGTACAGAGACTCAAACCGAGCCCATTCTCATTCAAAACGATAAGGAACAACATGAAACCATTACAGAAGTGGCTACCCAAACAAAGACTGCACATTTATGCAATACGTCTCTTCAAATGGAGGCAATACCCTCCAATAGTGCAAACACCCAGACAGACATCCAAGCTAGAGATGTTTTAATAAGTAGTAATCCTGGTATAACAAGTCTTCAAGAGAAGTTGGGACAGGCTCAGCTGACTATAGAGAAGCTTGAGGAAGAGACTGTTCCTCAACAAAGGTACCAAGAATTATAGAGGCAATTGCGGAATATCAACGCGTCGGAAAGTGAGGCCTTCAAGGAATGTCGGAGGACAGAAGAAAGAACTGAAAAGATAAAGAACAGACGGGAAACAGTCATATGTTAGATGGATACTCTCTATTCCCTTTACACAAATGTTTTAACATGCAGGTCCCCTACCAAGAACTATGCTTTATTTTTATTAGAAAGGTATTTACAGTTAAAAATTAAGGTTGTTAGGGCAGGGAAACCCATAGAAATAAAAACTGTTGAGGATTTTATAAATTGTTGTAAAAACCATGGAATGAAAGTTCAACGATTACTCTATGAGTTTTATTTGCATAATTTTATATTGGAAGAAGAAATGGACAATAACACTAGCCCTTTTGTTGGTAATGTACAGTTGCAAGTGTTCATTTCATTTGCTGCTAATCAGTTGAAGTGGTTCAAAGTCCATAACACTTTCCAGAGGCAAGAAAATGGGTTGGACCTTTGGGTCAGGGGTGAACCGAAAAACCCATTACAACTACTGACCAAACATAAGAGTCTAATGCAAAAGGAAGGAGAAATCCAAACCTTGGGACCCATCCACAAAGAAATTGTCCAACAAGGGGTAGAGTATTTTCTCTCTATCAAAGACAATTCCTTGGTAGCAGCTAAATTCTGATGGAAAAATTCCAATCGTAATATACAGGACAGAGAACCATTTAACTATAAAAACTTTAAATTGGCTACAGATCGCTTGATTACTTATAGCAACCTCATCTTGAGGGAATGGCCATATTGGCTAGGCTGTCGATTTCGATGTCCTATTGTCTAGTATACTACAGAAGGGTATAAAGCCATATATGAATTACCTGAAGGAAAAACAGGGCCCATCTTTGAAATTTTGGCTAAAAATCATGGTTTTAGACCACCTCATGACATCCCTTCTCCAACCTATTCTTTAACTGCTTTGCACTCAAACTACATGGTTTTCATGAGGGCATGAAAAAGGGTAAGCAAGGGAGTGTGTTGAGCTATGGAAAAGGTATGAATTTTCCATTTATTTCATCATCCTTTCCTTTAATTATATTCCCTTTATATCCTAAAGATATTCATATATCAAGGGATTATAGTAGAAACTAGGGAACTATTTATTATTATAGTTTAGCTAATTATTGTCTTAAATCTCATGTAGGAAAAAGATGAAATGAGAAAACTACCATTCCCTACCTAAGAGAAGGAAAAAGACAAAGTGGAGTAACTGTTGTTCCTTCATCAGGAGGTAGCGTACAGGCAACAAGCCAAGGATGGAGCGCGCAGTTATGGATAAGGACAGAGAAGATCACAACGTTAACGCAAAAGACAAAGAGCTAACTGAATATGGAAGATTGAGAGGATCTCTCAAGATCTCTTGATCCTGAGGGATCGCTGTTACTGTTCTATCCGCTATTCCTATTTTATCTACCTGGCAATTATAAAAGGGACAATGATTGTGAAGAACAGGGGGGAGATTATTCAGAAATTATTTTTGTATTTTTACTTTCATCATCGACTCTCGTTGTTGAAACAAAGCACGAACTAGCTGTAACTATTTTGCATATGATTAATATATAATACAGTTGTTGTTGTTGTTCCTTCTTTCATACTAAAGTAATCCAGCAGTGTTCACTAGCGGCTAAGGGCTCGACCCTAGTGGATTCACTTGTTGTTCTTGTATCATTCCTTTACAATTCCTTCCATGTGATGGTTTGGTTTTATTTCTATTTATTGTAGTCACATCGCTGGTTGTTTCGTATTTCTGGACTTAATGAATTACTCTGTTTTATATGCTGTGATTGAATTGCGTAGCTGTTCATTTCCCTCACATCAAGATCACTACTTTTCACAAGTATATTGTTGTGATGTTCATTTTACTTAAAAATCTTCATTGTTCATTTCAGTAACTTAGCTTTGTTGTTCATTGCAGTTACATAAGTTTTGTTGTTCATTTCTATTATAAAGCGTTGCTACTCATTTACTTTCTGTAATCGTTTAGTTTTGCCTTTTAGCATTCTTGCTGTTAGTATCATTATCTCATTTCAATCAGTTGCAGTAGCATTATTGATTTAATTCATTGACATTTCCCATTGGTTATTTAGTGTGGTGTGTGTGAGATAAACAACTGTAAATAACATTGGCTATTACTGTCAAAGATCTCAGATTGAGGATCTTATTTATGCTCGATTTAGTTTACATTAGTTAAACAAGGAATGAGTTATTGCTACTGTATCCTTGACTGATAATTGCTGCTACTTTGTCGAGTAAATGATTTAGTTTCAGAGCATTGAGTCTCCTTTAATTGCAAGTGAGTTTTATTTAAAGAATCCATTTACTCTTGTACTTTATAGGACTGTAATGCAATTTAGAAACATTACTCTTGAGTAAATAGCCACCACAAACTGTGTACACTCTTGAAATAGAAAATCTTGCCCGGATTGATAAACTAATGTGAAGATAAGTAGGAGTTAAAAAGACACCTTTTATACCTCAACAATGGTAAGTATGGATTTTGTTTTGGGTTTAACAAAAACTCAAAGGGGACATGATTCAATTTATGTAGTAATTGATAGATTTTTAAAAATGGCACATTTTATTCCATGTCATAAACCAGTGATGCTACTCATGTTGCTAACTTATTTTTTAAGGAGATTGTAAGGTTGCATGGGTTATGAAAGAGCATTGTTTTAGATAGAGATACCAGATTTGTTGGAAATTTTTGGAGGACCTTGTGGAGGAAACTTGGTACTAAACTGAGTTTCAGTTTTGCATATCATCCTCAGATTTATGGACAGACTGAAGTTCTGAACAAAAGCTTGTGTAATCTTCTGAGAAGTCTTGCAGGTGAACATCCAAAACAGTGGGATCAAGTATTGGCACAGGCTGAATATGCTTATAACGATTCTCCTAACAGGAGTACACGGCAGAGTCCATTCCATATAGTTTATGGAATGCACCCAAGAGGAGTATCTGAATTGAGAGATTTGGGTAAAGTTGAAATGAGGAGTGCTCAAGGAGAAGACTTTGCTTCAGAGATTCAAGCAGTACATGAACAGGTAAAACAACAGCTACAGGACAGCAACATAAAGTACAAGAATAGAGCAGACTTGAAGAAGAGGGAAATAAATTTTGAGGTTGGAGATTTGGTTTTGGCACATTTAAGGAAAGAAGGATTTCCAAAAAGGGAGTATAACAAATTAAAATTCAAGAAGATTGGACCATGCAGAGTTTTAAGGAAATTTTCAGCAAATGCATATGAAATTGAATTACCCCCTGGAATTGGAATATCCCCAATTTTCAATGTTGTTGATTTGTACAGGTATGAAAAGGGACAGGGAGACGACACAACAGAAGACAAGGAAGAACAAGAGGTGGATTGGGTAAAGAAATTACCTATAGAAAAAGCAATGCAGCCAGAGAAGATATTGGAAAAGAGAGTGTTTAAGAAAACAAGGGGACATGATTATTTTCATTACTTGGTCAAGTGGAAGGATCAACCAATTATTGATGCTACCTGGGTAACAGAAACCATGTTACGGAAATTGGGTCGTTCACTAGAAGAGCTCGTGGACAGGAGCCCATGAAGAATTTTGTCCTTAGGAGCCTGATGCAAGAGCATGAGGCTTAAAGACAAAAGGCTTCATTTTATTCCAAAAATCCAAAAACAATTTACAAGCAAAGGAGTGGGATCCTTTAGCTATCAATTTACAAAGTTTTCTAGATAGGAATTAAGTTAGAATATAGTTATTGAGTGATTTTGTAATTAATCCAAGTAGTTTAGACTTAGTTGAGCTTCTTGAGGATAATATCAAGCAATTTAGGTAATTATCTAGGATTAGATAGATTCGATCGATAGATCGAGGATCAGATTGTTGGATGTAAAGTATTTATGTAATTTTTGAACAATTGTAAGAGGATTTGGCTGGATTTGAATTAGACTCTAAAAGGATTGAAATACTTCTATATCTTTGTGTATTCTTTCATAATTGGTCAATCCCGAAGGGTGGAGTTCCTTCAAAATATCATTGTGTATTGTTAATTTTCAATTGGTTAGTAGAATTAAAATTCTATATGAACTCGTGTTATTGCGTTTAAGTTCCTCACTCACTGTGTGTTAAGATAAATTGAATAATTTCGAAGTACAGTGTTTTAGGTTAGCTAAATTTTGAATTCCTTAGTGAAGAGCTAAACCTGGTGGAAGCGCTAAAGTCATAGTGGAAGGAGGAAAAAGTCAGATAAACTGTGAATACACTAGAGAAGCCTAGAGTCGTTTGATCGACAGAACCGTTAGATCAACGGTAGTCATGTGCAAGTCAGGGTCGAGGTTTAACCCAAAATCAGACGCGGTATTTTATTAAACTGGGTTAATATTATAATTGAATTGGGCCGTCCAATTAGAGGAGCGAGATCCAATGGATATCACTTGGAAAGGTGAATGCGGGTTAATAAAAATTTTGGACCCAATGAGAAATTCAAGTGTGCCTTAATTCCATTGATGTCCGAACAATTGTAGTTGTTCAATGGGGAGGTCATGATCCAACAGTGGTCGCGCAGTAAAGGTCTATGGGGTTTAATTCAGATTGCGGACTCCAGGAGTTTTATCAATGGAAATGTTATTTTCTTTTGGTTCCGGTAAGTGGATTTTCTGCTAATTTTCAGGTAATATTAGCATTTCGGCTATTTTTAGAGAAATAGCCAAATTTGGAGGCGGATGATTGAAAGCCCAAGGGAAATTGGAGAAGAACTTCCACCTGCACTTGAGGAGATCGTTTCAGGATTTGAACGATTATCCATTGCACCTGCACCCAGGCCACTAGTTGATTTCAGTATTGACAAGCTTTGTCATAATGCGACGTTCAACCATTTCCTAAAACTAATAAACCCAGGGGATTAATACTGTAAACCCTAGGCTTAATATTAAACCCTAGGAATTTATAACCTAGGGGGATTAATATTATAAACTCAATGGATTATAGGTCAAAGAGAATAATTTTAAACCTGAGGTATTACTATTATAAACCTAGAAGGGAATAATTTTAAACCCAAGGGAATAATATTGAACCCTAGGAATAATATTAAACCCTAGGAATATAAACCCTAAAACTCATAAACCCAAGGGATTAATATTGTAAACCCTAGGCTCAATATTAAACCCTAGGAATATAAACCATATGATTAATATTATAAACCCTAAGAATGTATATTATAAACCTAATGGATTATAAACCCAAGGGATTTATATTAAACTTTAGCATTAATATATAAACCTATCATAATATTCTACCCTAGGAATATGACCCCTTAGATTAATAAACCCAAGGGATTGATATTATAAACACACAAAATTAATAAAAAAAGGGATTAATACTAAAAATCCAAAGGATTAATATTGTAAACCCAAGGTATATAAACCCTAAGATAAATATTATAAACCCTAAAACAAACATGGTTGACCATGGTTGATTTTAATATTGAGAAAATATTGGTCACAATGTGATGTTGGACCACGGTTGACCATGATTTATTTTCATATTGAAATAATCTTTGTCACAATGTGACGCTGGACCATGGTTGACCATGATTAACCATGGTTGATTTAAATATTGACAAGCTTTGTAATAATGCGACGTTCGACCATGGTTGACCATGGTTGTGACAATGTGATGTTAGACCATGAGACAATCTTTATCACATTGTGACCATGCCTATTGATGATCATTAACCATGATTGACCATGATTGAATATCATTTTGAGACAATCTTTGTCACAATGTGACATTTGACCATGGTTGACCATGACTGAAGATGGTTGACCATGGTTGATATTCATATTGAGACAATCCTTGTTACAATGTGATGTTGGACCATGGTTGACCATGAATGACAATGGTTGACAATGGTTTAACATGGTTGATTTTCATATTGAGACAATCTTTGTCACAATGTGACATTGGACCATGGTTGACCATGATTATAAACCCAAGGGATTTATATTAAACCCTAGGATTAATTTTATAAACCATATGAATAATATTATACCCTAGGAATATGAACCCTCAGATTAATAAACCCAAGGGATTGATATTATAAACCAAAGGGACTAATAAACGCAAGTGATTAACATTAAAAACCTAAGGAAAAATATTAAACCCAAGGGTTTAATATTATAAACCCAAGGTATATAAACCCTAAAATAAACATGGTTGACCATCGTTGACCATGGTTGATTTTCATATTGACACAATCTTTGTCACAATGCAACGTTGGACCATGGTTGACCATGAGTGATTTTCATATTGAGACAATCTTTGTCACAATGCAATGTTGGACTATGGTTGACCATGGTTGATTTTCATAGCGAGACAATCTTTATCACAATGTGAAGTTGGACCATGGTTGAGCATAAATGACCATCGTTATCATAATGTGACATTGGACAAAGAGACAATCTTCGTCACAATGTGACCATGATTATTGATCATGGTTGACCATGGTTGAGCATGATTGACAATCGTTGACAATGGTCAATGATGGATGACCATGGTTGATTTTGATATTAAGACAATTTTTGTCACAATGTGATTTTGGACAATGGTTAACCATGATTGACCATAATTGACAACGATTGAACATAGTTGATTTTCATATTGAGAAAATATTTTTCACAATGCAACGTTTGACCAATGTGGACCATGATTATTTAATGATATTAATATTAATAGTTAAAGTTAAGATTAATATTTATAAATATTAATATTAATAATAATACTAAAATTAACATTAATAAATAATATTAAAACTAATTAATATTTAATGATATTAATGTTAATGATATGAATACTAATATTAGAATATATTAAGTAATATTTTTGGTTCGAAGTCAGCCAAAAAATTATGTTATATGATTTCTACTAAAAGACTTTTCGTAATATTAATAAATAATAATAATAAATAATAATTTATGTATTCGGACTTTTATGATCCATAATGAATTAAGCAAAGTCTTTCGATAGAAATCACATAAGAGAACTTTTTGGCCAACGTGTTTCGAACCAACAAGTGTGGTTCATCATTAGGACCAGATGAAGAGGCAGACCATGGCAAAGGCTTAAATAAAGAGCAATGTAGAGACATAATTTCAAGTAACGGCTATATTTGAACACTAATATTTAAATTATGGTATTAATTTTTAATATATTAAAAACAAATATTATTAAGTAATGACTATATTATAGCGGTTACTTATTAATATTTGTTTTTAATAAATTAATAAACTAATATCATAATTTAAATATTATTTTCAAGAAACTAGCAATATTTGGTTTTAATAAATTAATTTTAAAATTTAATTTTAAAAAACTAGTCATTTAATATAGCAGTTACTTATTAATAATTTTTTAAATAAATTAATAAACTAATATCATTATTTAAATATTGTTTTTCAAAAACTAGTCGTTTAATATAGTCGTTACCTATTAATATTTTTTAATAAATTAATAAACTAATATCATTATTTAAATATTATTTTTTCAAAAACTAGTCGTTTAATATAGTCGTTACTTAATAATATTTGTTTTTAACATATTAATAAATTAATATCATAATTTTAATATTAGTTTTCAAATATAGCCGTTACTTGAAATTATGTCTCTACATTGCTCTCTATTTAAGCCTTTGCCATGGCCTACCTCTTCATTTGGTCGTGACGATGAACCACACTTGTTGGTTTGAAGCGCATTGGCCGAAAAATTCTCTTATCTGATTTCTAACAAAAGACTTTGCTTAAAAAAAGAATAATATTAATAAATTAATTTATTATTATTATTATTGTTAATACTAAATGTTGTTAGTATTATTTATCAATATTAATGTCAATATTATTTATAATAATAATGTTAATATTATTTATAATAATAATTTTATTAATAATTACCAATGATGTTATTATTAATGTTATCGAAATTATTAATATTGTTATTAATAACTATGATTATTAATATTATTTAATGTTATTAATATTAATAAATAATATTAAAATGTTATTAATGTTAATAAAGTAAATATTAAGATTTATTAATTGATGATGATGATGATGATGATGATGATGATGATGATGATGATGATGATGATGATGATGATGATGATGATGATGATGATGATGATGATGATGATGATGATCGTTCACTGAAACCAAACTTTGGTTTATCGGACCTAAGGAAACAGATTATTGAGTTTGATTTAAGATTTTATTCCTATGCTCAAAAAATTTGGAGAGAAGCCTCACGAGCTCACTATAATTTTGACATCGTAAAAGGCTAGGAAGGTCAGTATTGCAACGGAGATTATGAAACTGAGATGTAATGTGGTTGTACGCGGGGCACTCTAAGAGGAAGTGATTTTCATCCTTGATGTTCATATTCTCATAGAGATGGCAGATCCTTTCCATCCATGGTGTTTTAGGAACTTCCCAACAACTCATTTCACTATGTAGTTTATGAGAGTTCATTCTAATCTCGCTATATTAATTTTCTTCTTTGAGCTAGTTAAAACAGAGAGATACTTTTGATCTTATAGGATGGGGTTGATGACCTCCTTATAATATCTTAATTTTCTTTTAGCTGCTAAATCTTTTTCACACCACATTTTATCTTTGAACTTAGAAGTAAAAATATTTTTAATGTTATTAATGTTTTGCAATGCAACATCCTCGTCGATCTCCCAATGGTTTAACCAGGCCCCAGTGTCTTTATACCAACCTCGTTTGAGCCTTAGGTTGTTTTGGATGGAATTTAAAGCTAGCTTAGGAAGTCTATGGTCTTGTATGTCATTGAGCTTGTGCTTGTACAACAGAAGCCTAGTCATAGCTAGGCTCTCGATAGGGGAAAGACCCACTTCTATAAGGAGAATAGGATAGGGTGTATTGCTTCTAATTTTGAGGTTATATGTTATAAAATGCTTCTAGATTTTCTCAATCTTTCTCCAGGATTCTCTAGAGATGTTGCAACCCCAAACCTCACATCCATATAAGATAACAGGAGTGACTAAAGTTTCAAAGAGGTACCTCTTTCTATTCCACATTACGAGTTTTACCGTTTTACAATTATTTTCAAGACCAAAATAGGCTTTCCACCCTCATTAATCCTTTTCTCAACGCTATAGTTCCAGTTGAGCTTGTGATGAATATCAATTCCTAGAAACTTGTAAGAAGACACTTCCTCCAAGTTACTGTTGTCATACATAAAATTAGCGTAAGTGTCCTTCTTGGATTTGATAATCATATCTTTTGTTTTGTAAGTGTTAACAGTCATACCCATGGTAGAGCAGAAATCCTTAAGAAGTCTAAGTTTCCTATCAAGATCAGATAGGCACCCTACGAGAAGAACAATATCGTTAGCATAGAGAAGAAGGATGATGACTATCCCAGCTAAAATCGTGTCAGCATAACCTGCTTCCTCTAAACAACCTTCTAGCTTCTCAATGTAAATGCCAAATATTGTTAAATTTAATATTGAAATTTCAATGTTATTAATAATATTAATGTTATTAAGATAACAGTTTCGAAAATTTATTGTGATTAATAATATTACTAATATTATTTTTCTAAAAGAAGCCCATGGTATTAGTATTATAAATTTTTGAGATTACCCAATAATATAATTAATATGATTAATATTAACTAAGGACTATTTTGAGTGAACAAGGTTGATTATTGTGGTAAATATAAGGCTGACTAAGTCTGAATGTGGTCATATTTTGCTATGTTTGACTAATGTAATTGACTATAATAATTATGTCCTAAGTAATTTTCTTTTAATTATGTATTAATGTTTTAATTAATATAACAATATTAATAAATTAATAATAATAATAATAATATATTTATCTAAAGGTTTTAATTAATGTTATTAAATATTTTATTTAATGCTTTAAGTAATTTTTTAATGTTTTAAATCCTTTTTTGAATGTTTTAAATCCTTTTTTTAATGTTTTAATTAATTTAAACATTAATTGAATTATCAGGTATAATGTGTTAACATTAAAATTTAATTAATTAATAGGGCGAATTAATTATTAACACTGATATTTAATAAATTAATTAACACTCATAAATTAATTATTAATAAATTTATTAATAATGATTTTTTTTTTTTTTGGTTGTGGTTCACGAGCACCCTGGTTAGTGAGTGATCGCTACGTCCACGGAAAAATCTGGGCGATAGCTAGGCTAAATCTCCCCTCGGCCTACTGCAAGACCTGACCCCAAGGGCTTCGGGTGGATTTGACCCTGTGACCTCCCGATGGCGAGGCACGGCTTTGACCAACTGAGCTAACCCTTGGGGCTATTAATAATGATATTTTAAATAATGTTTCAAGTAATTTTTTGATTTTGAGAGAATTAAGGTTGGTTATTATGAAATAAGATAAACATAGGTTAACCAAATGTGAAAATACTCAGATTTGACTATGGTTGACTATACTCATTATGTATTAAATATTTTTTAATTATATATTATTACTTTAATTAATATACCAATATATAAATGTTAATAAATTAATATTATTATTAATAAATATTAATATATTAATTCAAACCTTTTTCAATAAATGTTTTAATTAATATATTCATAGATTCTTTAATTAATAAAATAATTTAATACTACAAAAATATAATATAGAAAAAAATTAATAATATAATTTAATAAAAAATCAATATATTTAAAATTATAGTTAATAATTTAATATAATAATCACTATATTAAAATAATTTAATAACCCTTGATTAGTTGTATAATAAGAATCCTAGAGTTATATTATTATATAAAAATTCTAATAAACCCATATCTATATCGTTAATTTAACCTCACATCCAAGTTATGAAACACCACACAATATATTATAATTTAACACTCTATTTAATACTTATTTATATTATTTAAATAATAATGAAACCCTACTTATTATTGATTAATCATCATACATTTGTTTGTTAAGGGGATACTTTACAGAAGGGAGTCAAAATTGGTTGGATGCAGCAACAAGTGTGGTTTTTTTAACAATAACAATTCAACCCACGACAACATGGATAATTTAATAAATTCATATTCCATCCACTATAGCTATCTCTCAAGTGGGCATACCTTCGAATGGCATGCATAAGCAACCACTTAGGTAATGGAGTGGATAAAAACAACAAAAATCTTGACAATTGGTTGAACATACATACGTTTGTTCAAGCAACCACTCAGGTAATGGAGTGGATAAAAACAATAAAACACTTGACAACTGGTTGAACAAACATACATTTGAGAATGTGAACAATTAAAAGTTTCATAATCTTATAAAAAAAAAAAACATTTTTCACTAATTAAGCATACGTGGTTATCAACAACAGGTACAATAAATTTTTAATCATGTTTTGTAAAAAAATAATTTAAATATGGTTTAAACATGTGATTTAGATATGCAAGGAAGTTATCACTTTTAATTCCATTTTTTGATGGACTCACAACCACGAGAATATACTGACATATTTCAATTTAGACCATCCCATCAAAAAAAAAATTGAGGAAAATGATTAAAATAGTCAATTCCAATCAGAAGAATGACTATGTGACTATGGACTTAAAAGTAATTAACAACTTATTTCCATGCATTAAAAAAAATTACTCCTTAAAACATAAAACAAATTTTTAAATCTCACCTAATTATATCAACCATACCCACTATACTCCAATTTTGTAAATTAATATAAAACAAAAATGAATTAACATTGATCAAATTTATTTTAGAAAATGAAACTATTTTGAAGACGATTTATCCCAGGGTTAAAATTGCAATACTCCTCCATCTATAATTTCACAAACTCAACACTATTATCAAACCATAATTCATGATTGCTAAATTGATCGAGGGTAACAAAATTACATTTAAAACCAACACATTGATTAGAAAGTAGAAATTTGTGTTCATTAAATTCGAAATGAAACACTATGAGGTCAAGCATCCTCCATGGTACACACAAACTCGCATAACGATAACAGTAATGACAATACTTACTTGCATTAAGGTCCCCCAAATTTGATAGCAACTGAAATATATAATTTCTTCGTAGGGGGCCATATTTGATTTGAGCCCTATTTACTCTTCAAACAAGTAAAAAAACAATGAAAGCTACGCTGCAATCTAAGCACCAGTGATATATTGCCATATATTACATACACCAAAAAAAAAATGCTGGAATGAAGATTTTGCAAGTAACACGGTGAGTCCTTTTATTACGACTTACAGAGAAGAAGACTTATGAGAGGCTAGAAAAATCTGTCATGGAAAATAAGAGACTGAAAAACATGTGATGACATGGTTCGACAGTTGCATGTTTTAGCCATGCACTGTCCCATTACATTTAACAGTGGTAGCAGCAGCGGCGGGAGGAAGATGAGGTGCAGCAGCAGGACGAGGAGGAGGATCAGTAATACGACGACGTGGTGGAGAGTTGGAGTGAAGTGTGAGGCAACACTTGATTTTGTGGACAATTGAAGATGCAATGGCTGCTTTCACTTGCCCTCTCTTCGGAATGTTCCTTTCCTGAGAAGAAGCCATGTGTATTTGCCCTGGATCAATGATAAATTGTGTCCCAGTATTGTATCAAAACAAAGCCAAAACACAGGGAAAAGAACAAAGCCAAAACACAGGGAAAAGAGTTTGTGGATGTGTATATATAAGTTTTTTTTGCTTGTTAAGTTGTGTGTGATTTTTTAGGTTTTCTGTAGTTGAGGAGCCCCACCCAAGGGCATTTAACACTAATCTTTAGCTGATTGGATTTTTAGCATGACTTTTCCCCTTAGCATTGGCACAACCACTTCTAGAGATTTGATTCTAGGTCGCTTTGTTGACTAAGCCTATCATCAACTAGTTATGTTAATAAAACTTATATATATAAAAACTATTCATTAAAATATTATATAATTTAATAAAAGGGCTAGCCAAAAAGATCTATAATTTATTGGTTGGCTGGCTAAAGTTAAAAAAAAAATTATTCAAACTCTTGACTGAACATTATCGCTTTAGACTTCTCGTTCGATGCTATCCATTCCAGAAATGAAAATGAAAATTGATGCAAGTGCGTATTGGCATGAGATTATGGAAATGGAAAAAGTAGTTGAGGAATGTCAATTTCTTTCTTCCAGATTCGGTCATGGATTTTCATACTTTCATTCCTGACCACATTTATTATTGAAAGAGAATTTATTGTAAAATAGTATTGAAATGTGGACAATAAAGGGAAATGAATCAGAGAAGATAGGATATCAATGCAGGGAAAACAAAACGCAATTTTGATAGCGATCTAAGAGAAACAAGATATGTTGATGTGTAAATAGAAACAAGATATGTTGATATCCAAAAAGCATGGAAAAGAATTTAAAAAATATAAAAGTAAATAAAGAAAAAGAATATAGTTCTATGTTATGAGTGAGTGATTGGAGATATTTATAGTTCAATATATTGTTAGAGATTTCTGGAATAACACCATATAATATATGTAAATAGTCTAAAAAAATCATAAGTTTGGAACAACAACAATTTAATCATGTCTTATATATTACAGCTATAAGTATTGATAATTGAACCAATGATAATTAAAGATACTAAAGTATCTTAATGAAGTACTTAGATCACTATCTATCCAGAAGCTAATAAAATAAACAAATCACATGTATTACATAATATTATTCCAGAAATCTCACAATAACTCTATATTATTAAAATTTCGAAATTTCTATAGTTTTATAGTTTTACATGAGAAGTGTGATTTTTTGATACGGCATGATTTGTTCTCGATGTAATGTTCGCTTTTTAGTTTAAGAGTTTATTTTTAAAAAAGTACTAGAAAAGAATATTTAAAATTTAAAATTAAATAATAATGGAAATGTAAATTTAGTTTCTTTACATCCCATCACATAATAACACGAAAAATTAATCTATTATTAGCAAGAATCTACTAGCCAATTGAAAAGTCTTTCAGTTCATAGAAACGATTTTCCTTTGTTGAAGTAGAGGATCTGAAAGATATTAAAAGTAGTATTCCTTTAACCGACATTATCACCATAGTGGTCGTAGCCTTAGTTTCTAAGGAAGGAATCATATGTTGCATTTGAAGATCTCTGAATATCCTATTGTTTCCCCTTTTAATGAGTTAGTTGTATGTTTAGAACAAGAAGGGATACAACATAACCCACGACGTTTTCTGTCCCTGCAAATAAATGTTTATATCTATATCATATAGATTTTCCTTTACGTGTTCAGAATGAACAATTATATATATATATATATATATATATATATAGTAATGTAAAGTATTGATTAAGATAATAGAGATGGGACTAATAAAAATTTTGCCAATATTTTAAATAATGAGTAAGAGTCATATAAATTTTGTGGATTAATAAATTATATATTAGGATATTAATATTTTAATATTGATATAAAACTATAAAAATATATTCATAAAATATAAGTATTATATTTTTAGTATTGATATTAATTTAAATTTATGATGTAATTTTTATATAATTCTTTTTAATATAATGATGATTAAAAAGATAAGTTGTTTTAATAATGTAAATAAATATTTAATTAAATATTTAAAAATTATTTTTAGTATGTGTGTTTGAGAAGGTGAAATAGTTCAAAGAAATTGTTTAAGAAGTACATTATTTAATTGTGCAAGTTATATTTTCACAATAAATTTATGTTAACAAGAAAAAAAATACATTTATACAAAACACAATGTAAAGAGAAAGACAAAATCTTATATTATTTACAAGTAGGGTATAGAACCCTATAATGAGAGTCAACTTCTAAATCCTCTCAGGGTTAACAATAATAAAATATTATCATGTTAGCATTTTTATGGTTTGTTGGTAATTATATGTTTTTTAAAACACATAGTGTCATATACTATAGGAAATACATCAACATTTCAAATGTCCTTATACTATATATGAATGATTTAGATGTTTCCAAGCTCTTTACATTGATATTAATGTATTTCAATGTTACCTTTTATGACCACTTAGGACTTTAGGTTCATTAAGAATTTCCATAAACTTTTATAAACTATGTGTCTACCCTTCTTATATCACATTTCATCCATTATCACATGGATGGATAGTTAAATTATGTTAGCACAATTGGATTTGAAGAGTTTAATTTTGTAAGAAATTAAAGATTTGAAACTTATGATAGTAGAGAAGAAAAACAAAAAATTATAGCCATGTTGAGTGTTTATGTGGGGCACTGAATTATTTTGATGGCTCAATGCCCTTGGGTCATCGTTTCTTAGACAACAAGTTAATATTCCAAGCCACCAGGTGGGAAATGAGGCCACCAAGGTGGGAAACGGCCGCGGACCCTTATCATGATTGAACAATTTTGAATCATTGGTGATCTCGAGCTCCTCAGCACCATGGGTCTGCAGTTTTAATGATTTCCCTTTGTATGCCCTGGGATCAATGATAATCTTTGTCTCGATGTATGAAAAAAAAGCCAAAACATTTGGAAAGAAATCTTCTCAACTTGTATATATTATATATAAGCTTGGCACTGAAATATTATGTGATTTAAAAAGAACTACATAATAGTTAGTGTTTGCCACTTAGTTTTAATGTAATTAAATCAAAGTAAAAATATTAAATTCAAGTTAGTAATAAGGTTTAGAATTGGGTCAATTTAGATTCGAATGATTGGTAAATTGAGGTATTTGGTTATTTATAATTCAACATTGTTTACCTTGTTTTTCTGTTTGACCAAAGTAATAGGTGTTCAGCCTATTACAAAATGTCTCATACTTGTTGCTGGAGGCATTTTTTTGCAATGCAGTTATAGGCTTTAAAATCAAATCGGAAATGTTTTTTAGAATGTGATCATGTAGATTACAAAAAAAATGTACAACACTTTTTTTTAATGAAATTTTATTTGCAATAGTGCCATAGACTTTAAAATCATATTAGAAATGTTTTCTAGAATGTGATCATGCAAACCTTTTCTCATATTTGAAAAGTTGTGTTCCATTTTATTTTGTTTTATGATATAAATTTTAATTTTATAAAATTTTAATATTAGAAATAATAAATTAATTTAAATTCAAAAAATTAATAGTTAATTAAATATAAATAATATAAAATCTTTTTTAATTAATAAAATTTAAACCAATTAAATAATCTAAGATAATATTGTTAATAAAATTAAATCCAATAAAATAATCTTAATTAAAGATAATGAAAGCTCTTTGGTCTTATCCATAACATTGGTCGGATAAAAAATATTACACAATTCCAAAAATAATATGAATAATTGTGGAAGTGTTCGACCACTTATACTAGAAATTGCACCACATGTTGCAATGGGAACGTTGTAAGGCAAGAGCGTAGCAAAGAGTAGCATAGAGGACCACATAATATAGGAGAGGACATTGTTTAAAAAGAGAAGAATGGAATCTAGTGAGAGCTAGAATAGTGACATGTTTTCACCAACCTCGGTGGCCTCTTGTGGCAAGCTTATTTAGATTTGATCTCAACGAAAAGTGAAATGTTTCGATCTTGCAAAATGATAAGTTATATTTCTAAGAGCCTCTAACATACCATGGAAATCAAAAGTCACTCATTTTAATAGGACTTACCTCCCGAATTTCACTATTGGAATGTTCTTCGAGTGGGTACAGATTGTTTTATAGAGTTCCTTCTAATAATATTGAGTCTTGTGGGATAATTCTTAGTTTGTATATTAAATCATGGAGTCCAATATTTGATATGTCAACTCCATCAATGAAAATTCTCCCTCCTATGGGTTCTACAATATGAATTAGTACTTGAAGTGTGAATTTTCCATTACCAGTCCGTTCAATTATCCCAATCTTCTCTCCTCTAGGAAATTCACATGTGATACCTTTAAATACAAATGGAAGATGTGGTCCATATCAAACCTAATTGCATGTCCATGATAAAGTCAAATTTTTAGTAGCATAAGATTTCTCTTTATTATTAATATTTTAATTGGTGGGGTTGGGTACATTCTATTGAGCATACACATATTCTTGAAGATGAGGTTATTGATATACATGTCTTTAGACTTACTAACTAAAATTCCCATAGTTAATATGTCTATGATGAACATATAAAGATTTGGGACTACATCCTCTTCAAATTTAGTATGCAAAAGTGAATTTGAATTTTGAGATTTAGTCTTTTTAAAGAAACCCTTATTTTTTATTTTTCCTTGTACATACTCATACAAACTATAATTCATAAGCCACCTATGTCATTATTTCCAAGCCCTTCAAAATGCCATTCTTAGATTTTTTGCTTTGAAACTTCTTCGGGGAGCCTTTAATCATGGGGTCATTCAAGTAGGTAACATTATTAATTCAAATATATATGCATTATTTTTCTTTTCTTAAGAAAATTTACACTTCAATATTGATTGACTTACTTCCATTTAGGAATTCTCCATACATGCCCTTATCTTGCTATCAAAAGTGGTCCTCTTTAGTTATATTTCTTTAAGTGGTGTTTACAATAACATATCTTTCTTGAGAATGTTGTATTTCCCTTTATTTCCCCTTCTTATAGGACCACCCTTGCTTACGTAGATAAATTAACCCATCGATCTTTAGCATTTATCATATACCTAGACATACAACCTTCCTTTCATTAGTTCCCTAGCATGGTGACCCTTCTATGTTTTGGTGCCCATGTCATTCAATCATCCATATGATTAGGATTTTATTAAGTCTACATCCGAGGGTTGAGCCTAATGCATTTCATTCAATCATCCACATGATTAGGAGTTTATTCAATCTACATCCTAAGGTGTAGCATCATGCATCACTTCTCGGTGTGTTCATAGCCATAACCCATAGATTCCCACACTATTGGCTAATATTTGTTGGATTATCACATAACCTTGTTAAAAAGGAGGTTTTTTTCTCAGGAAAAAAAAACGATGGATTTTTTATTATATTGAAAAACCAGTACATAGTTCTATGTTCAAAATATCCAAAAAATCCCTTTTTCAAATGTCTCCATGTTCGACATTCTAAGTATATACAAATACTAACTGCTACAGCATTCAACAGATACAAACTATCAAAAATTTATATCTAAATTCATATAGAAAGCATATAATGGGCCAGAGTTTCCATGTGCACCCAGCAAAAACAGAGAATCTGTAACGCAAACCACTGATCAGTCCTGCAAGTCATACCATGGGATAGGTAGATATCAATAATAACAGAGGAAATAATTGCATGCAGAGATTAAAACAGTAAAACCCAATGCAAATTTTCAATTAGGTGTTATTGGAGAAAATAATTGATCTCCTCTTCCACTTACCTTTGTTCTTGCTAGGGCGACAATTAAAATACTACATAAAAAATGGAGAACTGCCAGCATAAAGATTGGGTCAGTGGAAGCTGCTGTTATAATTCCCATTGTAGTTTAAATCTTTAGAAATGGCAATAGAAATATGTTTTCCTAAGGTCGAACAGTCATAGTTTTTAAGTAGTTTTAACATGTGTTGAAACCTATGTTGACTTGGTGTTTGTCTCTTCAAGGTCTGGTTTTGACAGTGAGATAAGGAGGGTACCCTTGCTGTAATAAACGTGGTGTGTGATTTTCTGATCCTTAGGTCTGCAGCCATGGGGAAGAAGAGAAAGAGAATCAGGAATGTGGAAGGATCAGGATTGGGGATGAATTGTATGGGGACTATAATACAGAGGGTGCTGTTGTGGCCCCCATTTTTCCTAATGCTTGTTATATGTCTTTGGGTTATGAAAACCTTGTTACCTACATCTGTTCTTCATCTATGTTTTTTGAACCGCAAGTTGAATGTATATTATGTTTTTTCCAGCACTATGCATTTCCTAGATCAAGCAACTATGCTTGATGATGACAAGTTTAGTTTTGGTGGCCATGAGATTCAATGTCTCAGGGTGGCGAATCATGGCTTGAATGTTGCATCACCATTTCTAAATGAGTATGTTAATGTGCATGGAGTAGTGGCTCTGAAACGGGAGAGACCAACTACCCATATTGAAATTTCATCGTAAGAGAAATTTGAAAATGGATCTAGTGAATGGGCCATAACGGGAAACAAGAAAACTAATGCAAATAATGCTACATTTTCTCTGGATGCAGTGAAAATGCAAATGGAGGCCTTTAAGTCTGCTTCAATGCCTGCAGGCATGAAAGATCCAAGCCAGAAACAATGTAAAGGAAGGAAAATATATATCTATGATCTGCCCAAAATATTAAATGCAGAACTGGTAGAGCAGTGCCACAACCTCATTCCATGGCTTAGTCTCTATGATTTTTTTACCAATGGAGGAATGGGGAAAGCCATTGAAAATTTTTATAAGCAATGGTTTCAGACTCATCAATATGCGCTAGAGTTCATATTCAATTCCAAAATATATAGGCATGTTAATTTTAAGCATGCCTTCCTTTCATTTTTGGAAAAGTCATCTTATAGTTCATCAACAAAGAATGCATCAAGAATTATATATTATGGAGCTGATGCTTGAGCTGACAGGTTACCCTTACCTACATAGACAAGGAGTAATAGTCTATCAGCTCTGACACCAATTGCAACAAAATCTTTATTTGCATATTTCCTGAAAATTCTATTCCTGAATGAAATCTGGATAGCCAATTATGAATGAGTCTTAGGCCCAGTGGTCTCTGTATTGTGAGTTTTAGCAATAGGATGTTCTATGAGAAGGCAATCAGTGCATGGAGAGATGGTACATATTACAATAGGATTCAGCTTGTTGTGCAGTATTTTCAATGTGTGTCTGGCTTCACACAACCTGAGATAATAAAAGACTTGAAGAAGCCAGTGAAAATAGATTCTCCATTTGGTTGGCTTTCGGTGTTTCTGAGAATGGGGAGTCACCCTTTTAATGTAGTTATTGCTCATAGAAATTTTAAGCCCATTTGAATATGCGGCATAGTGCTCAGGAAGTCTATTAAATAAGGTCTCTGAGGATTTCACTAGAATTGGGCTACTTTGATTTCACTGGAATTGGGCTTCTTTGCTTAGGTAAGGGCCTAGTCTAGAGCTCTTCTAAGTAATCATAAAATATAGAGATGTACCCCATGGGTGCATCGTCAAGATTCCATTATCACTATTTTTACCCATACCTACAACGCAAATCACAAAACATGCCCAACAAAATTGTAATCACAGAGGAAGCCAAACTTAATTAGTCTTTTATGTTCTTGTAAACACCTAGTTGGATCATTGAAAAATGATTGCAATTAACATACAAAACGTGACAAATAATTTATGATACAAAAAATCAGACCGGGTGAGAGCATTGAAGTGCACAGAGCATAAGTTCGAATCTTACAACACATTCGTAGCTTGAATCTACTCCTCCTTTAGTCATCTCTGACCTGCTATCAGCAATGCATTTTACTTAGTGAGAAAAAGGAATAGGCCCATCCTTTTAATTAAGGCCTTGTCATCTATTGTTTTACATCAACAAACACAGGCCCCATTAATATTTTCACACTCGTAACAAATGCAGTATTCATTAAATCCCAACATGTTATTAGCATTAGTGATGTTCATGCCCTTAAATCTAGTCTTATAGACCCAAAAGAACTAGTGCTCGAGACTTTACAGATTACCTCTTGAATGGGTTTATCCAAGTCATATGGATTAAGAAACTTAGTGACCCAAAATCGTTTAGTTGTTAGGAAAGAAAACGATAGCTATTAATTTCAGAATAGTCATACCCATGTGCAAAAGTTAAAGGGAATCAACCCAAAGCATTATGGTTAATATATACTCTAGTAATAGTGGTTATTATTGTGTGTGGTTTCCAACCCACATATTTCTTCCTTTCGTGGGTCAATGTCAATTCCAAGGATTCTGGAAGCGCCAGCTATTCGAGCCCATTCTGCAACCTAAATAGCACAAGATTCACTAGTAGACAACAATTAGAAAGAAATAGAATGCAAACTACTCTCTGCGGCACAAGAGCAAATATTTATGTAAATATGTGTATGTATAGTTGTTGCTTGATATATTCAGGAAAACTTACAGCCAAGCCAACAGTGCCCAATCCAAATATTGCTACTGAATCACCAGGCTTCACCTTCCTAGCGCTCTAGGAAGCTCCTAATCCTGAAATGAAAAACTAGGCCCCATTTTATGATGCATCGACCATTTTACTTTTCTATATTTTTGCAGGGCAAGGATGTCAGATCTAGGCGTATTTTAGTGGAGAATGTATGATTATACTACCTGCCGAAACTCCACATCCAAGCAAATAGATCTTTTCCATTGGAGCTTCAGGATTCACTTTTGCTACACAGGATGTGTGCACCACTGTATATTCACTGAATGTGGACAGCCCAAAGAAATGATAGATGGGTTTTCCGTTGACAGAGAATCAACCATTTTTTTCAGTGTAAGCAACTCGGCTCATGAAGTTGAATCTGAGCACTTGACAGATGTTGTTCTTTCCTCAATGACAGAGCTCGCATTCTTTGCATTCTGTCATATATCGCAGAATCACAAGATCACCTGCTTTCAACTCTGTAACTTCACTTCCCACGCTTTCTACAATCCTGTGTGAGTGAGTCACACATTCTCGTTGGCTGAATAATGTGTCATAATGATAAAGATAATAAATACTTAATTTCGAAACCAGGGCAGATGAAGAAATGATATATTCATTTTAACCATCAAAATCCTAGGAAACAGGGGAAGGGATTAAAAAAATGAGCACAGGAGAAAATCTTTATGCAAATATGTGTATGTATAGTCGTTGCTTGAGATATTCAAGAAAAGTTACAACCAAGCCAACAGTGCCCAATCCAAAAATTGCTACTGAATCATCGGGCTTCACCTTCCCAACATTCTAGGCAGCTCCTAATATTGAAATGAAAAATTAGGCCCCATTTTATGGTGCATCGACCATTTTACTTTTCTGTATTTTTGCAGGGCAAGGATCTCAAGGTGTATTTTAGTGGATAATGTATGATTATACTACTTGCCGAAGCTCTGCATCCAAGAAAATAGATTTTTTCCAATGGAGCTTTAGGATTCATTTTCATTACACGGGATGTGTGCACCACTGTATATTCACTAAATGTGGACAACCCAAAGAAATGATAGATGGGTTTTTTGTTGACATAGAATCAGCATTTTTTGTCAGTGTAAGCAACTTGGCTCATGAAGTTGAATCTGAAAACTTGACAAATGTTTTTCTTTCCTCGATGACAGAGCTCACATTCTTTGCATTCCTCCATATATCGCGGAATCACATGATCGCCTGCTTTCAACTCTGTAACTTCACTTCCCATGCTTTCTACAATCCTGCGTGAGTGAGTCACACATTCTCGTTGGCTGAATAATGTGTCATAATGATAAAGTTAATCAATACTTAATTTTTAAACCAGGGTAGACGAAGAAACGATATATTCAATTTAACCATCAAAATCCTAGGAAACAGGGGAAGGGATCAAATAAAGAGAATAAATGAGAAATTACTTACTCTTTGTTCAAAGAAAAAAGGGTTTTCTTACCGTGAAAGGTGAATGCTAATGGCTCCAGAGAAGGGTGGCTTCCAAAAAATTACCATAACCATGTTAGGTGGAAGAACTGCAAAAATAAACCCAAGGCTGAGTTCTTAGCTACAAATGAAAAACTGTTATCAAATAAAGAAAATAGGTGAGAAATCACTGTTTTATTCGAAGCAAAAAGGGTTTTCTTACTGTGAAAGGTGAACGCAACCCATTAAATTGCCTCTCCCCTCCTTTCTTTGTAGCCTTGTTATCATTAGCCAGCCGAGTTTGAGCATAGTCCAAAGAATAAACAAAAAGGAGAGAAGATGCACCAGCTGCACCACCAGAGGCGAGGTTTCCAGCAAACCATTTCCAGTAACCATCCCTGTCTTTCTTGAAATTAAAGAGTCTCTTAAAATAATCCTTGAACGCAAAGTTCAAAGCCTGAGTGGGAAAATAACGGATAACATTCGCAATGTTTCCTCTCCATAATGCAATGATACCTTCATCCTTCATTGTCTTAGAAAAACAATCCCCGATCCCTTTGTATGGTTCAACAAGACGTCCAAACTTCAACATTTCATCCTGGTTTTGACACGCTCAATAGGGGGTAGCTGCAGTTTTGGATATTGCAGCAGAAACCCCTCCCATGAGAAAGTCAATCATGAAACCAGTAAAACATTTCTCTGCAGGCGCTGGAATAAAGATAGATGAATGGTCAAGAGCCAAAGCTACATTGCTGGCACGAGAAGCATGCAAAAATGCACTCTGCAAGCCATCATAACTCTGGATAGGGGGCCTGCAACAACTATTTCAAAAACCCTAGCAAATGGAAGGTTAGGTGCACCACACTCGATGGGTCGGATGTTATCTATCCTATTTAGTTGAAACTATAAACCATGATGGAGGTTCAATCTGGACAGGTCAGATGCTATCTATCCTATTCATTTGAAACTATAAACTGTTATGGAGGTTCAATCAGACGACAAATGATGGTTCAATTGTCTAACAAATCATTTGACAATTTAGAGCCGTACACGGTGTTAGCTGGGGTAATTCTTTTCAAAGGGGAATGCCTTATGGCATAAATATAATGAAAGCTTATTATAAAATTGGAAATATTTCTAGAATTTGACCATGTATTTTCTAGAATTTGACCATACAATATAAATTCTAATAGTATAAGAAATTTTAATATAATATATATTAAATTAATTTATATAATTTTAAAAAATAATAATTTTATAATTGAACAATAATGAAATTAAATCAATTAAAATAATGTTAATTCAACCTAATATTGTATTTAATTATAACGAAAATTTAAAAAAATAATACAAATCCAATAATAATGTACCCTTATATATATATATATATATATATATATATATATATATATATATATATATAGATATATAGATATATTATAATAAAATTTTAAAATTAATAACATCACACTATAATAGGATAACATTGATCCATACCTACTGGCTCATTTGATTTTTGTGCATTGATATGCTTAGGCTTCTCTGACCCAATGCATAGCTTGGTCAGGCATACATTCCGAGAATAACATTGTTTTTTTTATGAAAATTCAACTGAGTGAGCTTTGGTGCCATTGTTTTTTAATGAAATGAGATCAGCACAAGTTTGTGCAGTTATCAAGGAGAGAAAAATTGGTATTATTTGACTAGCATTAATTTTTAAGTGTTACTATCATATCAAGAATTGTTTCAATAAGATCTTTAAAATTACAACCAATAACATTATAGACAAATACTAATATTTTTTTTGTAATAAATAAATAAATAATATAAAAAATTGTACTTTGTAAAATTAAAAATTAATTACTACCTGGATGCGAGTAATAATCAAGCCATCAATGTTGATTAGATAGATGGGTGGTAGGAGGACTGGCCACATGGCCGCCTGCGTCTTCTCCCATGCCAACCTGAAGGGCATTCATGGCACCTTGCAGGTGCCATTAAATGGGTGCTCTGGTCGAGACCTCACCATAATGCTCATAGCAATGGCCTCCACAGACCATAGCATTGTTCCTCCTCCCCTGCTCCACTGCATTTGCCCTCCTCAGGCCGCGGAGCCTTGCTCACGCATAGTAACAGGAAGCCGCTGCTGGCTGCTCAGCTGTATAGACCTTGGCAACAGGTTTCACTTCTCCCACACCAGGTTTTGCAATTTAGCTCCCACTCAGACTTCCTTCACTCACTCTCTGCTTAGTCATTCCACCAATCTCCCCGCTGATAGCTTTGCTTTGAATCCCACCATGGCTCGCATTCGCCACCAAATGCGGAGTAGGAGAGGGGGCACTCATGGCGGGGGCATCCGTCCTCCTGCAATGCCCAGCCTAGACTCTGTCTCCCCCTCCTCTTCTCCTGACATCCCAAATCCTTATGGATCCTTCTCTGGTCGGTATCCTGATACCCGCAGCAGCAGGGGACGAGCTCAGCTCCAAGGTGCAGGAAGGAGGGATGTCGCTATCCATACAGCCAATTTTCCCCTTCCCCCTCACCTAGCTCCCCACACAACGCAATTCCGATTCCACAGCACCCTGCATCGACCTGTTATCACTGCCACCGTCACCATCACTTTCTCTGAGGAAATCGACCCGCCGGAAGCTCCGCCAGAGAACAATGGTGAGCAACAGAGGGCCGCACAAAGAAATAGAAGCAATCGCAACCTAGGAAAACAGCAGCTTGACGAAGATGTTGCCACCCCGCATGGCAAAGAGTTGGTTGGCCGTCAGCAGGCTGCTGAAGGTAGAATTGGCGACATGCAGGCTTCAGGAAGCAGACTGGGAGACGCGTCCAGCCTGCATGCAGTTGCGGGCAGCTCTGTGGGCGCTCATCCATCTCAACAGGGGCTCATCTAGGTCAGGGAAGCGGCACGTCAGCAGAGGAGGAGGATTGGTACCAGTACGCGTGTCTGATCGAGGAAGAACCTGCCCCAGACAATCTCTAGAATTGACACTTGGCAGCCAGGTGTCGCCCTTCTGCCAGTTGGATGCTTTTTCTGATGACTAGACAATTTCGGTTATGTTTTTGTTCTGTCCAAACTTTCCTGGTTATGTTTATGCAATGTTTGATATGTTTTTGGTCAAAACTGATAACCCCTGTGTGGGTTTTTTTCCTTTCATGGACTGGTTTCCCCATTGTTGGGGCAGTCAAGGTTAGACAATCATATTTTTTGATGAATGATGCTTAGCACTACTAAGGCTCGAGCCTCGCAGTAATTATATTTTGTCTCATATTAATAAAATAGTCTTACTTAGAAAAAAAAAAAAAATACTCTATTTAACCAAAATAACAAGTAATCAACCTATTACCAAATAAATAATCATGAGCAAGTTCAAAATAAAAAGTTCGGTACCTTATGAGATAATGTTGAGTGAAACAGGAGAAACTTCCATTGAAGCAATTGCTATGGTGCGGCTCATAAGATACCTTACAACAATTGAACAAATGAGAGTAGGTAGATGGCCTAATGTTATCTTCAATGAAGGCATCAGTGAAAGAAAGAAAACATGGATGAAACAAAACTACACATGGATGCAAAAATGGAATATCTACCTCAATGTCTGTCCCACAAATAGTAAGGAGCTAAAGGATTTTGTTATGGAGAAGTTTCGTAAAAAGGTATGGGGAAAAGAGTTGGGTAGAAAGAAGAAATATTACATTGAGGAATTCAACCCTATGTGTGATTTACAACAAAAAGAGTTCATTGGAGCTAGTATTTTGTGGAGGGAAAAGGTTCTTCTTGCTCAATTAAGGACTAACTCACATCAACTTTGGTGTGAAACAGGATGGTGGAAAAGACCTAAAGAAGCTTGGAAGAAAGAGTGTGTACATTTTGCATGTCTAGGGTTGTGGAATCGAAAAAACATTTCATTTTGGAATGTGATGCATTCTGTGGAATCGAAAAAACATTTCATTTTGGAGTGTGATGCATTCAAAGACATCAGAGAAAGTTATGAGGACATGTTAGCATCAGTTTCTTGGCATTGTCATTTTAGCGAGGGGATTGTTAGAAGGTTGGGTCAACTCATCATCAATTTGAATTGGAAAAGGACTGAATTGCAAAGAGTGAAAAACAAGGAAC
Source organism: Pinus tabuliformis (assembly GCA_031772625.1). Taxonomy (NCBI): domain Eukaryota; kingdom Viridiplantae; phylum Streptophyta; class Pinopsida; order Pinales; family Pinaceae; genus Pinus; species Pinus tabuliformis. The sequence goes on along the minus strand of CM062809.1, from coordinate 270,846,872 downwards.
TAATGGTCTCATAGACTATTTTTAGTCTCGTGGACTTTGAAATATCATTTCATTTCATTTCTAATGTAGTGAGAATAATAAAAAAAAAAATTAAAAAACTCAATAATTTTATTGATTGGGTTGGCTAAAGTTGAAAAGAAATTTATTCAAACTCTGCACTGGACTTTATTGCTTTAGAGTTGTCGTTCTACACTATCCATCCCTGGAAAGAATGAGAAGTATATTAACATGAGATTAAGGAAATGGAAAAAGTGGTTGACGAAGGGAATGAGGTAAGCAATTTCTTCTAAGACCCATCTAATAGGATTAATGCAAATTTATTTACTTAAAAACTATCACATTTCAAGTAAAGTGATTTTTCTTAAATAACGTGAAACGTTAACCCACCATATTAAAGAAAGTTGATTAACCATAATTTGATTTTTTTTCTCAATTCTTATGCTGAATTTGTAAAAAGGTTCTCCGGTCAAAAGCTTACCATCTCTACCATGTCAAAAGTAGCATTCCTTTCATCAACATTATCGTGATAGTGGTCGTAGTCTTAGTTCAACACAAGGAATTATGTGTTGCATTGGAACATATATTAATATTCTATTTTTTCGTTTTATTGAAAGCTCTATCTTTGGAACATGAAGGGACCCAACGTTACCTTAGTTTTTTTATTCAAATAGATTTTGCGAGTTGAATGTTCATGGGAATATATTAATTTATGTGATATTTTTATTGACCTAATAAATTAGTTTAATTATATAAATTAAATCAGTCGTAAATATTTCACATTACAATTTTATTTTAAATTATTAGTAATTATATTGATTGCAAACTATTTTTTTTTAAATAAAAGAGAAATTTATTATAATTATGTGATTAAATATAATATATTTTTTTTCTAGGTCTAGATGATTGTCATGAAAATGAAGACTTGTAAGTAAGAGATCAAAGTTTCAATTCTTGTGGATGTAACTCACTCTACAGAGAAGAGGACAGGTCATAGGCCCCATAAGTTATAGTAGTAACAATGGGAAATAACTCTCTGACCAAACTGGCCTAGTCGTCGATTCTTCTTGATACAAAAGTATACTAGATGTCGTTTATATTCTTGTGTATACCTACTATGTATGTCTTTTGTGAATTACTTGTGTTTAGTCCTAAATATTTCATATGTAAACCAACATGTCTAATGCCATGTACATTCATATGTTTATATTTCGTGACATATAATCTATGGATTTATGTTTGGTTGTAAGAATGTTTCGAGCATGCTAATTGATACATAGTTGGGTGAATTTCATGAGATAATTACGGAATTTTTGACTTATCAATAAATGAGTTAGTATGACATTTAAAAGATATGGGAATGATAAGGAATCCTATAGGAATAATTGTGTATTTGAGGAGCAATATTTTGTCCTTTTTGTAGTGAAAAGACTTAGAGGCCTTCCTTGAATGAAAATGTGAAATTGTTTGTAATAAATGTCTAATTTGATCCAACTATGGAACTTTTCCTACCTAGGGCTTGACCCACTACTAAGGGTTCTAGAGCAACACAGTCTATGGCTTACTGGAATGCATGAGATTTGCAACCAATTGGTGTTAAATTCAAAATAGATTTACCATAATTATGTAATTAAAATTGAATGTTATATTTTGTGTATACCTACTATGTATTTCTTCTGTGGATTACTTATATCTAATGTTAAATATATCTTATGTATTTCACTATGTCTAATGCCATATGCGTTACTATGCTTGGATGTTATTGTATAATATGTGGTCTTGTGATTGATTGCAATACATGGTTGATGCCAAATGTACCCACTTCTCTATAAACATGGTGGCCCAATTCATAATTTTTTTTATCAATTACCCTATCTCTCCTCCAAACTCGTTGTGTGAGAATTCCACAATTCTCTTTCAATCACAACTATGGATCAACCTTTTCTCATTTTCTCTACATTGTCATTTCAAAGACAAGCAAACTATGTTATTTGTCAAATATGCACCAAACCTTAAATTTATAGTCTTATCTCTCATGCGCTAAATTGTGTCAAGTCATATGGCTAAGGGATAGAATCAACGGCTAGCTCAAAAAGAACTTAACTCTTTTGGCTTAGAATGTCAAATTTTCCTCATTATAACTAAACTTGTTCAAACCCAAAATTAATTTCACATATCTAGAGGTGATAGCATGCCCCCATATATGCTTGCAGCTAGATACCTTATAGGCCTAGATCTCTTCCTATCTTAGATAATTGTGTTAATTCTCAGATGGTGTCCACGCCAAATACAATATAACTTGGATAAAGTAGACTTTGACCCGGGATCTATGTAATCCACCCCTTTTCCTTGCTTCACCCTTGTTTGGATTATTGGATATGATATGAGTTGAATAACACTTGATTTGGGATCCAAACCTCACTTCACTTCCCATTTAGTTGAACCACCAGATACTCCATTTAACCAAATAAATTTTATGCATGGTTTCCAAGGGTTAATTCTCAACAATGTTTATGTTGTCTTTAATCTAGGGATTGGGAGTTATGACCCCTTACATCACTTCAAACTCACTTGATATTTGGATACTCCATGAGACTTTATACACTTTGGGAAATTGTTGTGGGTACACTGTTGGGAACGGGTCCCCTATGGTCAATTTTGGGGTTAAGAGCTCAAGTTTTGGGGCTAAAAGCCCAAGTTTTGTATAAAGAATGTAAAGTCTCCACATTTTGTGGTCGCAAAGTGCGAAGATGTAAATAGTCAAAATGGGTTTCCGCCCTTAGTTTAGATAGTTTGTGTCGGCTTGATGAGATTCGCCCTTGGTCCGTGGGCCATGGGAATGTATAAAAAAGGAGTCTTAGAAGATTCCAAGACAGCAGTTAGTAGAATTCTAAGTTTGTGGGTCTATGAGAGCTAAGAGTGAAGATTCTTAGCATAGGTAGAGGCTCTATAGCTGAGTGCACAGAGGCCTAGCGTAAAAGTCCATAGCTGAGTTCTCGAACCCCTTTAGTTGTGTGCACATGGAAGTTAGATTCTGTACTGGAGATCTGAACCATCAATAAAGAGAACTATTCTGGAGAAATCTATGTATGATCTATTTTACTTCCATTATGAATTTGCGATTATATTATGTTGAGTACTAGATTTATGATTTAATGCTATATTGATGCGCGATTCTATGTATTTTACTTTGTCGTATGAATCCAAGTAAGAATATTTTTTTACGCAAAGATAATCATAATGCATGTTAAAGTTAACCAATACTTAAGCTAATCTGGGTAGGCACAGAAGTAAGGATAATTACAGAGGCGCGTAAGCATCTGAATTGAATATTTAGGGTCCGCAAAGGACGATCAGAGATTTTCATGAAGGTTTCAAAGTCAAATAAGAGAAGTACTTTGATAAGCCCTAAAGGGCTTATAGATATATGCGAAGGAGGGGTCAGGGTATAAAACAACATCACGACCATCCAAGGTGCGAAAAATTGGTTCTTGCATCCCCCCATACTGTTTCGAGTGAGACTTCAATCCGCGATCCACGAATTGATGCCGAAAGGGAAAGTAGTGCAGGGATTTACTTGGCTACTTAACGCTGAACCTAGGTCAGGGCCCATCAAGCCAACAAATGGTTTCGTTGCCAGGACCAAGATCTGCATAATGAGATGTGTGATGTCACATCATTGGAATCCAACTAAGAAAGAGATCGAAGGTTGGTTGGATATAAATATCCACAAACTCACGGCTCAAGAAAATAGGAATCTGTGGTTGATGAAAGAACAATGGTTGGACAAATACTTGTACATAGAAATACATGGGATCTTCTTATGTTCCTTCCTAGTCGAGTTGTACGAGTGGATCACGAAATTGGCAGATGAACAAGGAAGGTGAAGGCTTGACGGTCTAATAGCCTCGACCTCAGAGTTAGTGCGGAGATTAGAAACCTCTGAAGATAAGATCACATGCGTTGTTGATCATTAGCTTGATCGTATCATAGGAGGGTTCGTGACAAAGTTCGCAGTCGATACCTCAGTCTGTTACAGTGAAGCAGAGTGCCGCTTCTTCATGGGGCCGTGAGGTAAGTATTTAAAATCATTAAATATTTGGATTAAGATTCTCTTGTGTGAAAAGTACGTTATGCAGCTACCTTGATGTTTGGGGCTACACAAAGTGGAAGGAAATTCAGGAACAAGGGAAGAACATGCCTTGAATATAGCCCACTAATTGAACCCCCTTTGAGTGATGACAAGGAAGTAGCACAAGCATCTCCGTAGAGTGTTGTTCAGTTAATAAAGAAAGGGTTCCCGTGAATACCTCATCTTTCCACACTGCCTCCATCTTCACCTTTGCCGCATATGCCTTCGCCTACACCACCACCACCTCTGCCACTATTCAATACGGTGAACTCCATAAAGTCACCTATGTTCAAGGGCGTGGGGAATGAAGATCTGGAACAATTTTGGTTCATCACAAAGGCTATATGGGAAGCTCAAGGTATCCCAGATGATCAAATGAAGAAAGCAACGTTGGTTAGTGCTTTGCAGGACTGCGCACTAACATTGTACATTAGGTACTGCACTAATAATTCGATGTCCGCATTGGCAGATATCCAAACTGCTCTGAATAAGGAATTTAGTAGACCCAAGTCTGGCGCAATCAATTGTGGGATTCAAAGAGATCATGATGATGCTTGGTGAGACACCCTGGGATTTGGAATAGAGATTGAAGTGTATGATCTGCGAGGCTAACCCGAATCTGACTAATGGTTAGGACCGCGAATGGTTTGCGGCTTCACTTCTACCTCATCTAAGGGTTGCGCTATCACAACCAAAGATTGGGACCCAAGCAGAAGCTCTGGAAATCGTGATGAGATTGCACGAGACACTAATGCAAGATGCTAATCTGGGGGTTCAGCAGATTCATGCGCAATTGCAGAACCTTTGCCTAGAAATGAAAAGTCTGAAGAAAGATAGAACAGCTCAACCTGAGGCACGTGAAGAAGTTTGGTGCTTGAAGTGCAAAAGCCAGGGACATGACAAAGATCACTGTCCAATTTTTGCAAATTATGTTGCAGCAGGGGGACCAATGCCTCTGAGGCCGGAAGCTCCAGTAGGGCCAAGTACAAGGCCCACGTTATGGTGTGCTATCTGTCAGGTAGCTAGAAAACATGTGACAGACAATTGCCATTTGCTGCAGAAATTTGTACAAACACTGCAACGGCTCTTCTGAAAATTCTGTCAATCAGTGGGTCATGATGAGTGCAATTTTCATAGTTACGAATTAAATATGGATAGAACACCTTCATACAGGGTGCAAGAAGAAACGAAACTACTAGACCAAGGCCCTGGAGGAGCGCAAGCTGAGTATCAGGGGCGCAGACGAGGCCGAGGTGGAAAAGGACCTGGTAGAGGTCGAGGGCAGGTTATTTGTTACAATTGTGGGGGACCAGGACACTATGCATGAGACTTCCTGAATCCGACATGTTTGCCATGCTGCTATTGTACTCAGTTTGACCATGCAATGGAGGATTGCCCTATATTGTTGGCTAAGATACGTGAAAAGGGGGTGCAGCCTGAGCAGCAGACTTAGAAGCTGTAGATGATGAGGGTTGGGCCTCGCGAGTAAGATCCTAAGGTAAATATTGTGTTGCGGAGTGTAGCAATGACTGGTGAAGATAAGGAGAAGAAACCTAAAGAAGGTGAGTGGCTCCGCAAAGCACCAGAAAAGGAGATCGGGTTTGATCTAGAACGTGCAACATAAATGTTTATGGAAGCAAAGAAAAGTTTTGCTAAGTCCTCTACCTCAGGGAGTGAGGAGAAGCCGACTGAAGAAATGGAACATCCATGATTACCACGTTTTTGGAGACCTACATGAAACTGTTGCGCAATAGCAAGGCTGTGAAAGGACTGCAAGAGATGATTAATAGGTGCACTGGGAAGGAAAACGCTACTGACGAACCGCACATAGTTAGAAAGATTGGCAAGCATAAGACAAGAACCGGGCGTGAGATGAGGCTTACTGTGAAGATAGGAGAATATGAGATGGATCAAGTTATTTTAGATTTAGGGTCGGACGTGAACATTTTGCCGAAACAGACATGGGAGAGAATAGGGAGACTTGTGCTATAGTGGTCTCCAATTTAGTTAAGGATGGTGAATCAACAGAAAATCATCCCAATGGGGAGGTTGCACGGGGTAACAGTTGATATTGAAGGCGCAAGCACACTAGCTGATTTTGAAGTGATAGAGATTGTGAATGATAGCAATCCCTACACCACACTCCTTGGGATTGATTGGGCCACTAACATGAATGGGTAATGAATCTAAAGAAGAGGAAGATGATATTTGAGAAGAAATCACTCCGCGTAGTGGTGCCACTTGACCTTGTAGAAGGACCGCACTATAATGAACCAATCCACGATTATGAAAGTGATGACAATTTGGACCAAATTTACAAGATAACGACACGAGATTAGGATTGGGTGAATCCAATAGCAGATGGATGTATTGCATGGGACCGTGAAAGTTCTTTCACATCAGATTCAGATGAAGAACTAGAGCACTGGAAGAATCGATTGCATGAAGTATCTACATTGCATTATAATATGATGACCAAATTGTTGCACTTTGTATCATTAGAGGTAAGAAATCTACCTTACTATGATGGTTTAATTGATATTGATCACTTTTTGGATGCATTTGAGAGAGAAGTGCTAGAGAAGCATCACTTCCAAACCTTGGAATGGGCACTGTGCGCTACACCTGCGAGATGGTGGGGCACACACAAGGACAGTTTTGATGCTTGGCACATATACAAAAAAATGATGAGAGTGCGGTTTGGCCACCCACAAGTGCAGCTAAAAGAAAAATATGACGGGAGGAATGATCCGTGCAACCATTTCGCCAAATGTACTAAAGCGTATGGAGAGAAGCCTCAGCTGAAGTGGGTACATCTGTTTTTTCATACTTTGGATGTTATACAGATGAATTGGTACTTGGAGACAGAACTCTGCCATGGCACTGAAGAGTGGGATGTTTTGTGCCAAGGATTTTTGATGATGTTCAACTTTGAGGATGGGTTTGAATGTATCGACGAAGCATTACAGGAGGTTAAGGCAGCAATCTTCAGGATACTACAGGATCCTCTAGATTTGATTCAACCTGATTGGACTACCCAGCCTAGCCACGCGCTAGAGTGATACAATGTAATAGCAGAAGAAGAAGATGAAGACCCAAGGAAGATTAATATTCCAGAGACTGAAGGTCACTGCAAAGTTGAGGGACCACAACTAGAGAACCAAAACATAACTGAGTCGCTCAAAACCAGACACGTGAACATTGAAACAGAGGCAGAGTTGAAGTTGGCAAATATTGGGGACTACTGGGATGACGCGGTAGTAGAAAAGGTCACAAAATTACTCCGTGAATATTAGGATCTGTTCCCCACGAAGTTTTTGGATTTGAAAGGGATAATAGGGGACTTGGGCGTCATGAAGATCACTCTAAAACCGAATGCAAAGCCAGTTAAGCAAAGACCTTACCGCCTCAATCCGAAGAATAAAGAAAGGGTCCATTTGGAGTTGGATAAAATGCTTGCAGTAGGTATCATTAAACCAGTCAAGGAATCTAATTGGGCAAGCCCAATGGTAGTTCAGGACAAGAAACAGAAAGATGAGATACAGATATGCATAGATCTCAGGAAGTTGAATGGTGCCTAGGTGCGTGATCCCTTCCTAACTCCGTTCATTGATGAGGTGTTGGATAAAGTTGGTGGCCAAGAAGCATATTCATTTACTGATGGGTTCTCAGGGTACCATCAAATCAAGATCACGTCGGAGGATAGGAGTAAGATAGCCTTCGCGACTGAATGGGGATGCTTCCAGTATATGGTGATGTCTTTTGGGCTAAAGAACGTGCCGACGATCTTCTCGCGCATATTCATTGCAGTGTTCAAGGATTTCAGTCACACATTTCTTGAGGTATACTTTGACGATTGGATAATGTTTGGACTAGTAAATCGCCATGTAGCAAGTCTGCGCTTGATGCTAGATACATGCCAGAGGTACCAGATTGCACTCAATTTGAAGAAATGTTTGTTCTGCATCCCTTTTGGGATCTTGCTGGGTCACGTGGTATGTAGACAAGGATTGATGGTAGACCCCACAAAGATCGCGGTTATAATCAATTTGGAGGCACCAAGAAGTGTGAAACAGTTGTGCGCAACATTGGGGCATACAGGGTACTATAGAAAGTTCATCAAAAGTTATGCCCAGATCACTGCGCTAATGGAGAAACTGTTAAAAAAGGATGCTACATTCTTCTGGAATGAGGAATGTCAGAAGATCTTGGATGTGCTCAAAGAGAAGATGGTCACCACACCGATCCTAGTCTTCCGAGATTGGAAGAATGAATTTCATGTGCATGTGGATGCATCATGTATTGCGCTGGGAGCAGTACTGACACAGGATGGTGAGGGAGAATTGGATTATCCCATAGCATTTGCAAGTAGGAAGCTATCTAAAGTTGAGAATAATTATTCAATGATAGAGCGCGAAGGTCTGGCCATGGTATACGTGTTCCATACTTTTAGGCACTACTTGCTAGGCGAACACTTTAAGATGTATACCGACCATTCTGCATTGAAATACTTGGTGAACAAGCATGTGTTGGGGGGGGGATATGCAGATGGTTGTTGCTATTTCAAGAATATGATTTGGAACTTATTGTGAAACTAGGACAATTGACTGTTGGACCGAATCATCTATCATGCATTAAAACAAGAGAGGAGCCTACCAATTTGGAGGAAGGACTACTTGACGCGCAGCGTTTTGCGGTGTGCATCGTGGATAGTCACTCTGAAGATATTATACACTTCCTAATGATGGGAACAACTCCAGAAGGATATACTAGCCAACAAAAGAAGGAATTGGTGGTGCACGCGACAGACTTTTATGTCATTGCAGGACACTTGTATAAAATGGGATTAGATGAAATACTGCGATGTTATGTGCCAGAATTTGAACGAAATAGCATCCTCGCTGAGGCTCATGGAGGAGCCGCAGGAGGACATTATGCGAGCAAAGCAATAGCACAGAAGATTCTACGCGCTGGGTTATGGTGGCCGACACTGCATAAGGATTCAAAGGCATATTGTAGGGCATGCTACGCATGCCAAAGGACTAGCAAACCCTTGTGGAGGGATGAGCTACCACTGAATCCACAGATATCATTACAGCCCTTTGAGAAATGGGCGATTGACTTTATGGGACCAATTCAGCCTCCAGGAAAGAAGATGGCTGCATGGTACATCATCACCATGACTAAGTATTTAACCAGATGGGAGGAGGCGCAGCTTGTGAAGGACTATACAAGCACGAAAACAAAAAAATTCATCTTTGAGTATGTGCTGACAAGGTTTGGTTGTCCAAAAATTTTAATGAGTGATCATGGTACGCATTTTCTTAATGAGACGATCAACGCGATGACAGAGGAATTTCAAGTTTACCATCAGAAGAGCACACCATATCACCCGCAGGCTAATGGAACGGTAGAAGTGTTTAATAAGATTCTAGATAGCACACTGACGAAGGTTTGCAATATGCAAAGAAGCAGCTGCGATGTGCACGTACCCGCGGTGCTATGGGCTTATAGAACAACTTGTAAGAAGCTGACTAGACAAATGCCTTTCAGGTTGGTTTATGGCATTGAAGCTATGATGCCAATTGAATACATTGTACCTATTCTACACATAGTAGTGTTCACACGAATGGAAAATCATAGAGCCATGGAAGAAAGGCTTGCGCAGCTGGCAGAACTGGAAGAAGATAGGTTTTTGGCTGGATTCCATCAGCAAGTTCAAAACGAACATGAAAAGGCATGGCATGATCAACACATCAAACTATGCACCTTCAAGGTAAATGATTTAGTGTTATTATATGATAGAAAGTTTGATAAATTTCTAGGAAACTTTTGGATGCATTAGCTCAGGCCCTATGTCATCAAGGAGATTACCGATGGTGGAGTAGTTCAGTTGGTAAAGTTGAATGGAGAGCCATTCGTAGGGAGGGTGAAGCGTAGATGATTGAAGCCATACACCAGGGATCCGACCAGATGATTGTATGTTGGAAGCACAGTCTTAGCGCTCCAGGCAGCTGAAATGAGGCGCGGGACTATAAACTACACTGCCCGGGTTGTAGAGCCGCATGGTTGGGGTACTACACGGAATTGAGGATTGTCACAATGTTGGCAGAAGCACGAGGCGAGTTGTGCTATTGGAGGAGAGACCATGCAAGGCAATCGGAAAGTGACCGTTATGGTCACTATTCATGACTTGACAGTAGGAAAACGACTAAATGGAGCGAGGGGTGGCGATTAAGTCGAAATTTAATAACAAGATCTTTGAAAATCTGTCGCCACTCTAGAATTTATGAATCGATTTTGGGGGGAACAGTTGGATTCAAATTTGAAATTTCCTATAAATTACAGATGGTTTACCAATGAAAGATTCTGAGAATTGAGGTGTTGATCTATTAGGCGCTCATGAACCTTGATTATTTCGAGGCTTTGGTAGTGAGTTTAGTGTTTGAGAAATTGCCGAAGGAAACTCAGGAGTTGTTAACTGGAATTATGTTGGCACTCGTGGAGACTGCAACTGTTGGCGAACCAATGGCAGCTGAGGGAGCTGCCCCGGAGGTAGCGAGTGTAGAGGTACCTGTAGAAGTACCCAAATTGCCAAGGTCACCCAGGCTGAGGCCTACACCACCCAAAGAAGGACCCAAGATGAAGAAGGATAAGTAGAAAGCAACACAGCCGATGCGTGAGTCACCAAGGAAACACCGGAAGAAAGAAAAGGCTACTGCATAGGAGAAGTCCAAGGTAGAAAACTTGGAACCTAAAAAGGACATCGAGGACATTGCTGTGGGCATAGAAGACGTTGACATGGGGACAAAATACGTTGACGTTGAGGGGGAAGACCCTATCTCCAAGTTTCCACCATATATCCCCCCGTGATGAGGAAAGGCAAAGGTACCAAAGGACATCAACAAGAACAAAGTCACACTTTTCACCCTGCTACTGCCAAACAAAATCACATTCTAAGGACAGTGCTTGGCACGTATCCCCCTTTTGAAGCTAGAGGACTAGGATTTAGCAGATACAGAGCACTTTCCCCACTTGGCGATTGATACATTCATGCACCACGTCTTCTATAAAGACTCTAGTGTGACTGCGCTGGAGCCATGAAAGTGGATAAAAGGGGTGGAGAAGGCAGGACTATTGAACCTTCTATGGGTGTCGCATTACAACCGCACACCCATAACTTTGATAGTGGTCAAGAAGTTGTTATGCTTGGTGCATGATGGGTGTCTCTGTTTAGGAGATTCGATCCCAATCACTAACATGTTGATCCATAGGATCACCTTGCTCCTACACTTAGACTTGAATCCAGCCATGGAATTTGTTGGAAATTCAGGTGAGTGCGACCTCGCTGAATGAATGAAGGACAAGTTTGATCTTGCCAAGAAGCCACACAGCTACTCCATCTCCATCATAACCAATCCTGCGGTTAAATTAGCCAGTCATATTTAGGCAGGAAAAAGTATGAAGAAGTGTCGCGCAGATGAAGTGCTAGCACTAGTGGTATCTTTGGCAGCCCAGTGCGCGGAGAGCGTACAATTTAACTAGGCACGTTATCTCTCCAACGAGTTCCTCGCGAACTGCAGAGAAGCACAAGATCAAAGAAATACTTTTCACTATGAATGGTTTCTATTGTCAATTGTCCTGGTTGCGTGGGACTTACCTAAGGATAGTGAGTTTCCCCCGATTACACTGGAGATTCCAGAAGCAGCGAAGTTCGCTTTGCTCTGGGCCACGAATGACCTCCAAAGGATCAAGGACATCAAGATATTCTGGATTCTTATGGAATCAAGCATCCCCGCCGCCATCAACTGCAAGTCGTGGCTCTCACCTACTATCTTTGAGCAGTTGTCTGAATATGTGGAGTTCAAGGAGAAATTCCATTGTGTGTCCATCAGAGCATAGAGGGACCCTGCACAAAAATGGAATGATATTCTATACCTGGTGACAGATGATGCAATCACCATGGTTCTCGGGAGTTGGCCTACAAAGTGGTGCAAGGCTTAAAACTTATCAGCTGGGACTAGTAAGTCTACCATGAAGCAGAAGAAGGAGGAGGCCAGGTTAAAGATGGAACAGTTGGCCAAAAAATGAACGAAGGAAGCTAAGGATAAAGCCATAGCAGAGCATGTGGCCAAAACACAGGCAGAAGAGGAGGAGGAAGAGGATGAACGTGACTCTGATAGGAGTAAGAAGTTTCCTTTTCCATAGACAAATGAGGAGGAGAAGCGCTTAGAGCGGGGAGGAGCGGACCCAGAGACTACTCCATTCTGGGTTAAGTGCACAAGGGAGTAGGAGAAAGCAGGGCCGCAGAAGAATTTCAAGGTGAGTAAATCGTCCTTGGACCCAATCACCTTGATAGAGGATGATTTGAATGATATCAGTGATATAGTGAGGGACGCGACCGCAGAACTGTTGTAGCAGTTCAAGCAGTAGCAGAAATAGGCCTTGGTCGCCATTCAAATGGGTCTACGTGAGTTGCAGATTAGGCAAGGCGAGGCAACATGGTGTTAATAAGTTTGGCACCGGGAACCTCAGACATAGAAGAGATGGTCCGTACAATGAATCCTCGGGTTGTCGTGCTGTCGAATGGAGCATTGATTGCAGAAGCAGAGGCTGACGGGGCCACTGTCAGCACCATCAAACAAGTTAGGTTAAACTTGGCCGTGTTTCCAAGTGAAGCCCTTCACACCCTACTAGATGGTGTGATAGCAGAAATATGGGCTCAAGAAGAATGCGCTTTGAACATTATCAACGAGAAGAAGGTGAACAATGCACATATGTTCACCGAAAAATCGTTCGCAATTGATCTTCTTAAGAAGATCACATAAAAGAATGAGTGCACAACAATTGTGGTGGCTGAGGCATGCCAAACTATTCCAGAGCTGAACATCCCTGAAGATAAGCCAGTTGAAATAATGATCCAAAAGCTTCTTGCAGGTGTGCACAAGGCATGAACAGAGTTGGCTAACTTTCAGTTTGAACTAAACCTTAAGATCACGGAACTTGAGTTGAGGGCGCAGCCTTCGACTCCACTAGAAGTTAGAGAGCAGCACGTGACCGCTGTAAAAGATGTCATTGCAGCTACTGACACCATTGTGAAGGATTACATTACACTCTTAGAGTAGGTGCTCGAAGTAGTGACCAACCTGCAGGAAGATCCCAACCTACAAAGACTAGAAACTGAGGCACGGGAGCTGCAGCAGAAGTACGATGAGGTCAAAGCGACAGCGTGCACTGTTGCCATCACGCAAAGGTTGGAAAAGTTGTAGGAAGCGAAGGCATTAAAGGAACAGGTGGATGCAGCTCAGCGCAAGGAGGCAATACTGAAGGTGAGATTGGAGCCTTAGCTAGAGGAAGCCTATGTACTGACTACCTTCATTGAGGGGAAATTTGCCAATCTGCAGGTGACACAACAAAAAATACAGGCAGATAGCGTAGAACCAACAACGGAGTAGCTGGTTGAGCAGGTTAAGTAGGCGGCGATGCAATGTATCGTCGAGGTTTCAGTTGTATAGGTGGAGCTAAGAAGTCTTTGTGACAAAATCTCTACACCAGTTGAGTCATCGGGGCAATTCACTAGATTTGTGTTGGGGGCGTGTTGGGATCGGGTCCCCTGGGGTCAATTTTTGGGTTAAGAGCTCAAGTTTTGGGGCTAAAGGCCCAAGTTTTGTATAAAGGATGTAAAGTATCTGCATTCTGTGGTCACAGAGTGTGAAGATGTAAACAGTCAAAAAGGGTTTCCGCCCTTAGTTTAGATAATTTGTGTCACTTGATGAGATCCGCCCTTGGTTCGTAGGCCATGGGAATGTATAAAAAGGGAGTCTTAGAAGAGTCTAAGGCAGCAGTTAGTATAATTCTAAGTAAGTTTGTGGGTCTATGAGAGCTAAGAGCGAAGAGTGTTAGTGTAGGTAGAGGCTTTGCAACTGAGTGCACAGAGGCCTAGGGTAGAAGTTCGCAGCTGAGTGCATGGACCCCTGCGGTTGTGTGCGCAGGGAAGTTAGAGTCTATATTGGAGATTTGAACTATTAATAAAGAGAAATATTCTAGAGAAATTTTTGTATGAGCTATTTTACTTTCGTTATGAATGTTTTTTATTATATTATGTTGAGTACTGGATTTATGATTTAATCCTATAATGATGTGCGATTATGTGTATTTTACTTTGTCGTATGAACGTAAGTAAGAATATATGTTTACGCGAAGATAATCATAATTCATGTTAAAGTTAACCAATACTTAAGCTAATCTGGGTAGACATAGAAGTTAGGATAATTACAAAGGTGCGTAAGCATTTGAACTAATTATTTAGGGTCTTCGAAGGACGATCGGAGATTTTCGTGAAGGTTTCAAAGCCGAATAAGAGAAGTACTTTGATAAGCCCTAAAGAGATTATAGATCTGCGTGAAGGAAGGGTTAGGGTTTAAAACAATATCACGACCATCTCAAGGTGCAGAAACTTGGTTCTTGCATCCCTCCATACTGCTTCGGTTAAGACTTCAATCTATGCTTCGCGATTGATGCCGAAAGGGCCAGTAGTGTAGGGATTTGCTTGGCTACTTAATGTTGAACCTATCTCAGGGCCCATCAAGCCAACATGCACTCCTCTTTGAATCCAAATTCGGTTATAGTCCATTGCTTGCACTATAATTGAACCCAAATATGTTACTATCCAGATTAACACACTTCCCTTAATAGAATGATTCATGTCTCCATCTATTAATAGATCTAGTATATAAATGGATGTGCTCTAAATCTAACCTTTATAAACTTATAATCCACATTTGTTGTGAAGGTAAATCCCCTCTGTGAACATAGGCGATCCCTCTAGCCCAATGAGTGGGTCTAGCAACAAACTAAACAAACTTACATACACTTTCATAGCTTATATTTAACAAATGCAGAGAGAGAGTGGCCTACCTCTCTTTGATGTTAATCACTCAATATTTTTAAGATGAATTTGATTATTTCACTCCAGGCTTCACTCATTACTTCTTCTTTACATCCGAGTACCTGCAAGGAAGATCAAAGAGCTATGCAAGATACAAATGCATATATGGCATACATCAAACATAAACTACTTAATTGATCAAAGAGTATTAAGCTAAAAGAATAAACATTTACACAATTATGGAAAGTGAACATCAGATGTATATATTAATAAGCTAAAAAGGGAAGCATACAACCTATGCCTTGATGTTGGAGACCTCCTTTTGGTGGATGTCCAATTCCAAGCAAATACTCTTCAAGTACTCCTTCTCCAAGTTAGAATGGATAGCATGTAAGGATAATCTCAGCATAGGGATGCAACAATCAATGAAAGGGAGGGGGAGCTAGGGATCCCCAAAAGAGGGAGGAAGGTCCACATATCAAGGGGAAAGCCCATGATGATAAGATCAAGAGGTCCAAATGGGAGAGCTCAACCATATCAACAACAACCAATATCCAGCTCGTTATTCTCGAAGTTTCTAGTGCACGAAGCTTCTCCTCTAATTTGGGAAAACCTACTAGAAGAGGTTCAATGTGTGTTTTTATATCAAAACTTGCGCTAGCAGCGCTAGGGTAGAATTGTGCAACCTATCATCTGCATGGGCAGGTGGTGTAGCAAAACGCGATGGCCCTAAAAAATAGGATTTTAGTTAACCCTCTTCAGAATCGATTCAGGGTAGTTTTCCTTTGATTCTTTAGGGAGATTTTGGTCTGTATATCATTAAGGATATGCTACACAATTGTCAATGTTTTGGCACTTCAAGATATGGAACAGGAAGTGAACAGGAGGTGTGACAAAATATTGTGTAACAGATGCCCCCTAAAGCATGAAGGAAAAACAAGGATTGATGGTTGAGATGCTTTATAAGTCAGTCCGAGGACTAGAACAACACCGTTAGGAGACCTAAAAATCAAGCATATACATATACATATACATATCTAGCATATCGATGATCATGCCTAATGATACATGAATAAACACCTAATAGTACATGAATCCATTGTATGGACGCAGCCATCCAAATAGAAGGGATCATGTGTATGGATCCATAGTATGGTCACAGCCATCTGAATAGAAAGGATAATGAATATGGACCCACGGTATGGTTGCAGCCACCCATCTAGAGGAAACATGTGTACAATCATGAATAACTCATAACTCCATGCAACCTAGATTCTATCATATAGAAACTAGGGTCTTGCGCTCCGTCTTGACCCGATTATTGTACGAATTCTAACATGCGAATAGATGTATCAAAGTCAAACATGGTAGAAAACCACCTAATTACTGGTCAATGATGTAAACCATTAATAGGCACGAGAGAAACCACCAATAATGAAAATGGCTCTCAAGGTACAATTAGCACAATCCACGAATGTGAATAATGAAGCTGAAGTCAAACACCCATGGAATCATCCAATTGAAGGTCAATGATGTAAACCTGTTGTCGAATGCGAAGAACTTTCCATTGAGGCATGCAAGCTCTAAAGTACTGGAAGGGACTTACTAAATCATCTTCCCAGATATTGACCTGAAGTCAACAGTCAATTCAAATATATTTCCCTTAGGCTCTTGTGATGTCCTCATAGGTATGGATTAGTTGGAAAGCCATAAAGCACTTGTTAGTTGTCTTGAGAAAATAGTCCTTAGCATGACAGATAATGGTGAAACTCAAGTTATAAGTGGCATAACGAGGCCAATTTCGATATGTCAAATATCATCATTATAGTTGAAGAAAGTAGCTAGGAAGGCGTTTTAACTCTTTGCTATTAATGTAGAAAATCAGTCTCTAGACAATTTAGTTAATCCATTAGAAGAATTGGAGCTGGTGAGAAATTTCCAATGTGTATTTTTGGATGAGATCCCTATACTACCTCCCAAGAGGGAGATAGATTTCTCCATATAACTGGTGCCAGGAGAAACACCAATATCGATAGCCCCTTACCAAATGATAGTACCGAAACTCATGGAATTAAAAATTCTATTATAGGAATTATTGAGTAAAGGGTATATTAGGCCCAACGTCTCCCCATGGGGTGCAATGATCCTTTTTGTTAAGAATAAAGATGGAACGCTCAGGATGTGCATTGACTATCACCAACTAAATAAGTCAACAATTAAAAATAAATATCCTTTACCCCGCATTAATGAATTCTTTTATCAAGTTAACAGAGAAAGTGTGTTCTCCGAGATAGACCTTAGGTCCAGGTATCATTAACTGAGGATCAAAGAGGAATACATTCCAAAAACAGCGTTTTGAACTCTATATGAACACTATGAATTCACAATGTTACCTTTCGGGCTCACGAATGCACCTGCCACTTTCATGTGCTTAATGAACAATATGTTCATCAGATTTTTAGACATGTTTGTGTTATTTTTCGTAGATAATATATTTTTATATTCTAATAACTAGAAGAATACAAACAACATTTGGAAATATTCTTACAAACCTTGTGGGAAAACTAGCTATAAGCAAAACTCAGTAAATGTGAAAATTTTCAAGATAAGATACAATATTTGGGACACTTAATTTCTAAAGAAAGGATAGTGGTGGATCACGATAAAGTGAAGGTCATTCTTGATTGGATGGTACCAAAGTATGTGACTAATATAGTATCATTCATGGGGATAACCAATTATGATCGCAGGTTTATAGAGGGATTTTCCAAGATGGCATATCGTATAACCTAACTAGAAGAAAGGGGTAAAAATTTTATGGACACAATAGTGTTAGGAAAGCTTTGAAAAGCTTAAACACCTACTTATTATTACTCTGGTGCTTAAAATAACAGATCTGGAAAAAGAATTTGAAGTGTGTACATACACATGCCTAGAAGACCTGGGACGTGTGGTTATGTAAGAGGGGTGTGTTATGGTTTATCAGTCACGAAAGTTAAAAGAACATGAGAAAAAGTATGCATTCTAATGTTTGGAGTTAGCAGCTATAATTCACACCCTCAAAATGTGGAGGCATTATTTGATTGGAAGGAAATTCATCTTAGCCACAAATCATGTAAGATCATTTTTTAACAAACCCAATATGAATGTCAGGCAAGCTAGGTAGATGGCTTCTTAAGTGAATATGACTTCGACATTAAACACATAAGGGGAAAGGAGAATAATTTGGCAGACGCCTTAAGTTCGAGTTTAAAATAACTAAATGAGATTTATACTAGTCAAAGTGAAACAAATCTGTTGGAACAAGTCAAGGAGGATGTATTAACAAATCAGAATTATAACCAAACATATAAAAATCTAGAAACTAAATCTGATTTAGATAAGCATATTGATTATAAAATCAACAAAAATGGGATTTAACCTATGAAAAGATTCTTTATATACTAGATCATGAGAAAATAAATCGATTGATAATGGAAAGAAACCATCAAAAACCTTTTGCAGCTCATCCGGGGTACTAGAAAATGATTACAAACCTCCAAAAATAGTTCTTTTTCCTGGAATGAAAAAGGAAGTTTTTGAATATTTGGTTGGGTGCCAAGAATGTTAGCAAGTAAAAAATAGAACATTAACACCCAACTAAACTACTAAACCCATTACCCATACTAGAGTTGAATTGGAAGGTGATTTATCTCAACTTTATCACTTTATTACCTCAAACACGAAAACATCATGACTCCATTATGGTAGTGGTTGATAAACTAACAAAGGCTACCCATTTCATTCCCTTGTAATCCAGATATAAAGTTTTACAAGTAGCCAATATCTTTATGAAGGAATTTTTTAAGCTTCAAACAGGGAACCGAAGTTTACCTCAAATTTTTGGAGGCCACTATTTATCGGATTAGATACATAGTTAAACTTCAACAGTGCATACCATCCACGGATGGATGGGCATACTTAAAGAGTTAACCAAATTCTTGAGGACATGTTGTGAATGTTTGTCATGAACCAGCCTACAAAGTGAGAGGACTAACTACACTTGGTAATTTTTCAGTTTTAAGTTATTACTAAATGGTCATGGTAGAGAAGGTAGAATAGACATTGAATTGGAATAAGTGCAATTATTGTGTAAATTACAACACTTTCAATGGATTTTAGTTTGTATATTCCTAACTTGTAATAGGTTAAGCAACATTTGCAAGCCTAGAGGCTTCTATCGTGGACAACGTAAATGTTATATTAGAGAACTCTGGAAATATTTGTCTACATAGGTAATGTTTTTTTGCTGAAAAGGGATAATAAATATTTTAAATAACCTACTAGTTTGGGGTTTTGGGTTATTATTGCTAAACAATGAAAGTGATGTAGTTTAAGAAACTCTGTAAACAAAATACATATGTGTACAATAGGATTTACATATTAATTGTTAAATTATAAGGATTGAACCTATGTTAGTTACCACAAAAGTATGTGGAGAAGTTGAATTCCCACCTACCTAGTTATGTAACAGTCATAGACTTTAGATAACTAAGTCATAGGAAGAGAAGGCATGTCCCATGACAAGTCCCACCAAGTATCCTAGACTGTTATTCTAAAAAAACATGTAAATGTAAAAAATATCTCTTTGTTGAACATAACATTAATGATGTGCACAAGTTGGACAAATAATAATATAGAAGAAGAAAAAATGAAGAAAACAATATAGTCCATTCTGAAAAATGCAATATACTAACTATTTATTTTAGTGGTAAGAGACCTTAAGAGAAAGTTTGCACATTTGAATAGAAAAGGAAGTGATCCAATATACATTAAGATAAAGTGTCACAAAGAAAAAGAAAAAACTATGCTCTTTTTTATATCATGAATAGTGATTCTAGTATGCAAAACAAATTCTAGCCGTAGGAAATAATTCCTATAAAATAGTATTGTATCGCAAAAAAAAATTTATGTACAATCAGTACTAAGGCTAGACTAGTGTTAGAAAATAGTAAACTTTATAAATAATACAATAAGTATTGCAATCTCGACAAGAAAAGAGATGAAAACCGTAAGTAAAAGTTGGAGAATAATCATGAGAGTGCCTTCTTAGAAAAACAAAGTTACTAAGGATAATTGGCCATAAACATCATATGATACCAATCTAAATACATTCATAAGAGTTTGTATAATTCATTTAGAACCTTGGTTGAATGGATGGCTTGAGTAATCAAGTAAAAAGGTAATTGTTGTTCAAAACCCTAATTCATGAAAGCCCAAGAAATGGTCTTGGCCTCACAGTCAAAGAACACTGGAAAAAGATAAAGATCACATAAGAACATGGATAATGGCAGGCCAAATAATGACTCCATAAAAAAAAGGAACCCTTAACAAGACAAGTGGATCTAGGGTTTTTCTTTCTAGAAAGAAATCCAAACCTGTAATGGCCAAAATAATAAAATTAGAGCCCTCAAGAAGTTGAAATAATTGTGGAAAAGAAATTGAATATATATACACACACACACACACACACAAACTCATAGTATAGCTATAATGAAGGAGCAAAAACCTTACCTTAAATTGTATAAGGAATAGAATTTTGTCTATCTGCTCTTGAAGCCACAAAGAAAACATGAAATTAAGGAGGAAAATTAAAATTCCAACGTAAGAAGGAAGAATCAACTTAGGGTTAGGAAAATATTTTTTTTTACCTGACATGGTATCATGAAAAACTAGTTCTTGCACCACTCAGAACTAGAGAACCCTAACCCAAAAGAACCTACAATTTGTTGTGATCCCTTGAAAGAGTAATAACTGGGAACAAAAGCCTAAAAATGAGAATAAAAATATTGTAATTACATGAGAGGCAAACAATTAACCGATAACAATGATACTTTGCAAGTTCCTACAAAGAAAGTAAAATAAACCTAACTTGAAGAAACACATAACTCATGGTTGTCATCAGATCTCGTCGCTGAAGTCATGACAGTTTGGAAAACCCAAATAGAGACAAAGAGTCAAAAGTTGTAAGGGTAAAAACAAGTGTAGGAAGATAAAAGAGGACTTGGAGTTGCTGAGCTCATCCTCAAACAAGAGAAAGAGAAAATGAGATAGGGGCAACAACAAGGTGAGTGTAGTTACACCAAAACAACTATAAACCCACACAACCATTGATCAAAACCATAATATTTGAGTACCGTTGATGACTGGACACGTGATGCACTCAATATTCAATGAATAATTTTCCAGTGTGTTGCCATGCAAGGCTTCACATTATATCACAACTTGTGAGGTCTAGAAACTTTAGGTGTTAAATTATATTAGGTTATGAGGTTACAATGTGGAGGTATTGCTTAATAAATTATATCAACCTCACCAAATACAATGGTGTGAATCATTGATGTCATATGAAATCCATGTAGATAACTTGATTTGTCTATGTATGCCATTATGGCTTCATAGTATCGCCATGAATGGTGGACTAAAATTAAACCCTTCTAGAATTTTGTATTATCCTTATAACCTAAGCTAAAAATAGCTTAATGTGTGAGGGATAAATATCATATCATATATGTATCTAGGAGAGTGTAACCCTCCTTGTAAATTAAAACAATAAAAATTGTGATATCAATATGCAAAGTGAAGGTACACATAAGTGTGTGTGTGTGTGTGTGTGTGAATGCGTGTGCATAGAAAAAAAACTAAAACACTAGACATACATATATACCGAGGCCAAGAGCCAAAGCATAACTTGGAAATATGAGATGTTGGTATTGTTTGAATATAATGTAAGCTCGAGGATCTATATATATAGTTATCACTAATTGGCATTTCTTGAGACAAAAATGATTATGTATATGTGAGATTTCCTAATTTGCAGACGGTTTAATAAGAATAAAAAAATATCTTGCATCATAATGGGATATTAAGAAGTTGTAATGAGGTATGTTACAACGAACATTGAAATAAAATTATAAATATTTCTGGAAGCAATTTAACATAACAACATCAATTTGAGATAGATGTCCACATTCGCTTTCACTTTAAATTAATCTTTGGAAGAAGGATCATTATAATTTTATCTCACCTTATTTGGACCCTTTTTTGGGTACTTTTCTAGATGTTAGTTGCGTCAAGATTTCCCATTCAAGAAGGATTTTATGTTACCTAGATGTGAGACTTGGAATTCCACTTGAGCCTACCTAGTATACTTATTATTATCACACAATGACCTAGAGGAAGAAACAACATTAAATGATAAGCAAGAACAAATAATGCTTAAAGCATGTGGTTGATAGGCTCCTATTGCTTCACAAAATAAAGTGTGTGTCTAATCAGGTCTAGAATGTGCACTATGTGACAATCTATGATATCAATCAAGGTTTCCATGGGACAATTTAAAGATGATAGATGTGTCATAGTAAGAACTAATAAATTAGAGGATTGAATTCTTGTAATGTGCCACTAACCACAAAATGCCTTTTTAAACTAGATCCATAGTATTTTGACCAAGCTATTGTTTGGTTGTTTTTACTTAAGACATGATGGGAATTGATAGAGCACAAGAAGATAACTTCTTGCTTACTTCAAGGTAGAGTTGAAGCCTAAGGTGATCTTCTACCATTGAGTTGTGGACCATATAATTAAAAAGAATTCTTAATCAGAGATTACTATAATTGATTGCACGTTAATTATGTAAGTAATTTTGAGTCCTTGCCCCATAACATAAGCTTCTTCCTGGTTATTGAGAAAAATACAAAAAGCTCCAACATAATATATTTTAGTTTTCCATTTAAAATTTATGATGATCCCATGTTACATGTCCCTTAATAAAATATATTAAACATTGAAAAATAAATAAAAAATAAAAATATTATCAAATTTTTAATATCTTGAAAATAGTAATCTAAGCACCAGTGATATATTGCCATATATTACATGCAACAACAATGGCTGGAATGAAATTTCGCAAGTAACACAGTGAGTCCTTTTATTACGGAGTACAGGAAAGAAGACTTACGAGAGGCTACAAAAATCTGTCATGGAAAATAAGAGACTAAATAACATGTGATGACAGTGTTAGACAGTTTTAGCCATGCACTGTCCCATTACATTTAACAGGAGGAGGAGGAGGAGCAGCAGCAGGAGGAGGAGGCGGTGGTTCAGTAATACGAGGACGTGGTGGACGGTCAGAGTGAAATGTAAAGCAAGACTTGATGTTGTGGAGAATTGAAGATACTATGGCTGCCTTCACTTGCCCTCTCTTGGGAATGTTCCTTTCCTCAGAACAAGCCATGTGTATGTGCCCTCTCTTGGGATCCATCATAAACTCTGCCCGCTACTGTATCAAAACAAAGCCAAAACAGAGGGAAAAGAGCTTGTCGACGTGAATATATAAGCTTAACTTTGAAATATTATATGATTTAATAGGAGGGCTAGTAAAAAAGCTTTATAAATTAGTTGGCTGGCGAAAGTTAACAAATAATTTATTAAACTCTGGACTGAACTTTATCCCTATAGACTTGTCGTTCTATGCTATCCATTTCAGGTATGAATGAAAATGAAAATTGATGAAGTGCGTATTGGCATGAGATTTATGGAAATGGAAAAAGTAGTTGAGGAAGGGAATGAGGTAAGCTCACCATACGTGGGCTAAGCACAATTCCTTTCCTTCCAACAATTCCTTTCCCATGGATTCGGTCATGGATTTTCGTACTTTCCTTCCTGACCACATTTTATTTCGTTGAAAGAGAATTTATACAATAGTATTGAAATGCCGAAATGAATGAAAGAAGATAAGATGGTATCCTTAAAATGGGAAAACAAAACGCAATTTTGACTGCCGACTACAATAATAATGAAAGAAAATAAGATGGAGTGGAAAACAAAACGCAACTTTGATAGCGATCGGAGAGAAACCAGATATGTTGAAATCCAGAAGAAAACACAATGTCGATTTAAAAAATAGTTCTATGTTACCCAAGTTTCCAAATTTCTATGCTCTTACATTATACCTCGTATTTGTACTCTATTCAAAACAAGGGGAGCTGCGACGCAGCGAGTCCCTGCTTGAAGTTGAGATCTGTTGCTGGTTCTCTAGTCGCTGTTCGATCCAGACCCATAACCCCTGTGAGACATGCGTGAAGTTGAGATCTCTAGTCGCTGTTCGATCCAGACCCATAACCCCTGTGAGACATGCGTGAAGTTGAGATCTGTTGCTGGTTCTCTAGTCGCTGTTCGATCCAGACCCATAACCCCTGTGAGACATGAACGTACGCCTTCAAATTCTTTATGATGACAATGTAGTCGATAGAGGATATTCTGTTAAAAGGTGTCCTGCAATTAAATCGATTCCATCCAACGTGGGGAAGCTGTCTAATTATTGGACTTCGCCACTTATGCATCTCCAGTCGTTCTCAACAGCGCTACCCAAAATTGCAAGA
Organism: Pinus tabuliformis; assembly: GCA_031772625.1. Lineage (NCBI taxonomy): Eukaryota > Viridiplantae > Streptophyta > Pinopsida > Pinales > Pinaceae > Pinus > Pinus tabuliformis. Next base: position 270,822,433 of record CM062809.1, on the reverse strand, counting down.
AAGAAGCAAGGTGCTCTACAGTATCCATGAAGCCGCGGATCCAGTATTTTGAGTTCACACAGATAACGCATGTTGAGTTCACACAGATTTAACCGACCATGCCATAGCAAGTTGTACATCATCCGGCCAAATGTACTCTCTATCCTACTTTCTGATTGAGTTGTTTATTTCAATTACGCTTACATCAACAAGAAGAGATCGCTCGTATCAGTGAATAGCTACATGATCTCTTGGCAAGAGTGCTTTTGGTTTTCAATTGCAACAATGATTTGTAACATAAAATAAACAACGAAATCTGGTCCAGTGACAGAAATTGAAGAACACTAACCATATTGCCCGTGAATCTAATTTTCAAGCTGGTAGACCCTTAATGGAGACATTTGAAACCCTACCTCGTTAAATTTACGCCCTTAATGGACGCATCTAAAGGCCTTTAGCGAGACATTTAAATGTCTGTATTTGTCTTTACTCCCATTCTTTCATATAAAATTATAGGGACCCTGCTAGTAAATCAGCGTGGTTTTAGTTTAATTTGGAACTTATTATGTCTTATCACAGTGCTCGTGTTTTTATAAAAATAAATTTGAACATCTATCTTTTATATATATATATATATATCGTTATAGTTATAATTTAGAAATAAACAAAAAAATGATATACAAAGAATTTCATGATCATTTTTATTAAAAAAAAATGCATACATTGTCTGCGGTCTAAGTGATATGTAAGGATAAACCAAGATATCCATTGCATAATCTAGTCACAATAAATAATATAAAAATCCATTATTCTAACTGAAACTCATGAGATTAAAATACACAAAAGACGGATTTCATGGCTGTGTGCGAGAATCTGATCTGCACGTCCAAAAAGTAGAAGGTCGAAAGTTATTGTGCCCACGTGTACCAAGAACTGAGCATGCAATGCATTACCACGTATCTCTCATGCTGAACACGAACCTGCATGCATACCAAATGCCTCATGCGGTGGAACACCGGCTAGCTTGGCTGTCAGCAACGTCCATTAACTGTTGGCTCCAATGTCCATTACCAGCTAGCTCCCGACTGTAAAAACCTATCTAATGGAGCAATCCCTTATCTCTCTCGAATATGCTAACTAGTTCTAGCTTCAATTCTTGTGCTCGTGGTCTATATGAAGAACTTGAACCAGTAGCGGCCATCTCACAAAGTACCAACTGTATACCAAACAGTCTCGCAGATCCTCTTTTTCTTTTACGCCTCGAGGAAGTCCAAGGTTCGAGCATGTAAGTACCAACTGTATACCAGCCCACATGTTCAGAATGGTACAATATACGAGTATCTTGTGTCCTCTAAAACATCCTGCATAGGTTTGTTGACAGTGCGTAGCCTGTAAAGTAATAATATCTTGATCTAATAGCAGAATATATAGAATCTACTGTTGGTTAAGACGTGGTGCTGTCCGTGATATCATTTGAATTATTTCTTCGAAGAACGGTGAAAACCAAGTCTTCCAGATCTCCATCCTGCCTGTTATTCGGGCGTGTCTGCTCAGATAATCTTTCGACGCCCTGGAAGACATCCATCTCTTGGGATGTAGACAGGCGATGAATGCCCCCATGCATGTCCCGCACGTTATAACTGCTCCATGAACGCTCATCCTCCATAGCCCCCTCATTGTAATTATTGATTGCAACGTTGCCGCATCGAATCTGTTGATGGTGGTCTTCCGTAGGATCCAAATAGTCTTTATTATAAGAACTGTTGCTTTTGCAATTATATGTTAAACTTGACATTTCCGATTGCTTGTCATTCAAATATTCAGGACTTGGTGAAGCCCCCACTGAGCTGCTACTGGCTGCGAGCTGAGCATAGCCGACAGCCAATTCTTCTTTCAAATTCACAACCTGCCATTGAAAAACAAAACGATTTCAGGCATCTCAGGCGTCATCAGATATTAAATATCTCGTTAATCTAAAATGAAACATCTAAAGGAATTTGCTTGCATGGGAATGGGGATGAAAGAAAAGGTGCAGTTCAGTTGCAGTTGATAGACCTACCTGTTGCTGAAGACCATAAATATGCGAAACGCAACCATAAACGGGATCCTGAAGTCTGGTGGAGAGTAGTAGCAGCTCTTAGCGGCGAACGGGTAAGTAATAGTATTAATCTATTTAATTCATAGTTTAGAGCTATAATTATTATTCTAGCAGCCTATGCGGCAAAAAAATCATTAGACTGGCCAGAATTATGCAACTGCTCTGAAGTTTGATTGCTTTTTACCTACAGATTAAGAAGGGGTACTTACAGATTAAGAAAAGGCAAGAGTGAGGCAGTTTACTTCGGGCATAAGCTGCTCGGTTCCGCAGACGACCTGGGATTCTCAGCAATAAGGTATTAGTAACTCAACTCTGAAGATCCCAGACCAGCATCTCTTAATTCGGTTCAGGTCTCAGTTAATTCGGCTTCTGAAATGGGAAAAATAGAATGGATTACAGGATTAGAAGGCGCCTCCTAACACTCTTCCATGCAGGAAGAGCACGGACAGCAGAACACCTGCCATGCACGAAGAGAACGGACAGCCAACACCTGACGATAGGGCCGACACCTGCGAAAGAACAAACACGTTAGCAGCGAAAGAACAAGCAAGTTAGCAGACAACGAATTGAAGACTTAACATTAAACGTTAAGAAATTAATGCCAGCATTAAAACTAAACCGCACACCGTCAAGGGCACATGATGGTGGTTAAATATCAGTTTAACATATGCTCCGGCCTCTTCCGCCTCGGGAAGAGGCCAAATAAGATGGCCAACAGAAAATCATTTGCAAACTTTAGAACATAAGTCATAATATCACTGAAAAACCATGCGAACTAATGCTATCTCCCGGCCGAACGGTTACTATAGTCCCTGCCGGATGCCAGATGGCAGGGACTAATAAGACCTTATTCTTGAAAGTGACACAAGTGAAAATGAATTTTTCTTGAAGCAAAGGATCTCAAATATATTAAAAGTAGTATTCCTTTAACTGAAATTATTATCATAGTGATCTTAGCCTTAGTTTCTAAGTAAGGAATCATATGTCTTGCATTCGAACATATATGAATATTCTGTTGTTTCCCCTTTTATTGAGAGTTGGTTGTATCTTTGGAACAAGAAGGGATACAACATAACCTATTTGTCTCCGTCTTTATATCTATATCATATAGATTTTGCTTTACGTATTCAGAATGGCCAATTTTATTATGTAAAGTATTGATTAAGATAATAGAGGTAAGACTAATAAAATTTTGGCCAATAATTTAAATAATAAGAGTCATATAAATTTTGTGGAATAATAAATTATATATTAAGATATAAATATTTTAATATTAATATAAAATTATAAAATATATGTATTATATTTTTATTTTATTTTTAGTATTGATATTAATTTAAATTTTTGTTATATATTTTTTATAAAAATATATATATTTTTAATATAATAATGATAAAAAAATAGTATGTTTCATAACGTAAATAAATATTTAATTAAATATTTAAGAATTGTTTTTATTGTGTATTTGAGAAGGTGAAATAGTTCAAAGAAAAGTTTTTGGAAGTTATATTTTTTTCAATAAATTTATGTTAACAATAAAAAAAAATACATCTATACAAAACGCAATGCAAAGAAAAAGACAAAATTTTATATTATTTACAAGTAGTGTATAGAACCTTACAAATTCCTTTTTTTTCATGAGATTCGATCTCTAAATTCTTACATGGTTAACAATAATAAAATATTATCATGCCATCATTTTAATGGTTTGTTGGTGTCTATATGATTTTTAAAACAAATAGTGTCATATACTATAGGAAATACATCAATATTTCAAATATTCTTATACTATATATAAATGATTTAGATGTTTCTAAGCTCTTTACATTGATATTAATGTATTTCAATGTTCCCTTTTATGACCACTTAGGACTTTGGGTTTATTAAGCATTCCTATAAGCTTTTATAAACTATGGCTTTACCCTTCTTATATCACATTTCATCCATTATCACATGGGTGGATAGTCAAATTATGTTAGTAGAATTGGATTTGAAGAGTTTAAATTTGTAAGTAAAGATTTGAAACTTATGATACTAGAGAGGGAAAAAAAATTATAGTCATGTTGAGTGCTTGTGCGGCCTACCCAAGGTGTGGCACTGAATTATTTTGATAGCTCAATGCCATTGAGTCATGGTTTCTTAGACCACAAGTTAATATTCCAAGTCACCAAGTGGGAAATGAAGCCACCAAGTTGGGAAATGGGCTCGATCATGATTGAAAATTTTTTAATCATTTTTGAATCATTGTTCGTCTAGAGCTCCTCGACACCATGGGTCTTGGGTCTATAATTTTAACAATAGCCCTTTGTATGCTCTAGGATCAATGATAAGCTTTGTCTCAGTCTATGAAAACAAAGTCAAAACACTAGTAAAAAGATTGTCAACTTGTATATACTATATATAAGCTTGCCACTTAAATATTATGTGATTTAACAAGGGCTACATAGTAGCTAGTCCCTACCACTTAGTTTAAATGTAATTAAAGCAAAGTAAAAATATTAAATTCAAGTCAGTATTAAGGTTTAGAATTGGGTCAATTTAGATTCCAGTGATTGGTAAATTGAGGTATTTGGTTATTTATAATTCAACATTATTTACCTTGTTTACATGTTTGACCAAAATAATAGGTGGTCAGCCTATTACCAAATGCCTAATACCTGTTGCTGGAGGCATTTTTTTGCCATACAATGATCGGCTTTAAAATCAAATTGGAAATTTTTTCTAGAATATGATCATGCAATTTACAAAAATAATGTACAACATTTTGTTTTGATCAAAGTTTATTTTCAATATAACCATAAGCTTTAAAATTATATTAGAAATATTTTCTAGAATGTGATCATGCAATTTTGTTTTATACTATATTGTATGACATTTTCTGTTGGACACCTAATCCTCAATGGGTTAGTGTGGAAGCCGAATGGACAAAAGGAGTCCAAGAGACCTTGGGATGTGAAACCCAGCGGTCACAACATGTACTATAAATGTAAATCATTTGTTAATAAAAATCGTACTCTCATGTTTTATATTTCATATTGTTCTTGCTGCCCATGTTTGTTTAACATGGTATCAAAGCAGGCGTATTCCTGCCCTGCATAATTAATTTGAGTCATTTGTTTTATGGCCTTTCTGTGCAGTTTATTTCTACCATGAACTTCATGAATATTTTCACATGAATATTTCTTCAGCTAAATTTTAGTTGCAACCTTTTAATACCACTGCTGGTGTCTGCTCTCCATATAGAAGCACCTCCATACTCCTGACACTACCTGCGCTGCTCCTCCATATAATTAGCTGCTCCTAACACTGCATCTGCTACCTCCTGAGAATTTTCTGCCTGAAATCCCCTGATGACTGGCATCTCTGCTCTCTGTCTGCCTGAAGGTCTGTCCATGAACGTTTGTTGTTCTGCCATATTCCATTTATAAGACCTGCGCCTAGTATTAAACCGTCGCCTGACATTCACCTGACATTCTGCTAAACGTTGGTAGCCTGTTCATCTGGATGCGTTGAGAGTGCCGTTGCGGTTCGAGCTGCAGAAACCGGGTCTCGCAGCGCGGTTTGGCAGTCAGGGTCGCTGTCGATTAGGCATCCTCTGCGCCACAGAGTTTGCATTCCGCTGGATCATTGATTATCCTGCGTTGAGGAATATGTTCTGTGTATAGAAGCAACCACATCGTTCTAAGGATGGAGCAAAGGTAACAGTGAAATCTTGTGGATTTAGGTGTGAAGCACCGATCCAACCGTAACAATAAAGATCTAAAAATGGCATGGACAGTCAACAGAATTGTCAAATGGTAAGAGGGATATAAAGAACCATCAATTGTTTAAATCGCTAACATAGTTTAGATCTTCCATTTAGATTCTAAAATCATTGTTACTGCTCCTAAGAAATGCACATAAATGAGGTCATTGGTTCTTGTCAGTATACATAAGGCCATCGTGGGCATAAAGGGAAGGATCCATCCCTGTTCAGCCTGGTCCATTACATTTCTCCATTCTAGTTTAAAAATAGAGCAAATGAAGTTGGAGGACTGTTGAGTTGTATATGAAACGATTCACTGTTGAAGCGTGGGGATCCGAGCAAGAAAACAGTGTTTTCGATTGCTTACTTCCGAGCTCGTTTGCGCCTCCTGGGGCATATGATTGTCGATTGTAGTTGCAAATAACCTTGTCTCAATGTATATGCAAATAACCTTGTGCATATAGCGTATCTTTTTGCATTATATACACAGTGTTGAAAGCATTGAATAGAAACTTCAATGAGTGTGGAAGACAAGTCTGCTTTCTCAGGCGGCTCCGCATGGTTGTCGTCCAAATCTTAGCATTTTTCGTGCTGTGTTGATGCTTATTTGCATCTTGAGGTGGCTCATCTAATCATACAAGGGAAGGGGACACGCTGTTGTGTGAGGTTTTACGCTGGTCTGTCATCACCATAGTAGTCGTTCTGCTGCTGGTCTCTGCTGCAGGTTTTGTGGGTGCACTCTCGAGAGTTCCATATCCTTTTATCTCATCTTAATGTTTACTGCATACGCTGTCTGTGGGTTGTATTGAAACGATATTATATGCTGCGTTGTCTGAGAAACAATCCATTTATGCACACTAAGCATGCGAGTTTGAATAGTACTCTGATCTGTGGAACTCATGGAGGTCTGGTGCGCATCTAGGGAACAAACTAACTGGTGCCCCCTGCAGGAACGAGGAATAACACTATGTGATATGATTGTTAACGCAGTTCTTGTATTTACATTACCTGTTATAAGTCACTGTATACGCTAATACACAGTTCTTGTATTTACGCTTGAACGCTGGTTAGTGTATTACATTGAATGCTGGCATTGAAGTGTTTGTAAGGTATAAATTTGGTGCATACCCGGCATTGAAGTCTAATTGTTACAACAGTCTGTTAGTAATAGCGACTGTATAACTTTTGGTGTAGCATCAAAGAGACACCGTTCTAATAACACTAGTTTTCAAACAACTCCCAAACTAGTCATACGTTCATCGTGTTACCAGAGTCTATCAAATGCTCAACGAATTTTACCAAGAAGCATATTTTTTAGAATAGAAAATATGCACAAAACATTAGCATTTGGGGGCATGACAGGCAGAGAGCAATTAAAATCATGATAGAGCGCAAAGGGTTCTAATGGAGCTTCAATATCCGAGAGCTTGATAGCTAGAGGATCAAACTAAGATTCATATTGACACAATGTTGTTGTGACTATTTTGCAAGGGTGGCAAATGTGTTCCTGAATATCTCGTGTGGAAAATGTCCATGCTAAGAACGCTGCTCCAGCTACAGGAGGAACATGACCAGAGATATGTGCTCCACCATTTGAGTTTGAATTGGAATTATTCTCCATGTATATGAACTGAGAAGGGAAAGAGGCATCCTGTACTACTGTAGCAGATGCAAGTTCTTCCAATTTTTTGATCATAAAGATCCTCCTTTTGGCTTAGTTGTAAGCTTTTTTTTGACATCAAGCTCACCAATTTTATTTCCAACAATTCTCTTTGCTACCAATGTTTTTTTAACTGTACTTGCAATAGCTAGAGGTGGAAGACCTACTTCAGCTTTAGAAGGAACTGCTTGAGAGACATTGTTGTAGCTTTTTGATATTCTATAAGACTTATATTCAAGAGATAGTTTTGATGAGCTAACGAAATTGGGTGCCAGAACTTGGTCTATTGTAGATGCTATTACTGAGATTATATGACTATATCAGGTGTTGAGATATAAAAGTTTTCAATAAGAACCAATCTGCATTATCTAGTTTGTTGACTCCTTGCAAATTTTGAGAAAGAAAGAATTATAGTGTTGAATGAATACCTAAGTTTCTTTCTAGTATGCTTCAAGACTTTCTTGGCCTACTATAAAGCAATTCAAGTTGATCCGGTTTCAGCATCTTCGAATTCTACCTGTTGCTTCTTGTTGCACACTGATCATTTGCTGCACATTTATAAGGATATTGCTGTGTACTGTGAGTGGGTATTACTTTTCTGCATTAAGTAGTAGTTCTTATTCGTTTTTAAGGCATAAATGGCCAGAATCAGTGAAGTATTAGAGTTCATGAAAACTCTTATACAATCTACTGTTGATGACGCATTACAAATCAGCAAAGGATCTCTCTCAGAAATTCAGACATGTCTACAAAATGCACAGGAAAAGATTGATTTTTTGCAGCTTGAATCTCAGCTACAACAAGAAGAATTAAAACAGAGGAGTCATTATGAACATGTTTCTGTTCAGAACATTGAGACTGCAACCCATCAACAACAAGTCAATGATGTTATAGTTCATTCAGATAAAGCAGCAAGGTTACATGCAGATGCAGAAACTCATTCTACACTTCCCAAGCCCATCATCAGACCTTGGGAACAGCTTGTCCACAACAAGCACAGAACTGGTCTTGGATATGAGAAGGACTTGTCCTTTCATATTCCAGACTACTCAAAGCCCATTCAGTTTCAGAGTGCTGGACTCATTCATGACAGTTCACCTGCGCCTCATGACAGTTCGCCTCCAGCTGTTCCAGATTCTACCCCTCTTCCATAGCAACAACAACAACAAATTGTGAAATGCCAACACTGTGAACGAGTTGGCCATTTGAAATATCATTGTTTTGATCTTCATCCATGTAAGCATTGTCATAAAACAATTCATTCTTCAAACAGATGCTTCAGAAACAAACACCCTGCAAGAACAAAGATTCATCTTGGATGGATCGCTTCTTAGCAATGGGCATCAACAGCCAAGAAGATATTCCAAACACATGTCAGAACTTGTTCCAGAGTATTGAACAGTCTTGCAGTTGAGTTTTCTCCATCATCTCACCTTGTATCTAACAGGGGGGGAAATGATGGTCATCTACAAGCTTCAAAGCCACATCAAGCGAGCCTGAGCCACAACCTGTCACACCAGATTCAGAGTTGTAGCCAGAAACAAAGATGCCCCTGAGCATACCTTTAGTTGGTAATCTGTGACACTTCCTCTAGCAGAAGACTTCATCTTCTTGCCAGTTTCGGAAGAATTCCAGGAACAAAATTGAGAAAACTTCCTCTAGCAAAAGACTCCAGCTTCTTTCCAGTTTTGGAAGAGTTCCAGGAATTGCATTAAGCATTCCAGAGTTGTTGGTCATCCTTAAACCATCACAGGTTGAGACTTCCCTTTTCAGGTTGAAGTTCTCCCTTTTATGCAGGGTGAGACCTCCCTTTCATGGTTGAAGGTTTCCCTCTTTAAAACAATAGGAGCACTTCCTCTAGTAGAAGACTTCAGTTTCTTGCCAGTTTTGGAAGAGTTCCGGGAACTGCACTAAGTGTTCCAGTGTTGGTGGTCATCCTTCAACCACTGCCCTTTATACCAACATTTCAGAGAGCACATTCAGCCTAGTGTTGCCATGCATTTTTGCACATTTTGTATTACAGCTCTCTTCTTGGACTCATACATAACCCTTCGGATTAAGGGGGGGAATGTTGGACACCTAATCCTCAATGGGTTAGTGTGGAAGCCGAATGGACAAAAGGAGTCCAAGAGACCTTGGGATGTGAAACCCAACAGTCACAACATGTACTATAAATGTAAATCATTTGTTAATAAAAATCGTACTCTCATGTTTTATCCTTCATATTGTTCTTGTTGCCCATGTGTGTTTAACATTTTCTTATTTTGGAAAAAGTTGTGTTTCATTTTATTTTATTTTATTTTATTTTACGTAAAGATATAAATTTTAATTTTATAAAAAATTAATATAATAAATAATAAATTAGTTTATATAATTCAAAAAATAATAATTAATTAATTATAAATCATATAAAATATTTTATTAATAAAATTTTAATCAATTAAAAATCTAAGAAAATATGGGTTAATAAAATTAAATCAATTAAAATAATCTTAATTCAAGATAATGAAAGCTTTTTAGTTCCTGATGATGGATGGAGTTACCATCCCAAATATTGGACGGATCACAAATATTACACAATTCCAATAATAATATGAATAACTATGAAAGTGTCCAACCACTTATTGTATAATGAAAATTTATTAGAAAATTGAAAATATATAGAAGTTTATTTCCAATATGATGAAAGCTTTAAAAGCAAATTGGAAATATTTTCTAGAATTTGACCATGCAATCTTGCTCTTATAAAAATAATATAACACTATAAATTCTAATAATATAAAAAATTTAATATAAATATATATTAAATTAATTTATATAATTTAAACAAATAATAATTTTATAATTGAACAATCATGAAATTAGATCAATCATGAAATGTTCGACGTTACCCATTCATTCAAATCCATGCCTGGAGTGAATGAAAATGGTAATGGAGAGAAGCGTATTGGCTTGGGATTAGGGAAATGGAAAAACTTGTGTGGTGAAAACATTTCACATCATGCGGTTGACATTTCAAATTGTGAAAGAAAAAAGATAAGATGGCATCATTAAAGTAGCGAGAAAATAAATGTGTAGTCTAACAAGGCGGAGTTGTTCGGAAAGTTATGGAAATTCAGGTTATATTTAGAGGAAATTCGGCAAGGATTTTTATATCCCGTAGTTTAACGAGGTGGAGGAGTTGCCCAGAAAGTTATGGAAATTCTAGTCATATTTAGAGAAAATCTAGCAAGGATTTTTGTAAATCTAAGTTATAGTTGTTAAACGTCAAAATTTTAGGTGTCCTAGACGTTTTTGATGGTACTGAATCCATTTCCACCATCAAAAATATGATTCAAACACTGCCTCTACAAGATTTTTTGAATTTTTTTTGCCCGGATTCTGACCACTTTTGGTCATTCGGGCAATTCCTCCCCCTCGTTAGACGACTCCTTTTTGTAAATCCAAGTTATCAACTTCAAAATTTTAGGTGTCCTAGATGTTTTTGATGGTGTTGAATCCATTTCCACCATCAAAAACATGATTCAAACACTTCCTCTACAAGATTTTTTGAATATCTTTTCCCACATTTCAGCCACTTTTGGTCGTCCGAGCAATTCCTCCGCCTCGTTAGACGACTTCAAAACCAAAACCTGCTACTTATAGCAAGATACCAAACTATCCAGTACAGATATGGAGAAGAAAACGTAATCTATATATATATATATATATATATGAGAGATCGAAGAGTATGGAGAAGAAATCTTAGTATTTATTTAAAAGGATATATATGGAGAATGAATATATATGAGACAAAAGTTTTGGGATAATGACTAATATTATTAAATATTATTTGGTTTTAAAAATGTTTATATTATGTGATCATGATTGAGGATTAAAGACACTAAACTGGTGAATGAATGAGACTTTTTTGTTTGTTGGACAAGGGACCCACCTCCTCAACCCTCTATGAAGACATATATACTCTACCCCCTCTCTCTCCTTTTGAATTGTGACTTCTTAAAAGGAAAGACATGCTCTTAACCATTAGACCCACTCAAGTTGTATATATATATGAGGGAGAGAAATTTTGGGATAATGATTAATATCATTAAAATTAATTGATTTTAATGTATTTTATTTAAAATAAAAAAGGGACTTCTTGCATATTTTTTTTAATAGTTTAAAAGTATTAAAAAATATCTAACAAAATAAATTTTAATAAAAGTATTGAGTAAGATGGAAAAAGTTACCAATAATACATTATGTGAAAAATATTAATGAGAAAAACTAATAAATTAGATAAATTAAATACTTAAAGCTTCGAGCCTTCTAACTTACCCATTCTTCACCTATCCATGTCGCATTCACTCACTCCTTAATCTATTTACTTTACATCAACTCAGTTCTTGTTTGTTAGAAATGAGAACTCCTACTCCATTCATATACCATGTATAGCCAATAATATGTGCCTAAAATCATAACTCATTTGACTATTTTGGTAATTTTCTAGAAGCATGAAGAAGTCTAGAAAATATTATGGTTTTTTTATTTGATTTCATTTGGTAGCACATATAACAATCATGCATTAAATATTGGCAAAAAATTTGTTAACCTATTTGTATGTGTATTTTCTCTAACTATAGCATCCCATCATCTAGGACTTAGAGAATCCAATGATATATGGGATCAATGTGCTTCACATAAAATTTTAGGGGCTAATATTGGAAGGTGGCCCAATTTTCCATGATTTAAAAAAAAAAAAGATATTTCAATTTCCATTTTCCTAAAAATTATCGGTCCAAATTTTATAGTATACAATCATTTCACCTAAAAAATCACATAAATAGTTTTACAAAAATATAGCCAAACATTTAACAATTTCCATATTAAGAACTAGTAAGATTCACTAAGGTTTCTAAACTTTAACATAAATTTCCATACCTAAAATTTTCCTTGATATGCTTCGTCTTCGAATGATATGTTGGTTGTTTTAAACAAATGAATTACACTCTAACTATCACAATACTTTACATATTATTCTTGTTCTTTCCTACCTTTCCTTGAATCGTTGCATCCACAACATCTCATTGAAAGCTTCTCTTGTAGCTATGTATTATGGCTCTATTTTAAAGAGGGATACTACTCTCTATAGTCTACAAACCCAAGACATTATTGGAATATATAGGTAACTGGTAGCAGATTTCTAGTGTTCGCATGTGTAGCCATATTTACATCCATATAACCTTCAAACACATCATTAATATTACCAAAACATAAACAATAATGACTAGTACCTTTGATATACCCCAAAATCCATTTTACTAATAGTCAATGTTGGTTTCCTAAATTTACAATGAACTTACTAAATAATCCTATTAGATGTGCAATATCGATTCAAGTACATCTTATTCCATGCAACAAGCTACCTACTAACAAAGCATAGGAAATATTACTCATTTCCTCCTTTCTCATTGTCATCACAAGGGAAAAATCAAAACTCAATTTGAAGGGAATGCGAGAGGTGTACCAACTAGCACGTAATCCTTAAAATTGGTCCTATCAACCCCCTATTTTCCTTATGACAACCACATTATATTATTCCTTCTATCACATATCCTCTTCATGCCCAATTTTTGTTGTTTCATACCGAAATATTTCATTGCAAACTGGTTGCCCAAATCATTCTTGAACTTGCTAATCATATTCTTATCATCTTGATCCAAGTGGATATTGGCGGCCACTCGCCAATTCCACTTGGACACCCACCATTGTTTCCTTCAAGTTTTTAGTTTCATTAATTGTAGCACAGTTTACTATTTTTAGCAGTTTTTCGAGTCCTAAACTTTTGGAGCCGTTTTGAGGCCCTAAACGATGTTTTTTTGGCAATCTACCACCAACGATTTTCTATCGAAATTTTTATTTTCCATCATAGTCCTCAGAGAGATCTTTCCAAAGGGTTATCATGTGCATCAAACGAAGATAATATGACCAATTCGCGACCCCGAGAAGTTGGTTGTCCAACTCACCCCAATGGGGCCCATAAACTCTTGGTGTTACATCTCCTCGAGTTAAGGTTTTGGTTGTTTAGGGTTTGCTCTTATTGTTCAATAATAAAAAGGCCATTGAGCCTCATTGTAATGCAGTTCAGAGGCATGTAGCTGCCACATCTCTTCTCAGAGATAAGCTACCATCACTCGAGCTAGTCTTATTTCCATTCTGTTTGTAAGCATATTTTAGTATTTGATATTAATGAAATGAAGTGTTATTTCTACTGCATCTTTATATTTATGGTTATATCTGTAATTTGTTGTGTTCCTGTTTAAATCTGGATTAGTGGTATCAGACGGGTCTGCTCTTTCTCTGTTTTTCATTGCATGTTCCCAACGAGGTTGGGATATAAGGAGTTAGGACTTGAACTGGTCGAACCTTTGTAAGACTAGCCTCGCAAATCCCGACGGCCTCCCATGGTGGATGAAAAGAAAGATGAGTGGGCAAGAGATCCTATCAAAATCTTTCTTAAGGAAGCCCTCGAGCGACAAAGGAATGCAATGTGGACAACTTTGCCCAGATCCTTCAGTGGCTACCCAGGAGTGACGCATCTACTTCCAGAAGCTACTTTGGAAGCGCCACACCCTTTAAGGTACAAGTTAACTTTGACATTACCATATTTGAGGGTCAAATAGATGCAAAAGCTGTAGATAAATGGTTAAATCTACTAGAAGGATATTTTTCCATTCATGTATTTTCCAGCTGGGAAAAGATCGCCTTTGCACTTCTCAAAGAAGCCCCCCACGTCAAGAACTGGTGGGAAACCTACTGTGAGAAGAAGGATGAAATTACGAACTCACTATTTTCAACCACACCCACCTTGGAAATCGTTCAAGGATACCATCGAGGAGCAGTACTACCCTATCAATAGCTATAAGGATAAATACTTAAAGTGGACAACGCTGCGACAGGGAAGGGACCAAGATGTGCTGAAGTTTACCAATGTTTTTCATACCCTTCGCACGACGTTGGGTAGCAAGGATTCTGAGAAGCATTTGGTTCTCAAGTACCTCGGCTGCTTGCACAGGTACATCCAGGATGAGATATAATTCCTGGACATCTCCTCACTTGGTACAGCATATTGATATGTGGTCAATATCGAGCAAAAGTTTAAATAGAAGAAGCGAGACACTGTATCTGCAAATCTGAAGCAAGGGAAAGGTGCCCCCATACCATAGAAAAAGGGACAAAGCCAAGGAAGGGTGACCCAGGACAACCTGCCAAAGCCGCAAGCAAAGAAAAATTCCACGAAGCCGAATAACGACACGGGAAAGTGGTGTGAGTTCCATAAGAGCTCCACTCACAACACAGGTGAGTGTCGGGCCAAGCAGTCACTGGTGGTCGAGCTAAAGGCTTCGAAATCTAATGCATGTTACAAATCTGAGTCAGAACTCGACAAGGGGAATGAAAAAGGGAAGAAAATTATCGATGTGGAGCCCAACGCCATCGTTGCTACCACGAAGATCCAGAAGGAGGAACCCAAAGATCTAGAGGAGGAGGAGCATCTCTTCCACTCCCATATGTGGGTAAATGGCTCCCCACTATAGTTCATTTTTGACAGCAGGAACCAAAAGAACCTCATTTAAATAGAGGTCATGAAGCAGTTGGGCTTACCAACCACAGCACATCCACAACCGTACACCATCCGGTGGCTTCACCAAGGACGAGATCTTCGTGTGAGCCAGTAGTGTCGCCTTCCATACAACTTCAAGCCCTTCACGGATGAGGTATTATCTGACATTTCTCCCCTTGATGTTTGTGATGTATTATTAGGCCAACCATACTTATCAAAGCAACATGTTGTGTATGATTCAAGGCCTTGTGTTGTTATTGTTACTTTGGGAAATAAGTTGTATAAGATACCGGAGGTAGCACCACCTACCACCATCTCTTTGGTTACTACAAAACAATGCAGTAAGCTCATTTCCAAAATCAGGAAATTTGCTTTCCTGATGATATGCCCTCAAGGAAAGAAGAAGACAGTGGCCACAACCTCCAGACAGGGTGCCCCCGCATGGAAACAACAGATGGACTAGGTCATGGAGGAGTACGAGGACATCTTCACCTCCCCCACAGGGGTGCCTCTACACTATCAAGTCAAGCACTCAATTGATATGAACCCAAGTGCGCCGCTGCCTAGTGAACCAATCTATTGGCACTTCATTCTAGAGAATGACGAAATCAAGAGGTAGATTCAGGAGCTGCTGCAGAAAGGTCACATCTGTCCAATTTCATCACCCTATGGGAGCCCGATTGTGTTGGTATAGAAGAAGGATGAGACTTGGAGACTCTGTATTAACTACCGGGCACTGAACAAGATCATTGTCTAGAATAGGTACCCGATCCCATGGATGGATGACCTTTTGTACCAATTGAAGGGGGGAAAATATTTCAGCAAGATCGACTTGAAGTTCGATTATCACCAGGTACTAATCGAACCCTCTGATGTGTGGAAGAATTCCTTCAAAGCTAAGGAGGGCCTTTTCAAATGGTTGTTATGCCTTTTGGGCTGACGAATGCTCCTGCAACCTTCATGAGGCTAATGGATGACATCTTGCAGCCATTCACCAACTCATTTGTAGTGTTATACTTGGATGACATCCTCATATTCAGTCAGAGTTGGGAAGAGCACCTCCACCACATCCGAGAGGTTCTCCAAACATTGCGGCAACACAAGCTGTGTGACAATTTGAAGAAATGCACTTTTGGCATCACCCAGGTTTAACATCTAGGATACATTATTGATGAACGAGGGGTGCATGTGGATCCAACCAAGATCCAAGTCATTTGTGATTGGCCATCCCCAACCACTCTGACAGAGCTCTGTAGCTTTCTGGGTCTTGCCAATTTCTACTATAGGTTCATGTTGGGATTGTCTCATATCACTTGGCCCTTGAGTCAAGTCACCAAGGGAGGAGCAAAAGAAAAATTCTTTTGTTCTGAATCTCAACAAAAGGCATTCACAGAGTTGAAACATCGCCTCTGCTCTGCACCAGTGTTCACTTTACCATACTTGCAATAGCCATTTGAGATCGAGACATATGCCTCTGACTATGCTATTGGGGCAGTCCTTACTCAACAGGGGCATCCTGTGGCATATCAGAGTGAGACACTTTCAGACATAGTCCGAAAGTATACCACTTATGACAAAGATATGTATTCCATTGTGCAGGCTTGCCGACAATGGAAGCGTTACATTTTGGGGAAGGAAACAATCATCCACACAGACTAGCAACCCCTGTAGTTCATACATATCCAAGGGAAGTTGCATAATGATCGCCATAAAAAATGGTCCACATAACTACAGTAGTTGCATTTGAATATCAAGTATAAGAAGGGTAGCACCAATAATGTTGCAGACTACCTCAGCTGACCACTGGTCATGGCATTAACCACTATGCTCAACTCTTGAGGGCACGAGACTTCTAATTGTCCACTTCTTTACAAAAGCGACCCAGAGTTCGGCCACACATACCAAATACTCTTGGAGGGTCAAC
Source organism: Pinus tabuliformis (assembly GCA_031772625.1). NCBI lineage: Eukaryota > Viridiplantae > Streptophyta > Pinopsida > Pinales > Pinaceae > Pinus > Pinus tabuliformis. The sequence goes on along the minus strand of CM062809.1, from coordinate 270,805,424 downwards.
AAGTTCCAGATTTTCACCTCCAGGATGCCCTACTATTCCACTTGGGACACTTTTGTGTTCCTTCAAGCGAGCGAGCCAAGATGGTTTGGGAAGCGCACTACAGTTAGGCTGCTGGGAATTTCAGGGTCGAGAAGACAATAGCAGTACCGCAAAAGTACTTCTACTGGTTGAATCTTCGACATCAGATCCTGCACTGCCTGCACCATTTCAAAACTGACCACCAAGAAACAAGGCCTCTATACTCCACTTCCTACCCCTAGTCGACCGTGGGAATCCATCTCCATGGATTACATGTCGGGCCTTCCTTCTACTACACATGGCAACGACTGTGTTTTGTGGTCATCGATAGATTCTCGAAGATGGCCATTCTGGCAGCCTGCAAGAAGAATATCACAACAGAAGTCACTGCTAAACTCTTCTTTGAACCAGTGTGGGTACACTTTGGGATCCCACAGTATATCATCTCATATCGAGATGGCAGGTTCCTCACTACATTTTGGTCTAGTCTTTGGTTGATGTTGGACACCAAGCTCACTAAGTCCACATCTTTCCATCCCCAAACTGATGTCTAGATAGAGGTCGTCAACAGGATGATCGTACACATTCTGCGCATGTACACTCAAAGCATCCACACACATGGGATGAGAGCCTTCCCTATGTCCAGCATAGTTATAACCAGGCTCTCCACAGCTCGACTGGCCACAGCCCTTTTAAGGTGGGCTTGGTATTCCAGTCACTATGTCCCATTGATGTGGCCATACCATTTGTAGCTACTCAGGAAGATTTGTCTCATGTCCAATTAGAAGTCGATAAGGAAAACAAATTCATTGAGCACATCCAACATATCTGCCAGCAGGTCCATGAAATTCTAGAGAAATCAAATGCCAAGTACAAGAAGCGACATGATCAACATCGGGTGCCACACAAGTTTCGGGTGGGCGACAAAGTCTGGTTGCATTTGCAAAAGGAATGCCTTACCGAAGCCTATCGTAAACTTAGACCACTCCGATATGGTTCTTACACCATTACCAAGGTTGTGGGAAACAATGCATTTGAGCTCAGCATTCCCCCATTGCTTGGCCTGCACCTAGTGTTCAATGTGGACTGCCTTTGACAATACTTCCCACCATTGTTGGACACATCAGACATTGCAGAACAATTCACACCTACAGAGTTAAATCCAGATTGCATGGAGCAAGACACAATTGATTGGATCATGGAAACACAGATCAAGAACACTCTCCAGTAGAAGATCCAACTGTATCAAGTTGTCAAAGTAGGCCAACTCCTTCACCAGGGCAAGTGGCTCACCAGGGACCAAGTTCAGCCAAAGTTTCCTCATCTCATGTAGGAACTCAAAGCAATGGGGACCATTGCTTCCTAAGGGGGGAGGAATGATCCAGGTGGATATTGGCAACCACCCACCAATTCCACTTGGACCCCCACCATTGTTTCTTTCAGTTTTTCATTTTCCTTAATTATAGCACAATTTACTATTTTTAGCAGTTTTTCGTGTCCTAAACTTCTAGAGCCGTTTTGAGGCCCTAAACAACGTTTTTTTGGCAATCTACCACCAACGTTATATTGTCGAAATTCATCTTTTCCATCCTATTACTTGGAGAGATATTTCCAACGGGTTATCACGCGCGTCAAACAGAGATAATATGACCAAGTCATGACCCCGGGAAGTTGGTTGTCCAACTCACCCACACGGGGCCCTTAAACTCTTGGTTTAACATCTCCTCATGTTATGGTTTTGGTTGTTTAGGGTTTTCTCTTATTGTTCAATAATAAAAAGGCCCTTGAGCCTCATTGTAATGCAGTTCAAAGGCATGTTTCCACCACATCTCTTCTCAGAGATAAGCTACCATCGCCCGAGCTAGTCTTATTTCCATTCTATTTGTAAGAATATTTCAGTATTTGATATTAATTAAATGAAGTGTTATTTCTACTGCATCTTTTTATTTATGGTTATATCTGTAATTTGTTGTGTTCCTGTTTAAATCTGGACCACATCTCTAGTAACCAACATGTGATCCTCATATAGCAATGATAATGTATTTTTATTGCCAATAACTATTACATAGGAACAATGTTTAACCTCTCCTCCTTAAAAATAATGTTCCAACATAAATTAATTAAATTTCTTATACCACTAGGAAGGTATTTATTTTAGTCCATAAAGGCTCTTCTTCATTCCATAAACCAATTTTTCTTTACCTTTTTATTTTGAAACCTTGTAGCTACTCCATATAAATATCCTCTTCCAATTAACCATGAAGGAAGGATATTTTGACATCTAATTTGTTCAATTCTAAATCTAGCACGACCACAAGACTAAGTACTAATATTGATGACATTTGATAACTAGCAAAAAAAATTTCTAAAGTAAATACCTCGTTCTTGCCCAAATCCTTTAGAAACTATCCTTTCTTTAAATCTTTGTTGATTTTCCTTGTATTCATGTTTTATTTTATATACCCACTTATTCTTTAAAACTTCTCCTCCACTTGGTCATTTAACCAAATCCCATGTCTTATTATCATTCAAAGATTTTAGCTCTTCTTGCATAACCTTTTCCATTTGATATTATTTCTCCTTCACATGTTTCCTACAAATACGAAGGTTCACCTTCATCAATGAATAAAATATATTTTGAGGGGGAAACCTTTGTGAAGGCTTATGTGGCATGGTAGGCCTACGAATTGATAAATTTTGCAGCAAAATTCCTCCTGATATATATATATATATATATATATATATATATATATATATATATATATATATATATATATATATATATATATATATAGATATATATATATATATATATATATATATATATATTGTTGTTCTTCATGTTTTTCTTCTTATTGTTCCTCCTTTTCATTTTGTTGTAATGGTTGCTTGTCATTTCCAAAAACATCTTCGTCTAATGGTGTCTAATCTTCTTCGTTTTCTTGAATTTCAAAGGATTTATGCACCTCCACACCATTGTTAGTAGTTTTAAACATTTTTTCTTCATTGAAAATAACATCCCTACCAATAAATATCCCTTCTAGGCATCCCACATCCATTAAGCTAACTCATTATCAACATATCCTAAGAAAATTTGCATCAATGACTTTTCATCCATCTTTGAACTCAATTCTTTAAAAATATGTGTGTATTCTTCATTATAATAATAAAAATTAAATGAGTGTAACATAAATCCTTACTTGTCCATATGTTTTCAAGGATGTAATCATCCAATAAGGTTGTAGGAGAGATATTTGTTGAGCAACAAGTATGGATATCCTTTTCCAAAAAATATTTAGGTAAACCAAAATCTCAAAGCATACTTCTCACCTTCTGCCTTATTGTTTGGTTCATTGTCTCAATTGTTCCATTTTGTTACAAGGTGCAAGCAAATATTTTTATATGCTTTATACCATGTTTACGAAAATATTCTTCAAAGGTCTTTGAGCCATACATTGTTCTCTTTTATAATACATCTCAATGATTCATTTGTTTCCTTTTCAATAGTCATAAGAAATTTGTAAAAAATGTCTACAACTTACGTTGAGAACATACCTATACTAAGTGTTGTGAATTAATATAAGAAATTTTTTTACGTATTCAAACATTCATCAACCACAATAAAATAAGTGCATATGATATCTATCAACATTATAGCATGGTATCCAAGGTTGAAATGGAAACCCATAAATATTGCCTACATATTCTACTAATTTTACGATTTGAAACGTCCCAAGAAGTAGGTTATAGCCAAAAATGAAAAACTGACATGTTTAAAACAAATTCTAGAGAACTAAGGAACCCTAAATTTCACAGAGCATATCTAAAAACTTATAACAAACAAATGTGAGAAAGTTTGACCATACGTACCTTGAGATATCCCCTTGATCTCAAAATTTCATGGTCTAAAACATCATAGAAAATAAGTTATACTGAAATTTCCAAAGTGAATTATTTCAAACTAATTTCAGGAGCATTCAAGATCCATAACTTCCACAAGGTTTATCTCAAAAAGTATAATAACCAAATATTTGAAATTTTGATCACATTCACCTGTTGTAGCTACTATAACCACCCTCCAAATTTTTTCCTATGCTTCGATTTTGGAGCCTTCCTTCTTAACCACAGTAGCTCTTCTCATATTGAACCAGGTATTCGTGCTTCGACTGAGACTTATCTTTTCATTTTGGCTTATGTTTGCTTACTCAGTTGATTTTCTAACTCACAAATTGATCTCCTTACTTGGTACCTCAACAGTTCTGGGCTTGCCTCTAGAAACTATGCAATTCTTGAGGGAAACTAGCCTTGTTGTGGGGAATTGTGTAGCCCTGGTTGCCAGTGAGCCTTGAATTCAGAAAATGAGCAGTAATGAGGGAGGCAGTGCAACACTGAGCCCAAAAATTTCACAACCCTTACTCAGCTCCGAAACTGCGTAGTGCACTGAGCCAGAAAGTTGCCCAGTTCTCAGAACTGCATTGTCTTTCCAGGCAGTGTGCATGGAAATTTTCCTTGGAAAAAAGCATCCCTGAAAAATAGGAACCTATTTTAGTATCCCGAAGGAGGCACTTGCACTATTTTTAGAAACTCCTGCCAAGTGTTGCTTTTTCCTTGATTTTAGGCATGCGCATCATAAACCCTAATTTGTCCAAATCTATTTAATTGACACTACTAGAGCTCATTTACACACTTGATCTTGGAGCTCTAACATTCTTGAGGAGAGCAAGGAGCCTTCGGTATGATCATCATCACTTTTCCAGCTGAGTTTTGCTTTTGTTGTCTTTTACCACATTTTTCTGCCATTTTTTGTTGTTTGGCTTGTGTGAGTGTTGCTCCACTTGTTTCTCTACATGGTTGTTGGAGTTTTAGCTTGTTTTAACTTGTAGAAGTGTTGTTTCAAGTTATAGATTGCCTTTCCCAAGTGTCACATGAGTTTTCCTATTTTGCACTGATGGTTGTCATTGTGATGACTCTCCTCACATTCTTTGTTTTACTTCCATTTAATCAATTGTTGCACTTGATTCACATGCATGCATCTACACTTGTTCATATCTATACTCATCTTCACATTATCTCTTAGATTTACTTGTTTTCACACTTCCCTTGGGCAGATTTGGGCTTCCCTTGGCTGGATATCACCTTGCACAACTTGTAATGTGCAATCTGGAGGCTCAAGCCACAAGCTTGTCCTCTGAAATTACATAGAGCATATCCTAAGTTGGCACCAACTACACAATGTGCAATTTCATGAACCAACCTCCCAGCTTGGCCATTAATACTATGCAATGTGCAGTCTCTCCCAGGCCTTTGCCAAAGCTAAACTATGCATTTTTTAGTTCTAGTCATCAAGCTTCCACCTTGGCTGATGGGACTACGTAGTGTGCAGCTCCCACATTCATCTAGTTAACCCTACCAAGAAAAATTATGCAATCCCTCACATCTAGTTCCTGGTTTGTTGCTTGAACTTGCCTTGAAGATTTTTTGGTTTTAAACTAATATTTTCTTGTCATGAGTGTCATGTTTGTCCACATGTTCAAAAGTTGTTGAGAATTTCTCCAGAAGTCACACTTAACATAGCATCTAAGAGATTTGCATGAAAGGAAACCACAAAGAAAAATATTGGGGAAGTAGTTGAGCAGACATCAGTTGATATACCAGTGGACATAGATACTCAATTGTTTATTGAGAAGGGGATGACACTGACATGGAAAAAGATCAAAGACACTTTTGCAAAAGACTGAGGAAAATTTGGAGGACCGATAGGTCTATCTTAGCATCCAATAGCCAAGGTTATACAAGGTTGCATGCCGGTACCCCGGCTTTCCATGTGTGAATATCATCAGTTGGATTGTCTCACACACAAATGAACAGACTATGACATTGAGTAGTTTCAGTGGGCAGAAGATTGACACCTTCAGGGCAGAAGACTTTCAACATATGTCTCACTTGCCCGAGCCACTAAAGTGCATGAACTCACTCTTCTATGCCACCCATAGCTATGTGAATAAAAGAGACATTGTCAAGCGTTGGGTGAAAGAGCCATCGAAGTTTCAGTAGACACCCACCCATGTTTACAAGACAATGTCCCTTAGGAATGCTTACCAGTGCTTGATCATCTTTTCTTGCAAAATATATGGTCAAGAGAGCACAAAAACCTTCCCTAAAGGGTGGTAAGTCTTACTGGACTAATTGTTGAATGATGGGAGGTCGTTCAACTGGTTGGATTTGTTGGATCAACAATTGAAGTCCCATGTGGCGAAGGCTCAGAATCCTCCCAAGAATGAGAAAGCAAGGTTTTATATGTGTGCACACTTACTGTATGCAATTTGTGCACAACAACAGTTCCTTGGGATGAAATCGAAATGGACACAACAAGAGACTGTCGTGAACATCTATCACAATTTTCTTTCTAACTGTAGTTATCAAGGAGTAATGGCAAGGCTAACTCACCACTTTATCATCTCACTATACAAGCTTATATTTGAGTAAGATCCACCTTGAATGTCCTGAGAAGCAATGGAGGCGATAGTAGAAATTGCAGATTGGTATGCCTCACTGGGTGGCACCTTCATTAGAGTGTTTAACAGAGAGAAGCCTATGCATGCCTCAAAAATTTATGCCACTGAAAAACTAATCATGCAAGAAGTAACATACCACCTCGGTATAGGGTTGTCATCAGGACTGCATAGGAAGAAGAAAGTGCCATGACTCACTCTTCCTTTGCAGATCATATTATACGAGATTAAGAACTTGAAAGATGAAGTTTTTGAGGCTAAGGAAATAGTGAAATTTGAGTTCTACACTAAGGAATTTAATTTGTATGATCCCCACAGTATTCGCAAGGACCATTGTATGAGAGTTTTCTTTCCATGGATCAAAGGGAATTTCATTGGCGAGAGGAGGATCCTTGGAGGTATTGCTACAATGCCTCTAGACTCATTGAGTCAATTAGTAGAGAAAGGATTGGGAAGGCTCCTCTATGGACAACAACATATCCAAAAGCACCAACAATAGTAGCAGAAGGCAGAAATCTAGTGCAAAACAAGGGAAAGAGAAAGATTGTTGACAATCTAGAGGGAGAGAAAAGCTGCAAAATGATGGCAGATCCTATTATCGAGAAGACATGTTTGGAAGTGGAAGCAAAGAGGGAGAAATGAATGAAGAGAGAAGAGTAGAGGAAGAGAGAAAAGCAGAGGTTGCAGGAAGCAGAACTAAAGTTGTAGGAGATGAAGAAGAAGTTGAAGGAAGAACAAGAGTTGAGGAGGAGAGATGAGAAGAGAAGAACAAGAAGGAAAAAGAACAAAGAAAATGTGTGATGACAGAGGAAACAACACCGATACAGGTTGAAGTTCTAGAACAAATAGCAGCTAAGGAGGAAGGTGAACAGATGCAGGATCAGGAGATTTCTCGGCAGATTGAGAAATTGATTGAAGTGACAAACATGGAGTTGGAATAGGAGCCGCAGCATGAAGATGTTGACCTGAAGCCGAGAGCACCACAAGTCATCCCTCATTTTCCACCATTTGTAGTAGCAAAACTAGCCCTGAGCGAGAAAGGAGATGTTATTCTCCTTGATGATCATTTGGTCATGGATGTGTACAATATATCATTTGATGAGTTCCAAAGGAGGATTATACAAGAGCGAAGTAATCACTTTCTGGATGATCGTGCATCACCTACATTCATCAAGGAAAGGGTGATAGTATCGGACACCAGTAAGCATCCAACTTCCATTGAAAAATCAATCTTAGCCTATACAAGAGCAAAAAGATAAAATTTTCAGTACTTGATGGCTGATAATGAGCAACTAGAAAAGAACTTGTAGATTTACAGGCAAGAGGCAGAACAACTCTGTGCAACAACGCAGAATGTAATTTCCGCATTGGGGGAGATGAGGACAGTGATACTTGATGAAGTATCAACACTTGAATAATCCATGTGGAAGCTCTATGATAGATTTTTCATTGTGCATAAAGTAGTTGTCCGTTTGCATGGCCTATAATAGCGGAGAAAAGAGTTTGCTAAAACTATAAAAAGCAAACATGTTTCCCTCGTCTATGTACAAGAGTGGACACTGTGGTACAAAGGGGCCCCACTTGACTTAGTGAAGAAGATGAAGCCACAGGAAGAGCTGGAGAAAGTGAAGGTATGAATGTTGATTCTTAACATAGTATAATCACCTAATATAAACTCATAACCACATGATACTGACCTCATATATTTGTCATGATTACTCTTCCACTTGATTCCCATAGGACCTAGAACCTCATCATGCTATTCACCTACATAAGCAATCATTCCTCCACAAGAACGATCCTTGATGACCCTGTCGAACAGTGACATAGATACATGGATACATACATACATATACATAAACATTATCATAAACAAGCATGATCATGTCAAACAATGATATGCATACATACACATACATGCATATAAACATCAACATAAAATAATAATGATATAGTCAGTCAATGACATACATACATACATATCTACGTATAAACATTAGTATAAAATAATCATGATCCATGATGACTCTATTAGACATAACATACATACATACATACATGTATACATATATAAACATTAGCATAGTCATGATCACAACGTAATTACTAAATATTATAAGGTCAAGGTTAAGAGAACTCCCTTTATGCATGCAACACATGCACAACATTGAGAACACTAGTTCCCTACATAGCCAAGGCATCTAACGCCTCAGATACATTTACTTCACCTTTCTTGATTACCTTTCCCATGACTATCCTTCCATCGTCCATTTACACCAGTGGACCCAACCAATCCAACTGGCTGTCATAATCTTGCCTTCAACTTCCTTTATACATGCACCAACTTCATCTGAGTCTTGCATTTCCTACTGGATTTCATTCATCTCTCTTCAAGCTACATTAACGTTCCTCTTTCCCAACCAATTCCCAAGACTCTCAAAACAATAAAGGAAATATTGAGAAGAAAAGAAGAAGAAAACCATGGAAAACCAACAAAAATACAACACCACAAACAAAGTTTCAAGTCCTTGCACCAAACATAAACAAAACTGCAAATCAAGCTCAACAAAACACAAAATACCAAAACCACAAGACTAGCAACAAACACCATGACTCAATCCCCATGGTTCCCAGTGCTTCCAAATGAAAGCTCAACATGAGCCTTCTTCAAGATTTCATGGCAGTCCCTTTGCCATGCAATCACCTGCATCATACTACCATAAACACATAATTGTCAATGTATAAATAAATATAACAATATACAAGTTACCTTATCTTTTTGTGCCAAACATGTTTCTTGCAACTAAACACATCCACACCATCTCTTAAGGGACGCCAACTCCCTTGACAGATCCACCTATAACTAGAGACTAGCGAATATACTTGTCGAATACATGTTCATGAATATAGCATATATCCCCATATGGTCAAACAAAGTCAAGGTTAAGAAGCCTTCACGTATGCAAGGCACTCATTCATTTGGATTAGGTTTTCCAAACATAACCAAAGGAATTCTTTCCCAATTCCTTTCTTTACCTTTTGACATTGTTGCAATTGAGGCTTACTATGTATTGTCACATCACCCAACTATTAATTATACAAACACATCAATTGTTACCTTGTCATGCTAATACCAAGTATGGTTCCTACAACTACTCACACATGTCAACCACATGTTCCAAATATCAAGACAATCATATCTATCAATTTGAAATCAACCTTTACCAAGGCTAACAATCAATTCATAATCAACTAATAGTCATAAAAAATAGTGCTACAACTATCACCTACTACACTCAAGTACATATCAGTTCTATCAACACATATGTATTAGTAAAACCATCTTAAAACAAGGTCATTTGAACACATACTCATACTATTCAATTCATCAAACATTCAACCAACTTGCAAACATACAATGTTAAATCAATCAACTAGACAACATAATCAAACAATCATGCACCAAATATATGACATAAGCAAACTCATACCTTAGTGTATCTCAGGGGAGGCTATATTATTTTCACAAAAAATCTAGTTAGCACGATAACTTCACAACACGTCATCTCAAACACAAATAATATCATGATATCTATAACATTAACTAACTAACATGTTCACATCATAAGATTATAAAAATTTATCATTCATACATAATAGTCACATATGCATAGTCAGTCTAGATTAGAATGACATAATATCACAACATATTAACTCATACCTGAATGTCATAACCCTAATGATTTGCATAGACCAATCCAACTTAGTATGATGCATATAACATCAAGATCTTAATGTAACAATCTTAATCATCAAGTTACTAGCATATAACAACAACAAATTATATATCAAGCTCATCAACAACATATAACCTAATCATCAAGCTAACTATCATATAAAAATAACAAGTTAACCTATAACATTCTCATCAACAACATATAACATAATCATCAAGTTATTTGTAACATAAAACAATAATAGAAATGCATACAACCACAAGTTACTATCATTCATGACTATTCGACACATGCGCATATAATTATGCTAATCAACTAGCATCTATCATGTATGTAACCATAACATCAATAGAATGAAAGGCATAAACATAACCATAATGAATATAACAATCCTTAACCTACATAATTGCATTCCCAACATACAAAATTGTATGATGATATGCTCTTTCCTTGAGGTCTAATGTTTCAACTTCACTTTTATGGTATGCACCTCCTGCTCTATCTGAGTCAAAAAATTAGAATCATAACAAAACAACTACATCATGATGACATGACCTCACAATGCATATCTAACATACTATGCATGCATAACCATAACCATAACAATGCATGCACAACAACCTATATCCATCGAGATGCATAACAAATTCATATACAACCATACACTCATGACGACACATCCCACAACAACACCATTAACTTTCGCATGGAAACATCACTACAACCATGATCAACACCATGCAAATGCAACAAGCACATGTACTACAAGGATAAGGAACACATTAGCAACCAACATGAATGCATAACTAACACATTGCTCATCCAGTCTGAGGGGTGAACCATGCTTTGATACCACTATGTGATATTAGATATGACCCAAAAAGAATATAACCTGCTCTGGTACTACAATGTAGCCCCCTCCTCCCATATCTACCCAAGAAACCAGCCAGCCGGGGAAAACATGTGACGAGAGGCCACTATGATATGATTCAAACTCCTAAGTCACGTTAAGGAAGTGGAACCAACAGAAACAAAATATAGACATTCAACATCAACATTAGGACCCTCAGGAACCAATCCAACCTTTCTGCCAACCATCCCTTGGGTCCCACTAAGATTTTGGATCACTTGACCTTTGGATTCTCTCATGCTATGGGCATGCCAGCATCCTGGGACCTCTGGATGCTCTCGCATGCCTACAAGCCAGTGTTCAGGGACTCTTTTGCACAGTGTTGTGCCAACATCCCTAGGGTTTGAGCTATGTTTTCAGGCCCAAAGCCCGGGTCACTGCCCATAATAGAATGAAATCTTCAGAACAAGAAAATAACAAGGAAATGATAGCATAAATTTAATCACTTGAATGAAACCTTGATTGGACCCCCACTAGCCATGAAAGGAATTTCATCAAACATATCACAAATATGTAATCTACACGTGTAAATAACAGATCTGAGCATAGGTGTCTCATACTTAGCTGACAATCGCCAATAAACATTGATGCCTCAACACATCAACTACCATTTTTTCCATTAGGTCATAGATACATTATTCATTTATTTATCAGTAGAAACATGATGAGAGCCATACATAGCTACTATCATAAAACACATATATAACCAACATAATCGCAACATAAATACCAATGGAATCACAACCATATAAACCACATATAAACTAGTATAATACTCATAGAAATACAAGGATAAATAACCTCATATCGATGATAAAAAATCGAAACCCAGGTTGGGACTTCCACGTTCCACCCAATCGTAGAATGGCTGAGCCAAATATCTCTTCATCCATTCACCCTCGTGCCATATTCCAAGCATGAATGTGGGATCTCATAGAACACATCAATCCAAAACCATCCAGGGCTTCTAGAGGCCATCCACCTCAACCCATCAAATAGTGATTCCACATCACAGTTAGACATCACAAAACCATCATTAGGTTGGTCTATATCCAAGCCTTCCATGGCGTCCAGAGAATTTGTTCCAACCAAGTCTTATAGAACTAGTAACTCAACCCACAGTTGTCGTCGGGATTCCAAAGCATTTGTCCAACCAAGGCTTCCAGGACTAGTAACTCAACCCAAGTTGTTACAAGTAACTCAATCCAAGTTGTTACAAGGCTTCCAGAGCGTTTGTCCAACCAAGACATTCGGGAACTAATAACTCAACCCAAGCTAAGGAAACATGAGAACCAGCCAAAACAAAATAATGAAATAAACCCACAATCTCCATGGCTATATAGGAAATGGTAAGGCTAGGCAATCCACTATCAATCCAGGAAATCCTCCATGCTAGTGACATATCATGACCAAAAATCCACATGCATATTCCATGCATGCCAAAACTAGTGAGGAAAACATACATGCAACTCGGTACCTGCAAGTCGAATCCGCAGTAGTTGTTGATCCCAATGTCCCCTTGCGCTCTCCTGCTCTTAATTTTCCTTCTTGCTCCAAAACTCCAAGTATGCCACATCCTCCAAGAGTGCTCCAAGAAAACTCTAAGTATCCACGAGTATGAGAGAGATCCAAAACTGAACTAACAAAATGTTACACTAACCAATCCTTCCCAGTGATCCTTAGAAGCCTTTTTATCAATGGGGCCTCTAATTTCTTCATTTTCCATTATTTTCCTTCATTTTCCTCCTCACATGCAACTTGTGACCTTTCACCTTCCTTTTCTCCTAATTTCCATTATTTTCATAAATAAAATGTCAATTAATGCCTCAGGCTTTACAAAGCCTTTTCCATTTCCTTTGCCAATTTCCTTAGCCATAATAAATCGAATGAACACCCACTAGGACATCTTGCCCAACATTCAACTTGGAATATGTGTCCCATGACTGTGGTCTTATATATTTTTACATGAATTTTTAACCAGGGATGTTACAACAGTCAGAATGAGATTCTAGAACAATTGGATAGCCATCATTGTAGCCACCATCATACAAATTACCACCTTCACAGTTTGGAAGCAAGGGTGGAACATATTGATTTCCACATGCACGGTCATGTTGGCTACTTTGCAGCTCCCCTTGTACTCCCCCCTCATCACCCTCCTTGATATTGTTCTATCAGTTTTGGTTTTCTTTTTGGTTTTTCCTATTCAGTCATGGTTAAAATTTGTTACGAGAATAAATTCCGCCTTCACCCGTTGATTCATTTTACCAAGCAACATCTAAGCCCGGAGCAGGAGCGGGAAAGGCATCTGACCAAGTTTCTCCCATTGGATTCAGTTGAAACATAACCTAGCAATAGAGCCATAGGCCGAGGTAAAGACAAGGGTAGGAGCACCAAGAAATTGAGGACCGGAGGGGCTCGACCATAAGCCCCCCCACCCAATAAGTAAATTGAAACTTTAGTTGCTCGACACCATTCGTCCCCACCCAGCCTCGTTCAAACTAGGTATAAAGCAAGCCTCGCCCCAACTATGTATCCAGCCTCGTTGCAACTAGGTTGTTTAAGGACGTTTACCTTGGATAGGCAGGATGCCGTTGTCCCCTTCATCAGCGAGAGAGAATAACCTAGCCTACTTACGCATCCTTAACAGTCGAGCCTGCTTATGCATCCTTAACAGTCGAGCCTGCCTCCGCATCCTCTCCCTCTCCTCTCGATGGCGGCGATGGCGGCGATGGCGGCCCTTATGGTCAATGTAAAGCGTCATGTATGGTATCCTCTAGTCCCCAATCTCAACAAGTCTAGTCGAAATGAGAGAAAGGGGATTATTGAGACATGTTTTGTAAGATCTATTTCCCTGAAAATATAATGAAACCATTTTGAATGACAAAAAATTAAATATGCTCGCAATCAAATAAGAGGGGGCATTCGTTTTAGTTTTGAGTGCTTGGTAATCCTTCTTCCTTTTGCTCAAACTTTAAATCAAATAAGAGAGGCATTTGTTTCATTTTTGAGTACTTGATAATATTTTTTCCTTGTAGTGAAACTCAAAATCAAATAAGAGGGGGCATTAGTTTTAGTTTTGAGTGCTTTATACTGGTGGTCGAAAAAATAACCCCTTTGACGAGAATTAGACATAATTTTGCTTATAATAAAAAAAAATTGGCAACCAATAATATAAATAACCCGTAGAATGACAGGTATGAAAATCGAGTAACCCATCACCAAAATTTTAGTTGATAGGTAAACTAAATATGAAATTTTGGGCTTGTTGAGGATCCATCTAGCCTATCCAACTATAAATAAACCCTGATACTCGAGGACCATATCATGAAAAACAAGCCAAAAATATTATTCAATAGATCTTCCTATGATTTCAATAGGTATGTTGTTACTACTGGCATTACAATAATTATTCATTATTTGTTTGGACCTGAAGCAACTCTCATCTTACATATTTTTGTCTGGGAATGGACCACAAAAGCTATGGGACCAAATCTCCCCACGTAACCATTGGACCACCTTGATATTGGTCTTCGTTATCCATGGCTATTGGAGTTTGTATTTTCCAACGCTTCGTTTCCCTATGAGTTGAGTTTGGTGAGTTGTAAGCTCACATAGGGACTTGCATCTGTCTAGTTGTCATAGTTATCCTTAACTAACACTAGTCTTCCTCCATTGCTATATAATGGAGATATTCTATGTACTTTTACAATAAGCTTGTGAGTAATAAAATAATCTTTCATGGTATCAGAGCAGCCTATTCTTGCCCTACCTAATTTTTTTCTTTAGTTTTTCCCTTTTCTATTTATGATCTTTAATGCAGTTTATGTTTGGATAAATTCTTGAATTTTTTTTAGATTTAATGTAGATATTGAATGGATTTTGGTTGTTGTGATGGGTCTTTGGTTTTCGGATACACATATCAGGTTAGTTTGATGTTGCATGTAGGTGTAAGAAGCTCTTGATCATTGATTGTTTTATTAGCCAAGATTGTTCATAATGCCTCAGGATGTTGTGGTGTTGAATCATTATGGAAAGAGATTGATTTGATTATATCTGGTTAGAAATAGTTTTGATCTACAATCCATAGCAGCGAGGTTGCATGTGAATGGCCAAGAGAGTGAAATTCCCGATCTGAAGCATGACCTATGTATTGAATCCATAGAGTCATTATTGGATGTGTTGGTTTTACAGACTAAAAGGCTGGAGGTGTGCCTGAAACTGAGGCCCAGGGAAATACTTATTTGTAGCTCATGCACGCATTCCTAGAGGAATCGAACCCTTTTGTAGTTGTGATCATGAGAGTGTAATCTACTCACTAAGCACAATTTATTTTAGTTTAGCCGCGAGGAGGAGTGGTAGTGATTTGTCATTGGAAATTATGTTGATTATTTTTATTTCCTAAGGCTGATAGAAATCGCCTTTGAACACTTCATCCTGGGAATATATCTAGTCGGTTTCTTATCTGCAACATCGTCATGAAAGTGTTCCATATTTTCTCTATCAAACTTGTGAAAATTGCTCTTCAATCAAACCTTAGCAAAAGTATAGGAATTGTAGCATCCGAGCTTTGGAGCTTGATCTTCTGTTCACTGGGAGACTGAAATATATGTCTTCTAATTCATAGGGTAAAGGTGCAGAAGATGATGATTGGAGGATCATATTGACAAATTAAATTTTTTTTTGTGTTGTGCAACAACAGTGTCATATGGATGACATTCGTGGTTGATTCTCTGATGCATATTATTGGCATTGGATGGTCTCATTAGTGAGAGTACTTGAGAGTTGTCATTTCTACTGCTACCATAATAATATGGTGCAAAATCGGAACCTCTCCTGATTGGATTATCTCTTTCGTGAGATCCATGTCTCCACTAATCGTTCATAATATTTTCTTCTTGTTAATTCTGAGAAAACATTGTATTTTGAGAAAAATGCATCGGTCCTTGAGATAAATATTGTTGACTCTATGAACTGGGTTGAAGGTATGATTTACACAATGAATGAGTATGCTTATTGTTGAAAACTTTTGCAGGAGGAGCACTTCGAGCATCCAATATCGTCTGGAAATTATTTACATTCCTCAAATTGTCGACCATGGGAGGAAATGCTGAAATGGAGGTGAGGTCCGAACCAGGAATCCTTTAACAAGTCTATATATTAAATCCTAGCAAGGTATATGGGATACTTGAATTTTATATGGCCATAAAATTGGCAATAAATTCTATATACGGGACAAATTATATTTTTTTATGTAGTTGTCAGTATATTGTTTACACTGGTTGAAGTAATTGGGTAGCAATTAGACAGAAATCTAGTTGTCTTTTGATATAAGCATAGAATCATTATTATTTTTTACCAAGGGAAGGGCATTTGAATTTTACTTGAGATTCATTAGGTCTCTTTGGCTTATGTGTCAACTAATGGTTACTTTTATTTGAATTAATTTGTCAACTTGGTCTTATTTGTCTCATGATTGCAAGTGTCAAGTGGTTTTTTTGTCATCATCAGCCTTCCTTTGTAGTAGTTTTTGCCTCTGTGGTTAGCTAAAACACATTCACCAATTTTTTCAAGATGGGTAAAAGGTTGCAGGAACTTCATGATAAGAAGGCAGTGGATGAAGTTCGTAAAGAGGTTCTTCAATTGCAGACAGTGATAGCCCTTTTGCAAGCAAAAAATGCAACTCTTAAGAATAGGTTGCAAACTTCCATAGCTGAGAAAATACATAAGGTTGACCATTTGGAATCAACCATGGGGAAATATTTTCAGATTCTTGCAGATGAATTTCATGAGAAGATTGACCTCCTTAATGACTTGAAGGAGGAAGAGTCTTTTTCTTACTCAAATTTGAAGAAGCAGCTGGAAGAGAAAAATAAACAACATGATATGGAAATTAGTTGTTTAAAAGAGACAATGTTGGAACAATATCAACTTTTGAGACAAGATTATGATGCATTGTCATAACAATTAATTAAGAAGGATGAGTTCATTCAAATGTTGCAAGAGTCTAATCAGGAACTTGTATTGGAGGTTAGCCTTCTTCAGAAATCTAAGATGGAGATAACGAATGTTGAGCTTCCAATCTCACCTTCTTCAACACTTGATGATGTTGAATGCCAGAAACCTGAGGATGATCATGATCATGATTCATCACATGTCTTTGTCACACCTAGTTTTGAAAAGAATACTACTAGTATTAAATCCCGATTACTGAGAAAAATGGGATATACCGAAGGATGACTTGGGAAGAATGGAGAGGGAATTGTTACACCTATTAACCCTGTAGTGCAGACATCAAGAGTAGTTCTTGGATACGATCACATTTTTGCCTCATCACTTACATCCAATTGTGAGGTGCTTGAAGAAAATGCTCCTATTGATTGTGATATACAAATAGTTGACATGGTCGTTAATGTCATTCCAGATGAAAATGTTGTGGCACTCAACTTTGAGTCTGTAGAGGAAAAAACTAAGCCATATGCACATCCTCATCAGAATAAATTACCTAAGCATTGTGATGTAGGCAAGTTCCCTTTGCGGACAGAGGCAACCCCTCTAGCCCTAGAGTGGGTCTTGTCGCAACAAAGACAATACCAAAGCAAATTTCCTTAAATAGTTGATGTCATGAAGGCCTACCTTCAAATCGTCATTTGATGAAGTCCCTGTTGTGTTTCTCCAGCTCTCGTTCTTCTAATCACTTGTACCTGAAAACAACATACAGAGAACAACAACGAACATTATAGAATACGACAAAAAAGATCTAATTAAAGAGTTAAGGAGATTCAAGCTATCAATATGCAATTCAACATAAGATATATGAAATAATCTATTGATTTGTATTAATATAAACTGAAGTAAAACTTACAACCAAGCCTTGACATCGTAAGTCTCCTTGAAGGGTCCTGTCAACATGTATGTGCAAGAATTCACTCATGAACTGTCTCCCAAAAGGACGAATAACTCTCTCTCCTACCTAAAGGGTTGATGCTAAAACACTCTCACAATCAAGCCAACTCCACTCAAAACTATCCCAGGCTAAGTTACATAAGAGGTTACTTCCACACTCTAGCAAAAATCTCTACCTCCACTAACTGAACTCTTGAACTTTGAAGCTCGTTGATCTTAACCATGGAGGAGGTATTTATAGGAGGAGGAGCTTCCATAAGAGATGGGAGAACGAGCTTATCCCTTTGGGAAGTTGCACAAAAGGTGGAACAACCATCCCAAAGGAGAGAGGTGAGCTCATCTGATCCAACAAACAACCTAGCTAGGATCGCTCATGAAGTTGTTACACTATGAAGCTTCAACAATTTGTTTTAAAAACTCGCCAAAAGTAGCTCATCATGAGTGCAACACATAGACAGAGCTACTATTTCGCTATGGCTATTTCAATCTTAGCCATCTTCG
The DNA here is from genome assembly GCA_031772625.1 of Pinus tabuliformis. Taxonomy (NCBI): domain Eukaryota; kingdom Viridiplantae; phylum Streptophyta; class Pinopsida; order Pinales; family Pinaceae; genus Pinus; species Pinus tabuliformis. Next base: position 270,786,840 of record CM062809.1, on the reverse strand, counting down.
TGGGTGGAACAACTACTAACCTGCAATGACCCAGAAACATAGGTAAAAAATCGTCTGCTCCAGGAGTAATGAACTGATGTATTCTTCATGAGATGACAACGAAGACATTGACACATAATTTGCAACATGACACAAGGCATATGTCAATAACACAGACCATCAATTTTCGGGATCAGGGAATGTGGGGTCTATGACAAATTACTGTGTAATAGATGCCCCCTAAAGCATGAAGGGTGAGAGAGTGGGAGGGGTGAAATGCTTTACAAATCCATAACTGAAATAGAACACCATCACGGAGAACCTACAAACGCAAGTACAACTAATATCTCTGATACATGGGTACATAGTGAAAGGAAATCCATGTGCATAAGGCATGGGTGCAACCATCTAGAAGATAAATAGAAATGATCTGTGGTATGGATGCAGCCATCCAATCAAAAGGACCATAGAAAGGACTCAGGTATGGTCACAGCCATCCAATCAAAAGAGTCATGTATAAGTCATGAACCAATCCACACAACCTGGAATTGTGTAATCTGAGCCCAGGGTCTTGAATCCCAACCCGATCAAGGTACAAATTCTAATATGCCAATAGATGCACTAAAGTAGAGCATACTAGAAAATCGTTTGATTACCAGTCAATGATGTAAACTGTTAACAAGCGTAAGAGAGACCACCAGTAATGTCAATGGTTCTCAAGGTACTACTAGTACAATCCACGAAGTGTGAAGTATGATATGAAATCGAACACCCATGAAATCACCCAATCGAAGGCCAATGATGAAAGCATGTCATCGAATGCGAAGAACTTTCCATTAAGGCATGTAAGCTCCAAGGTACCAAAAAGGAGTCTCTAGATCAACTTCCCGGATAATGAGTTGAAGTCGACAGGAAGCCATCAGTCGAAGGAGGGCCATAATGTTTCCGACATCATCGACGTGAGACAAAGGAACAAGATGAATGTGGATGAGACAGAGATTTTGAGGAAGGTGTGTAAGGATACAAACTGCAGAAGGATTAAGCTCTTGAACATATCGGCGACATGACTTTGGAGTTTGGAATCATTTTGGTACCAAGGGATCAAAGGTCATGATGCTATAGCAAGGATCAGTTGGAATGAGGCAAAAGGGATAACCCAAAACCCAGAAGGCCAATGATTAAGTGAGGATATCCGAACCTGAAGCGAAGCAGAAAGAGTGTCGATGTTTAAGAGTGACAAGCTGGCATAATAATTAATACAACCAACGGAATACCCCCAATTTTTCTCCCCACCATTTCTGGTGAGTACCCCAATTATTTTTGAAACACAAGCTTGAAGGGGATAGCATATGCTTGTAATATAATTTTGTCCTTCGGACAAATATGACCTAGTAAATTTTAACGAGCCCTAGGAAGGAGAAGCTCAATTTCGTCATGATGATAGGTCCAATGTCGTCGGGGTTTAACGAGTTTGACATAGGTAAAACTCAGAGTATTTTTCATATTTAGAGAGTTTGAAAAAGACACAGAAAAGAAAACTCCAAAGGTCCCTTTTCGTAAATTTGTCCCTTGAATCCAAAAAGGTAGAAAAAATTACCCAAGGGAACCTATTGACCATGATAGATCAACGTATACCTTTTTTGTAAGTAATTTATCCCAGTCCGTAAAAGGGGTAAACTTATACTGGGTAGATGACACTTTGCAGCCTTTAACGAGTTCAAAGCAACAAGATCTCGACAATCTTTTTGTTTTTAAAAGGTTAGAAAAGAGCTAAAAGCGGACCCCCCCATTTTATTCTCTTTAACGAGTCAAAAAGGAAAAATACTCGACAAACTTTTCATCTTTTACGAGTCAGAAAAGAGCTTAAAGGTGACTCGTCCTGGAGGAACGAGTGGTATGAAAGGTAGCAACTAGTTCCAGGAATGGAGGAACTGCTCAAAACACATAATGGTCAAGAGGCTGGTTGATAAAACCACTCATCGATGTGGTCCCTCAGGAAAGAAAAAATAACCAAGTGAAAGCATATGATCAGCCAAAGAGATGGTGGCGGTGGAATGAAACAACCAAGGCTCGTCTAGCATAAATCAGTTGATTAAAATGGAAATAATGAGATGTAAATCAGGTGTGGGTTCATTTTTACACAAGCTTGAACCATGAAGAACTCTTCTTGGATTTGGTTTCATGTTTACACAAGCTTGAAATGAAAAATTGTGCTTGTTATAAGTTTGCATGCCCCCAGAATAATGACTCAAATCGAGGTACATGCCCCCCAAGCTTCATTTCATTCAGCTAGGTGGATGGAATGAAGGTTCACTTTCGAGATCTTGGAAATACTTGATTGGGATTTTACGAGATCTTAATCAAAGACTTAATTTGGAAAAGGGAGTTGTTTCATTTTTTAATGAGGTTGACATAGTAAAAGAACTATCCTCATAACCCTTGTTGCATTTTTTAACGAGATCAACACAAGACAAGGAATTGTGCTCAGACTCTTTGTTTCATTTTTTTTAATGAGGTTGACACAAGACCAGGAACCATCCTTGGACATCTTGATTCATTTTTTAACGAGGTTGACACAAGACTAGGAACTATCCTCATACCCTTTGGTTCATTTTTTAACAAGGTTGACACAGGAACAAAATATCCTTGGAAAATTGTTCATGGACCATATGAGAACATGGCTCCCAAGAGGTCTTCGCTAGACGGAAGGACCACGCTCTGGGAGGAATACATGTCATTCGATACCAAATATAGATCGGGTTCCAATGCCCCCAATACATAATGTACTATACCATCTGTGTGATCATCAACAGATGCGGAGATGGAACAAGTAGCCACATAATTGACCTATGGCAGGGAAGGTACTGCTTGCAAACAAGAGCTGATAGGGGCAATGGTTGCAAAGGAGACGCCTGGTGACCAATGAACGACAGTTGATCAATAGTCACAATCATTCCTTCGTACGGAAAACAAACCACACAAAAAAGTGAAGAAACAAGATCTCCCATGACATAAACATAATCGCGTCCAAGGAGAAGATTGAAATCTAACGAACCTTGGACTACCATCACGTCTATATAGACGGTCTTTCCTCCCAAAGTAATAGGGAACTGCAGAAGGATCCTTAAGGGTTGACTAGTTCTTTCGTTGAAAGCCAACAGATTTTGGGTGACAGGAACAAGATGTGGGGAGCCCAAAGCTTGCCAAGTAGTAGAAGACATGATGCTAACAAACGCACCTTCATCTAGTATAGTGCCAGGTACTACCATATTATAGGCTTGTACTGTGATCTGTAAAGGCACATAAGATTGGAGGCGATAAGCAGTCAAGTGACTTCAATCGAAAGAAACGACAAAACTACTTGGTGGGGGTATCATATGACTTCCCCAATGGTCTGCAGGAATAGAAGAAGGACTCTCCTGAACAACTAAGGCGGGAGGCTCACTCTTCGATTCATGAGAATCTGAGGAGACGAGAAGAACATGAGTAGTATGATCACCACTCTCTTCTAGAACAGAGTGAGCAACTGGTGGTGAAACCAAGTCGACACTCTCTTCGACCAATGGTTGGTTAGGAACAAACAAAAGAGAGTCATGCTCAGGAAGAGAAGGACGAGCAAGAGATGAATCCAAGTCAATCTCTTTACCAACCGGGAGAAGGCCAGAAGAAATCCTCTGATAAACAACAGGATTGGGGTTGAGGAGCTTCAAGTTCTTCCAAAACTTTAGAAGCTTTATCCATAAGTGAACAAAGGTGAAGAAGATGCTCTCCTTGAAATAACCTATAGGGAAATCTACATCTAATCTTCCCTTTCTTCTTACCATCGCTAGTGAAGATTGTAACATCGAAATGATCTCTAGAGGTCGATGGGGATGGTTGAGCCAAGTTTTGAGACCATACCTCTAAGACTCTGGGAATGTCAAGACAAACTCAGAGGAGATGGTCACCCTTACACAACCTAGAAGGGAATTTGACCTTTCGTGGAGGATCAAAATGTTTTCCTATAGGAGGTGCATTTGGAGTAACAGCCGCACGGTCGGCCCCTTACTTGGCTAACTTCTTCTTCTTCTTCTTCTTAGCCTCCTGGTTACTAGATTTGAAACTTTAACCAGGAGAAGTAGAAGAGGAAGGTGAAGAAATAGGGGAAGAAGGTGAGGGGTCAACCTTAGAATCATCATGCCGTGATTCGAATGAAGGAGACGATAGGGTAGGAGTTGAGAAACTCGGAATCACTTAGGTTGAAAATAACCATACAAGTAAACCAATGGTTAACCCAAGAAGGGACAACGTTGCCATATAAGGAGCACCAGTGTTTCCAAAAGAAGTAAAAGGACCAGGATTCCCTTCCGTGGAGAACCCTTGACTGGTAGACTCCAGAAATGTTGCCATTGGAATCGAATCTAAAGAATTACTAAGGAAGACAAATTTTACTAGGAATATTTCATGGGAAGTTAATTTTAGAGCACTGAAACAAACTTTTCCTTTTCATGTTTTAAGAGTCGAGAAAAAGACGAAAGGTGACTCTACCGCTTTCAATTGGAAACGAGCTCGAAAGGAAAAGTGCTCGGATGATCCTTTTACTTTAGAGAGTCGAAAAGGAACAAAAGTGATTGCTCTGGAACTTTAGGAAAAGGTTTACCAAGCAAGTGTGAACTACAGAATACCTCTTGGTGAACCAAGAAGTATGAGCAGAAAATCTCTCTGAATGTTGTGTTCATTGTATCACGTCTGCAAGGCGGCCGACTCAGCTTCCTATGGATGACAAGATTGCAACCTAGTGGGGTCTCCCGTCATATATGTGATGGTACAGAGAGCAAAAGTCTGTACTAGCACTTATCGAACCACAAAAGGAGGAATCACCCAACCTTGGTGAAAACAACAACCACTAGGTTTAAAGACGTCGAAACACGTCTCTAGCCTAGACCTCTAGATGTAAGCGTTAAGTTTCAATGCTTCCTTAGGTTAATTCAATAGATTTTAACAGTTAATCTTGAATTAGATCTCAGTTTCAAAGCCCTACCGAATGTATCTTCAAAAACTCCTAGAATGCAACTAAATGAGAAAAGAAACCATTCCTTTTCAATGAACAACTAACTAAAGAAAATTGAGAAGTTCATTTTAAAACAAGCAAAGCAACAAGTACGAAAATGCAAGAATGGTAATTTTCATCATTTCTCAAACAAACCAATCAAGATGAAAGATTTATGCTTCTATCTTTCACTTAACTTACAAGCAATCTAATTAAGAAAATGAAAAATACATCGTTTTCATTTCAACTTCTAAATGTCAATAATTTACTAATGCAAAAGATTGTTCTCATTTCCTAATGCAAAATGAATGCAACAGTTTGTTCTTTCAAATGGATGACAAGCAACCAAATGAAAAACTCAAAACAATGCTAGTTTTAAGCCCTTTTAGAATGAAATCATTCAATAAGTAAAGAGAAACATTCCACTCTAAAATGAATCAAAGACTTAAAACAAAGAATATGTTTCTTTTTGCAACAATTTGAAAGCTTTCTAACTGATCGAGAAGCAATGTGATCTATGCCAAAGTGATGGAAGGAAACCAAACAAACAAGACTCGAAAGTTTTGGTAACCAAACGTCACATACAAATCAGGAAGATGAAAGAACAATCAATAAGGAAAAAACCTCAAACAAAGCAAGGGATCATCTCAAACATAGCTCAAAGGTCCAAATGAACAAGCAACCCAAGAAAAATTTAATGCTTCATGAAACCCTAAGGTGAACAAGTCATACAGTTCAAAAGGAGAAGTTTCAAGGGAATGAAACCCGGAGTCAAATATTCTAGCAATCAACAATTTGACACACAATAAATAGGCAGAAGACACGCTCAAAAGGATAGGACACACTAGCCAATCAGTAAACAAAACTTCAAAAGTGAAACCTACAGGAATCTTCACGAGCGAAAAACTGACAACATGCACCGACAATGAAACGTCACACCTCCCTAACTAGCCACTTTGCGAACACAGCTCAAAGGTCCAAATGAACAAGCAACCCAAGAAAAATTTAATGCTTCATGAAACCCTAAGGTGAACAAGTCACACAGTTCAAAAGGAGAAGTTTCAAGGGAATGAAACCCGGAGTCAAATATTCTAGCAATCAACAATTTGACACACAATAAATAGGCAGAAGACAAGCTCAAAAGGATAGGACACACTGGCCAATCAGTAAACAAAACTTCAAAATTGAAACCTACAGGAATCTTCACGAGCGTAAAACTGACAACATGCACTGACAATGAAACGTCGCACCTCCCTAACTAGCCACTTTGCGACGTCGTCACAGAAGTACACCAGTTAACAATGCCGAGCCGATTTCAAAGCTCTTCGCGACTGTGAGGTGATTTAATCGCGCCAAATAGTAAAAGGTGCAACTAATTAGATAGCACAAGCGCGACTATCATAAAATAAACGGTGACAACCCTAAATCAAAGGAAAAATTTTTAATTTAGTTGAGAAAAGGCCAGAACTATCACTTATGATAGAGGGAAGACTACCAGGAGTAGTCAAACAACCCACAATATGGAGAATTCAACTCAAAAAGTAAAGGAGACAATAAAAAAGGAAAGAAAAATGAAATCAAGAGACAAAAGACAAAGGTCCCCAGTATGGTTTCCAACTTGTGATGCAGGAAAATTCCCTCTGCGAATAGAGGCAACCCCTCTAGCCCTAGAGTGGGTCTAGTCACAGCAAAGACAATACCAAATCGAATTTCCTTAAATAGCTGATGTCATGAAGGCCTACCTTCAAATCATCGTTTGATGAATTCCCTATTGTGTTGCTCCAGCTCTCGTTCTTCTAATCACTTGTACTTGAAAACAACATACAGAGAACAACAATGAACATAATAGAGTACGACAAAAACGATATACTTAAAGAGTCAAGGAGCTTCAAGCTATCAATATGCAATTCGACATAAGATATAGGAAATAAGCTATTGATTTGTATTAATATAAACTGAAGTAAAACTTACAAGCAAGCCTTGACGCCACAAGTCTCCTTGAAGGGTCATGTTAGCATGTCTCCGTAAGCATTCACTCATGAACTGTCTCCCAAAAGGATGAATAACTCTCTCTCCTACACAACAGTTTGATGCTAGAACACTCTCACAATCAATCCAACTCCACTCAAAACTATCCCAAGCTAAGTTACATAAGAGGCTACTTCCAAACTCTAGCAAAACTCTCTACCTCCACTAACTGAACTCTTGAACTCTGAAGCTAGCTGATCTCAACCATGGAGGAGGTATTTATAGGAGGAGGAGATTCCATAAGAGATGGGAGAAAGAGATTATCCCTTTGGGAAGTTGCACAAAAGGGGGAATAACCATCCCAAAGGAGAGAGGCGAGCTCATCTAATCCAACAACCAACCCTAGGACCGCCCATGAAGCTGTTACACTTCAAAGCTTCAACAATTTGTTTAAAAAACTTGCCAAAAGTAGCTCGTCATGAGTGCAACACATAGACAGAGTGACGACTTCGCTAGGGATAGTTCAATCTTGGCCATCTTCATGGGTGGAACAACTGCTGACCCGACGACTCAAAAACATAGGTAAAAGAGGGTCTGCTCCAGAAGTCATAAACTGAGTTATTCTTCCTGAGATGACAAGGAGGACATTGACACATAATTTGAAACATGACACGAGGCAGATGTCAATAACATGGACCGACAATGTCCGGGATTAGGGAATGTGCGGTCGGTGACAAATTACTGTGTAACAAGCATCAACATTATTGTTCAATTAGTAGTCCAACATTTAGATCATTATAGAAGAGACATGAAAGAATGAATTGTGGACCAGTGCCAACTGTCATGATCAACTATGGATGGATCGATGAATGGTCATGGCGTCAATTGAACCAATGCTTGAAGAATTCATACCATTTTGTTGCATCAATTTTTTTTGTTGATTGCCATTGTTCCCTTAGTTGTGCTTCAGGGGGAAAATTTGTTGACAATGAAGACTATTGATTCTCGCTCCTCCCACAGTTTTGTTTTAGGGGGGACTAATTAGATTGTGACATATATTGTTGTCATTGCTTTGTGTTTGGTCAATGTGATGGTGACAGTGTTCATACAACTTCAGGAGTGTTGTTGTACAACATTTCCCATATTTACAGGCATCATTGTTTGTTTGTTGGTTGATGGTGTTGCTTCTATTTGAAGCCTTTATCTTGGCTCCTTACTGACACCTAGTTTCTTTGAAGCTTTTTTTGGAGAAGTTGACAGTGTTTTCCACCCTTGTGCCTCTGCAACAATCCTACTTCAGAGATCGATCATTGAGGTTTTGCAACTCTCATATTCAAAGTTTTGGTACTTCATCATTTTGTACTTCTTGATTGGAGCAAGCCTATGTTCTTTCCATTCAATGGATTGGTATGGGGATCTACAATTTCAGCTCCATGATAATGTGATCACTAGCATCTTTCTCTCTTTTGTGGGGGAGGAGGGCGGGGGGGGAGGTTTCCTATGGGTTTTTTCTATCTTTCTCTGCTTCTGAGAGTTTGTACATGGTACCTAATCAAACCTTGTTGTTAGGACCCATTCTTTGTTTTCTTTCTTCTTTTGTTACTCCCTTTGTTTTTCTTAAAGGGGGTGTTGGATTGTCTTTTCCAATGTTTCATTTCCATATGAGCTAGTTTGGTGAGTTGTAAACTCACATAGGGACTTGCATCTATCCAGTTGTCGTAGTTATCCTTAACCGACATTGGGCTTCCTCCATTGCTATATAATGGAGATCTTCTATGTACTTTTACAACAAGCTTGTGATTAATAAAATACTCTTTCAATGAATACATCATCATCATGATCGATCAATGTCATCATCAGGATCAAGATGATGATCATCATTTGGGATGCTTGTGCAATCTTCACATTGATATTGTGGCATTGATATCAATAATTCTAGAAGTCTAAACATTGTGAAATCATTGAGATTGTCTCAAAAATATCAGTCAGTTATTAAAATTTAAATTCCTCTCAACATGGATTGAAAGATAAATGTTTGGTGATCGATATTACAATGTGTATTGGTGTTCCACCATGGGAAGTTCCAAACAGTGCATACTCTTGGTTCATTGTGGATCTTATCCAAAAAACAACTGGCCAACCCAGTCGTTTTGTCTCCTGCAGTTAACAAGGTCTTCATGTGCATGATATTGACTTGTGCACTTGAGTCTCTAATGTGGAATTGAAATCCATGTCGGAATAATTCAGACAGAGCCAATGTTGTGAAGCAGAGGAGATATGGGGTTGGGGTTTGCAATAAAACATTAATGTGGAGGATGATTGATATTTCACAAAAGAGTTTGGCAGATGTGGTTCAATTGTTAGATGGGGAGGTTTGGTCGTCTAATCCCAGACAAAACTATGTATAACTGAGAACTGCTCCAAACACCATTTCTCCAGTTGGAAAAAAATATTAATGTTCCACAAAACAATAATATTTTTAAAAAATATTTTATAATTACTGATAATTTAATTAAATTTTATAATTATAAGATAAGTATAAATACTATGCGTCTTATAATTATTATATCATTAATGGAAAAAATTATTACAAAATCACAAGATTATCTAAGTTAGGTTTTCTATTATTAGAACAACAAAAGCTATGATCATTTTTAACTAATGATTAATTTCTGATATCGTATCAAATAACTTTTTCTAAATACACTAAAATAATTTTTAGATTTTATATTGAGTAAAAATACGTATTTTCACAATTTTAATTTAATTATTATTAACTATTAAGTGGAAGGTAGAGATTTAAACTTTATGGAATATTTATTATAGTTTTTATCTAAGTTAGTTATATATTTTTAATTAATTTATCTCAAATTAATTAAATTGAAGAAAATGTCATATTAGCACATGCCATATTTGGTATTGGCAAATGGTATTGTAAAATGAGATATTTACAAGTTAAAATTTCTATGATAAAGTGGTGGTGAATCTCCATGGTTAAGAATATTGTTACATGTTTTTTAAAATGTATATATGTTTAACTAATATACTAATTATTTTATAAATAATAATAATAATAATTTAAAATAATGTTATGATTTAGTTAATTTTTAAGATTTTCTTTTTTAATTTGTGTAATATGAGATGTACCGTGAGGTATGTTTATGAATAGATTGACATTTATAGATATTTGCTAGCTATTTAATTTATATAATTGTATTAGTTTTTTATAATAATTATAATTCAAAAAAATTTCAATATATAAAATACCATCTAAAAATTAAGAAATTTCTTCGCAAAATTTCAAATCCAAAAATTAATATTTTAGACCACCCTCTAAATGTCTCCAAATTCAAAATCAAATCACTGAAAAAGACTTGCCTTAGAATGGGTTTTTAAAGCCAATTCCAAATTTTCAATCCCAAATTTTCCCCATATATTATTAATAGGGTATTCCATCTTGGGTTATTATATTACGTAATTAAAGACATTTTGGAAGAAACAAGTTTCGTTTGTTAGAATAATTATCGCAATTTCTTTATTGATTTTTATAAACAATTAGGAATTCTAAAAAATTTATAATATAGATTTAATCTTATTAAAATGCTGTTATTATCACATTTAGGAAAATTAATTAGCCTACAATCGAAAATAAAAGAGCAATAAGGGTATAGATTTAATCTTAATAAAACGTTACTATCAAATTTAGGAAAATTAATTAGCCTAACATTATGTATGAGAACAGAAAAATAAAAATGCCTAATTTATACATCAGTTCATCAGAAAAATAAAAGAGGCTAATTTACACATCGGTTTATTGATGAAGTAGTAGCAATAAGGGTCGGGTCTTCTTCAAAATGGCTTCCACCTCGACTGAATAGTTTTAAAAATATATATATTTGGCAATCAAGTCCAGGTAAGGATGGGGAGATACTAAAACTAATATCGTACTTTCCAAAGTCTATTAATAATGAGGACAATCATGTACATTGCAATGTTGTGACAAGAGAGAAGCTCCTAGGTATATTTAACTAGATCTCATCTAAAAGGGACAATTTTCCAAGCGGGAATACATAGATAACAAAATTCTTTAAGGATTATTTTGATGTCTCGCTAAATGATCTACTCTAGGTGCTTGAGGAATTTCAATGGACTTTTAAAATGCTAAATGGCATATTCCATGCATTTATTTCAAAAGTGTATTCCCTATTTCTTTTCATGATTCCAAACCGATTGCATTATGAAACAATTTGTACAAGATTATTCTAGAGAAATTGTAATTAGGATAAAACTAATCCCATCTAAAGTTATTCTAAAAACACAGCTTACCTTCCTTGAAAAGAGACTAAGAGAATGTAACCAATGAGAACAATTAGATTCCCAGATGAGGTAATTAAGGTCAACCTATAAAATGTCTACTACCAAGTTCCTATACTTCACAAATAGAGAGTTAGCGAATCTACAAACCTAAGTAGGGATGCTAGTGACAAAAGTCCCAAAAATCTATCTCTAACGATGAACAAATATGAACAAACATAAATCATAACTTAAAGGAATGGCATTATGTCCATCAAAAGTTACTTGTCTTCCTCTCACTTGAATGAAAATGAACCATCCATAATCCCATTTGGATCATGGTGAATTAAAACTAAGGCTTTAGTGACTCTTATCCCCACATCCTTAAACATGTTATGAGGGGACATCAGATCTCATCGAGTTTATTTCTTTGTGTTGGTGGATGGACTTGTAAGGACATATAAGAATCTTCTTGGATAAAGGAAACCATGCCAATGGTTTCACTAATATCATTTATGTATCATTTAGGAAAATATTTTGCGTTGTTTCTGGGCTGAGTGGCCCAGGCTGGCTAGCCAACTCTGCACAATTGTCCAGAGTAGTGTTGTTGGCCAACTCTGCACATTTCTGGAGAGAAGTGTCGGATGGCTTGCTCTTCGCAATTTTGGAGAGAAGTGTCAGTTGGCATGTTGTGCGCAATTCTGGAGAGGAGTGTCAGCTGGCCTTTTCAGCACAATTTTTGAGTGTAGGGCAGTTGTTGGGCTACTTTACGCAATTCCTGAAGGGAAGACAAAATGCCCTCCATGATTGCGTGGTTTTTCCCGACAGCCCATTAACCGGATGTGAACCAAGTGTCAGGTCAACTCGTAAGTGAGGGAACACAAGCTGGCTAGGCAAGACTGGGGCACTACCTCCCAGGATTGCATAGAGCACAGCTGGGAGCTAGTGTGAGCAACCTCTGCACAATTTCTGGAGGCAAGGCAGAGCCTTGATTGCTAGGAATGTGTAGAGCATCCTAGGAGAAACAAGATTCGGGCCAAGACAACCAGATCTATTGAATGGCACCTGAAAATGTGAAGGACTAAATGTGTGTGCAAAGTTGGTGCATATCTGAGTGGATATACATGCATGCAATTCAGGCAAGTGCAAAAATAAGTCAAACCACAAAACCATGAAGCACATGAAGAGAGTCGCAGCAACGACTGTTAGTGTAGAAACAATGTTATGCATGCAACACTAAGGAAAGGAAATGCAAAACTCGAAACACGTCTACAAGTTAAAACACATTACGCTAGTGGTTGTTCAATAAAACAAGGGAAGCAACACCCATACAAGCCAAAAAAATAAAAAATAATAAATATATATATATATATATATATATGTTAAAAGACATGAAAAGAAAAACTTACCCGGAAAAGTTGCACCGATTGTGCCGAAGGTTCCTAGGTGTCATTTTAAGGTTCCTAGGTGTCGTTTATATAGATTTGGAAAACTTAGGGTTTATGATTCACATGCCACAAATCTAGGAAAAAGTGACACTTGGCAGGGAGTTTCTAAAATCGACTTTGCATGTAACTCCCACTGCTAAAAATAGATCCCTAAAATCTAGGGATTCTTTTCCATTTTTTTCTTTTTCAAGAAAAGTTGCCTGACATGCAAGGACAATAAGTGAGGAAAATATTTTGCGTTGTTTCTAGGCTGAGTGGCCCTAGCTAGCTGGCCAACTCTGTGCAATTTTCCATAGTAGTGTTGTTGGCCAACTCTACGCATTCCTGAAGAGTTGTGCTAAATGGCCTGCTCTTTGCAATTCCGGAGAGCATTTTCGGTTGGTCTACTCTGCGCAATTCTGGAGAGGAGCGCCGACTGGCCTGCTCTGCGCAATTTTTGAGTGTAGGGCAGTTGTTGGGCTGTTTTACGAAATTCCTAAGGGGAACACAGATTACCCTCCAGGATTGTGCGATTTTTCCTAACAACCCAATGACCGGATGTGAACCAAGTGTTGGGTCAACTTGTGGTTGGTCGATGGAAAAAGTGAGAAAACACAAGCTATTAAGCGATGGATAAAATCAAATAAACACAAGTGTATGATTAGTGTAAGATAGTTGCTATGATTTCGAGGAGGGAGGCTCCAGAACGAAGCGAAGGCAAAATTTTGGAGGGTGGTTGTAGCCGCTACAACAAATTGATTGCATGCTAATTGTATAGGTAATTTTGAGTCCTTGCAACATAGCATAAGCTTGTTCCCTATTATTGAAAAAAACACCAAAAAATCCAAACATAATATATTTGAGTGTTCCATCTAAAATCTATGATGATCCCATTGTACATGCTCCCTTAATCAAATATATTAAACATTTAAAAGACACAAAAGAATATATATTATCAAATTTTTAATATCTTAAAATAAGTAAGTACTTGAAGATATTTTTAATAACATTTTATTCATTGTTTAAAAATTATAATTATAATTTTGATTTTAGAAATATTTTCTAATGTGAAAAAATGTATTATAAGATAATAATTTTTTTTAGAGGAAAGTATAGAGCATTATATTAGTAAAAAAATCTACATAGAGTAGATTTAGAGAATCCATCAGGTTCAGGTGACTGAACCTTGCCTTATGCCCCTGTATGGGAAACTAGAAAGGCTACTGAGAAAAAAAATGGTTTCATTTTGATTCATAGTGTATACAAAAAAGAAAAAATCAACCATTTTGTAGTCATATATGTGTCATGAACCTTCATTTAAGATTAGAAGAGGTGATAACAAAGAACAAAGATAGACAAAACTAGAGAGCAAGATGATTTGATCATGTTGGACATTTGGCTTTGGCTCAAAAGATGTCTTCTAAGCTTGAGTTCCATCAACTTTATCGCCTTCATTCTCCATATCCGGTGTTTCCCTGACAACGAGGTAGCCATAGGTGTTGTGGTTGTGAGGGGAAGGTTGCCTTTTAGCTCCCTGAAAGTTGGTTGTCAGAGGGGTTTGAGAACTGCCCTCCCTAGTCACCAGAAACTCTTGCTCAAGTTTGCCTCTTTCACAATTGTCGCTTACCAAACTGATGGAATGAGAGGGAGATCAAATTTGATGAGAGAGCACATCACGAGGTTGTTGCACTGAAGACCTGTCTGGAGCACTAGAAGAGGTGGAGGATGACACATTGGAAGGGAAATCGACCCCAATACTTTATGAGAGGGGAAAGAGCACAATTATGATATAAGTGGCATAAGCATTGGCTTCAACTACATGGAATTTAGCATGGGTGTGAGTTGGCTCCTAGTGCCAAAGCTACATAACCAAAACATTGCGGATGACCCAAAGCTCATCCCCAATTATTCGCCTCTAGGTCAAAGAGAACCAGGTGGTCATTGCACTAAGGAGAATTGGGAGGGCACCCTCTCCACTTACCACCATGACAAACACAACCACGTTCTCTCACCATGGCTACTTGTAAGAAAACAAGAATTTTGGGGGGGTGACTTTGGATAAAAACAACACTAGGTGTTTGGTATGGCCAACTACTTTAGGCTTCAAAGAGTTGCATTGAGGAATGAGGAGAATGTTGATGGAGTAGAGGAATTAACATGGAAGGGATCATTAAGTGGCATGTGAGGTTGGACAGGAGAAGAACCATCAAGATGGTGTAGGTGAGGAGGGTGAAATCAATCTTCTAAGCTAGAACGTTGTTCGTGTGCATAAGATCATATGAATCCCTTTCACATCGTTGCCAAATGGTAACTAGAGTCATATTTGAATTGAATGCATTAATGAGCAACGAATAGAAAATGAAAACATAGAAGTGATTATAAGATAATATTATTAGCCATTATCCACATTTATAATTTTCAAAACAATCCATCTTATCTAAAATAATTAGATAACTTATTTCCATACTTGCAAAAACATAGAAGTGATCATAAGATAATATTATTAACCATTATCCACATTTATAATTTTCAAAAAAATCTATCTTATCTAAAATAATTAGATAATTTATTTCCATACTTACAAAATAAATCAACTCTTAAAAAACAAAACTTATTTTAAAATCTGGTATTATTATCTCAATGATACCCACTATTTACTATAATCCATCAATTTTATAAATTAATATAAAACAAAAAAAAAAAAAATTAGAAAACTTACTGCCATATACAGAAAAAAGAAAACAATTCCTTAAAAATAAAACATATTTTAAAATTTCACCTTTATATCTCAACCATACCCACTATTCCCTAGAATCCCATAGATTTTATAAATTAATATAAAACAAACCTAGAAAATATTAATTTAATATAAAAGAAATAAAAAAATATTGATCAACGAAAGGTAACTATTTTTGGAGACGATTTATCCCAAATCCAATGGTTAAAATTGCAATACTCCATCTATAATTTCACAAACTCGACTACTATTATCTAACCATAATTCATGATTGCTGGATTGATGGAGATTGCCAAAATTACATTTAAGGCCAACACGTTGATTAGAACGTAGAATTTTGTGTTCATTAAATTGGAAATGAAACACCATGAGCTCAAACTCGCATAACAATAACAGTACTTGCTTGCATTAAGGTAACGACTGATATATATTATTTCTTCGTAGGGCCGCCCAAATTTGATCGGCCCTATTCACTCTTCAAACAAGTAAAAAAACGGATTTTACTTCACGTGTTTTTCATGTGAGCAGATTTTATATATATATATATTATTATTATTATTATTATTATTGGAATGTAAAGTAATAATACAGGTAGAACTAATAAAAGTTTTGCGGGTATTTTAAATAACGAGTAAAAGCCATATAAATTTTGTAGAATATAAAATTATATAGGTTTCTAAGTTTTTTAGATTGATATGATGTATTTTAATGTTCCTTTTTAAGACTATTTAGGACTTTAGGTCCATTAAGTATTTCTATAAACCTTTATAGATTATGGATTTATATTTTTTATATCACATTTTATCCATTATTATATGGGTGGATAGTCAAATTATGTTAGCACAATTGGGTTTGAAGAGTTTAATTTTGTAAGAAAGTAAAGATTTGAAATTTATGACAGTAGAGAGGAAAAACAAAAAATTATAGTTATGTTGAGTGTTTGTGTGGCCCACCCAAGGTGTGGTACTGAATTTTTTTGATGGCTCAATGCCTTTGGGTAATGGTTTTTTAGACCACAAGTTAATATTCCAAGCCACCAAGTGGGAAATGTGGCCACCAAGGTGCGAAATGGGCTCTAACTCTGACCATGATTGAACAATTTTGAATCATTGGTGGTCTCGAGCTCCGGTCCATAGTTTTAACGATTGCCCTTTGTATGCCTTGGGATCAATGCTAAACTTTGTCCCAGTGTATGAAAGCAAAGCCAAAACACTCCAAAAAAACTTGTCAACTTGTATATATTATACGTATGCTTGTCACTGAAATATCATGTGATTTAACAAGTGCTACATAGTAGCTAGTGCCTGCCACTTAGTTTAAATGTAATTAACTTAAAGTATGAATATTAAATTTAAGTTAATATTAAGGTTCAGAATTGGGTCAATTTAGATTTGAGTGATCGGTAAATTGAAGTATTTGGTTATTAAATAATTACACATTATTTACCTTGTTTGCGTGTTTGACCAAAGTAATAGGTGGTCAGCTTATTACCAAATTCCTAATACTTAGGCTTTAAAGAATGTGATCATGCAATCTACAAAAATAATGTACAACATTTTTTTAATGAAATTTTATTTGCAATATGGTCATAGACTTTAAAACCATATTGGAAATGTTTTCTAGAAAGTGATCGTGCAATTTTGTTTTATACTTTGTTGTATGACATTTTCTCAGTTTAGAAAAAGTTGCGTTCCATTTTATTTTATTTGATGATATAAAATTTAATTTTATAAAATTTTAGTATTATAAATAATAAATTGTTAAATTGGTTGTAATAAATGTCTAATTTGGTCCAACTATGGAACTTTACCTACCTAGGGCTTGACCCACTACTAAGTGTTCTAGAGAAACACAATCTATGGCTTAGTGGAATGTATGAGGTTTGCAACTAATTGGTGTTAAATTCAAAAGAAATTTACCATAAGTATGTAATTAAACACTAAATGTTACTTATATTTTTATGTATACCTACTATGTATTTCTTCCGTGGATTACTTATGTCTAATGTTAAATATATCTTATGTATTTCACTATGTCTAATTCCATATGTGTTACTATGCTTAGATGTTATTGTATAATATGTGGACTTGTGATTGATTGCAATACATGGCTGATGCCAAATGTACCCACTTCTCCATAAACATGGTGGCCTGATTCATAATTTTTTTATCAATTACCCTATCTCTCCTTCAAACTCATTGTGTGAGAGTTCCACAATTCTCTTTGAAACACAACTATGGATCAAACTTTTCTCATTTGATCGACACTGTCATTTCAAAGACAAGCAAACTATGTTCTTTATCAAATATGCACAAAACCTTAAATTTGTAGCCTTATCTCTCATGCACTAAATTATGTTAGGTCATATGGCTAAGGGCTAGAATCAAGGGCTAACTCAAAAGGAACTTAACTCTTTTGGCTTGGAATGTCAAACTTTCCCCATTATAACTAAACTTGTTCAAACCCCAAATTAATTTCACATATCTAGAGGTGATAGCGTGCCCCCATATATGCTTGTAGCTAGATACCTTATAAGCCTAGATCTCTTCCTATCCTAGATAATTGTGTTAAGTCTTAGATGGTGTCCACACCAAATACAATATAACTTGGATAAATTAGACTTCGACCCAGGATCCAAGTAATATGCCCCTCTTCCTTGCTTCACCCTTGTTTGGATTACTGGATATGATATGAGTTGAATAACACTTGATTTGGGATCCAAACCTCACTTCACTTCCCCTTTAGTTGAACCACCAGACACTCCATTTAACTAGATAAATTTTATGCATGGTTTCCAAGGGTTAATTCTCCTCAATGTTTATGTTGAGTCTTTAATTTAGGGATCGAGAGTTTTGACCCCTTACTTCACTTTAAACTCACTTGATAGTTGAATAATCCATGAGACTTTATACACTTTGGGAAATTGTTGTGGGTACACTCCTATTTGAATCCAAATTCAGTTATAGTCCATTGCTTGCACTATAATTTAACCCAAATATGTTACCAGTCAGATTGACACACTTCCCCCAATAAAACGATTCATGTCTCCATCTATTAATAGATCTAGTATATAAATGGATGTGCTCTAAATCTAACCTTTATAAACTTATACTCCATGTATGTTGTGAAGGTAAATCCCCTCTCTGGACAGAGGTGATCCCTCTAGCCCAATGAGTGGGCCTAGCAACAAACTGAGCAAACTAACATACACTTTCATAGCTTATGTTTAACAAATACATAGAGAGAGCGAGTGGCCTACCTCGCTTTGATGTTAATCACTCAATCCTTTTTAAGATGTCTTTGATTCTTTTTCTCCAGGCCTCACTCCTTACTTGTTCTTTACATCTGAGTACCTGCAAGGAAGATCAAAGATCTATGCAAGATACAAGAGCATATATGGCATACATCAAACATAAACTACTTAATATATCAATGAGTATTAAGCTAAAAGCATAAACATTTACACAATTATTGAAAATGAATTTCAGATGTATATATTAATAAGCTAAAAAGGGAAGCATACAACCTATGCCTTGATGTTGGAGACCTCCTTTTGGTGGATGTCCAAGTCCAAGAAAAGACTCTTCAAGCACTCCTTCTCCAAGTTAGAATGGGTAGCATGTAAGCATAATCTCATCATAGGGATGCAACAATCAATGACCAACCATTTGGGGATGGAAGGGAGTTGATTTATATGAAGGGAGAGGGAGTTAGGGATCCACAAAAGAGGGAGGAAGGTCCATATATCAAGGAGAAAGGCCATGATGATAAGATGAAGAGGTCCAAATGGGAGAGCTCGACCATATCAACAGCAACCAATATCCATCTCGATATTCTCGAAGTTTCTAATGCACGAAGCTTCTCCTCTAGTTTGGGAAAACCTACTAGAAGAGGTTCAACGTGTGTTTTGATATCAAAACCCACTTTGTCATTGCTAGGGTAGAACAATGCAACTTGTCATCTGCATGGACAGGCAGTGTAGCAAAACTTGTTGGCCCTAAAAAATGGGTTTTTAGTTAACCCTCTTCATAATCAACTCATTGTAGTTTTCCTTTGATTCTTTAGGGGGGTTTTGATCTGTATATCCCGATGGATATGCTGCATAGTTTTCAATGGTTTGGCCCTTCTGGATATGGAACAGGAAGTGAACAGGAGGTGTGACAAAATATTATGTAATAGATGCCCCCTAAAGCATGAAGGAAAAACAAGGAGTGATGGTTGACATGCTTTATAAGTTAGTCCAAGGACTAGAACAACACTGTTAGGAGACTTGTAAATCAAGCATATACATATATGACATCTCTAATGATACATGAATAGGCATCTAATAATACATGAATCCATGGTATGGATGCAACCATCCGAATAGAAGGGATCATGTGTATGGATCCACAGTATGGTCACAACCATCTCAATAGAAATGATAATGAATATGGACCCAAAGTATGGTCACAACCATCCGTCCAAAGGAAACATGTGTACAATCATAAATAACTCATAACTCCATGCAACCTGGATTTTATCACACATAAACCAGGGTCTTGCACTCTATCTCGACCCAACCAATGTACGAATTCTAACATGCAAATAGATGTGTCGAAGTCTAACATGATAAAAAACCACCTGATTACTGGTCAATGATGTAAAACATTAACAGGCATGAGAGAAACCACTAATAATGACAATGGCTCTTACGGTACAATCAGCACAATCCACAAATGTGAATAATGAAGTTGAAGTCAAACACCCGTGGAATCATCCGATCGAAGTTCAATGATGTAAACATGTCGTCAAATGTGAAGAACTTGCCATTGAGGCATGCAAGCTCTAAGGTACTAGAAGGGAGTTTCTAAATCATCTTCCCAGATAATGAGCTAAAGTCGACAGTCAATTCAAATATATTTCCCTTAGGCTCTTATGATGTCCTCATAGGTATGTATTAGCTAGAAAGCCATAAAGCACTTGTTAATTGTCTTGAGAAAATAGTCCTTAGTGTGACAGATAATGGTGAAACTCAATTTATAAGTGGCATAATGAGGCCAATTTTGATACATTAAATATAATCATTATAGTTGAATAATGTGGCTAGGAAAGTGTTTTAACTCTTTCCCATTAAAGTAGAAAATCAGTCACTCGACAAGTTAGTTAATTCATTAGAAGAAATAGAGCTGGTGAGAAATTTCTAGTATGTATTTTTGGACGAGTTCCCTAGAATACCTCCCAAGAGGTAGATAGATTTCTCCATAGAAATGGTGCCAAAAGAAGCACCGATATCGAGAGCCCCTTACTAAATGATAGTACCGAAACTCATGGAATTAAAAATTCTATTATATGAATTATTGAGTAAAGGGTATATTAGACCCAATGTCTCCCCATGGGGTGCAACGATCCTTTTTGTTAAGAAGAAAGATGGAACATTCAAGTTGTGCATTGACTATCACCAGTTAAATAAGTCAACAGTTAAAAATAAATACCTTTTACCCCGCATTGATGAATTTTTTATCAAGTTAACAGAGAATGTGTGTTCTTAACTCTTTTGGCTTGGAATGTCAAACTTATATTTTTATGTATACCTACTATGTATTTCTTCTGTGGATTACTTATGTCTAATGTTAAATATATCTTATGTATTTCACTATGTCTAATGCCATATGTGTTACTATGCTTAGATGTTATCGTATAATATGTGGACTTGTGATTGATTGCAATACATGGCTGATGCCAAATGTACCCACTTCTCCATAAACATGGTGGCCTGATTCATAATTTTTTTATTAATTACCCTATCTCTCCTTCAAACTCATTGTGTGAGAGTTCCACAATTCTCTTTGAAACACAACTATGGATCAACCTTTTCTTATTTGATCGACACTGTCATTTCAAAGACAAGCAAACTATGTTCTTTATCAAATATGCACAAAACCTTAAATTTGTAGCCTTATCTCTCATGCACTGAATTATGTCAGGTCATATGTCTAAGGGCTAGAATCAAGGGCTGACTCAAAAGGAACTTAACTCTTTTGGCTTGGAATGTCAAACTTTCCCCATTATAACTAAACTTGTTCAAACCCCAAATTAATTTCACATATCTAGAGGTGATAGCGTGCCCCCATATATGCTTGTAGCTAGATACCTTATAGGCCTAGATCTCTTCCTATCCTAGATAATTGTGTTAAGTCTTAGATGGTGTCCATGCCAAATACAATATAACTTGGATAAATTAGACTTTGGCCCAGGATCCAAGTAATATGCCCCTCTTCCTTGCTTCACTCTTGTTTGGATTACTGGATATGATATGAGTTGAATAACACTTGATTTGGGATCCAAACCTCACTTCACTTCCCCTTTAGTTGAACCACCAGACACTCCATTTAACTAGATAAACTTTATGCATGGTTTCCAAGGGTTATATTTCCTCAATGTTTATGTTGAGTATTTAATCTAGGGATCGAGAGTTCTGACCCCTTACTTCACTTTAAACTCACTTGATAGTTGAATAATCCATGAGACTTTATACACTTTGGGAAATGTTTGTGGGTACACCCCTATTTGAATCCAAATTCAGTTATAGTCCATTGCTTGCACTATAATTCAACCCAAATATGTTATCAGTCAGATTGACACACTTCCCTAAGTGTCGATTGCCAGAGGAGTCTAAGGAATGCCATCCCTAGTCACCATAAACTCCTGCTCAAGTTTGCCTCTTTCACGACTGTCGCTTGCAAAATTGATAGAACGAGAGGGGGATCAGATTTGATGAGAGAGCACATCACGAGGTTCCTGCTTTGAAGACCTGTCTGGAGCAATGGAAGAGGTTGAGGATGATACATTGGAAGGGAAATCAACCCCAATTCTTTGCGAGAGGTGAAAGAACACGGTTATGATATAACTGGCATAAGTGTTGGCTCCAACCACATGGCATTCAACATGGGTGTGAGTTGGCTCCTAGTGCCAAAGCTACCTCACCGGAACATTGTGGATGGCCCATAGCTCATCCCCAATTCTTCGCCTCTCGACAACTTCTATGGTGGAAAAACTTCATCTAATATGTTCTAGAATGTCTAGGTCGAAGAGAACCAGGTGGTCATTGCACCAAGGAGAATTGGGAGGGCACCCTCTCCACCTGCCAACATGATGAACACAACCACGTTCTCTCACTATGGCTACTTGTAGGAAAACAAGAATTTTTGGGGGGTGACTTTGGATAACAACAACAGTGGGAGCTTGGTATGGCCAACTACTTTAGGCTTCAAAGAGGTGCATTGAGGAATGAGGAGAATGTTGATGTAGAGGAATTAACATGGAAGGGATCATTAAGTGGTATGTGAGGTTAGACAGGAGAAGAACCATCAAGATGGTGTAGGTGAGGAGGGTGAAATCAATCTTCTAAGCAAGAATGTTGCTCATGTGCATACGATCATATGAATCCCTTTCACATTGTTGCCAGATGGTGACTCGAGTCATGTTTGAATTAAATGCATTAATGAGCAACGTATGGAAAATGAAGACATGGATCCAAGTGATTATAACATAATATTAGTAACCGTTATCCACATCTATAATTTTCAAAGAAATCCATCATATCTAAAATAAATAACTTATTTGGATACATAAAAAAATCAACTCTTAAAAAAGAAAACTCATTTTAAAATCTCATATTATTATCTCAACCATACCCACTATTCTCTAGAATCCTATCCATTTTATAAATTAATATAAAACAAAAACAAAAAATATTGATTTAATATAAAAGAAATAAAAAAATATTGATCAACTAAAGGAAACTATTTTTGGAGACTATTTATCCCAAATCCAATGGTTAAAATTGCAATACTCTTTTATTTATAATTTCACAAACTCAACGCTATTATTGAGGGGAGAGTCTCATTTTATAGCTCAGTATGATGTGTAAAGTTGTCCGTAACTCATCATAAAAAAAAATTGAAATTGAAAAAATTAAATCCCTTTCCACTTACGTTAGATCCATATTTAAAATAGATCTATTACGTTAGATCCATATTTAAAATAGATCTATGATAATCTAACCATAATATTATCAACCATAATTCATTTTAATTCATGACTGATGAATTGATAGAGTATTATGGTAGTATTATCTGACCATAATTCATGACTGATGAATTGATAGAGTATTATCTAACCATAATTCATGACTGATGAATTGATAGGGAGTACCCAAATTACATTCATGGCCAACACATTGCTCAGAACGTAGAAATTTGTGTTCATTATATTCGAAATGAAACACCATGAACTCAAGCATACACATGGTACACACAAACTCGCATAACGATAACAGTAATGGCAGTACATGCTTGGATTGAGCTACTGACTGATATATATTATTTCTTCGTAGGGTCGCCCAAATTTGGTTTGAGCCCTATTCACTCTTCAAACAAGGAAAAGATCATTGAAACCTACTCTGCAATCTGAGAACCAGTGATATATTACATACTACAACAAAGGGTGGAATGATCCTTCCTTTTATTACGAAGTACAGAGAAGAAGACTTACAATTAGAGGCTACAAAAATCTGTCATGGAAAATAAGAGACTAAATAACATATGATGACAGTGTTAGACAGTTTTAGCCATGCACTGTCCCATTACATTTAACAGGAGGAGGAGCAGCAGCAGCAGGACTAGGAGGAGGTTCAGTAATACGAGGACGTGGTGGAGAGTCAGAGTGAAATGTAAAGCAAGACTTGATGTTGTGGAGAATTGAAGATACTATGGCTGCCTTCACTTGCCCTCTCTTGGGAATGTTCCTTTCCTCAGAACAAGCCATGTGTATGTGCCCTCTCTTGGGATCCATCATAAACTCTGTCCAGCTACTGTATCAAAACAAAGCCAAAACACAGGGAAAAGAGCTTGTCGACATGAATATATAAGCTTAACTTTGAAATATTATATGATTTAATAAGAGGGCTAGTCAAAAAGCTTTATAAATTAGTTGGTTGGCTAAAGTTAACAAATAATTTATTAAACTCTGGACTGAACTTTATCGCTGTAGACTTGTCGTTCTATGCTATCCATTCCAGGTATGAATGAAAATGAAAATAGATGAAGTGCGTATTGGCATGAGATTATGGAAATGGAAAAAGCAGTTGAAGAAGGGAATGAGGTAAGTTCACCATCCGTGTGCTCAACAATTCCTTTCCTTTGGATTCGGTCATGGATTTTCCTACTTCCATTCCTGACCACATTTTATTTCGTTGAAAGAGAATCTATTATTCAATAATATTGAAATGCCGACTACACAGGAAAATGGGAAAACATAACGCAATTTTGATAGCGATGGGAGAGAGATAAACCAGATACGTTGATATCCAAAAAGCAGGGAGAAGAAAACACAATGTCGATTCAAAAAATATAAAAGGAAATAAAGAAAAAGAAGATAGTTCTATGTTACCCAAGTTTCCAAATTTCTATGCTCTTACATTACACCTCGTATTTGTACTTTATTCAAAAGAACAAAGACAATAGTTATACCCTATTGTTGAAAGTGATGCAAGTCAAGCACTCTGCGTGAAGTTAAGGAAGGTGTGCTTGTTTGATATGGCGTGCGTGAAGTTAAATTACGTGTGCTTTTTGATAAGGCATGATTTGTTACTTTAACACTGTTTTAAAAAAAATATTAGAAAAAAATAATAATTTTATAATTAAACAATCATTTAATTAAAATAATGTTAATCATTTAATTAAAATAATGTTAATTCAACTTAATATTTTATTTCATTGAAATGGGAAAAAATAATATTCAGATATTTTAAAATTAAATAATTATAAATAAAAAAAAATTAAAATAAGTAATAATTATATTGTGTAGTATTTACTGGATTATCCATAGTATCATATTTATCATGTTCTGAACATGGTAGGTTCTTATGTTGAGTCCTAGGATGACCTCAAAAATGTGAATTTTGTTTATTCCTCTCTCTGGGATATGGTTATTATTGAAACTATGAACAACAACAGCGTTGAATATGGGGTGAATACTAATACTAGAAAGAATAATAACAATAACATTAGGATTGAATCAAAACAAATAAATTAAAAACTGCAATAAATAAATATAAAGAATAAAATTAAACTAATATATGTAGGCTTAGTAGGATTTTACTTTTTAGGATTAATTACGTTTATATATACACTGGTCGGAGGATTTTTCTCTCAAAGAATAATATCTACCATTTTTTGGTCCTGATGATGGATCCGCTTTGGGGTTCGAAACGTGAACATGATGAATATGATAATGTGGATAATCCGGTAAATACTACACAAAATAACAACCACAGGAGCTTAAAATCTTACAATAATTACGTTGATAAAAGTTTCTATTAAATATTAAAAAGTAAAAAAAAATGTATTTTTAAATTTATATTTATTTATTTTATTAAATGATATCAAAATAAAATAACAAATAATTCACAAACCCATTGTCAAAAGAAAAAATAATGCAAATCAAGTAATAATATATCTATGTATATAAACCAATATTATAATAAAATCTAAATTTTAAAAATTAATAACATCATATTATAATAAGATAATATTGATCTATATCTAGTGGCACATTTGATTTATCTACATTGATATATTATCGATCTATATTTAGTGGTACATTTGATTTATCTACATTGATAGTTTTTTTTTTTTTTTTTTTTGCCAAATGCACACTTTGGTCGAGCATGAAAATCCAACTGAGGTAGCTCATCATTTTTTAATGAAATGAGATGTGCAGAAGTTTCTACAGCTATTAAGAAGAGAAAAAATGATATTATTTGAATAGCATTAAATTTCAAGTGTTACTATCATATCACCAATTACAAAACATGATCTAATAATATTTTTAAATAAAATTATAACCAATAGCATTAAATATAAACGCTAATATATTTTTTTTGATAAACAAAAAAAATTAATCGTGAAAATTTTAATTTGTAAAATAAAAATTATTTATTCTATTTAACCAAAGCAATAAATGATCAGGCTATTACCAATCTTAAATAATAATTAAAAAACTCTAATTTTATTGGTTGGGTTGGGTAAAGTTGAAAAGCAATTTATTCAAACTCTGGACTGAATTTTATTCCTTTAGTGTTGTCCTTGTACGCTATCCATTCATGGAAAGAATGAAAAGTATATTAGCGTGAGATTATAGAAATGGAAAAAGTGGTTGACGAAGGGAATGAGATAAGCTCAACCTACGTGGGCTAACCAATTTCTTCTCCATCGTATTTTATTTCCTAACCACATTTTATTTCGTTGAAAGATACTTTATTATAAAGTAGCATGGAAATGCGGCCGACAAAGGAGAATATATAATTCAAAGAAGATAAGATGGTATAGGAAAACAAAACGCAATAATTACTAATAGGAATCCAAGAGAATGAAAGAAAGAAGATACAATGATATTACGTAGCCTTAGTTCTTAAGGTAAGAATTATGTGTTGCATTGGAACATATATGAATATTCTACTTTTTCCGTTTTTATTGAAAGCTCTATCTTCGAAACACGAAGGGACCCAACGTTACTTTAGTGGTTTTTATTCCCATAGATTTTGGTTATGTGTTGTTTTTGTAAGTTGAATGTTTATGGGAATATATTAATTTATGGGATTTCTTAATTTACACAATAAATTAATTTAATTATATAAATTAAATGATTTATATCTTACATTATAAGTTTTTAAATCGTTAGTAATTATATTAATTGAAAATTATTATTTTTTTAAATAAAAGAGAAATTTGCCATAATTATGTGATTAAATATGATATATTGTTGTTTTTGGGTGTTGGTGTTTGCCGTGAAAATGAAGACTTGTGAGAGAGATCCAAGTTTCAATTCCTGATGTAATCCATTCTACAAAGAGGAGGATATGTCATAGTCTACATAGGTTATAGTAGTAACACCTAGAAACGACTCTCATAGGCCCCATAGGTTATAGTAGTAACAGCGAGAAACCACTCCCTAACCATATTAGCCCAGTTGTCGATTCCTCTGGATACAAAAAAAATACTAGATGTTGTTTTTATTCTTGTATATACCTACTATGTATGTCTTTTGTGAATTACTTGTGTTTAGCCCTAAATAATTCATATGTAAACCATTACATCTAATGCCATATACATTCATATGTTTATATGTTGTGTCAAATAATCTATGGATTTATGTTTGGTTGTAAGAATGTTTTGAGCATGCTAATTGATACATAATTGAGTGAATTTCATGAGATAATTATGGAATTTTTGACTTATCAATAAACATGTTAGTATGACATTTAAAACATATGGGAATGCTAAGGACTCCTATAGGAATAATTGTATATTTGAGGAGAAATGTTTTGTCATTTTTGTAGTGAAAAGACTTAGAGGCCTTCCTTAAATGAAAATGTTAAATTGGTTGTAATAAATGTCTAATTTGGTCTAACTATGGAACTTTACCTACCTAGGGCTTGACCCACTACTAAGGGTTCTAGAGCAACACAATCTATGGCTTAGTGGAATGTATGAGGTTTGCAACCAATTGGTGTTAAATTCAAAAGAAATTTACCCTAATTATGTAATTAAATACTGAATGTTACTTATATTTTTGTGTATACCTACTATATATTTCTTTTGTGGATTACTTATGTCTAATGTTAAATCAAGGAAAATTTTAAGGATGGAAAATTTTCTTGAAGTTTAAAAACATTGGCGAATCTCACTAATCCCTAATATGCAAACTATAAAATGTTTATTGATATATTTGTAAAATTATTCAAATTTATAATGATTATATATGTAGTCTCTATATAATGTTGGCGATTTTTAAGGTAAAATAATTTTATATTCTAAAATTTGGGCGAATCGTCTTTTATAAAAATTGGAAATTGGCGAATCATTTTGTGGGAAAATCATGGAAAATTAGCCCATTGGGCGAAGATTAGCCCCTAAAATTTTCCATGTGTTAAATATATCTTATGTATTTCACTATGTCTAATTCCAAATGCATTACTATGCTTAGATGTTATCATATAATATGTGGACTTCTGATTGATTGCAATACATGGTTGATGCCAAATGTACCCACTTCTCTATAAACATGGTGGCCCAATTCATAATTTTTTTTTCAATTACCCTATCTCTCCTTCAAACTTGTTGTGTGAGAATTCTACAATTCTCTTTGAATCACAACTACGGATCAACCTTTTCTCATTTGCTTGACACTGTCATTTCAAAGACAAGCAAACTATGTTCCTTATCAAATATGCACAAAACCTTATATTTATAGCCTTATCTCTCATGCGCTAAATTGGATTGAGTCGTATGGCTAAGGGCTAGAATCAAGGTCTAACTCAAAAGGAATTTAACTCTTCTGGCTTGGAATGTCAAATTTTCCTCATTATAACTAAACTTGTTCAAACCCCAAATTAATTTCACATATCTGGAGGTGATAGTGTGCCCCCATATATTCTTGCAACTAGATAACTTATAGGCCTAGATCTCTTCTATCTTAGAAAATTGTGTTAAGTCTTAGATTGTGTCCACGCAAAATACAATACCACTTGGATAAATTAGACTTCAACCCAGGATCTAAGTAATCCGCCCCTTTTCCTTGCTTCACTCTTGTTTGGATTACTGAATATGATATGAGTTGAATAACACTTGATTTGGGATCCAAACCTCACTTCACTTCCCCTTTAGTTAAACCACTAGATACTCCATTTAACCAGATAAATTTTATGCATGGTTTCCAAGGGTCAATTCTCCTCAATGTTAATGTTGACTCTTTAATCTAGGGATCGGGAGTTATGACCCCTTACATCACTTCAAACTCACTTGATAGTTGGATACTCCATGAGACTTTATACACTTTGGGAAATTGTTGTGTGTACACTCCTCTTTGAATCCAAATTCAATTATAGTCCATTGCTTGCACTATAATTTAACCCAAATATGTTACCAGCCAAATTGACACACTTCTCTCAATAGAATGATTCATGTCTCCATCTATTAATAGATCTAGTATATAAATGGATGTTCTCTAAATCTAACCTTTATAAACTTATACTCCACATCACAGATTTCGATAACTCAAAAACTTCTTCTTCTAACCATAGACTCTGTGATCTTGGACAAAGCTAATTTAACTGCGAGAAATGATCCTTTTGAAAACAACAAAAAAATAATTTTTTATGCATTCAATTCATATATTAAACAAAGAATAGCATAAATTTATTAACTCATTATGAAAAGAAAGACAACAAAATCATAAGAATTTTTCAATCTTCCTATTTGACACTAAATATTAAGAATTCTTTCGCACATACTTCGTCCAGCATATATTTGTGAATACATTTACACTTAAAATTGCTCAGAAACATTTAGTTTATACAAATTTTCCTTATTGCAAAATTAATTGGCCCTTTTTCTTCACTCTCTCATTCCTTAGTCTCTCTTTGCTTTCTCATTATATCTCTTCTCTATTCTCCTATCCCATTCTAGTCATTACAACCTTGTCTATATAAAATAGAATGATTTGTTAAAATCCTCTAAAGGTCGAACTAATCTGCCGTACATAGAAAATATATAACCTAGCTTAAAACTTCTAAATCACTTAGAAAATCACCTTAAATAGTGTTTTACATGTCGATGAGGAAATAATCTCTCATCTCCCTAATCAATCCCTATTGCATTTAAAGAATCAAATTCCTAACTTTGTTACATTAAATTAAGGGAACCCACTCCCTTTGGTTAATGTGGTAAGGCCTCCTAGGCCTTGTTGAGAAATGCTCCTGCATCAGATCACTCCCATGGTGAAAACAATTCATGGACTCTTATTCATTACTCTTCCAAATACTTCTACTAGCTATACGTTCTATCTTGTTGTCTAGCATTTTCAATTGCAAGTGCATCTATTGCAATTCTTCTTCCTCTTGGATCCCAAACTCTAGTTCGTTGTTGTCCACTTACCTTACTGCCATAAAAAATTTCAAGAAACTGTGTTTTGATGTTGAATTTTCTCATTAACTCTATCCTATTCACTTCTTCTAGTTGTTGATTTGTTTTTGCTATCCTCAATTTTCTAGTTTTTCATACTTTATTTTGCAATGATCCACTTACTATGTTGATGTACTCTCTTATAACCAACCTATATCCATTCTGATTCCAATCTATCAAGCGCCGAGATGGATCAAATCTCTCGAGGTGAAAACCCCATTTTTTAGTGCAAAACTTGAGGAAAATTTTGCACCTTGAGATATTTGATCCCTCTCGATGCTTGATAGATCTGGAGTTAAGAAGGATCTAGGTTGGTTTCAATCATGTGCGGCCAAGGAAAATCTATCGAAGATATGATTAATTTTATTAATAATATGTAAATGCATGTAATATTAATATAATCATTTTAAATATGCTAAATATGTCTGATATTAATATGATCATTTTAATTTTAAATTTGCTTAGTTACCTCAGTTTGTTGAGATGATAAATATTGTTAATAACTTTAATGATGAAATAAAATTTTTGAATGCAAAGCGACAATCTAATAGTGTTGAATGATAGAAAATGTAAATAATAAGAATGTAGTCAATTACAAATAGTCTTCATTGTGATCAATCTCAAACTATTTTCTTCTACTATTCTTATTTTCACCCTTGTTAGTTTGTTATCTTTTCATGTCGATTATATAAAAAGGACAGTTGAAATCGTAAACCATTTAAATATGTAGCTCCATTTGTTGTAGTAAACATCATATTGTGTATCTCTTGCTCTCCAACATTAATAACTTGAATTACTATAACATAAAAATCAATGTACACTGCCAATATTGTTTTTTGCTTACACTGAAATCAATCCACACCATTAATCCAATCACTTTAAAATTAATGTACCATCATACATCTAATTACATCAAATTGAAAATCAACATCTACATTGAAATAAATGCATCTAATGCAAGCAATCAAATAAGATTAGAAAAAACTTCTACACTTAAATCAATGCATCTAATGCAAGCAATCAAATAGGATTAGAAATCAGCATATACAATCAAATCAATACATCTAGTGTAAGTAAGAAAATAGGACTAGAAACCAAAATGTACACTAAAATCAATGCATTCAGTGCAATCATTCAAATAGGATTAGAAATCACCATCTACACTAAAATTAATGCATTTATTGCAAGCAATCAAATAGGATTAGAAATCATTTACATTGAAATCAATGCATCTAGTGCAAGCAATTGAATATAATTAGAAATCAACATCTACATTGAAATCAATGCATCTATTGCAAACAATCAAATAGGATTAGAAATCACCATCTACACTAAAATCAATGCATCTTGTGCAAGAAATCAAATAGGATTAGAAATTGCCATCTACACTTAAATAAATGCATCTAGCGCAAGAAATATTCTTCCCTCTCCCCCCTCCATATATATATATATATATATATATATATATATATATATATCCCCCTCCATATCTCGCCCCCTTAAACGCACACACTCTCCCACTCCATATTTTGTTGGCATTATGGTTCAAGTGTTGTCCTTGATGGCAACTCACTCAGTGGATGGTACAGGTGCTCAAAGGTTAGTACAGGTGATGGCAACTTAATCAGAAGACAGATCTCAGTACAGCATGGCAAGAAAGCTCATACACGCTGTTTCGTTAAGCCCAAGTCGCGTGTACACGCAAGTTCGATTCATAAAAAGCGCGTGTATGTGGAAAGGTTCCTTTGGTTCATGGTGGTTAGACCTTGGAAGTTGTGCCTATGATTTCGGACCATTATGTCTCGACGGGCGTGTCGATCCCTAGTTTTAAAGTTGATGGTATTGTGTTACTATGGTTTTGGCTCTTGGTATTGAGAAAGGCCTAAGGCTATATAAGGAGAAGAAGATCATTAGGCAAACATCATCTTTCGACAAGGCATGAATATCTAAGAGAGAAAGAGATCTGATATGCAGGTTCTGAGTTGGTTGATCTGAGCTAATGAGAGATCTCATCGGTTGATGGAGAACTAGATCTAAGGAGAGATCGGGATCAAATGGTTTGAAATGCACTATCATGTTATGGTTGATTATGCGTATTTCTAGATCTGCATATTGTCGCAATGTTATGTTCTAAGTCTAACTAATATCTGGTACAGCTGCAAGTTGAGAAAGTTTATTTTTAGATCTGTACGCAGGTTGGCTTCGGTAAAAGCGCGTGTATACGCGGTTTCTGCTCATTAAAGTAGCGTATATCTTTTGAAGCTTGATTTGGGTTTACAGTGGGATCTGACTGTTATTACAGAGTTCTGTAGTCTGCTCTGTGTTCTGGTAACTGGTGATTGACAGGGTTCAGTGGTTCAGTGGTTCAAAGTTGGTTGTTTTATGCTTCAATGATCTGTTGTAAAAATTGAATGAATTGTGGTCTTCAGATTGTAATGTTGTGCTTCAGGAATATCCAAGTCTGAAAATGTATGAAAAGTGATACCTGGAAGAAGGAAGATTGTAGGTCAGTACCTACGTACTAGTATCTTGGCTAGTACAAAAGCAAAAGGGGGTTGGAGCTCCCTTCCAAGGAAGTTTGGAGAACGAGAGAAGGTTGAAGCCTTCTGCAGGTTGTAGCCTGCGTACTGGTATAAGGCTGCACCAGTACAAAAGATTGTAAACTGAAGTTTCATATTAAGAAAGATAGAGACAACTTGCAGCAGGTGGTTTTCACCCACATTGGGTTTCCACCTTATATCTTGGTGTTCATGTGTGTGGCTTTTTATCTGTTCTGTTATACTGCACATGTTTACTGTTAATATGATGAATAATGTCCTGATGCACTTAATTGAAGAATAAGCCAACTAAATTGTGAGTTTTCTGCTTATACGCTGTTTTACTTCGTCACAGTAGCGTGTACACGCTGGTTCACTTAACTGAAGTAGCGTATATGTTTTGGGCATTTGAAAAGTTTGATTAATCTGATAATACTGATTCACCCCCCCTCTCAGTATTATTTCCAACAATTGGTATCGGAGCAGGTCCTTCAGAGAAGCTTGATCGCTTGAAGGAAGATCATTCATCATGAGCAACTACGAGAAAGAAGCATCAATCAGGCCACCGGTTTTTGATGGAACAAATTTCAATTATTGGAAGGTAAGAGTTACTGCATATCTTCAATCTCTTGGTACAGAAGTTTGGGACATTGTAGAAAAAGGCTATGCTTTTCCTTCAGCTACTCCTACAGATCCAGATGAAAAAAAGGCATATGAAACAAATGCAAAAGCAGTCGCTACCCTATTAGGAAGTATATCTCAAACAGAATTCATGAAGGTCATGCACTTCAAATCAGCAAAAGAAATATGGGACAAAATGATCACTAGCTATGAAGGAGATGAACAGGTAAAGGAAGCTAAACTTCAAACACTCAGGATTCAATATGAGACTCTCAGGATGTATAATGATGAAAGTGTGGCTAATTATTTTCTCCGGGTAGATGAGATTGTTAATTGTATGAAAAACTTGGGTGAAGAAATAAGAGAAACTATAGTAGTTCAAAAGGTTCTAAGATCTTTATCCCCCAAGTTTGAATCTAAAGTATCTGCAATAGAAGAAAAAGAAAATCTCCGTGTTCTCACTATGTCTCAGCTACATGGAATTCTAACCGCTTATGAAATGAGAAAGGGAGGTCCATCTGACAGAAGGGAAGCTGCTTTTAAGGCATCAGGAAAAGAAGATTACTATGAAGCAAGCCATGTTCCAGAAGAAGAGGAAGAAGAATCAAATTTTGTCAGAAATCTTCAAAGGGGTTCTGGAAGGTTCAGAGGTAAGCTACCTTTCAAATGTTTTGCTTGTGGGAAAGTAGGTCATTATGCTGCAAAATGTCCTTATAAGGATAAAGGAAAAGAACCTGCTAGATGGAACAAGAAACAAAGTGCAAATAGGAAAAGCTACTACACCCATGAAGATAGTGATGGCTTATCAAACAGTGATGAAGATGAACAAGGTAATAAATATAAGCTGTTAATGGCATTTGAAGATGATGATTATGAGGATGCTATAGATGTGGATAATCTCTATAATGAAATCACTAGACTCAAGAGAAGCATAGAAGAAAGGAATGTGATTATTGATACTTTGCAATTTCAAATTGATGAAAAGGAAAAACATCTTGAAAAACTAGAAGGTGAAATTGTTGGTCTCAGAAAAGAAATTGAGAAAACAAAAACTATTAATCTTAAATTTGTCAAAGGATCTGAAACCTTGGATGAGATTATTAGTGTGCAGCGGTCTCCTCTAAACAAAACAGGTTTGGGCTATAATGGAGAAACCTCTCAAGCATCCACCTCAAAAAGTTATCTTGATGCAGCAAGAGGAAATGAGCGGAAGAACAATGAAGATAATCAGGTAAAGCAGGGACGAGTTACAAACAGAAACTATCAGGGACAATCCTCCTTAAGGATGAACAAAAGCTACAACCAACCACAGGTAAAATCTTCTCAGTTTGGCTCAAGAATAGATGAAAATAGAAATTACAATCAGTTGGCTGGTAGATTCAATAACCGCAGAAGCTTCTTCAATGGACAATGCTTTTCTTGCCACAACTTTGGTCACAGAGCAGCTCAATGTGTTGCATATAAAACAATCATGACTAGGGAAGCTCAAAAACAAAGAAGTATGACAGGGATTACAAAAAGGACCTATAACAACTTTTCGGTGCTTGAAAATGAAGTTGAATGTTCTATTTGCAATAATTTTGGTCATAAAGACTCTGAATGCAGGAGCAGGTTTCAGGAGAAAAAGGAACAAGCCACAAGCACCAAAACATGGAGAATAAAGGAACCTCAAACAGAAAGATGTGGGATAGCATTTTATGCAGAAGGACAGGAAAATCTATGGTACATTGACAGTGGATGTTCGAAACATATGACAGGTGATAAAGAAAAACTTGAATCTTATTCTACTTTAGAAAAGGGAAAGAAAGTCTCTTTTGGAAATGATACTCCTGCTACTATAAAAGGAAAAGGTATTGCTCCTTTAAAAGAAAAGGTCAAGGCTGGAAATGTTTTGTATGTTGATGGATTGAAACATAATCTTCTAAGTGTCAGCCAGATGTGTGATCAAAAAACAGAGGTTATTTTCAGATCGAATGGATGTCTTGTTCGTGATCTTGATACAGGTAAAACAGTTCTCAAAGGCAAAAGAACTCCAAATAATCTGTACATATTTGAAGAAGAACAACAACAATGCTATCTTAGCAAGGATGAAGAGCACTGGTTATGGCATCGAAGGTTGGGACATCTAAGCTTCTCACAAATAAGGAAAGCATGCAAATATCAGGCAGTTCGCGATCTTCCAGATATCAAAATTCCAGACAACACCATATGCAAATCTTGTCAGTTTGGAAAGCAGACCAGAACTAACTTTCCAGAGAAGGAAGGGTCAGCTAGCTTGCCTCTTGAGCTAGTCCATACAGATGTATGTGGTCCATTTAGGAAAAGGTCACCTCGAGGAGAAGAATATCTGATATTATTCATTGATGATTTCTCAAGGTTTGTTTGGTTAGGGCTTATGAAGCACAAAGATGAAGCATTCGAAAAATTCAAATCCTTCAAAGCATTGGCCGAAAATGAATCAGGACACAAAATCAAGTGCCTCAGATCTGACAGAGGTGGGGAGTTCACATCAAATGAATTTTTTGATTTCTGCGATGAACATGGGATAAGAAGAGAATTCTCTACAGCTAGAACTCCTCAGCAAAATGGGGTTGTGGAAAGAATGAACAAAACTATCCAACAAATGGCTCGTGCTATGCTCGATGAATCAGGTACTCCTGCAACCTTCTGGGGAGAAGCCGCACATGCTGCTGTTATCATTCTTAACAAAACAAATGTCCGAGTAAACAGCACTCAAACACCTCATGAGCTTTGGAGTGGTAAAACTCCTTCCGTGAAGCATTTCAAAATCTTTGGGAGCAAATGTTATATTAAGAACACTGATGAGCAACTTGGCAAACTTGAACCTAGAGCAGATGAGGGCATTCTTCTTGGTTATTCTCCACATAGCAAAGCATACAAGTGCTACAATAAAAGACTTGGCAGAATTGTTGACAGTATTGATATAGTGGTTGATGAGAAGGGATATATTCCTAGGCAAGTTCATCATGAAGAAGATGAAGGTTACTCTCAAAGGCGAAATGATGAAGAAGAAGAACCTCAAGAAGAAGAAGAATCTCAAGAAGAACCAGAGGAGCAGACAAGAATAGAAGAGAAGACTCCATCCAGATATGTCCAAAAGAATCATCCAGAAACTCAGATTGTGGGGCAGAAAGAAGCAGGAGTACAAACAAGAAGGACACTTGCAGAAGCTTCAAGCTACTTGGCTCTACTCTCCTCCATTGAACCACAAAATGTGAAAGAAGCATGCAAAGATGAATGTTGGGTCAAAGCAATGGATGAAGAACTTGAGCAAATCGAAAGGAACAACACTTGGGAATTGGTTCCTAGACCAAAAGATAAGAATGTAATAGGAACAAAATGGGTCTTCAAGAATAAGTTAAATGAAAATGGAGAAGTAATTAGAAACAAGGCCAGACTTGTTTGTAAAGGGTATGCACAGCAAGAAGGAATAGATTTTGAAGAGACCTTTGCTCCTGTGGCAAGACTAGAGGCCATCCGAATGTTCCTTGCTCTCTCAAGCTTTCAAAACTTCAAGGTATTTCAAATGGACGTGAAATCAGCCTTCCTGAATGGAGACTTAGAAGAAGAAGTATATATTGAGCAGCCAGATGGGTTCATTCTTGGGAATGATCCAAACCTTGTATGCAGATTGAAAAAGGCTCTCTATGGGCTCAAACAAGCCCCAAGGGCTTGGTACTATCGGTTGGACAAATATCTTCACCAACAAGGCTTTTCAAAAGGATCAGCAGATAGCAATCTCTATATAAAAGTTGAAAATAACAAATTGCTAATTCTTGTTGTTTATGTAGATGATATTATTTTTGGCAGCAATGAAGAAACTATGAGTCAAAACTTTGCCTTGGTTATGCAGAAAGAGTTCGAAATGTCACTTCTTGGAGAATTGACATATTTTCTTGGATTGCAAATCCAACAAAATGAAGGAGGTATCTTCTTGTCTCAAACCAAATACCTCAAGCAGATCTTGAAGAAGTATGGCATGGAAGAGTCAAAACCAGTATGTACACCCATGGTTACAGGATGCAGCCTCAGTGCAAATGATGAATCAGCAGCAGTTCACCAACCCACTTATAGATCCATGATTGGGAGTTTGCTTTATTTGGCAGGTACTCGACCAGATATTACTCATGCAGTAGGGATGGTTGGAAGATTTCAAGCCAACCCAAAGGAAACCCATCTTCAGGCAGTCAAAAGAATCTTCAAATATCTTCAAGGGACCCAAAACTATGGCTTATGGTATCCTAGAAATACAGATCTCACTCTTCATGCTTACACAGATGCAGATTGGGCTGGAAGTGTGGATGATAGGAAAAGCACAAGTGGAGGTGCTTTCTTCATGGGTTCCAGATTAGTGTCTTGGTTCAGCAAGAAGCAAAGTTCGATTGCCTTATCTACAGCTGAAGCAGAATATGTGGCTGCAGCATCTTGTTGCACACAACTTCTTTGGATGATGCAGACCTTGCAGGACTTTCAAATCACTTGCACTCCACCTGTCTCTATCTTATGTGATAATACAAGTGCAATCAGCATTTCAAAGAATCCAGTCATGCACT
This sequence comes from Pinus tabuliformis, assembly GCA_031772625.1. Lineage (NCBI taxonomy): Eukaryota > Viridiplantae > Streptophyta > Pinopsida > Pinales > Pinaceae > Pinus > Pinus tabuliformis. The sequence goes on along the minus strand of CM062809.1, from coordinate 270,748,670 downwards.
CAAAGACCAAGCACATACCAATCAAGTACCATTTTCTTCGGGAACAAGTGCTTGAGCAGAAGGTCAAATTGGAGTATGTTCCTTCTAAGGAGCAAGTTGCTGATATTCTCACAAAACCACTGCCGAGGGAAACTTTTGAATATCTCAGACAAAAGCTGGGAGTAGTTGATGCTTCATCCTGTTGTTGAAATTTGTTTGTTCTACAGAAAAGTTGGTATACGCAGGTTACAGAAGGGATATGAGCGTATACACGCGGATTTATGTTGAGTAAGTCGCGTGTATGCTGGACGCTTGTTGCAGAAAGAATATCCGCGTACATACGCTGCTTTATACAGGATAAAACGCGTATATGAAGTTCTGAACAGCAAAGGAAAACTCTGAAGTTCTGAACAGCAATAGGAATGTCAGAAGTATTCAGGCACAGTTTCAGGGAGTGCAACAGGCACAGGTTCAGGGGGAGCAGCTCAAAAGTCTCATAAAGCATTGTTGGCATTCAGATGTTTTGGTTGATTGGTTTAAGAAGGAGCTCAGAAAGAAATTCTCGTTGCTGATCTAACAAGATGTTTATCAGATGCTGCTGGTGTCTTTCCTAAGTCTTGGTCTAGATCTGTTGTCTCTATGTCATGTATCTCTCTTGTCTCTTTTATGGTGTCAAGGTCATGTAACGGCCTTTGTTGGTTTCCCCACTATGCCTGGGATGAATGATGAAATGTTCATGTATTATCATGGTTAGGTGGATGAGTCAATATTGATGTATCCCCACTTGGTTGGGTGGATGAGTCATTTTTTGTATATCCTCACTTAGTTGAGAAATGGATGTATGTATGAGTTTTTGGTTATAGGAAGGTCTTTTATGATGTATAGAGTCATGTTCTTCTTGAAGAACATCTTTTGCAGATCTTGCCTACAGTCAAGGGGAGCATGAACAGCACTTGGTGAGCAGGATGGATAGACTGGTACTCTTTGGCATTCACAAAGGGGGAGCACACTTGGAGATTTCAGCATGTACTCAGGGGGAGTATGGACAGCAGTATGGACAGCAGAAGGATTACCAAGGAAGAGAATATCTTGGTCCTCCCTTTGCCCTTGATGTCAAAGGGGGAGAGTGACTTGGTGTGGTGGTTGCCATCAAGTCCAAAGGGGGAGATTGTTGGCATTATGGTTCAAGTGTTGTCCTTGATGGCAACTCACTCAGTGGATGGTACAGGTGCTCAAAGGTTAGTACAGGTGATGGCAACTTAATCAGAAGACAGATCTCAGTACAGCATGGCAAGAAAGCTCATACACGCTGTTTCGTTAAGCCCAAGTCGCGTGTACACGCAAGTTCGATTCATAAAAAGCGCGTGTATGTGGAAAGGTTCCTTTGGTTCATGGTGGTTAGACCTTGGAAGTTGTGCCTATGATTTCGGACCATTATGTCTCGACGGGCGTGTCGATCCCTAGTTTTAAAGTTGATGGTATTGTGTTACTATGGTTTTGGCTCTTGGTATTGAGAAAGGCCTAAGGCTATATAAGGAGAAGAAGATCATTAGGCAAACATCATCTTTCGACAAGGCATGAATATCTAAGAGAGAAAGAGATCTGATATGCAGGTTCTGAGTTGGTTGATCTGAGCTAATGAGAGATCTCATCGGTTGATGGAGAACTAGATCTAAGGAGAGATCGGGATCAAATGGTTTGAAATGCACTATCATGTTATGGTTGATTATGCGTATTTCTAGATCTGCATATTGTCGCAATGTTACGTTCTGAGTCTAACTAATATCTGGTACAGCTGCAAGTTGAGAAAGTTTATTTTTAGATCTGTACGCAGGTTGGCTTCGGTAAAAGCGCGTGTATACGCGGTTTCTGCTCATTAAAGTAGCGTATATCTTTTGAAGCTTGATTTGGGTTTACAGTGGGATCTGACTGTTATTACAGAGTTCTGTAGTCTGCTCTGTGTTCTGGTAACTGGTGATTGACAGGGTTCAGTGGTTCAGTGGTTCAAAGTTGGTTGTTTTATGCTTCAATGATCTGTTGTAAAAATTGAATGAATTGTGGTCTTCAGATTGTAATGTTGTGCTTCAGGAATATCCAAGTCTGAAAATGTATGAAAAGTGATACCTGGAAGAAGGAAGATTGTAGGTCAGTACCTACGTACTAGTATCTTGGCTAGTACAAAAGCAAAAGGGGGTTGGAGCTCCCTTCCAAGGAAGTTTGGAGAACGAGAGAAGGTTGAAGCCTTCTGCAGGTTGTAGCCTGCGTACTGGTATAAGGCTGCACCAGTACAAAAGATTGTAAACTGAAGTTTCATATTAAGAAAGATAGAGACAACTTGCAGCAGGTGGTTTTCACCCACATTGGGTTTCCACCTTATATCTTGGTGTTCATGTGTGTGGCTTTTTATCTGTTCTGTTATACTGCACATGTTTACTGTTAATATGATGAATAATGTCCTGATGCACTTAATTGAAGAATAAGCCAACTAAATTGTGAGTTTTCTGCTTATACGCTGTTTTACTTCGTCACAGTAGCGTGTACACGCTGGTTCACTTAACTGAAGTAGCGTATATGTTTTGGGCATTTGAAAAGTTTGATTAATCTGATAATACTGATTCACCCCCCCTCTCAGTATTATTTCCAACAATATTTACCAATCTCTCTGTCTCTCCCTCCCTCTCTCTCCCTTTCTCTCCTACTTCCCTCTCTCTTCCCCCATCACTCTCTCTCTCTCTCTCTCTCTCTCTCTCTCTCTTCCACCATCACTCTCCTCCACCATCACTCTCCTCCTCTCTCTCATCCTTCCTCTCTCTCACTTTCTCTCCTACCTCCCTCTCTCTTCCCCCATTTACCCCATCACTCTCTCTCTCTCTCTCTCCAACTATGTTGCTATGACCCTCCCTCTCTCCTTCTCTCTCCTCATCTCCATATTTGGTTTATTTATATTTTTATTTATTTACCATGGTATTTGTCCATTTGGGTTGGTATATAATTAGATGTTGATTTTTAATCCTATTTGATATATGTTTAGTTATTTACCATACCTCTTTTATATTTATTTATTTACCATGCCTCTTTATACCTATTTTATAATTGTTTATTTACCATACCTCTTTTATAAATATGATATTTGGCCCATGGTATTAAAATGGTATTTCGTCCATAGGCTTCACCTAAATAAAACCTCTTTTTGAGTTTTCGTAAATATAAAGAGGTCTATGGAGTAAATATAAAAATAAGTTTTATTTATTTACCATACCTCTAGTTTATTTATATTTTCATTTACGTACCATACCTCTTGAGTAAGTATAAAAACAGGTTGTATTTATTTACCATACTTCCAGTTTTTTTTTTTTTTTTTTATTTACCATACCTCTTTTTTAAGTGTTCGTAAACTTCTTTATATTTTAAATTTATATTATGTTTAGACATAATAATAATCAGATTAAAAATGTTAAATGTTAAACATTACATGTTATGTTTACGTTTACGTGAGATCTACCCCATAATATAACAAACTAAATATTATATTAAATTTAATATTGTATTAATGCAAAGTTATTAAATTTAAATTTAATATTGTATTAATCCAAAGGTATTAAATTTAATAATATTAATATTAATATTTTAATATCAATATTATATTTAATGATGTTTTTTACATAGCATGATAACAAAATTTATAATAAAACTACATCAAATTAATATAAATGGTTTTTCCTTTTAAAGATTTATTTTACAAATATTTAATTAAAAGATGTATTAAAAGATTTTGGAGAAGGATTTTGGATTCTTTGTGTTGAATTAACTTTTTTTCTTTTGATTTAAGAAATGATATTGACTTGAGAAAATAGTAAGATATTTAAAATTTTACCTCATTTGGAACTTCCATGTCGTAAAAAAAATTGTTAAAAGTAAATTTATGATCCCTTCAAATTCACATATATGATAAAAGAGTTATTAAACATATTAGCAATTTAAGATTCAAGTGAATGTTTTGGCCAATGTTTTTATTATTTTTTGAGGACTTGACCTACTTACACATCTGGGTCATACTAGGCTATCAAATGTGCCTCTCACTCAATAAAATCATTTCTATTGTTGTTTATTTTCATCTTCATTATGAATTTTATTAAGAAATTTCTTAATCACCATAAATGATTCAATATTTTCAACTTTCTTCTTAACCTTTCCTAACACATGTTAGGAGCATTGTTTATCTACCAATGTATTTCAAAATTTAAAAACTTTATGGCCTCCATTTCCATTTCATTATTTTGATAACCTCTCAGTTTCCAGTCTTCATCACTAGACATCTTTTTGAACTCGATTCCCCCCCTCCATGGCAATCAAGTTATGTCGTCATAAATTGCGTTGTTTATTTTTATTTCCCAAGGTTGATAGAAACTGCCTTTGAACACTTCGTCTTGGGCATATAGCTAGTAGGTGTCTCATCTGCAGCATCACCATGAAAGTGTTCCCTTTTTTCTTTGTCAAACTTGTGAAAATCACTCTTCGATTGAACCTTTGCAAAAGTCGAGGAATTGCAGCGGTCGCGCTGTGGAGCTTGATCTTCTGTTCACTTGGAGATTGAAATCTATGTCTCCTAACTCAAAGAGTAAAGGTGCAGAAGATGATAATTTGAGATCATATTTACCAACGAAACATCTTTTTTGTGTTGTGCAACGACGATGTCATCTGGATGACATCCCTGATTGATTCTCTGATGCATATTATTAGCATTGGATGGTCTTGTTAGTGAGAGTACTTGAGAGTTGTCATCTTTGTTGCTACCATAAGAATATGGTGCAAAGTAGGAACCTCTCCTGATTGGATTATCTTGTTCCTAGGAGCCATGTCTCCACTGATCGTTCATAATATTTTCTTCCTTTGAATTTTGAGAAAATGTTGTATTTTGAGAAAACTGCATCAATCCTTGGGAGAAATATTGTTGACTCTATGAACTGGATTGAAGATACGATTTATGCAATGGAGGAGTATTCCTATTGTTGAAAACTTGTGCAGGAGTAATACTTCGACTGTTGGAGGTCACCTAGGACCTTCATTATTGGCACATGCGGACACTTAGTTAGAGCATGGGACTACATGCAAGATCCTTTCTGCATGATTTACTCCCTGATTTGCTCCTCCTTTCACTCAGCAACTGGCTAGTTCTTCTGCATGATTTAGTCCGTGATTTTCTCCTCCTTTCACTACACGACTGGCTAGTTCTTCTGCATGATTTACTCCTCCTTTCACTCTGCAACTGGCTAGTTCTCTTCGGAATTTGTTGTAGGTGTTGAGTCCTCTCATTGATCACCACTATGGCACATTACCTTGGGATCTTCACCTAGTAATGCTATATGATGAGCATTGTAACCTATTTTCTAAATCAATCATTCTTTTTTGTTCGTTCGATTCTTTTAGTGTTTTTGCTCTGCAAAGTTGTCTGTTCAACCTTTACTAGCTAGATTCATCTTTTCTAACACATTTACATGTTATCAGAGTCCACAGGTTGCTAGATAAAACATGCACCAGTACTTTATTTTGCAGGTATTACAGCTTGGAGATCAAAGATCGACAAAAAAATGGAGTTTCCCAAAGCATCAATCCTAACACCGTACAATTGTCATGAATGGAAGGATCAAATGGCTCGATACCTTCGTCAGAAAGGGTTGTACATGATTACCATGGCTGCAGAAGTGGAACCCACTTCAGCCATAGAGAAATCCAAGTACCTCAACTGCATGGATGAGGCTCACGGATCCATATGCATGTGCATCTCCCCAAAGTTGCAATTTCATCTATCTGCCTGCAGTACTCCCAATGAGATTTGGAAAAAGGTTGAAGAACTCTATGGGAAACAGTATGAGATGAAAGGACATCTTCTCGATGTCGAGTTGCTCTCATTGGATCCACGGAACTATGACAGAATTCAAGACTTCTTCACCAAATATAATGATCTAATGCTACAACTCAAGGGTTGTGGAATTGAAAAATCCAAGGAGGAGAGTTGCCAAGTTCTCTCTATTATTTCAAATCTCGAACCAGAATACTTTGTCTTTGTGTCTACATTTCATTCAATAAGGCTTGCAACAGGTAAATCCTACACTATGCCTTCTCTTAAAGAGTACATGGAGTCCCTCACTTTTGAGCAAGATAAACTCATTGGCATGGGGAAAATCAAACCTCCAAAAGCACATGCACTTGCTGTGCATGATGGCAGCCACAATAAAAATCAGAAATCTAATTCAAATTAGAAAAATCGGCAGAAAAAAGACAAGGGAAAAGTGCATTCCCATCCAAAGAAGGAAGGGTACACCAAGCCCTTCAATGACTCCTCTGGCTCCAGAAATGAGAAAGGGAAGAAAGGAGACAAATACACCTTTTGTCACCGAGGATTCCATCTGGAATCCTCTTACATGAAGAAACAAATTGACCAAATGGCAGAAATCATTCAAAATCACAACCTTGGGGACCACATCCCTCAAGGCGCCAAGAAGAAAACTGAGGATCCGCCACACGAGAAAGGTAACAATTTTCATTCTTTAGTTGCAATTAACTCTTCCCCGGATGCATGGATTATAGATTCTGGTGCATCACATCATATGGATACTACAAATGGAGTATATTCTTCTTTGGATGCATGCAAAGGACCTCCCATCCTCATGGGAGATGACTCACCTATTGAGGTCACCAGAAAAGGTAGAGTGGAACTTTTACACGGAAGCTTTGAAGATGTGCTTCATGTTCCAAAACTTTTGGTAAACTTGCTTTCAGTTTATCAGATCACTCATTCTGGCACCGAAAAGAGAGTGGAATTCACTCCAAATGCAGTGAACATATATGACCTACATAGCAGCTCCAAAATTGCAACCAGTGAGGTAAACAATCGAGCTAGACTGTATACATTTTCTGAATTTATTGAATCTAAATCCTCCTTATTGCTTACACATGCTGATGACAGTAGTAGGCTTTGGTACAAGAGGTTTGGTCACTTAAATTACAGGTATATGTAGCAGCTAAACAAGCATGAGATGGTGGAAGGCTTGCCAAATATCAATTTCTCCAAAGGAAATTGTGAAGGGCGTGTCCTTGCAAACATCCTAGAGAAAAGTTTGACACCGACAAGACTCACAGAGCATCCTCTCCTCTAGATCTGAACCATAGTGATCTCATGGGGCATTTTCCTCATCCTTCCATCAACAAAGCAAGGTATGTGCTTACATTTATTGATGATTTCTCACGGTATACTTGGGTGTATCTTCTCAGAGCCAAATCTGAAGTTTTTTGCGCACTTTGAAGATTTCAAAACACTAGTTGAGATATAGTCAGAGAGAAATATCAAAGTCCTCCGTACAAATAATGGGGGGGAATTTGTTAACCCAGCACTTCAAAACCTTTGCCTTGAGTCTGGAATACAGTTGCAGCACACAGTTCCATACACTCCGCAACAGAACGGATTTGCTGAGAGAAAGAATCGATCTCTCAAAGAGATGGATTCATGCATGTTGCTCGCTAAGTCACTACCTCATAAGCTATGGGTTGAAGCACTTAATTGTTCTAACTACATCCAGAACAGATCTCCTCATAGATCTGTCAAGGATCAAACCCCCTTTGAGGCTTGGAGCGGCACTAAACCGGAGGTCACCCACTTTCGTGTTTTCGGCTCCAAAGCATGGGCCAGGATCCCCTCTGAAAAGAGGAAAGCTCTTGATCCACATAGCATTAAGTGCATATTTGTTGGATACCCTAATGGTGTGAAGGGATATCGACTCCTAATTTCCTCTCCGAACAAGCTCATCATTGAGTGAAGTGTCCAATTTGAGGAAAGTCTCTCACATGCACCTCAATTGCCTCATGCAGACACCTTTTATCTACCTCATGACCGATCTGATGACTCAGTACACTCGAATGCAGATACATAGCATGCATATGCCGAGGTAGAGCATGCAGATGCAGAGATAGAGTCTTCAGATACAAATCTAGTGCATGTAGATGCAGAGACAAAGTCTTCAGATACAAATCCAGTGCATGCATATGATGATCCACATCCAAGCCCAGATCAGGCTTCCAGCAGTGAATCAACTTCCCTTGTCATAAATCAGAGAACAAGGAGCTTAAGTGAGATATATGCACAAGACCACCCAGCTACTAGAAATGGTCTTATGGGGGATAATTCTGATATGTAGAGGACTAGCTCAGAGTTTATTGAGCCTCCTCTTGCCCTCACTGCCATTGAACCAACGCCATCCTAACATTGTCATTTGGTTCAGTCTTTTGATCCGCAATCTTATGCTGAGGCTATTGGGCATCCCTCTTGGGAGTCCGCCATGCAAGAGGACTACAACTCCATCCTTGAGAACCAGACCTGGGATCTGGTACCCCTTCCTTTAGGAATAAAACTTGTCCGATGCAAATGGGTCTACAGTACCAAGAGTGCTGCAAATGGGCAAATCACCAGACAGAAAGCTAGGATAGTAGCTAAAGGCTTCCAGCTAGTGCATGGCATTGATTATGATGAGAGTTTTTCTCCAATAGCAAAGATGTATTCCATACGCTTTGCAATTGCCATTACGGCTGCCTAGGGATGGGAAATACATCATATGGATGTGAAGAATGCCTTTCTTCACGAAGACCTATCTGAGGAGATCTACATGGAACAGCCACATGGTTTCATTTAGGATTCATCTTTGGTATGCAGATTGAAGAAGTCTCTCTACGGCCTTAAACAGGCCCCGAGAGATTGGTATGAGAAGATGGATTGTTTTCTCTTATCACAAAACTTCGAAAGATGTAAGTCTGATCCGAATGTTTACATGCTTAGGACACATGACTCTCTTCTTATCTTAGTTTTGTATGTGGATGATCTCCTGATCACCGGTAGCTCGGCTTCAGCCATTTCTGCAATCAAGAGGACCTTGCATGATAGGTTCTTGATGACGGACATGGGTCCATTACATTTCTTTCTTGGTCTTGAGATTAGCCAGGATGCCATAGGCATCAAACTTTCTCACGCTAAGTATGCACGACATCTCCTCAAGAGATTTCACATGACTGACTACAAGCCAGCACCGACTCCTTCTCTGTCTGGAGTCCGTCTTGAGGATGGAGGTGACACTCCATTAGTTGATAGTACTCTCTACCGACAACTAGTGGGGAGCTTACTATACCTCACCCACTCGAGACCAGATCTCTCATATGCAGTAGGGGCAGTTTCCAAATACATGCAGGAGCCACATGAACTACACTAGAAAGTTTCCAAGCACATATTTCGATATGTGCAGGGCACCATCACCTTCAGGATTCACTATGTAGCAGGCACTTCATTGAATCTCCTTGGCTTCATAGATTCTAATTGGGCAGGCGACAACATTGATCGCAATTCCACCTTCAGATTTTCACTCAGTCTAGGGTCTGGCCCTACCTGTTGGTCAAGCAAGAAGCAGGCTGCTATTTCTCTCTCTTCAACTGAGGCCAAGTATAGAGGAGTAGTCAACATCACCATTCAGGCTCTATGGCTACAACACTTCCTCACTGAGTTGGGCATCCAGTTCCACCAGCCCACTGTCATCTGGTGTGACAATCAGAGCACTCTCAAATTTTGCAGGGATACAATACAATGGAAGCGGACGAAGCACATAGAGATCCATATGCACTACATCAAAGACTTAGTACATGATCGGATCATTGATTTGCAGTTCTGTCCTTCATTAGAACAGACTGCAAACATCTTCACCAAGACATTCACTGAGAAAAAGTTTCACTCTCTACGCGATCGTCTTGGAGTGAAGGACACAGTTGCTTAACAACTGTCCTTTCTTCCTCTTTTCTTTTGATTACATTATATTTTGAGGGGGGCGTGTTTCCACGAGGTTTTCACTCTTTCCTCAATTTTAGTACAAGTTGCACTGTATTTTGGGTGACTTTTGGCCTTAGTTGCGAGGGCCCATTTTCTATTTTTCCCCATAGTGGTGTTTAGGGGGGGGGGGTGTTGGAGGTACTACACACCTAGGACCTTCATTACTGGCACATGCAGACACTTAGTTAGAGCATGGGACTACATGCAAGATCCTTTCTGCATGATTTACTCCCTGATTTTCTCCTCCTTTCACTCCGCAACTGGCTAGTTCTTCTGCATGATTTACTCCCTGATTTGCTCCTCCTTTCACTCCGCAACTCGCTAGTTCTTATGATTTACTCCCTGATTTGCTCCTCCTTTCACTCTGCAACTGGCTAGTTCTCTCCAGAACTTGCTGTAGGTGTTGAGTCCTCTCATTGATCACCACTATGGTGCATTACCTTGGAATCTTCACCTAGTAATGCTATATCATGAGCATTGTAACCTATTTTCTGAATCAATCATTCTTTCGATTCTTTTAGTGTTTTTGCTCTACAAAGCTGTGTGTTCAACCTTTACTATCTAGATTCATCTGTGCAGGTTTTCTAACACATTTACATCGACCACCCAATCCGGTTCGAAAAGTATTTACATTCCCCGAATTGTCGACCATGGGAGGAAATGCCAAAATGGAGGTGATGTCCAAACAAAAAATCCTTTACACATTGTTAAAGGATTTTTTACCAAGGGAAGGTCATTTAAATTTTACTTGAGATTCATTGGGTCTCTTTGGCTTGCGTGCCAACTGGTGGTTACTTTTCTTTGAATTAATTTGTCAACTTGGTCTTATTTGTGTCCTAATCGGAAGTGTCAACCAATTTTTTGTTGTTGTAATCATCAGCTTTCCTTTCTAGAAATTTTTATTTCTGTGTTTAGTGGAAACACATTCACTAATTTCTTCAAGATGGGTAAAAGGTTGTAGGAACTTCGACAACAGATGAACTTTATAAAGCGATTTTTCAATTGCAGATAGTGGTAGCCCTTTAGCAAGCAAAAAATTCAACTCTTAATAATAGATTGCAAACATCCATAGTTGAGGTTGACCATTTGGAATCAACTATGGGAAAATATTTGCAGACGCTTGTAGATGAATTTGAAGAAAAGATTGACCTGCTTGATGACTTGAATGAGGAAGAGTCTTTTTCTGCCTCAGATTTTAAGAAGCAGCTGGAAGAGCAAAATAAACAACATGATATGGAAATTAATTTTTTAAAAGAAACAATGTTGGAACAATATCAACGTTTGAGACAAGATTATGATGCATTGTCACAACAATTAATTGAGAAGGATGAGATCATTCAAAAGCTACAAGAGACTAAACAGGAACTTGAATTGGAGGTTAGTCATCTGTAGAAAACTAAGATGGAGATAACAGATGTTGAGCTTCCAATCTCACCTTCTTCCACACTTGATCATGTTGAATGCCAGAAACTTGATGATGATCATGATCATGATTCATCACATGCCTTTGTCACACTTAGTTTTGAAAAGCATATAGCTGGTATTGGATCCCAATTACTGAGCAAAATGGGATATACTGGAGGAGGACTTGGGAAGAATGGACAGGGAATTGTTACTCATATTAAGCCTGTAGTGCAGACATCAAGAGTAGTTCTTGGATACAATCATGTTGTTGCCTCATCACCTACATCCAACTGTAAGGTTCTTGAAGAAAATATTCCTATTGATTGTGAGAAACAAATAGTTGACATGGTTTCTAATGTCATTCCAGATGAAAATGTTGTGGCACTCAACTCTGAGTCCGTAGAGGCAAAAATTAAGCCATATGCAGAACCCCATCAGAAGAAATTACCTAAGAATTAACATTATTGGTCAATTAGTATTCCAACATTCATATCGTTATAGAAGAGACGTGAAATAATGAATTGTGGACCAATGCCAACCATCAAGATCGACCGTGGATGGATCGATGAATGGTCATGGCATCAATTAAACCAATGCTTGAAGAATTCATATCATTGTGTTGCATCAGTTGTTTTTTGTTGATTGCCATTGTTCCCTTAGTTGTGCTTCAAGGGGGGAATTTACTAACAATGAAGACTATTGATTCTCACTCCTTCCACAGTTGTGTTTTAGAGGGCTAATTAGATTGTGACAAATATTGTTGTCGTTGCTTTGTGTTTGATCAATGTGATGGTGACAGTGTTCATACAACTTTAGGAGTGTTTTTGTATGAAATTTTCCATATTTACATGCAACATTGTTTTTCTGTTGGTTGATGGTGTTGCTTTTGTTTGAAGCCTTTATCCTGGTTCTTTACCAACACCTAGTTTCTTTGAAGCATTTTTTGGAGAAGTTGACAATGTTTTCCACCCTTGTGCCTCTACAACAATCCTACTTCAGAGATTGACCGACCTCAATGAGAGTTTGTGACTTCCATCTTCATAGTTTTGGTACTTCAGCATTTTGTACTTCCTGATTGGAGTAGGCCTATGTTCTTTCCATTCAGTGCGGGGATCTATAATTTTAGCTCCATGATAATTTGAGCACTAACATATTTCTCTCTTTAGGGGGGGAGGGGGTCGGGTTTCCTACGTTTTTTTCTCTCTTTCTCTGCTTATGAGAGTTTGTACATGGGTACCTAATCAAGCCTTGTTGTTGAGACCCATTCTTTGTTTTCTTTCTTATTTTATTACTCCCTATGTTTTTCTTAAAGGGAGTGTTTGAGATTGTCTTTTCCAATGGTTCATTTCCCTATGAACTAGTTTGGTGAGTTGTAAGCTCACATAGGGACTTGCATCTATCCAGTTGTCGTAGTTATCCTTAACCGACATTGGGCTTCCTCCATTGCTATATAATGGAGATCTTCTATGTACTTTTACAACAAGCTTGTGATTAATAAAATACTCTTTCAATGAGTACATCATCATCATGATCGATCGATGCCATCATCTGGATCAAGATGATGATCATCATTTGGGATTATTGTGCAATCTTTACATTGAGATTGCAACATTGATATCAATAATTCTAGAAGTCTAAACATTGTGATGTCATTGAGATTTCCTAAAAAATATCACTCAAGATCAAACTATAAATTCCTCTCAACATGGACTAAAAGATAAATGTTTGGTGATCGATCTTACAGTTCGTACTGGTGTTCCACCATGGGAAGTTCCAAACAGTACATACTCGTGGTTCATTGTGGATCTTATCCCAAAAAGAACCGTCCAATGTGGTCGCTTTGTCTCTTGTAGTTAACAAGGAGTTCACATGGATGATATCGATTTGTGCACTTGAGTCTCCAATGTGGAATTGAAATCCATGTCGAGCTAATTTAGACAAAGCCAGTGTTGTGAAGCAGAGGAGATATGGGGTTGGGGTTTACATTAAAACATTAACATGGAGGATGATTGATATTTCACAAAAGGATTAGGCGAATGTGGTTCAATTATTAGATAAAGAGATTTGGTCATCCAATCCCAAACAAAACTGTATATAACTATCTAAATACCATTTTCTTGAGTTGAAAAAAAAAATCTACACAACAATAATATTCTTAAAAATATTTTATAATTATAACATAGTTATGAATACTATAGGTCTTATCATTTTTTAACCATTAGATTCATTTCTCATATCGTATCAATTAACTCACACTATAATAATTTTTAGATTTTATATTTAGTAAAAAAAAACTTGGTATATATTAAAATTAATTAAAATATAAATATTATAATTTTTTATATTAAAATTATATATAATTATATTAATAAATATGTTTATTTTAAATAGTATTTTTATAATTTTAATTTAATTATTTTTAATTGTTAAGTGAAAGGTAGAGATTTGAATTTTATGGAATATTTATTATAATTTTTATCTAAATTAGTTATATTTTTTAATTATTTTATTTCAAATTAATTAAACTGAAGAAAATGTCAATTTAGCACATGTCATATTGCACATGTGGTATTGGCAAATGGTATTTTAAAATGAGATATTCACAAGGTAAAATTTTCTATAGTAAAGTGGTGATGAATTTTCATGATTAAAAATATTGTTACATATTTTTTAAATGTATATATGTTCAACTAATATACTAATCTTTTTATAATTAATAATAATAATAATTTAAAATAATGTTATGATTTACTTAATTTTTATGACTTTTTTTTAATTTATGTAATGTGAGATATATTATGGAGTAAGTGTTTTGATGTTTATCATAGATTGATATTTACAAATATTTATTAACTATTTAATTTATATAATTGTATTAGTTTTTTCATAGTAATTGTGATTTAAGATTTTTTCAATATACAGAAAACCATCTAAAAATTAAAAAGTTTCTTCACAAAATTTGAAATCTAAATAATACAGTATTCCATTTTGGGTCATTATGTTAACTAATTAAAGACATTTTGGAGATAAAAAAATGGCAGCCGAGCGCAGAGAAGCTGTTTCACTCAAAATCCATGGCGGCGCGGCATCTCTGCTCGGTGAGGGAGGCAGACTTGGCTCGGAGCTCCTCTGGTCAAGGACACGGCCCTGCAGCTCTGGATCAGGGTCGAAGGTTAAGCGTGAGCATGGATCTAACGCAGTGTATAGCGTTTCAGCTCAAACCCTAACGCAGGAAGAACAAAGTAATACTGCGAAGCGTAGAGGGCACACTGGGGATCGAAGGGAGTCATCGAGAGCGCGCTCAGAGGACACAATAGGGCCAGCGGAGGCAAGAAAGGAATGCATTGGATGCGTATGGCTGAAGCCCTTTCTTAAGGCGCCTTCCCAAGCTACAGCACCCGTGTTTGCTTGCAGAGGAGACGCGTTTACTGTTGCTCGCTGTGGCAGCAAGGCTGTTGGGACCAATGTGATGAACGCATGTCAAGAGAATAACTCTCCCTATTTGCGCTACGGATCTAAGGATTCCTGGATCTGTTGGAGCCGGGTAGAAGAGGCCAGATCTGATCCAGATCTGCATATAGAACCACATGTTTTCCAGATCCAAGTCAATCTATCGGGCAAGACAACAATGCAATGGGCTCGCGCAACGGATCTGGTGCAGGACCTTTTGCAGAATCTTGAATGCCAGCTAGGGATCCCCTCATCTCACCTCAGACTGATATACAAGGGTAAGCAACTCATGAATACCCGTCCTCTCTCATTTTACAGCATTCAGAGGGACGCCTCTATTGTAGCTACCTTTCGTCTGAGAGGGGGTTCTTGTAGGAAGACCTCCTCTACCCCTTCTTTCTCTTATAAAGATGCTGTCCGCAAAGATGCTGCCCATCCACAACCCTCTTCGACAGCAGGCCATCCATCTAAGGCTCCAAAGCCTTTTCTGGTAGACAAATTAGAGGACATCCCTTCCATCAATCTCTCCCATCCTGGGATTGACGATCGTTATCAGCTTTTTGCAGAATCTGCACTTATCTGCAGATTTAATGGGCTATGGCCTCGAACATCAGATCTATACCAATGGATCCATACCAATTGGTCCAAAAAAAGCCAGATATACTTATGTTCAAAAGGATTTTTCATTGTGGCTTTTGACTTAGATGAAGACTACCAGAAGGCCTTAACGGGAGGCCCTTGGTTCTGGGGCTCGGCTGGACTTTTCCTTACTCCTTGGTTTCCAGACTTCGACCCTTCTACAGCTGCTATCACCAAGATTCCCATTTGGGTCAGGCTACCGAACCTTCCGGCACATCTATGGCATGTCTTTGTTTTCTTAGCCATTGCAGGAACTTTAGGACGCTACCTAGCAGTAGATTCTTCTCGGAAGGAACAGGGGATCTTCACCTATGCTAGATTCTGTGTAGAAATAGATCTTAGCAAAGGACTGCCGGATCAGATAAACCTCAAGTATGGAGATTTCCATTGGACTCAAATCTTGGATTACGAGAATACAGCGTTCCGTTGCCGCCATTGTCATCAAACAGGGCACCTCCAAAGTTCCTGTTCCCAGTACCTAGACAAAAAGAAGGATCTAAAGCGCAGACCCAAGTCCAAAGCTTGGAATCCCTGTGTGCCTCCCCCCCCTATGGACGATTCAGGCTCCTCCAGCTCGGATGAGGAGGAAATTGCAGCAGATGAGCAGAACGTTGAGATTCCGCTAGATACTCCCTTGGACGACCCGGCAATCCCCTCAGTCTCTCAGATATCTCAGAAGCGTTCTCATTCTACTTCGTCCTCAGACTCTGATAAGGATATTCCGCCGCCAGGGCAGAATAGTCTTCAACTTGTTTCAGCTCAGCCAAGCTCCTCTGGATGGGTCAAAGTAAGCAAGAAAAAAGGAAAAAAAAGTCGTGTGATAGTAACTGCCCCCTCAGGGTAGTTCTCTCTGCTCAGTTCATGCTTTTTGTTAGTCCGAGCTCGCTCTTGCCCTCTCTTGGTTTTTCGTCAAGAAGCAAGGTGGAGCCTTCCCTCTTTGGCTCCCTTGCTTTTTGCTTCGCTTGCTTGCAAGCTTGATTGTATTATACTCTTCTTTTCCTAATAGAATTAGTCTTTATTCAGAAAAAAAAATTAAAGACATTTTGGAAGAAGCAAGTTGCATTTATTGGAATAATCTTAGCGATTTCTTTATTGATTACTATAACTTATTAAGAATTCTCAAATATTTATAATATATATTTAGCTTAATTTTAAATTCACGATATAGATTTATTATCAAATTTATGAAAATTAATTAGCCTATCATTGTGTATGACAATTGAAAAATAAAAAAGGATAATTTATACATCAGGTTTATTGATAAAGTAATAGCAATAAAATATAGATTTAATCTTAATAAAATGTTGTTATTATTAAATTTAAGAAAATTAATAAGAGGCTAATTTATACATCAGGTTTATTGATAAAATAGTAGTAATTAAATTTAGTAATAATAAAATATAAATTTAATTGTTATTATTAAATTAATTAACGTATGACAACAGAAAATAAAAAAGAGGGGTTAATTTATACATAGGTCATTGATAAAGTAGCAACAACAAGGGTGGGATCTTCTTCGAATAGGCCTCCCCCTACATTGAATAGTTTAAAGAAATATATTTGGCTATAAATTATAACGATGTGGAAGGTACTAAAACTAATCTCGTACTTTCCAAAGTTTATTAATAATGAGAACAATCATGTGCATTGCACTATTGTGACAAGAGACAAGCTCCTAGGTATCTTTAGTTTAGCTCATCTAACAGGGACAATTTTCCAAGCGCAAATACATAGATAACAAAATTCTTTAAGGATTATTTCGATGTCCAACTAGATGATATACTCTAGGTGCTGGAGGAGGTTCAATGGACTTGTAAAATGCTAGGTAGTTTTAAGGGCATATTCCATGTATTAATTTCAAAGGTGGATTTCCTATTTTTTTTTCGTGATTCCAAACCAATTGTTTATGGTGGATTCCCTATTTCTTTTTTTTCGTGATTCCAAACCAATTGTTTAAGGTGTTTTCCCTATTTCTTTTTTTTTCTTGATTCCAGACCAATGGCATTATGAAACAATTTGTACAAGATTATTATACAGTAATCGTAATTAAGATAAAACTAATTCGCTATTACTGTGGCCCAAAACAGAATGTAACCAATTAGAATAATTAGATTCCCAAATGCCCAAAACAGAATGTAACCAATAAGAACAATTAAATTCCCAAATGAGGTAATTAAGGTCAACCTATAAAATGCCTAGTACCAAGTTCTCATAATTTAGAGACAGAGAGTTAGCGAATCTGCAAATCTAAGGAGGGATGCTAGTGACAAAAGTCCCAAAAATCTATCTCTAACGATGAACAAATATGAATCTATCTCTCAGTGAACAAACATGAGTCATAACTTAAGTAATGGCATTATGTTCATTAAAAGGTATTTTTCTTCCTCTCACTTGAATGAAAATGAACCATCGATAATCCCATTTGGATCATGGTGAATTAAAACTAAGGCTTCAATAACTCATATCCCCACATCCTTAAACATGTTACGAGGGAACATCAGACTCATCGAGTTTATTGCTTTGTGTGGGTGGATGTTTCGCTAATATCATTATGTATCAAACACTTATTTACAGGCGTTCCGTTACACACACTATGTGCATCCTCTAGTACTTCGGAAAAAATCCCAGGAATTCTGTTACCAGTCACGTTTACTGAGGGAAGATATGCACATTCAACGGACTGGCAGATTCCGCATGCTTCTGAATTTTCATCTGTTTTCTGCAAACCTTGGCAATCTCCCTGCCCGAATCCTCAACATTCAATCGAATTACGACACCGTTGACCAACAACAAAATACAAACCCTTCTATCACCAGAAGATGGGTAATCCTCCTCCTTCCTGAGTTGAGGAACACTCCGAGAAAACATAACCCTCTATAGGCTTCACCACCAGCTTTTGTTGTAGGAAGGGATTTTTGGAGCAGGAAGGAATGTTTTTTATATTATATTTTTTTGGTTGATCAAATTTTATGTGTTTATTTTGGGGATAGCAGCCACACTAACTTTAAATTGATTGGATTTTAGCATATCTCCTCTCCTAAAAAAGGCACAACAACCTCGTTTGATCCTAATAACTTTTACTAAAAAAATCTTATCCTCAACAAATTATACTAATAAAACTTAATTTTTTTATATTATATTTTAAATTACATTGAAATACAAATATTATATTAACCTTTCTTTACATTAAATTTATGATTGAAAACCTTTTCTTTCCATCAAATTTATATTAAAAAAAAAAAAATAAATCAAAGATTTCAAATACCTTTCCTGGTATGCAAAATCAAAAATCAAATAAAGCTAAAACCTTGACTGTTCCATACTTCTGAACTTGTTCGCATTGCAGCATTATCCCAATTTCCAAGTCACAACTGGATCGAGATATCGGTATTCTTAACCCTAAAAAAAAAAATGGCTTTAATTTCTGATTACAGTCCGGTTCGTTTGAAACGGTGGGTTTTCACTATTTTTATAATTATAATGCAATTTGATGGGTTTATTTTATTATTTTTGTATAATTGAGAAATCAAATTTTTTATTATTTAAATTGTATTTTTGGATGTTAATAAAGTATATAAGACCAAATAAAAATTTTAACTATTAAAATTTAATTTTTTTTTCTATATAGATATATGAAATCTATATTAACATAAATTAGTTAATATATATTTTCAAATAGTTTATTTAAATCTTTTATTAAAATGTTTTTGAAAAGTATATGATTTAAACATCTGATTCACATTTTTTTACTTTTAATTATTTTACATCATATTTTTTTTAATTATAACATTTTTTAAGTAAAAATAGAAAAACAAATTTTCATATAAGAATGAGCCTCTCAACTCAATAAAAAAATATTTAGTGTTAACTGAGAAAAATATATATAAAGTAACGAACTGTAGGATACCAAAAATTAGAAAACGGTAATAACACGGTTGACTATTTAGCTGCTTATTCTTCATGGCGGCTAAGGAATATTTTATTTCCCAAATAGGCGATTAAATGTCTTTTTACATGTTATTTCTTCATTGATACGCGGAAATTATTTGATTTCAGCCCTCTCCAGTTGCATACAACTAAAAACCCAATAGGCGATTAAATGTCTTTTTACATGTTATTTCTTCATTGATACGCTGAAATTATTTGATTTCAGCCCTGTCCAGTTGCATACAACTAAAAACCCATTGAAAGATACTGTGCAGTATGAGAAACCATGGCACATCACCATATAATTACTACCACAAATGCTAGAATGAAGAAAAATAAGGCAACATCTTCCTCAAGGAAAAGAGTAAGTCATTCTATTACAAAAATACCCTAAGAGGAAAGGCCAAAAATAAACGTGTCATAGAAAGTAACAGAATCAATAACATGTGATAAAGGTTGCATGTTTTAAACATGCTCTGCCGCATTACATTTCAGTTGAGGGGGAGGGGGAGTAGAGGGAGCAGGAGGAGTAGGAGTAGGAGTGGGGGTTGGAGGAGAGGTGGAGTGGCCTGTAAAGCGAGACCTGATGCTGTGAGCAATTGAAGACGCAATCGCTGCCTTTACTTGCCCTCTCCTGGGAATGTTCCTCTTCTCAGGAGGCATGGCTACTTCCTTTGATTTCTGCTGCGACGGCATCCTGATATTGACGCAGCTACGATTAATAAATTGGATCTCAATGTATTGGGAGAAATCTTGTGGATGTTAATTTATAACAAAGTTGTCCGTTTAGTATGATATGATTGAGTAAGTGAAGTAGTGAAGAAGGTCTGTAATTTTATTGGTTGGGTAGGCTAAAGCTCAGAAGTCATCTATTCAAACCGACCTTGAGCACTTTAGACTCCTCGTTCAACGTTATCAATCCATTCCGATGCATTCCTGGGGTGAATGAAAATGACAGTGGAGAGCAGCGTATTGGCATGAGATTAGGAAAATGGACAAACTTGTGCGGTGAAAACATTTCACGTCATCGTGATAATGACGATATGGTTGGCGAAGGGAATGACGTAAGCTCACAATACGTTTGCTGCACAATAGGATAGATTGAGAAATGCGGCTGACATTTCAAAAAGCGAAAGAAAGAAGATAAGATGGTATCATTAAAGTAGCGGGAAAGCAAAACCTACCTCTTATACCAAGATACCAAACCATCCGAGACATATATAATCTTATTATTTACTTAAAAGGATATATATGGAGAATGGATATATATGAGATAGAAGTTTTGGGTAATGATATCTTTAAGATCAATTGGTTTGGCAAATATCTATATTATGTGATCGTGATCGTGATCGAAGAGTATGGAGAATAAACTTTTATCTTTATTTAAAAATATGTATATTAAAATGTATATAGATATATATCTATCTATATATATATTATGGTGATTTAAGACTATGGAAAAGAATTTTTCATTCTTACATATGAGAGAAGTTTTGGGACAATAATTAATATTGTTTAGATATCTTCGGCAAAATCACATAACCAATATTTTGTCGACGCGTTTCGAACCAACCAATGTGGTTCATCGTCAGGACAAGTTGAAGAACTGATCTGGCTTAGCGAGAATAAATAGAGTGTGCAGAGATTCCAACAGCTAAATCCTAACGGCTAATTTTGACCAGGTCAAACCACTAAATTAGTTAGTTAATATTTCTCGAAGAAAGTAAAATTAGGTAAATCAAGGAAATTCAATTGTTAATTTAAAATAAGAATATTATTAATATTATCCCAAATATTAGGAGAAATTATTATTATAATTATAATGGTCATAATATATAATAATTAATCTATAATCCATTATTATTCCAATATAAATTACAAGAAAAGATAATCCCTTACTAATATTTTTAGAATTTTATTTATCCTAGGTAATTGAGTCATAATTATTTAATGGTAAGATAGATCATGTTCTTTAGAATAAATCGTATATATTGTTTAAATTAATTGGTCATTAAAATGATAAGTTATATAAAAATAATTATAAACAATATATGTTTATTAAATCATCTATATTTACTAATAATTAATATTATCAAACAAATTGTTAAATCATTAATATTTCTAGAAATTAGTTATATTAGGTAAATCTTAGGGTCGTTAAAGCTAGGTCTATTAATATCATCACTAATAATTTAAACCTAATGGTCAAATAATCATTATTAGAACTATATTTATTATTCCAATAAAATATTGAGGTAAACATATTATTACATATAAGATGAATGTCATAATCTAGGGTTGATATATCAAAATCTATCCTTAAAACTTAATGGACAAAATTCAAATAATAATTATTTAATCAATCTATATATATTCCAAAATTATTACAGTTAACTATGTCATTAATATTGGGGAGGAATAAGAAGTCTAAATTCCTTAATAATTAATATTATTAAAAAGTTTTGAGACAATGATTAATATTACTAAAATTAATTGATTTAATGTATTTTAAAAACCATGTATAATAGCTAATGTTTTTTGGTTTAGTTTAAACGTAGTTAAATGAATGTAAAAATATTGACTTGCCATGAATGTCAGATTTTCAATTGTAAACAGTGCGGCCCACCCACACCCTATACCCTATAATTACCGTTGGAAAACAATTACATTATAATAAAATTGTATTCTCCAACTCAAGCACGGAGTTAATGTTGCATTCAATATAATTAATTTGTATTTACATTTGAAATATAATAGTTAACCGGCTTAGGAATTTGACTTTATTGCGATATATTGATTGCTATATATCTGCATGCTACAGGATAATAAGAAACCCTCAATTAAAAAAAAGGAAATGAGATGAATGAAATAGAATGAATAGAAAACTTGAAAAGATGAAAATCAACAAATAACCTGAGGCCACTAAAAGCTTGAGTTCCTATTCATGGTACTCCCTCCGCATTGTTTTGTCCTCAAGGAAACCTGGAAGGTAAAGAGAGAAACCATATACGAGTCAGTTTACTTATTAAATCAATGTAAACTTAGATGGACGAACACCTTAACATAGGGAAGGGAAGAAAATATATCTGTCACCATCATAAATTTGTCCAAGACAGAACTTTGAAGTTACAGGCATCCGAGGAGATAGGTTATAAACTTATAAGGGTAATCGAGGTCGAATTACCAAACCCCGACTAAACACCAAGCTGTTTCTGCAAAAATGGCTGAGCGATGCACTAGTAAGTGAGTTCCTTATCAATAGTCGAAGTATTAAAATATGAACGAAATATTCTGCAAAATGAATCATTTAAATACCTGTAGCAGTCGTAAACATTATTCGAGCAGAAAATTCATGATTTCAAGCATCACTGGAGATAAGATGTAGATGTATTAAAGGTCATATGGCCATAAGAAGAAAAATTTGACCAAACGTCGTGACATTTTGTCAACAGGTGGAACGGCGCTATACAGGAGAGAAAATGCAAATGAGAGTGGATATCGGAGAGGAAGGGTAAGTTGAATAGATCGAAACCCTAATCATTCTTTACCCTTTGATTTTGTATATTAAATTGTCACCGTTGAAATTGTGGTCGTACGAACCAGCCACGTGAATTCACATGGCCTAGCCTAATTTTAGTTGTTGTAAAATACGAAAAGGCCTAAATTGTGCGGTGTAATTTTAGTGGTAATAAATAAATCTTATGTTATTGGGTTTTAATTGCACGGTCGTTGTATATGCTCACTGTTGGATTTTGCTAAGGTCTATTGGGTTTTAATTGCACGGCCGCTGTATATGCTCACTGTTGGATTTTGTTAAGGCCGAAATCCAACGGTGGGCATATACACCCATTGTTGGATTTTGCCAAGGCCGTTGCCAAGGCCGAAATCAAATGGTGAGCATATACAGTGCCCACTCAATATAGCTAGATAGTATAGGATTTATTTGTTGCCAATTTTAGTTGTTGTAAAATACCACATGACCGATGAGTCTTATAGGCTTCAAGGCTGGCAAATTGTCGGCAGCGACATCATCCTATCAATAAGACCCAACCACAAAAAACCAATCAAAATTTAAAAAAAATAAAAATAAAAAAAAAATAAAAATAAAAATATTTTTAAAAAGATATTATTTTTAGTTTGTAATGTAAATTTTGTATACAGTGATTTAATTTTAAGGCACACGAGTGCACAGTTCATGCGGTTGGGGAAATCGACTTTCACGCACCCCATTGTGGTGTTGCGCAGCAGGTATAAATGTTTCATTGAGAATGTATATCGGTATATTGTGATTGATGTGATGGATGATGGATTTGATGTATATCGATATATTGTGATTGATGTGATGGATGATGGATCTCATGTAAAGGTGCTCTGCAGCTCCGTATCCAATTTCTACGAATGTGATTGATGTGATGGATGATGGATCTCATGTATATCGGTATATTGTGATTGATGTGATGGATGATGGATCTCATGTAACGCTGCTCTGCAGCTCCGTATCCAATTTCGCTTCGCAGCTCCAGCGTGTTGCTTCTTGAGCGGAGATGCACTCCCCGCTCCGTATCCAATTTTGCTTTGCAGCTCTCGCATGTTGCTTCTTGAGTGGGGATGCACTCCTGCCCCCTGTCCCTCCCCCACCGAAAAACTTAAAACTATTTTGAATTCTTAAAACTATTTTGGATGATGGATCTAATGTATATCGGTATATTGTGATTGATGTGATGGATGATGGATCTCATGTAACTTTGCTCTGCAGCTCCGTATCCAATTTCGCTTCGTAGCTACGGCATGTTGCTTCTTGAGCGGGGATGCACTCCCCGCTCCGTATCCAATTTCGCTTCGCAACTCCGGCATGTTGCTTCTTGAGCGGGAATGCACTCCCCCTCAAAAAACTTACAACTATTTTAAATTCTTAAAACTATTTTGAATTCAACCATATATCCATATTTGCCTGCCATAAGATAATAAATTAGGATTTTTATATTATTTTTTAATAATTTAAAAGTATTAAAAAATATTTAAAAAAAAAATTTTAATAAAAATATTAAGTAAGATGATAGAAGTTATGAAATACAATTATAAATATTTCTAGCAACAGTTTAACATAACAACATCAATTTGAGATAAATGTATTTTGAATTCTTAAAACTATTTTGAATTCAACCATATATCGATATCCTGCGATAAGATAATAAATTAGGATTTTTATATTATTTTTTAATAATTTAAAAGTATTAAAAAATATTTAAAAAATAAATATTAATAAAAAAATTAAGTAAGATGATAAAAGTTATGAAATACAATTATAAATATTTCTAGCAACAGTTTAACATAACAACATCAATTTGAGATAAATGTCCACACTCGCTTCCACTTTGAAAGAAGCTTAGGAAGAAGGATCATTGGTACTTATTTCACTTTATTTGTATCTTTTTTGGGTACTTTTCTAGATGTTAGTTGTGTCAAGATTTCCCATTCAAGAAGGGTTTTATCTTAGGGATCCCAAACACATTGAGAGGTCAAAATATACTCTTTAGAGATTCTATGAGGATCTTAATTTTGGGAGAGAATTTAACTTGTGTCTCTAGCTTTGAGAGTATCTCCTTTGAGTCATCCCACTAATTTTTATAGTGTTGAACCACTAAGTCTAGAGTTTAAAGCTTCTTTTGTATACCAAACCTAGATCGTACAACTTTCCACAAAATCCCTAGAATATTTACTTTAATATCAATATGATCTATAAAATGCCATAGTTATTATAGCGGAACAATTCATCATAATATATCTTATAAGTTTATATTATCCCTTGTTATGTAGTCTCTTTCTTGAGATAGCAATTAATATTGTTATCTTAGATGATGAAATACTAAAATAAATTGGGTCTACAAGGGAAGAAGTTAAAAAGTTAAAGAAAATTACACACCAACCAAACAATGAACACAAGATGTACTTTAAAGAAACATAATATGAAAAAGCCAGACAATAAGGTCAGGAATGTAACTTGTTCCTTTCTTCTTAACAAATAAATGAAAAAAAAAGAAAATGAACTAATATAGATTTTTCACAGGAACTATGGCCTAAATTTCTATTACAAGATATTATATTTTCCTTTTTTCTAGTCCATTACTCCATTCCCTACTTTGCACAACTATGGAACAATAATAAACAAAAATAGGAGTTATATGCCTTCCTATCCTAGTGGCTTATTTTATATGTCATTTTTATATTAATATGCTTTTATGCCATAGGTTATTTTAAAATTCTGCTTTTATGCCCTAGGTTACTTTTATATTCTATATTCTATTTTCGTAAGCGATGCACTCTGCATGAAGTTAAATTGTATGGGATTTGAGGTTTCATATAAAATGTTAGACGCAGGTGTTATTTTTTCTTTTTGAGGTTAGAAGTTTGATTTTCCTCATGTGCAAAAAGCAGAGTCGTAACCCAAATCTAAGACACATTTAATAGGATTAATGCAAATCTATTTACCTAAAAACCATCACATTTCAAGTAGAGTGAAAAGTTAGCCCACCCTATTAAAGAAAGTTGATTAACCATAATCTACCAACCAATGAAATTTGATTTTTTTTCTCAATTCTCATTCTGAATTGGTAAAAAGGTTCGTAAAAAGGTTCTCCGGCAAAAATTACCTTCTCTACCCTATCAAAAGTAGCATTCCTTTAATCAACATGATCGCCATAGTGATCGTAGCCTTAGTTCTTAAGGTAAGAATTATGTGTTGCATTGGAACATATATGAATATTCTATTTTTTCCGTTTTTATTGAAAACTCTATCTTTGAAACATGAAGGGACCCAACGTTACTTTAGTGTTTTTTATTCCAATAGATTTTGGTTATGTGTTTTTTTTAAGTTGAATGTTTATGGGAATATATTAATTTATGTGATTTTTTTATTTACACAATAAATTAATTTAATTATATAAATTAAATGATTTATATCTTACATTATAAGTTTATTTTAAATAGTTAGTAATTATATTGATTGCAAATTATTAATTTTTTAAATAAAAGACAAATTTGCCATAATTATGTGATTGTTGTTTTTGAGTGTTGGTGTTTGCCATGAAAATGAAGACTTGTGAGAAAGAGATTCAAGTTTCAATTCCTGCGGATCTAGTCCATTCTACAAAGAGGAGGACATATCATAGGCTCCATAGGTTATAGTAGTAACAGCTGGAAACAACTCTCATAGGCCCCATAGGTTATAGTAGTAACAACCGGAAACGACTCTCTGACCATACTAGCCCAGTTGTCGATTCCTCTGGATACAAAAAAATAGTAGACGTTGTTTATATTCTTGTATATACCTACTATATGTCTTTTGTGAATTACTTGTGTTTATTCCTATAATTCATATGTAAACCATTATGTCTAATGCCATATACATTCATATGTTTATATCTTGTGTCATATAATCTATGGATTTATGTTTGGTTGTAAGAATGTTTTGAGCATGCTAATTGATACATAATTGAGTGAATTTCATGAGATAATTTTGGAATTTTTTACTTATCAATAAACGTGTTAGTATGACATTTAAAACATATGGGAATCCTAAGGACTCCTATAGGAACAATTGTGTATTTGAGGAGCAATGTTTTGTCCTTTTTGTAGTGAAAATTCTTAGAGGCCTTCCTTGAATGAAAATGTTAAATTGATTGTAATAAATGTCTAATTTGGTCCAACTATGGAACTTTACCTACCTAGAGCTTGACCCACTACTAAGGTTTCTAGAGCAACACAGTCTATGGCTTAGTGGAATGTATGAGGTTTGCAACCAATTGGTGTTAAATTCGAAAGAAATTTACCATAATTATGTAATTAAATACTGAATGTTACTTATATTTTTGTGTATACCTACCATGTATTTCTTCTGTGGATTACTTATGTCTAATGTTAAATATATCTTATGTATTTCACTATGTCTAATGCCATATGCATTACTATGCTTAGATGTTATTGTATAATATGTGGACTTGTGATTGATTGCAATACATGGTTGATGCCAAATGTACCCACTTCTTTATAAACATGGTGGCCCAATTCATAATTTTTTATCAATTAGCCTATCTCTCCTTCAAACTCGTTGTGTGAGAATTCCACAATTCTCTTTGAATCACAACTACGAATCAACCTTTTCTCATTTGCTTGACACTGTCATTTCAAAGACAATCAAACTATGTTATTTATCAAATATGCACAAAACCTTATATTTATAGCCATATCTCTCATGCGCTAAATTGTATCAAGTCATATGGCTAAGAGCTAGAATCAAGGTCTAACTCAAAAGGAACTTAACTCTTCTGGCTTGGAATGTCAAAATTTCCCAACTACAACTAAACTTGTTCAAACCCCAAATTAATTTCACATAGATGGACGTGATAGTGCGCCCCATATATTCTTGCAGATGGATAACTTATAGGCCCAGATCTCTTCCTATCCTTAAAAATTGTGTTAATTCTTAGATGGTGTCCACGCCAAATACAATACAACTTGGATAAAGTAGACTTCAACCAAAGATCTAAGTAATTCGCCCCTTTTCCTTGCTTCACTCTTGTTGGATTACTGGATATGATATGAGTTGAATAACACTTGATTTGGGATCCAAACCTCACTTCACTTCCCCTTTAGTTAAACCACCAGATACTCCATTTAACTAGATAAATTTTATGCATGGTTTCCAAGGGTTAATTCTCCTCAATGTTTATGTTGAGTCTTTAATCTAGGGATTGGGAGTTTTGACCCCTTACATCACTTCAAACTCACTTGATAGTTGGATACTCCATGAGACTTTATACACTTTGGGAAATTGTTGTGGGTACACTCCTCTTTGAATCCAAATTCAATTATAGTCCATTGCTTGCACTATAATTTAACCCAAATATGTTACCAACTAGATTGACACACTTCCCTCAATAGAAGGATTCATGTCTCCATCTATTAATAGATCTAGTATATAAATAGATGTTCTCTAAATCTAACCTTTATAAACTAATACTCCACGTCACAGATTTAGATAACTCAAAAACTTCGTCTTCTAACCATAGACTCGTGATCTTGGACAAAGCTAATTTAACTGCGAGAAATGGTCCTTTTGAAAACAACACAAAATTAATTTTGTATGCATTCAATTCATATATTAAACAAAGAATAGCATAAATTTATTAACTCGTTATGAAAAGAAAGACTACAGAATCATAAGAATTGTTCAATCTTCCTCTTTGACACTAAATACTAAGAATTCTTTCGCACACACTTTGTCCAGCATATATTTGTGAATACATTTACACTTAAAATTGCTCAGAAACATTTTAGTTTATACAAATTTGCCTTATTGCAAAATTAATTGGCCCTTTTTCTTCACTCTTTCTTCACTCTCTCATTCCTTAGTCTCTCTTTGCTTTCTCATTACATCTCTTCTCTATTCTCCTATCCCATTCTAGTCATTACAACCTTGTCTATAGACAACAAAATGATTTGCGAAAATCCTCTAAAGGTCGAGCTAATCTTCCATACATAGAAAATATCTAATCAAGCCTAAAACTTCCAAATCACTTAGAAAATCACCTTAAATAGTGTATTACATGTCGATGAGGAAATAATCTCTCATCTCCCTAATCAATCCCTATTGCATTTGAAAAATCAAATTCCTAACTTAGTTACATTAAATTAAATCAAATTGAGGGAACCAACTCCCTTTGGTAAATGTGGTAAGGCCTCCTAGGCCTTGTTGAGAAATGCTCCTACATTAGATCATTCCCATGGTGAAAACAATTCATGGACTCTTGTTCATTACTCTTCCAACTACTTCTACTAGCTATACCTTCTATCTTGTTGTCTAGCATTTTCAATTGCACGTGCATCTATTGCAATTCTTCTTCCTCTTGGATCCCAAACTCTAGTTCATTGTTGTCCACTTACCTTACTGCCATAAAAAAATTCAAGAAACTATGTTTTGATGTTGAATTTTCTCATTAACTCTATCCTATTCGCTTCTTCTAGTTGTTGATTTGTTTTTGCTATCCTCAATTTTCTAGTTTTTCATACTTTATTTTGCAATGATCCACTTACTATGTTGATGTACTCTCTTATAACCAGCCTAGATCCATATTAACTCCAAATCTATCAAGCGCCGAGACAGATCAAATCTCTTGGGGTGCAAACCTTATTTTTTAGTGCAAAACTTGAGGAAAGGTTTGCACCTTGAGATATTTGATCCCTCTCGACGCTTGATAGATCCGGAGTTAAGATGGATCTATGCTGGTTTCAGTCATGTGCGGCCAACGAAAATCTATGAAAGATATGATTAATTTTATCAATAATATGTAAATGCATGTAATATTAATATAATATTTTTAAATATGCTAAATATGTATGACATTAATATGATCATTTTAATTTTAAATTTGCTTAGTTACCTCAGTTTGTTGAGATGATAAATATTTTAAATAACTTTAATGATGAAAAATGATGAAATAAAATTTTTGAATGCAAAGTGACAATCTAATAGTGTTGAATGATAGAAAATGTAAATAATAAGAATGTAGTCAATTACAAATAGTCTTCATTGTGATCAATCTCAAAATATTTTCTTCTACTATTCTTAGTGTCACTCTTGTTAGTTTGCCATCTTTTCATATCGATTATATGAAAAGGGCAGTTGAAATCGTAAACCATTTAAATATGTAGCTCCATTTGTTGTAGTAAACATCATACCGTGTCTCTCTTTCTCTCCAACATTAATAAGTTGAATTACTATAACACAAAATCAATGTACACTGCCAATATTGTTTTTTGCTTACACTGAAATCAATCCACATCATTATTCCAATCACTTTAAAATTAATGTACCATCATACATCTAATTACATCAAATCGAAAATCAACGTCTACATTGAAATCAATGCATCTAACGCAAGCAATCAAATGAGATTAGAAAAAACTTCTACACTTAAATCAATGCATCTAATGTAAACAATCAAATAGGATTAGAAATTAGCATATACAATCAAATCAATACATCTAGTGTAAGTAAGAAAATAGGATTAGAAACCAAAATCTACACTGAAATCAATGCATTTAGTGCAATCACTCAAATAGGATTAGAAATCATCATCTACACTGAAACTAATGCATTTATTGCAACCAATCAAATAGGAGTAGAAATCATTTACACTGAAATCAATGCATCTAGTGCAAGTAATCGAATATAATTAGAAATCAACATCTACAATGAAATCAATGCATCTAGTGCAAGCAATCAAATAAGATTAGAAATCACCATCTACACTGAAATAAGTGCATCTAGTGCAAGAAATATTCTTCCCTCTCCATATATATATGTATCCCTCCATCTCTCCTTCTTTGTATCTCTATCTTGCCCCATAAAATGCACACACTCTCCCACTCCATATTTACCAATCTCTTTGTATCCCCCTCTCTCTCTCCATATCTCTCTTCTTCCCTCTATTCACCTTCCATCAATATCTCTATCTCCCTTTGTCTCTCCATATCACTCCCTTTCTCTCTCTCGTCCTTCATCTCTTTCCCTCTCTCTCCCTTTCTCTCCTACTTCCCTCTCTCTTCCCCCCATCTCTCTCTCTCTCCCCTCCAATCCTCTCTCTTCCACCATCACTATCCTCCTATCTCTCCCTTTCTCTCCTACCTCCCTCTCTCTTCCCCCATCTCTCTCTCTCTCTTTGCCCTCAAATCCTCTCTTTTACTCTCTCTCTCTCTCTCTCTCCCCAATTATGTTACTATATCCCTCTCTCTCTCCTTCTCTCTCCTCATCTCCCCCCTTCTCTCTTTCTCTTCTTCTTTGTCTCTTTATCTCACCCCTAAACATACACACTCTTTCTCCATCTCTCCCTTGTCACTCCCTCTCTCTCTCTACTTCTTACTCTCTATGTATTTCTTCTCGTCTCCCTCTCTCACCCTCCAAATCTATCTCTCTATCCTTCTCTCTCTCAATTCCTCTCTCTCCCTTTCTCTCCTGCCTCCCTCTCTCTTCCCCAATCTTTCTCTCTCTCTCTCTCTCTCTCTCTCTCTCTCTCTCTCTGCCTCCAATCCTCTCACTATCTCCCTCCCTCTCTCCTTCTCTCTCTCCCCCCTCTATCTTTATGTCTCCCTCTCCCTCTCTTACCCTTCTCTACCTCTCTCTATCCTCTCTCTCTCTCTCTCAGTTCCTCCTCTCCCCTCTCCTTCAATTTATCTCCATCTCTCCCTTGTTACTCCCCTTATCTTTGCACTTCTATCACTTTGTGTCTTTGTTCTTCACTCCCATATATCTAGAGTTAATATATATCATGATATATTAATATATATTATAATATAACAAAATTAATATATATTATAATATAACAAAATTAATGTTGTATTAATTCAAACTTATTAAATTTAATAATATTAATATGATTATTAGATTTAATAATAATAATAATAATATTGATATTAGGGTTAATAATGTTTTTTTGCATGGTATTAATAATAATTTGGCCCATAATATTTGGCTCATAGGCTTCACCTAAATAAACCTATTTTTGGTTTATTTATATTTTTATTTATTTACCATACTTCTTTTATTTACCATGGTATTTGTCCCTTAGGCTTGGTATATAATTAGATGCTGATTTTTAATCCTATTTGATATATGTTTATTTATTTACCATACCTCCTTATACCTCTTTTATATTTATTTATTTACCATACCTCTTTATACCTTTTTTATAATTGTTTATTTACCATACCTCTTTTATAAATATGATATTTGGCCCATGGTATTTAGCCCATGGTACTAAAATGGTATTTTGTCCATAGACTTCGCCTAAATAAAACCTCTTTTTTGAGTTTTCGTAAATATAAAGAGGTCTATGGAGTAAATATAAAAATAAGTTTTATTTATTTACCATACCTCTAGTTTATTTATATTTTTATTTACTCATCATACCTCTTTTTAAACTTCTTTAACTTTTAAATTTATATTATGTTTATACATCATAATAATCACATTAAAAACGTTAAAGGTTAAACATTACATTTTAAATGTTTATGTTTACATGTTTACGTGAGATCTACCCCATAATATAACAAAATGAATATTATATTAAATTTAATATTTTATTAATGCAAAGTTATTAAATTTAAATTTAATATTGTATTAATCCAAAGTTATTAAATTTAATAATATTAATACTAATATTTTAATATCAATATTAGATTTAATGATGTTTTTTACATAGCATGATAACAAAATTTATAATAAAACTATATCAAATTAATATATATGGTTTTTCCTTTTAAAGATTTATTTTATAAATATTTAATTAAAAGAAGTATTAAAAGATTTTGGAGTAGGATTTTAGATTCTTTGTGTTGAATTAATTTGGTTTTTCCTTTTAAAGATTTATTTTACAAATATTTAATTAAAAGAAGTATTAAAAGATTTTGGAGTAGGGATTTTCGATTCTTTGTGTTGAATTAACTTTTTTTCTTTTTATTTAAGAAATGATATTTAGTTGAGAAAAGAGTAAGATATTTAAAATTTTACCTAATTTGGAACTTTGATGTTGTAAAAAAAATTGTTAAAAGTAAATTTATGATCCCTTCAAATTCACATATATGATAAAAGAGTTATTAAACATATTAGCGATTTAAGATTCAAGTGAATGATTTGGCCCATGTTTTTATTATTTTTTGAGGACTTGACAGACTTACACACCTAGGTCATACTAGGCTGTAAAATGTGCCTCTCACTCAATAAACTCATTTCTATTGTTGTTTATTCTCATCACTTCATTATGCATTTTATTAAGAAATTTCTTAATCACCGTTCATCTTAACCTTTCCTAACACATGTTAGGAGCATTGTTTATCTACCAATGTACTTCAAAATTTAAAAACTTTATGGCCTCAATTTCCATTTCATTATTTTGATAACCTCTCAGTTTCCAGTCTTCATCACCAGACATCTTTTTGAACTTGATTTCCCCCTCCATGGCAATCAAGTTAAGTCGTCAGAAATTGCGTTGTTTATTTTTATTTCCCGAGGTTGATAGAAACTGCCTTTGAACACTTCGTCCAGGGCACATAGCTAGTAGGTGTCTCATCTGCAGCATCGCCATGAAAGTGTTCCTTTTTTTCTCTTCCAAATTTGTGAAAATTGCTCTTCAATCTAACCTTTGCAAAAGTCGAGGAATTGCAGCAGTCGCGCTTTGGAGCTTGATCTTCTGTTCACTTGGAGATTGAAATCTATGTCTCCTAATTCAAAGAGTAAAGGTGCAGAAGATGATAATTTGAGATCATATTTACCAACGAAACATTTTTTTTTGTGTTGTGAAACGACGGTGTCGTCTGGATGACATCCGTGGTTCATTCTCTGATGCATATTATGAGCATTGGATGCTCTTGTTAGCGAGAGTACTTGAGAGTTGTCATCTTTGCTGCTACCATAAGAATATGGCGCAAAGTAGGAACCTCTCCTGATTGGATTATCTCGTTCCTGAGAGCCATGTCTCCACTGATTATGAATTATGAGAAAACGTTGTATTTTGAGAAAACAACATCAATCCTTGAGAGAAAGATTGTTGACTCTACGAATTAAATTCTATATACGGGACAAAGTATGTTTTTTTCATGCAGTTGTTAGTGTATTGATTTCACTAATTGAAGTAATTGGGCAGTGATTAGACACAAATCTAGTTGTCTTTTGATATAAGCATAGAATCATTATTATTTTTTACCAAGGGAAGGTCATGATTCATTGGGTCTCTTTGGATCGTGTGTCAACTGGGGTTACTTTTCTTTGAATTAATTTGTCAACTTGGTCTTATTTGTCTCCTAATCGGAAGTGTCAAGCAATTTTTTTTGTTGTAATCATCAGCTTTTCTTTCTAGCAATTTTTGTTTCTGTGGTTAGTGGAAACACATTCACCAATTTCTTCAAGATGGGTAAAAATTTGAAGGAACTTTGGCAACAGATGAACTTTATAAAGAGGTTTTTTAATTGCAAATAGTGGTAGCCCTTTTGCAAGAAGAAAATGCAACTCTTAATAATAGGTTGCAAATATCCATAGCTAAGGTTGACCATTTGGAATCAACTATTGGAAAATATTTGCAAACACTTGCAGATGAATTTCAAGAGAAGATTGACCTCCTTGATGACTTGAATGAGGAAGATTCTTTTTCTTTTTCTGCCTCAAATTTGAAGAAGCAGCTGGAAGAGCAAAATAAACAGCATGGTATGGAAATTAATTGTTTAAAAGAAACAATGTTGGAGCAATATCAACTTTTGAGAGAAGATTATGATGCATTGTCACAACAATTAATTGAGAAGGATGAGGTCATTCAAAAGCTGCAAGAGACTAAACAGGAACTTGAATTGGAGGTTAGTCATCTGCAGAAATCTAAGATGGAGATAGCAAATGTTGAGCTTCCAATCTCACCTTCTTCCACACTTGATCATGTTGAATGCCAGGAACTTGATGATAATCATGATCATGATTCATCACATGACTTTGTCACACTTAGTTTTGAAAAGCATACAGCTGGTATTGGATCCCAATTACTGAGAAAAATGGGATATACCGAAGGAGGACTTGGGAAGAATGGACAGGGAATTGTTACTCATATTAAGCTTGTAGTGCAGATATCAAGAGTAGTTCTCGGATACGATCATGTTGTTGCCTCATCACCTACATCCAACTGTAAGGTTCTTGAAGAAAATGTTCCTATTGATTGTGGTAAACAAATAGTTTACATGGTTGCTAATGTCATTCCAAATGAAAATGTTGTGGCACTCAACTCTAAGTCCGTAAAGGCAAAAATTAAGCCATATGCAAATCCCCATCAAAAGAAATTACCCAAGAATTAGCATTATTGGTTAATTAGTATTCCAACATTCATATCGTTATAGAAGAGACGTGAAATAATGAATTGTTGACCAATGCCAACCATCAAGATCGACTGTGGATGGATCAATGAATGGTCATGGCATCAATTAAACCAATGTTTGAAGAATTCATATCATTGTGTTGCATCAGTTGTTTTTTTTTTTTTTTCCATTGTTCCCTTAGTTGTGCTTCAAGGGGGGAATTTACTGACAATGAAGACTATTGATTCTCGCTCCTTCCACAGTTGTGTTTTAGGGGACTAATTAGATTGTGACAAATATTGTTGTCGTTGCTTTGTGTTTGATCAGTGCGATGGTGACTGTTCATACAACTTTAGGAGTGTTATTGTATGCAATTTTCCATATTTACAGGCATCATTGTTTGTTTGTTGGTTGATGGTGTTGCTTCTATTTGAAGCCTTTATCCTGGTTCCTTACCAACACCTAGTTTCTTTGAAGCATTTTTTGGAGAATTTGACAGTGTTTTCCACCCTTGTGCCTCTATAACAATCCTACTTCAGAGATTGACTAACCTCATTGAGGTTTCGTGACTCCCATCTTCAGAGTTTTGGTACTCCAACATTTTGTACTTCTTGATTGGAGTAGGCCTATGATCTTGCCATTCAGTGTGGGGATCTACAATTTCATCTCCATGATAATTTGAGCACTAACATCTTTCTCTCTTTTGGGGGGGAGGGGGTCGAGTTTCCTACATTTTTTTTTTCTCTTTCTCTGCTTATGAGAATTTGTACATGGGTACCTAATCAAGCCTTGTTGTCAAGGCCTATTCTTTGTTTTCTTTCTTCTTTTGTTACTCCCTGTGTTTTTCTTAAAGGGGGCGTTGGAGTTTGTCTTTTCCAATGCTTCATTTCCCTATGAGCTAGTTTGGTGAGTTGTAAGCTCACATAGGGACTTCAATCTATCCAGTTGTTGTAGTTATCCTTAACCGACATTGGGCTTCCTCCATTGTTATATAATGGAGATCTTTTATGAACTTTTACAAAAAGCTTGTGAGTAATAAAATACTTTTTCAATGACTACATCATCATCATCATCGATTGATTCCATCATCTGGATCAAGATGATGATCATCATTTGGGATTCTTGCGCAATCTTCACATTGAGATTGCAGCGTTGATATCAATAATTCTAGAAGTCTAAACATTGTGATATCATTGAGATTTCCTCAAAAATATCACTCAATGATCAAACTATAAATTCCTCTCAACGTGGACTAAAAGATAAATGTTCGGTGATCGATCTTACAGTTTGTACTGGTGTTCTACCATGGGAAGTTCCAAACAGTACATACTCGTGGTTCATTGTGGATCTTATCCCAAAAAGAACCGTCCAATGTGGTCGCTTTGTCTCTTGCAGTTAACAAGGTGTTCACATGCATGATATCGATTTGTGCACTTGAGTCTTCAATGTGGAATTGAAAGCCATGCCGAACTAATTTAGACAGAGCCAGTGTCGTGAAGGAAAGGAGATATGGGGTTGGGGTTTGCATTAAAACATTAGCATGGAGGATGATTGATATTTCACAAAATGGTTAGGGGAATGTGGTTCAATTGTTAGATAGAGAGATTTGGTCATCCAATCCCAAACAAAACTATATATAACTATCCAAACACCATTTTCTTGAGTTAAAAAAAAAAAAAAAAATCTACACAACAATAATATTATTAAAAATATTTTATAATTATAAGATAGTTACTAATACTATGTGTCTTATCATTTCTTAACCATTAGATTCATTTCTGAGATATCGTATCAATTAACTCTTTCTAAATACACTATAATAATTTTTAGATTTTATATTTAGTAAAAAAACCTGGTATATATTAATTAAAATATAAATATTATAATTTTTTATATTAAAATTATATATAATTATATTAATAAATATGTTTATTTTAAATAGTATTTTTATAATTTTAATTTAATTATTATTAATTGTTAAGTGAAAGGTAGAGATTTAAATTTTATGGAATATTTATTGTAGTTTTTATCTTAGTTATATTTTTTAATTAATTTATCTCAAATTAATTAAATTGAAGAAAATTTAATATTAGCACATGTCATATTGGACATGTGGTATTGGCAAATGTTATTTTAAAATGAAATATTCACAAGTTAAAATTTTCTATAGTAAACTGGAGGTAAATTTTCATGATTAAAAATATTGTTACATATTTTTTTAAATGTATATATGTTCAACTAATATATTAATTTTTTTATAATTAATAATAATAATAATTAAGGTCGTGGAGGTGGCATAGTGGTAAAGTCGGCCTCATCATGACGGACCGGTCTTGTGTTCGATCCTGAGCAAGGTCGTTGCTCGTCGTGCAAGTAGTTAGTCTAAACCGGGCCAAGCCCACTACCTATTGGGACTGTGGGGATCTGAAGAAAACGACGGCAGCGATGTCCCGATACCAAACGCGAACAGGGCTTTCTCATGGCGGCGTCGTCAACAGTTGCAGAGGAAGGGGGCACAGTGAGGTATGCGGTCCAAGAGGCACGATCACGAGTGCCGAGGACGCAGATCTGGTCACGAGCCCGCGGCGGAGGTTGGAGAAGAGCGACTACTTGGTGGAAGCCTGCAGGGTTTTCAACCAAAAGCCCAAACGCGAGGGGTTTCTTAGCACATTGATGAATGGATCTTCTGCAGGGTGTAAGCTCCATGAGGCTGTGGCGAATGCCCTTCAGGATTTTTATATAAAACGTGGAAGGGTAAAGATCGCACGCGAACTGTTTGACGAAATGCCGGAACGAGATGTCAAGAAAATTCTCAACAAACAGATCGGCCAAGATCTTGCAGGGCCGACGCCCCGGATGGGAAATAGCCACGGCAGATCTGCTCTAGGAAGCACAAGAAGCCCTGGCATGGGGTCAAGGCTAATCTCTGATCCCTTTCAGATCCAAATTTCTCAGCCTACAGGCAGAACCATCATGCAATGGGTCAGGCCTTCAGATCTGGTGCAAGAACTCAAACTGAATCTAGAGCGCCGGATGGGGATCCCATCAAGCTTTCAACGAATTCTCTTTCAAGGTAAACAACTTGAAGACCCTCTTCCCCTCTCTTCTTACAACATTTCCAGGAATAGCTCTGTGGTGGTAACCCTTCGTCTGAGAGGAGGTGCAGCGGGACAGTCATCATCTGCTCGGCCCTTCTCATACAAAGATGCAGTACACTCTGAGAACCCCAAACCCCCGGAAGCCCCTAAATCTAAGGCCTTCTTGGTTGACAAGATTGAAGAAGTTCCCTTTGCTGAACTCACCCATGAAGATCTGGCAACCCAACTTCAAGACTTTGCAGAAAGAGCCATCATTTGCAGATTTAATGGACTGTGGCCGCGATCTCAGGATCTTTATGCATGGATCCATGCAAACTGGACACATCACTGTAAGATCTTTTTTTGTTCAAAAGGTTACTTCATTGTTTTATTTGATAACAGTAAGCATTATGAAAAGGCCTTAGAAGAGGGCCCTTGGTTCATGGGAACTGCAGGGCTCTTCTTGACTCCTTGGTTCCCAGATTTTGATCCAGCTACTGCAGTCATTACCAAGACCCCCGTATGGATCAGGCTTCCAAACTTCCCAGCCCACCTATGGAATACTCGTGTCTTCAGAGCTATAGGCGATACCTTGGGCAGCTACATTAAGGGAGATTTTTGGCGGGAATCCAAAGGTCTCTACTCATATGCAAGAGTATGTGTGGAGTTAGACTTGAGCAAAGGACTTCCAGAACAGATCAATCTCAAGATAAACGACTTTGTCTGGACCCAGACACTGGATTACGAGAATACTGCATTTCGTTGCCGCCACTGCCACCAATCTGGGCATTTGCAGAACTCCTGCCCATCTCGTCCGGCAAAAAAGAATAAGGCCAACGTCTCCAAGCCTAAATCCAAACGATGGGCGCCTTGCTCTCCACCTCCAGTAGTGGATTCGGATTCCTCCAGCTCTGAAGATGACGATAGCGATGAAGAACAGAATCAGGCCCCTAATTTCATGGCCCCTTCCAACGATGGTCTGGCGCCTTCCTCCGATACAGCCACTATTCAGAAACGTGCCCATTTGTCCTCCTCCTCTGATTCAGAAAAGGAGGGCTCCCCTGTGGAGAGCCCCAATCTTCAAATTGTTATGGCTCATCCACCCCAAAATGGTTGGGTCGAAGTCAAAAAAAGGAAAGGGAAAAAGATTCGTGTTGAGGCCTCTACCCTTTCAGGGTAGAAGTCAATGTTTCTTCTGGCTCCCAGCCTCGTGTTGTAGCTCCTTGTTTGTTTTTCTCCTTCTCCGGAACCGAGGTTGATAGTCCTATCATTTCCGGTTGCCGGTTTTCTGTCTCTCTTGAATGTACCCTCTTGTATCATATTTTTGCTTAATAGAATTAGTCCAATTCAGAAAAAAAAAAATAATAATAATTTAAAATAATGTTATGATTTAATTAATTTTTATGACTTTTTTTTTAATTTGTGTAATGTGAGATATATCATGAGGTAAGTGTTTTGATGTTTATCATGGATTGATATTTATAGATATTTATTAATTATTTAATTTACATAATTGTATTAGTTTTTTATAGTAATTATGATTTAAGAAGTTTTCAATATACAGAAAACCATCTAAAAATTAAAAAATTTCTTCACAAAATTTGAAATCGGAAAATAATATTTTCAACCACGGTGTAATTGTTTCTAAAAGACTATCCTTAAAATGGGGTTTTTAAGTCAATTTCAAATTTTCAAACCCAAATTTACCGTATATATTATAAATAATATGGTATTCCATTTTGGGTCATTACATTAACTAAGTAAAGACATTTTGGAAGAAGCAAGTTGCATTTATTGGAATAATCATGGCGATTTCTTTATTGATTACTATAACCTATTAAGAATTCTCAAATATTTATAATATATATTTAGCTTAATTTTAAATTCACGATATAAATTTATTATTAAATTTAAGAAAATTAATTAACCTATCATTGTGTATGACAATCGAAAAATAAAAGAGGCTAATTTATACATCAGGTTTATTGATAAAATAGTAGCAATAAAATATAAATTTAATTTTAATAAAATGTTGTTATTATTAAATTTTTATAAATTTAATCTTAATAAAATGTTGTTATTATTAAAGTTAAGAAAATTAATAAGAGGCTAATTTACACATCAAGTTTATTGATAAAGTAGTAGTAATAAAATATAGATTTAATCGTTATTATTATACCTGCCTAAGTAGGTATATAGTGATCGCTATGCGATTGACTACCTATTAATTGGGTTGACTTGTTTTTCATTTTAATTATTTAACCAAAGTTTTTTATGCCACTGAGCAATGTAGGAGAGATTGTAAAGTTTAAGCTTAGTTTCCTTGTTGTTTGATTGGGTAAGAAAATGAACATTTTATTGTAGCCTCACTTCAATTAATCTGAGCAATTTATTGATTTTACAACTTTATCCTAAGTTCTAGTTAACATCCAAGAGAACTTTACAACATACATTATTCTAAGTTTGATAACTTTAGCACTGATGCTAGCCTTTATGTATCATATCATATCCTAAGTTTTA
This sequence comes from Pinus tabuliformis, assembly GCA_031772625.1. Lineage (NCBI taxonomy): Eukaryota > Viridiplantae > Streptophyta > Pinopsida > Pinales > Pinaceae > Pinus > Pinus tabuliformis. Next base: position 270,707,924 of record CM062809.1, on the reverse strand, counting down.
TATTCAATTCGAATGGTGTCATGTAACCCACTGTTGGCATGTTAGCCATTTGTCATGCTTCAACCCACTGTCAAGCTTCAAACCCACTGTTGGCATGTTAGCCATTTGTGAGGCTTCAACCCATTGTCAAGCTTCAAACCCACTATTGGCATATTGGCCATTTTTCAAGCTTCCCACAACTACTAAAACAAGCTTTGCTCCCGTCTTCATTTTGGTATCTTTGCTCCCGTCTTTGCTTTTGGTATCTTTGCTCCCTTCTTCGTTTTTGGTATCGGATCAACCGGCTCTAGTTTTGGTATCGGATCAACTGTTTGGTATCAGATCAATCGGCTCTGGTATTTTCTGCAAGTGCACTCCCTTTCTTGCTACCTTGGTAGCACTCTCAGCGCTGTTATTATAGCTAATAGCTTTTTAGTGGAAGTAGAGTCTGTCTCGGAAGCGAATCCATAAAAAAACACTGATTCTAGAACCGTATATGTTGGTAATGTACCCTCACTTGTGGGAGGTGGGAATAAGTGAGTCAACTAGCTTTAGAGATGGGAACAACCACGAACCATGTACCTTAGCTTTATCATGTCTAATATGGTGTTAGATCTTGAAAAGAAACCGAAAATCCTGAAAAGAAACAGAAAAACCATTATTCAGTGGCATGAAACCAGAGGCAACAAGGGTGGATGCATCATCATAAGTAGATACATTTTTCAGAAAGTGCTTAATATGCGTTCGAAAGTGCAGCTTGTCATGGGGCTAAAAACATCTATTGAAGCAGGCAGCCTAACACGGCGAGTGAAGCAAAAACAATATCAATAGGAGCAAGAGAGGCAGGAAGAGGTACATAAAACTCATCCTCCCTATACTGTATATGTCATTGAACAACTACACTACATATGTCATTGAACAACTATAACCATCAACCACAAAATTCACAATTCATAGTTACTGCATTTCAAGCATACCTCAAGATTTGGCCCGAGGAGGCACTTTATAAGATGTCTTAATGTATTATCTTTAAAAAATTCTTGATTTATCTCAGCGCAAGCTTCTAGTAATGGCTCTGCTTCATGTCCCGAACTGTTCACATTTTCTTGCCAAATTAGCCCGCTTCATGTTCCCGAATTGTTTACATTTTCTTGTCGAATTAGCTCAGCGTATAGATTTAGAGCTACCTACCACCCATGCCAAAGAAGTTGAACAATTTTTACACACCTTTTGTAATCTAATGTAATCTACCTATCATATACCGAAGAAAACAATAGTAATGGTAGCAGGATCAATAATAACTATTATGTTTATTCAGTAGATTAGGAAAATGACCCTACAACAGCATATAAACCAAGAGCTAAGGTAACACTAGAAGCAAAGGAAGAGTAGCACCAATATGTTGGCATGCTACAACTTCACGTGACGTCATCAAGTCTTGCATAATTGTTTTAGATAATGGGGTGGTAAGGAAAGTGTCCCTCATGTGGGGTCCATGGCCCATGGAAGTCACCATGTAAAATTTTGGTTTGAAATTATTTCCACAAAGCACCTTAATGATGTCTTGTAATACTATATAATGTGTGCATGGCTTACACATGCCTCATTATGAATTTGAATTTCTGGTTTATTATAGTTAGTTTCAATAATGATGCTCACTAGTAAATTCTAGAGTCCAGTGGGCTTCTGGAATTATAGTCCTTTGGGCTTCTGGTATTATTATCCTGTTACTCATGGCCATACTGATGGCCATCTCCTTCCTGCTGGCCAGTCATAGTTTGCAGATAAAATCTCGAGTCCTCAAAGGATGCTTCGAAGCTATTAGTGGTCCCAGGTATAACAAAAAAGATTCTTCTCATCTATCAGTGGTTCCAGGTATAACAAGTACAATGGTTCCAGGTATAACAAGTAGAACCCACGAGGTCATGAGCCTTCTTGATATGATAAATTATAATAGATTCCACTTTATATATATTGTTTTATATATAGGACATATGATAAACTCACTTGCACCTTTCAAGAAACTATTTTGTACAATCTATAACATTGGCTTCCTCTGTCAAGCCCTATAACTATGCATTTGCTGATAAGAAATGGGCATTGTTGCTATGACTATGCCTTTACTGATGGTAGAGGCTTCCTCTAGAACATGCATTTCGAGGTACCATATCCCCATAGTTGGATACAATGAACTATGGGATATATAGGCATTTTCCTCTGCCTTTCATGCTCCCACCTATGACTATGCCTTTGCTGATGTAAAATGGGCGCTGCTGCTATGACTATGCCTTTGTTGATGGGTAAACTGAAATGTGTGTTGTTGCTTCTTTTACAAACACTGAATATAATAATTTGTGACACATTGTACAAGAGCGAGAGCCATTCCCATATTAGGCTTCGATGTGATTTGAGACAGTCCTATAGGTCTGGCCCCAACAAATTTGTTTCATCCTCCTTAGGCCGTGTTGCACTACCTTGGAACTTGACCAACCTGTGCCTCACTGTAATCTAACGGGGCATGAATAGAGCAGTTGGTTGATCATGTAGAGGCTATGGCTGATGATGCAGCCATGGATATAGTAGAGAAAAAAATTGACTCCTTATTCAAGCCATCAATGTTCTACATAGATGTCCACCTATCTCATTGATGTTTTGCATGTATGTCTATCATGTGGTGCTCTGCCTAGATGCCCAGTGTCAATTCTTTAATACAATGGATACAATGTAATGTCAATCTTTCGTTAAGTAACAAGATGGTGGAGCTATATATTATAATCCCAATCTTTCATAGGAATGCTTGAAGTGACAAAATGGCGGTGGTTTCTCTTTCAAGAGAGTTCAATAAACCTTTCGAATAAATTACAAAATTCAAAAATCAATGCTGAAATTGAAAATCAATGATAACATTCATGCCATAACAACCATATTATTATCATATTTTATGTCTTTCATTATGAACATCAAGTTCAGCATCTTACATCATGCATTTCAGAATGAAAAACTTTATGTCTTTCATTATGAACATCAAGTTCAACATCTTATATCATGCATTTCAGAATGAAAAACTAATACAGTAACTATATCTATAATCTTATTTTTTGTCTTTCATTATGAATAATAGTTCAGCGGTCTTATATCATGTATTTCAAATGAACAACTAATTCAGTAACTATATCCATCATACAATAACTATATCTATAATCTTATTTTCTGTCTTTCATTATGAATAATAGTTCAGCTTCTTATATCATGTATTTCAAATGAACAACTAATTCAGTAACTATATCGTGTATTTCTAAATGAACAGTAACTGATGTGAAATGTAAAAGAAACACAAAAACTAAAATGAAATATAGCGTATTTCAAAATAAACAACAAATTCAATTACTGATGTAAAATGTGAAAGATATCTCGTATTTCAGAATGAACAACAAATTCAGTTACTAAAGCATTTACTTAACTTGGATTTCTAAATTTCAAAAGAAAGTAATGCAAAATTTCAAATTCTCTTCATTCGCATCATAGGCATTACTGCTTTCCCAGCAATAGACAGATGTCTCTTTATTTAAAAATAAAAAAATGATTTCTTTTACAATTTCAGCATTGTACTCCGACAAATACAAATCATTTCAAAAAAATTATGCATAAATCATTTAAAAACAATTTCGACTGACATTTATTTATAAAAAGATAAAAAATTATGCATAAATCATTTAAAAACAATTTCGACGGACATTTATTTATAAAAAGATAAAAAAATTACTCTTACAATTTCAGCATTGTACTATGAGTAATACAAATGATTTAAAAGTAATTTCAGCAAAAATCATTAAAAAAATTAGGCAGGTATGCCATCTGCAAAGTAGATCCTGTTAAATTAATTAACGTATGACAACAGAAAAATGACAACAGAAAAATAAAAGGGGTTAATTTATACCTAGTTCATTGATAAAGTAGTAACAACAAGGGTGGGATCTTCTTCAAATGGGCCTCCCCCTACATTGAATAGTTTAAAGAAATATGTTTGGCTATAAATTATAAGGATGTGGAAGATACTAAAACTAATCTCGTACTTTCCAAAGTTTATTAATAATGAGAACAATCATGTGCCTTGCACTATTGTGATAAGAGACAAGCTCCTAGGTATCTTTAGTTTAGCTCATCTAAAAGGGACAATTTTCCAAGCGCAAATACATAGATAACAAAATTCTTTAAGGATTATTTCGATGTCTAGCCAGATGATATACTCTAGGTGCTGGAGGAGGTTCAATGGACTTGTAAAATGCTGTGTAGTTTTAATGGCATATTCCATGTATTAATTTCAAAGGTGGATTCCCTATTTCTTTTTTTTCGTGATTCCAAACCAATTGTTTAAGGTGGATTCCTTATTTCTTTTTTTTCATGATTCCAGACCAATTGCATTATGAAACAATTTGTACAAGATTATTATACTGTAATTATAATTAAGATAAAACTAATTCTAAAGGTAGACTCGTTCATGAGGCTATCACCAATAAGAACAATTAGATTCCCAAATGCCCAAAACAGAATGTAACCAATAAGAACAATTAAATTCCCAAATGAGGTAATTAAGGTCAACCTATAAAATGCCCAGTACCAAGTTCCCATAATATAGAAGCAGAGAGTTAGCGAATCTGCAAACCTAAGTAAGGATGCTAGTGACAAAAGTCCCAAAAATCTATCTCTAACGATAAACAAATATGAATCTATGTCTCTCAGTGAACAAACATGAGTCATAACTTAAAGTAATGGCATGATGTCCATCAAAAGGTACTTTCTTCCTCTCACTTGAATGAAAATGAACCATCCATAATCCCATTTGGATCATGGTGAATTAAAACTAAGGCTTCAATAACTCTTATCCACAAATCCTTAAACTTACGAGGGAACATCAGACTCATCGAGTTTATTGCTTTGTCTTGGTGCATGGTTTCGCTAATATCATTTATGCATCAAACACTTATTTACAGGCGTTTCGTTACACAGTACTTGGGAAAAAATCCCAGGAACTCTGCTACCAGTCACGTTTACTGCGGGAAGATATGCACATTCAATGGACTGGCAGATTCCGCATGCTTCTTAATTTTCATCTGTTTTCTCCAAACCTCGGCAATCTCCCTGCCCGAATCCTCAACCTTCAATCGAATTACAACACCGTTGACCAACAACAAAAATACAAACCCTTCTATCACCAGAAGATGGGTAATCCTCCTCCTTCCTGAGTTGAGGAACACTCCGAGAAAACATAACCCTCTATAGGCTTTACCACCAGCTTTTGTTGTAGGAAGGGATCTTTGGAGTAGGAATGAATCTTTTTCATATTATATTTTTTTGGTTGGTCAAGCTGTATATATTTATTTTGGAATAGTATTCACTGGATTTTAGCATGTCTCCTTTTCTAAAATGGGCGTAACAATTTCTTTTAATTCTAATAACTTTTACTAAAAAATCTTATCCTCAACAAATTATACTAATAAAACTTAATTTTTTTATATTATATTTTAAATTAGATTAAAATATAAATATTATATTAACCTTTCTTTACATTAAATTTATAATTGAAAACCTTTTCTTTCCATCAAATTTATATTAAAAATAAATAAATAAAATCGAAGATTTCAAATACCTTTCCTGGTATGCAAAATCAAAAATCAAATAAAGCTAAAACCTTGACTGTTCAAATAAAGCTAAAACCTTGACTGTTCCATACTTCTGAACTTGTTCGCATTGCAGCATTATCCCAATTTCCAAGTCAAAACTGGATCGAGATATCGGTATTCTTAACCATAAAAAAAAATGGCTTTAATTTCTGATTACAGTCCTGTTCGTTGAAACTGTGGGTTTTTATAATGCAATTTAATGGGTTTATTTTATTATTTTTTGTATAATTAAGAAATCAAATTTTTTAATATGTAATTTTTTATTATTTAAATTGTATTTTTGAATGTTAATAAAGTATATAAGATTAAATAAAAATTTTAATTATAAAAATTTAATTTTCTTTTTTATATATATAGATATATAAAGTCTATATCAACATAAATTAGTTAATATATATTTTCAAATAATTTATTTAAATTTTTTGTTAAAATATTTTTGAAAAATATATGAATTATTTTACAACATAATTTTTTTAATTATAGCATTTTTAAAAATAAAAATGCAAAAATAGAAAGGCAAACTTTCATATGGGAATAAGCCTGTCAATTCAATAAAAAAATAAAATATTTAGTGTTAACCGAGAGAAGTGTATATAAAGTCACAGACTGTGGATACCAAAAATTAGAGAACGATAATAACACGGTTGACTATTTAGCTGCTTATTCTTCATGGCGGCTAGGGAATATTTTATTTCCCAAATAGGCGATTAAATGTCTTTTTACATGTTATTTCTTCATTGATACGCTGAAATTATTTGATTTCAGCCCTCTCCAGTTGCATACAACTAAAAACCCATTGAAAGATACTGTGCAGTATGAGAAACCATGGCACATCACCATATAATTACTACCACAAATGCTAGAATGAAGAAAAATAAGGCAACATCTTCCTCAAGCAAAAGAGTAAGTCATTTTATTACAAAAATACCCTAAGAGGAAAGGCAAAAAATAAACGTGTCATAGAAAGTAACAGAATCAATAACATGTGATAAAGGTTGCATGTTTTAAACATGCTCTGCCGCATTACATTTCAGTTGAGGGGGAGGGGGAGTAGAGGGAGCAGGAGGAGTAGGAGTAGGAGTAGGAGTAGGAGTGGGGGTTGGAGGAGAGGTGGAGTGGCCTGTAAAGCGAGACCTGATGATGTGAGCAATTGAAGACGCAATCGCTGCCTTTACTTGCCCTCTCCTGGGAATGTTCCTCTTCTCAGGAGGCATGGCTACTTCCTTTGATTTCTGCTGCGACGGCATCCTGATATTGACGCAGCTACGATTAGTAAATTGGATCTCAATGTATTGGGAGAAATCTTGTGGATGTTAATTTATAACAAAGTTGTCCGTTTAGTATGATATGAGTCAGTAAGTGAAGTAGTGAAGAAGGTCTGTAATTTTATTGGTTGGGTAGGCGAAACCTCAAAAGTCATCTATTCAAACCGACCTTGAGCACTTTAGACTCCTCGTTCAACGTTATCAATTCATTCCGATGCATTCCTGGAGTGAATGAAAATGAGAGTGGAGAGCAGCGTATTGGCATGAGATTAGGGAAATGGAAAAACTTGTGCGGTGAAAACATTTCACATCATCGTGATAATGACGATATGGTTGGCGAAGGGAATGACGTAAGCTCACAATACGTTTGCTGCACAATAGGATAGATTGAGAAATGCGGCCGACATTTCAAAAAGCGAAAGAAAGAAGATAAGATGGTATCATTAAAGTAGCGGGAAAGCAAAACCTACTTCTTATACCAAGATACCAAACCATCCAAGACATATATAATCTTATTATTTATTTAAAAGGATATATATGGAGAATGGATATATATGAGATAGAAGTTTTGGGTAATGATATCTTTAAGATCAATTGGTTTGAAAAATATCTATATTATGTGATCGTGACCGAAGAGTATGGAGAATAAACTTTTATCTTAAAAATATGTTTATGGAAAATGTATATATATATATATGATATGGGAGAGAATTTTTCATTTTTTCCATATGAGAGAAGTTTGAGAGAATTTTTCATTTTTTCCATATGAGAGAAGTTTGAGGACAATGATTAATATTATTAAAATTAATTAATTTAATGTATTTTAAAATAAGGTATAATAGCTAGTGTTTTTGTGGCTTAGTTTAAATATAGTTAAATGAATGTAAAAATATTGACTCTTCATGAATGTCAGATTTCGACTACAAGCAGTGCACCCCATATATAAGGGAAGCAATTACATTTTAATAAAATTGTATTCTCCAACTCAAGCACGAAATTAATATTACATTGAATATAATTAATTTGCATTTACATTTTAAATATACTAGTTAGCCACCTAGAAATTTGACTTTGCTGCCATAGATATAGATTGCTATATGTCTGCCTTTGCTGCCATAGATATAGATTGCTATATGTCTGCCTGCTGCAGGATAATAAGAAACCCTCAACTAAAAAAATGGAAATTAGATGAATGAAATAGAATGAATAGAAAACTTGAAAAGATAAAAATCAAACAAATTAACCAGAGGCCACTAAAAGCTTGAGTTCCTATTCATGGTACTCCCTCCGCATTGTTTTGTTCCCAAGGAAACCTGGAAGAAAAAGAGAGAAACCATATACGAGTCAGTTTACTTATTAAATCAGTGTAAAGTTAGATGGACGAACACCTTAACATAGGGAAGGGAAGAAAATATATCTGTCACCATCATAAATTTGTCCAAGGCAGAACTTTGAAGTTACAGGCATCCGAGGAGATAGGTTATAAGGGTAATAGAGGTCGTATTACCAAACCCCGACTAAACACCAAGCTATTTCTGCAAAAATGGCTGAGCGATGCACTAGTAAGTGAGTTCCTTATCAATAGTCGAAGTATTAAAATATGAACGAAATATTCTGCAAAATGAATCATTTAAATACCTATAGCAGTCGTAAACATTATTACATTATTCGAGCAGAAAATTCATGATTTCAAGCATCACTGGAGATAAGATGTAGATGTATTAAAGGTCATATGGTCATAAGAAGAAAAATTTGACCAAACGTCGTGACATTTTGTCAACAGGTGGAACGGCGCAATACAGGAGAGAAAATGCAAATGAGGAAGGGTAAGTTGAATAGATTGAAACCCTAATCATTCTTTACCCTTTGATTTTGTATATTAAATTGCCACCGTTGAAATTGTGGTCGTACGAACCAGCCACTTGAATTCACATGGCGATTACCCTTTGATTTTGTACATTAAATTGACACCGTTGAAATTGTGGTCGTATGAACCAGCCACGTGAATTCACATGGCCTAGACTATGCGGCCTAATTTTAGTTGTTGTGAAATACGAAATGCCTAGATTGTGCGGCCTAATTTTAGTGGTAATAAATAAATCTTATGCTAGTGGGTTTTAATTGAGCAGCGATCGTATATGTTTGAGCGGTGATTGTATATGTTTATTGTTGGATTTGTTGGAAGAAACTAAGTAATTTCAACTACCTGTTACCAACGTTCAACAGTGATTTAAAAGCTGATTCTAGAAATCGTTGAAAATAGGCGAGCTTCTCCAGGAAGCCACCGCCTGAATTGATCTCCAGAAACTTCTCCAGCTTGTATATATACCTGTTAATCGATGAATGGAAGCATGTTTTGTGTTCAGTGCTTGTGTGTTGTGTTCAAGCGTTGTGCACCCCCTGATCTCTGTCATGGTATCAGAGCGGGTGTGAGGTCGACAGCTGTGTGAGGCTCGGTGGTGTGTATAAGGAGGTGAGATATCGCTGTGTGTTGCAGAAGAGCAGTGAGTTGTGCGCTGAGAGCTGGGAGAACGGCATACTATGCGCTGTGAGCTGTTTATCTGCTAAATGTTTCATTTTCAGTAAGGCCTTCTGTGGATTCTTTTGAGGGATTTCTTGTTCCTGTTTTTTTTGTCGTTGACTACTATGCAAATATTTGAGCAAGAAATAAATATTGTAATGTACGAGTGCCTGCAGCCAGACTTGTTTTGAATGCAAGGGTTCGGAAGTGGTAATTTTCAAGGGAAGATGCTAAAAGCTTCTTGTGTTTGTTGGAATCTCCCGAAGTTCGTGAGGTGTACATCTTAATGTACGAGTGACAGCTGCAACCAGAGGTGGAAAGTTGTGCGCATAAGGAGGTCGAGCTTGGCATACGTCTGTGGGGAGACACGGTCAGTGGTGTTGTGAATGATTATTGCTAAAGAGTTGGAAGACCTGAAGAGACCAGTGTTGCTGAGTTCATGTGGTTGCAGATCCGTGGTAAGCTATGTGTAGAAAAGAAACCTTCGATGGTATGAAAGAGAAGACCTTTCCAAATATTGAAACCTCTTCGTCGCTCAATTCCACGTTGGATATAAAAGACACAATTTAGAAGGTATTATGATATTTTAAAGGGGTTCAAATGGGAAAATTGATTTTAAAAGATTTGCTTTATTTCAAGTGCTGAGACTAAATTTAGAAAGGGGATGCTTATTTTTAATAAGAAGATTATAATGGAGTAATAAGGTATTTAGTATTTGTTTAATGTGGTGAAAAGTTTTCTGAGATTTAGTGAAATTTGGTGCATTCAGAATTAGATTTGGTGGCATTTTGGTGATTGGATAAAGTTTTTTTTTTTCATCATGGCAAATTTATTGCTTGATACTTATATGAATGAATCTACCAAACTTGATGGAGAAAATTATGTGAATTGGAAGTTCAAGTTAATGACTATTTTAGAAGGAAATAGTTTGTGGACCATTGTGAGTGGGGATGAGCCCAAACCCACTGTTGCAGGTTCTATTCCAGATTGGGAGAGAAGGGAGACAAAAGCAAAGGTATTGCTGCGTATTTCCATAAAGGACAACATTATTCCTCACATCAGAGATTGCAAGACATCAAAAGAGACATGGGATATGTTGAAGGGTTTGTATGAAATAAAAAATACAAACCGAATCTTGTTTTTGAAGACTAAGCTTTTATCTCTAAAAATGGAAGAAAATGAAAGTATAAGCAATTTCATATCTCGTGTCAAAAATTTAAGTGATAAGTTAGAAGATATTGGTGAAAATGTGTCTAATATTGACTTAGTCACCATCATATTAAATGGCTTAGTGCAAGATTATCAAATTTTTGTTTCAAGTCTTGCAGCTAGAGAGAAACCCCCTTCATTTGATGAATTGACAGGAATTCTTCTACAAGAGGAGGAGAGGATGAAGAGCTTTAATTTGGGCTCTAGCAGTTCATATTTGGCATTGGTGGCCAAAGGCAAATATCCATACTGAGGCAAGCCATGGGACAAGAACAAAGGAGACAAGTTTCAAGCAAAACAAAAAGGTATGACACAGTCTAAATTGCCAATCCATAAGAGAAATGATGAGTGTTATTATTGTGGCAAACCTGGGCATCACTCTAAAGATTGTTATAAAAGGAAATATAATGAGTCTAGGCAAAGAAACAGAGGGCATAATCGAAATTTTGTGGACAAAGATACCTCAATCAGTGATGGATTTAAAAATCTTAAATTGTTTGTTTTTGATGCTGCATTGTCTGTGGAAAATGATGATAAGAATGCTTGGTTCATTGATTCTGGTGCGTCACTCCATATGTCTTGTAATAAGGAGTGGTTTGATGAATATCATGAAAACATTGATGGAACATATGTTTGTCTAGGAGATAACAGATCACTTAAAGTGCAAGGTTATGGAGTAATAGGTGTGAATTTGCCTAATGGACAAGAGAAACAGATCCATAATGTGATGTATGTCCTTGATATCAAAAAGAATTTAATTTATGTTTCTACCATTACTGACCAAGATTTGAAGGTGGAATTTGTTAAATCACAGTGTGTAGTGAAAGACATTCAAGATCAGTACAAAGTTATTGCCACAGGAACCAGAGTTGTAGGCTTGTATACGCTGGATGTGACCAGGAAAAGTCATCAAGCATTGGCATCTACAGCAATATCAACAGTAGATTTATGGCATCAAAGGTATGGACATCTAAATCACAAAGATTTAGTGCTACTTCAAAAGAACATAATGGTTGAAGGTCTTCCTGTCTTGAAGAATGATCATATTAAATGTGAAGCATGTGTACTTGGCAAGCAACATAGGGAGGAATTTCCTATCCATAAAGAAAAAATGTAAAGGGAAATACTTGAACTAATTCATACTGATGTATGTGGACCTATGCAAACTAGATCTATTGGTGGAGCATGGTATTTTCTTATTTTTGTGGATGATAGATCTAGGTATACATGGGTTTATTTCATAAGAAAGAAGAGTGATGTTTTTGAGTACTTTAAAGAATTTAAGAATATGATAGAAAAAAAAACTGGTAATTACATCAAAATCTTGAGATCTGATCAAGGGGGAGAATTCAAATCAAGAGAATTTAATCAATATTGTAAAAGCAATGGGATTCAGCAACAATTTACAGTGCCACATACACCTCAACAAAATGGAGTTGCTGAGAGGAAAAACAGAACACTAGTTGAATGTGTAGGTAGTATGCTTCAAGGTAAAAATATCTCTAATGTTTTTTGGGTTGAAGCCATTAATATTGTCGTTTATTTGAAAAATAGGAGTCCAACCAAAAGTTTAGAGCTTAAAACACCTTTTGAAGCATTTTATGGGTACAAACCAAAAGTGAGTCATTTAAGAGTTTTTGGTTGCAAGGCATATGCTAATATTCCTAAAGATGAAAGAAGAAAACTTGATGCAAAATCAGTTAAGTGCATATTTATTGGTTATTGTGATAAACAAAAAGCATACAAGTTGTTTGATCCCAATACTCATAGACTGCTTGCAAGTAGGGATGTGGTGTTTCATGAGAATGCAAATGAAGGTGATAAAATAAATAATACTAGTGTATGGCATGATATTGATGATTATGTCAAAATAGATACAAGTGTTGAACAAGAACAGGAACAAGCACAGGAACAGATACAAGCTGAAAAGCAAGGAGCATCAAGCACTAATGATACTCCAAGAAGAGGAGAGGGGACTCCGCAAAGCAAAAATAAATATTAAAGCAGTAAAACTCCAAGAAGGTCATCACGTCAAAGTCAGGTACCTGTAAGGTATAAAGATTATGCATTAATGTCTCTTGTTATGAATGTTGTAGAACCTTCAAGCTATGATGAAGCTAAAGAATATGAAGAATGGAGAAATGCAATGAATGAAGAATATAACTCTATAATGAAGAATGACACATGGGAATTGACAAAATTGTCTAAAAACAAAGTTTCCATAGGATGCAAATGGCTTTATAAATCTAAATTTAATGCTGATGGAAGTATTGATAAACATAAAGCTAGATTGGTTGCTAAAGGATATTCACAAAAGGAGGGAATTGATTATGAAGATACTTTTGCACCTGTAGCTAAGTTGAATACAATTAGAATCATGATTGCATTAGCTACAAAATATAATTGGAAAATGCATTAGTTAGATGTCAAATCTGCATTTTTGAATGGTGAGTTAAAAGAAGAAGTTTATGTAGTACAGCCTGAAGGGTTTGTAAAACAGGGATAGGAGCATCTGGTTTGCAGGTTAAAGAAAGCTTTATATGGCTTGAAACAAGCACCAAGATCATGGTGTGTGAAAATTGATTCTTTCTTTTATGAGAAAGGTTTTATGAGAAGCAAGAATGATCCTAACTTATACATCAAGGAAGATGAAGACAAGAATGTTGCTTTAATATCTGTATATGTTGATGATCTTATCATAACAGGAAATGCATGCAAGTTGATTAAAGAAATTAAAAATCAGTTGTCACATGTATTTGAGATGAAGGATCTTGGTAAATTGCATTATTGTTTAGGTCTTGAAGTTTGGAGGGAGCCTGGTAAGACACTGATCACACAAAGCAAATATATAAGGGAAATCCTTAAAAGATTCAATATGATTGAATGCAAAGCAACATCTACTCCTTTAGAATAGAACGTCAAATTTTGCAGTGATGATGGAACCAAAGAGGTGAATGGAACTATGTACCATCAACTGGTGGGAAGTCTGAACTATCTCACCACTACCAGGCCAGATATAGCATATTCTGTCAGCATACTTAGTCAGTTCATGGCTAAGCCTTGTGAAAGCCACTGGAAAGCAGCAAAGAAAGTCCTTCGATATCTGAAAGGAACACTTAATTTTGGTATTATGTATACTAATGAATTTGATGTTGAATTGGCAGGTTATTCTGATTCTGACTGGGCAGGAAATCTAGATGATAGGAAATCTACTACTAGATACGTGTTCAATATTGGTTCAGGACCAATATCATGGAGCAGTAAGAAACAACCAACTGTTTCATTTTCATCCACTGAAGCTGAGTATAAAGCATTATGCAGTGCTACCTGTGAAGCAATATGGCTTAGGAGGATACTTGAAGATGTTGGAGAAACACAACAAGTACCTACAATAATCAGATGTGACAATCAAAGCACTATCAAATTGGAAAGCAATCTTATATATCATGCAAGGACAAAACACATTGAGACACAACATCATTTTGTAAGAGAAAAATTGTAATCAAAAGAAATTGATTATCATATTGTAATACAAATGAAAATGTGGCTGAGTTGAGACTTAGACCAACAGGCATGACAATTAAGAGTATAGTGTCTTGTTTATTATATGTAGTTGGAATTAAGGGGGAGTGTTGGAAGAAACTAATTAATTCCAACTACCCGCTACCAATGTTCAACAACGATTTAAATGCTGATTCTAGAAATCGTTGAAAATAGGCAAGCTTCTCCAGGAAGCCACCGCCTGAATTGATCTCCAAAAACTTCTCCAGTTTGTATATATACCTGTTAATCGATGAATGGAAGCATGCTTTGTGTTCAGTGCTTGTGTGTTGTGTTCAAGATCTGTGCGCCTCTGATCTCTATCAGGATTTTGCCAAGGTTGAAATCGAACTGTGGGCATATACAGTACCCACTCAATACAGCTCGATAGCATAAGATTTATTTGTTGCCAATTTTAGTTGTTGTAAAATACCACATGACCCATGAGTCTTATAGGCTTCAGGCCTAGCAAATTATCGGCAGCGGCATCATCATATCAATAAGACCCAACCACAAAAAACCAATCATATATATATATATATATATAAAGATATTATTTTTAGTTTGTAATGTAATTTTTTTTTAGTTTGTAATGTAAATTTTGTATACAGTGATTTAATTTTAAGTCAAACTTAAAACTATTTTGAATTCAACGATATATCGATATTTGCCAATAACAAGATAATAAATTGGGATTTTTATATTATTTTTTAATAATTTAAAAGTATTAAAAAATATTTTAAAAAAATTAATAAAAATATTAAGTAAGATAATAAAAGTTATGAACCATACATTATGTGAAAAATATTAATAGGAAAAATTATTAGGAAATGCTTAGTAGTTTTAATAAATTAGATAAATTAAATGTTTGAGCCTTCTAACTTACTCATTCTTTTCCCATTCACGTCACATTCCTCACTCCTTAATCTATTTACTTTATACGAACGCACTTCTTGCTGGTTAGAAATGAGAACTCCTAGTCCATTCATATAATATGTATAGCCAACAACATGCGCCTAAAATCATGACTTATTTGACTATTTTGGTAACTTTTTAGAAGCATGAAGAAGTTTTGAAAATATTGTAGTTTTTTTATTTGATTGGATTTGGTAGCACAAATAACAATTTTGTGTTTATCTATTGGAAATTTTTATGTTAACTTTTTTCTAACTATAGCAACGCATTATCTAGCACCTAAAAGATCTAATGATGTATGAGAATAATGTGCTTCATATAAAATTTTAAGGACTAATATTGGAAAGTAGGCTAATTTTCCATGATTTTATCTATATATATATATATATATATATATATATATATATATATATCAATTTCCATCTTCCTAAAAATGATTGACCCGAATTTTATAGTATACAATCATTTCACCTAAAAATTCACATATAAGATCATTAGAAACTTGAATATTTTTATAGAATATTGCCTTTTATTTTACAATTTGCATATTAAGAGCTACTAAGATTCACTAAGGTTTCTAAACTTTAACATAAATTTCCATACTTAAAATTTTCCTTATGTGCTTCGTTTAGAATGATATGTTGGTTGTTTTTACCAAATGGATTACATTCTGACTATCACAATACATTACATATTATTCTTGTTTTTTCCTAACTCTCCTTGAATCGTTGCATCCACAACATCTCTTTGCAAGTTTATCTTGTAGCTATGTACCCTGGCTCTATTGTAAAGAGGGACATTGATGATGATGATGATGGTTAACGTCCACTGAGACCAAAATTTGGTCTATCGGACCAAAGAAACAAATTATTTAGCTCGATTTAAGATTTTATTCCTATACTCAAAAAGCTTGGAGAGAAGCTTCCCGAGCTCACTATAATTTTGACATTATAAAAGGGTAGGAAGGTCAATGTTGCGACAAAGATTATGAAACTGAGATCTAATGTGGTTATACGCGGGGCACTCTAAGATGAAGTGGTTTTCATCCTCGATGTTCCTATTCTCATAGAGATGGCAGATCCTTTCCATCCATGGTGTTTTAGGAACTACCCAACGACCTGTTTCACTATGGAGCTCATGAGAGTTCGTTCTAATCTTCGCTATATTAATTTTCTTCTTTGAGCTAGTTAAAATAGAGAGATACTTTTGATCTTCTAGGGTGGGGTTGATGACCTTCTTATAATAACTTAATTTTCTTTTAGCTGCTAAATCTTTCTCACACCACATTTTTTCTTTGAACTTAGAAGTAACAATATTTTTAATGTTATTAATGTTTTGCAATGCATCATTCTCATTGATCTCCCAATAGTTTAACCAAGCCCTCGTGTCTTTATACCACCCTCGTTTGAGCCTTAGGTGGTTTTGGCTAGAATTTAAAGCTAGCTTAGGGAGTCTATGATCTCCTATGTTATTGAGTTTGTGCTTGTACAACAGAAGCCTAATCATAGCTAGGCTCTCGATAGGGGAAAGACCTACTTCTATAAGGAGAATAGGATAGGGTGTATTGCTTTTAATTTTCAGGTTATACATTATAAAACACTTCTAGATTTGCTTAATCTTTCTCCAGGATTCTCTAGAGATGCTGCAACCCCAAACCTCACATCCATATAAGATAACAGGAGTGACTAAAGTTTCAAAGAGGAACTTATTTTTATCCCACATTACGAGGTTTGTCATTTTACAATTATTTTCAAGACCAAAATAAGCTTTCCACCCCCCATTAATCCTTTTCTCAATGCTATAGTTCCAGTTGAGTTTGTGATGAATATCAATTCCTAGGTACTTGTAAGAATACACTTCCTCCAAGTTATTATTGTCATACATAAAATTAGCGTAAGTGTCCTTCTTGGATTTGATAATCATAACTTTTGTTTTGTCAGTGTTAATAGTCATACCCATGGTAGAGCAAAAATCCTTAAGAAGCCTAAGTTGCTTATCAAGATTAGATGGGCACCTTGCGAGAAGAACAATATTGTCAGCATAGAGAAGAAGGATGATGATTATCCCAGCTAAGATCATGCCAGCACATCCTGCTTCCTCTAAATAACCTTCAAGCTTGTCGATGTAAATGCAAAATAGGGTAGGGGAGAGGGGGCAACCTTGTTTAACTCCGATATTACACTTAATATCTTTCGACCACCCCTCATTGCTCTTTAGCTTGGCAATTACATTCTCGTATAACCTTATAGTGGCAGCTCTCAACTCGAAAGGAACCTTTAGCTCTTCTAATATATTCCAAAGGTTGTTTCTAAGAACCGTATTGAAAGCCTTTCTAAAGTCCACAAAGAAACAAAAGAGATTGGATTTATCATTACGACATTCCTCCACAATGATCCTAAGCGTAATGAGGTGGTCTATTGTTGACTGATGCCTTCTGAAACCCGCTTGGCCTTTAGCCCGCTTACCTTCACTTTCGAGCCATATGCTAAACTTATTTTCCAAAATACTACCTTATAACTTGGCTAAGAGAGGGCTAATCATAATTGTCTGATAATTATAGGGGTTATTTGTATCCCCAATAAAAATAAGGATAATGAGGCTCTTGGTGCATGGTTTAGGGAACCCTTGCTTGACTGCTTGATTGAAAAGCTTGTGGATGTGGGGGATGAGGACAGGACCTCCAATTTTTAAGATTTCTTCTTGGTAACCTTCAATGTCCTTAGCTTTCCCATTAGCCAAGCGTTTAACCCCAAACTCAATGTCTTCTAAAGAGAAAACTTCTTTCGTTGTGAGCAGGGTTTCAAAGTTATCCATGACATTTGGAGATTCATAAAGCTTTTTAAGATAGGAATTCCAATCGTGTAGAGCAATTTTATTATTATCTTTAGTTTTCCTAGTCAGAATCTGCCTCCAAAATTTCTTAGGAGCTACCTTAGAGAGGTGTAAGAGATTCTCTTGTCTTTTACGAATGTACTGCCTCTTTTTCCTTTTAGTTAGGGCTTTGTATATTTTTATCTTGCCCATTTTAAGAGATTCATCAACAACTTCCTTAATTGCTCTCCTCACACTTTTACAATCTTTGTCATACCATGGGTTGGTTTTGTTATTTCTTTTATTATTTGAAACTTCAATTGAGAACTTGTTAATAGAATATGAGAGGGTTGTAGTAAAATTATGATAGAGGTCTTCTATGTTGTCTATACTAGATAAAGGAAGCAAATTAGCTTTTAATTCATTTATAAAGAGATCGTTTTTATTTCTATCAAATATTAAGTTCTTTTGGCTATAAGGATTATTTTCTATGGGATCTCTATGCATGACAAAATTGAGAGTTATAAGTAAAGGCCTATGATTAGAGTCAGGCTCATGGTCGTTTAAGATGTCAAAATTTATTATTTCGTTGTATAAAGGGAGATCAGAAATAACATAGTCTACCACGCTGCTACCAAGCCCATGGATGCAGGTCATCTGGCTAGAATTGGGCCACTTCTTTAGACCGTTGCAAATTATGAGATCCTGAGCACTACAGAGCTTGACTAGCTCTGACCCAAACAAATTATCCCCGAGGTCTTCAGAGCTCCTTTTGTACCTACTAGCTAGAGTAGGGTCTTCGTCTAACCAAGGAGGATTAGGGTTGGAATGATTGCTTAGAATAATAGCTTGGTTTCTTGAAGTTCAAGCATTAAAGTCACCTATTAAAAGGATATTACCTTCATTCCTTAAGCTAGAAATATCATTCTCTAAACCATTGTAAGGACTATTTTTATCTAGATTCTTCCTCTTATAGAAGTTAGAATTGATGGGGAGAAAATAACATATTGCTATGTAGGTCTTTTTATTATTAATGTCACTGATCTCTATCCAACTATATTGGTTGTAAGGATCGTTTTTATAAATCCTAGCATGGGGGGAGACGTTCTTCTTAATGTAACAAGCTACTCTCTATAGTCTACACACCCAAGACATTCTTGGACCAATAACAATATATAGGTAACTCGTAGCAGCTTTCTAGTGTTCACATTTATAGCCATATTTTCATCCATATAACCTTTAACCACATCATTAATATTACCAAAACATAAACAATAATGACTAGCACCTTTGATATACCCAAAAATCTATTTTACTACTTGTGAATGTTGTTTTCCTAAATTTGCAATGAGCCTGCTAACTATGCTTTCCATGCAAGGGAATGCAAGAGGCATACCAACTAGCATGTAATCCTTCAAATTGATCCTATCAGCCACCTATTTTCCTTATGACAACCACATTATATTATTCCTTCTATCACATATCATCTTCATGCCCAATATTTGTTGTTTCACACCAAAATATTTCATTGCAAATTGGCTTCCCAAATCCTTCTTGACCTTGTTGATCATATTCTTATCATCTCTAGTAACCAACATGCCATCCTCATATAGCAATGATAATTTTATTTTCTTTCTAATGCCTACTATATAGGAACAATGTTCAACCTCTCCTCCTTAAAAATTATGTTCCAACATAAATTAATTAAATTTCTTATACTACTAGCAAGTTGTTTGTTTTAGTCCATAGAGGCTCTTTTTCAATCCATAAACAGATTTTTCTTTACCTTTTTATTTTGAAACCTTGCAGCTACTCCATATAAATCTCCTCTTCCAATTCTCCATGAAGGAAGGATATTTTGACATCTAATTTCTCCAATTCTAAATCTAGCACAACTACAAGACTAAGTACTAATATTGATAACATTTGATAACCAACAAGAAATTTTTCTAAAGGCAATACCTCGTTCTTGCCCAAATCCTTTAGCAACTAGCCTCGCTTTAAATCTTTGTTGATTTTCCTTGTATTCATGTTTTATTTTATATACCCACTTGTTGACACCTAATCATAGGGATTGGGTGAACAACTGTAATTAATGTAAATAAATAATAGAGAAGATAGAGAGTCATCAGGAGATGAACCGAACAGTCACTCCCTCTTGTATATAATAATGAACAACCTGAATGAATAATATAGAGTTCTGATTTGAGGAGTTACCTCCTGGTCTGACATGGTATCAGAGCAGGCACCATTTTTTGGCTTCCCTTTTAATTTGTAACTCCTATTCTATTTTGCCTTTGTTTTTCATCTTTTGTAGGCTGACATCTCTGTCAAAACCCTGCGAAATATCATTCATTTTTGTTGCGTTGAATGGTGCATTGAAGCCGAAGGTGTTGTAGTGACTTGGATTTCCTCCCTTGGGCTGGATCTCAAATGCTATAAACCTGCATATATAAATATCATCGGGTCCACTTTTAATCGCATATCGCAAGTCTCCTTGCCTCGATCAATACCACTACATGTTTGCGATGCGATCATACCCTTCATTAAACTTTTCACATCGGGACTTTTTCACCATATATCTTTTTCATATTCACATGGTGATGTCGTAACCCACTCGGACACAGTTCCCAAGGTTTAACTTTATCGGGTTCGCTCTCCACCGTTGATTTCCATCCCAAGATCTGACGGCTGACATTGATTTCGGGTGGCCTACATGCACGAGGGTTACCCACCCGAAAAGTGTTTTCTCTCTGCACTGTTGATCAACACTCCCACAATCCGACGGTCTACAGCAATTTCGGGTGGCCTACATGCACGAGAGTTACCCACCCGAAATGAGCAGTTTTTCTCTCTCCTCTAGTTGCTACATGTCATCCATTCAATGGAATCAGGCACTCTCCTCTAAATACCACTTACCATTTTTCATCCACCCGAAATCCCGCTTATCGCTTTAAAACCGCCCTTAGTCTTGGTTAACGCCCTGACTTGATTCGCTTCTGATGACCATTGATCTTCTACCATCGATGGCTCCACGACTCGGCTTCCGATGACCATTGATTCCTTTCTGCTTGAACAAAATCTCATCTCCACCGTTCATCTCTTCGTCGTTCATCTCTTAAACGTCAAACTCTTGTATATAGGTGAAAGAAGGTGATACCAGGTTGAACGTTGTTGGTATAACACTGTTGGTATAATGATATGCATTCAATCATATCTATTGTGGGAATAGTTCTCACTGGCAAGGAGAACTATCCTGAGTGGTCCCGGAAGATAAAACACACTCTCATTTTTAATGAGCTATGGAAAGGAGTGTGTGTTGGAGAAGGAGACGAAGCACTAGAACAACCTACCTTAGACAAGGAGCTCACAATTTGGGAAAATAAGAACAGCAAGGCCTATGCATTGATTGCAGCATCCATAAGCGAAGAGGTGAGTCAACATATTTCGCCATTTTCAAATGCTTTCGAAGCCTTACAAAAGCTGAAAGAACTCTATGACTCACACTCTGCACTTGAAGTTGTTCAACTCATGATTAAACTCTTCACCCTTGAATTACAAAATAATGATCCTCTTGCTCTTGCATCCAAAGTAAAATATATAATGCATGATATCAAAGTCACTAAGGTTGAATTGGATATTACTCTGATCGCTTTTCTCAAGGCACTTTATCCAACTTACTCCAATTATCTTGAGTCATTGCAAGTAAATGGAAATCTCAAAGATATTACCTTTGACTCCCTTGTGAAAAAATTTGCTGAAAGAGAGAAAGCTTTTGGGAACAAGACAGCCCTGAATCTTCTAAAGAGGCTATGTGCCTTGCTCATAAAGAAAATAATCTTGCCCAACATTCTTCCAGAGGAAGAGGTGGTCGAAGAGGAAGAGGAAGATATTTCAGAGGCAGGGGGGAAGACACTCTCAAGGAGAAAAGTCAGATTTGCACTGCATACGCTGCAAAAGAGATGGATCACATGATGCCTCCACATGCAAGTTACCTTGGGACAAAATTGAGCAGCAAAGAAACCAACCCAAAGGTAAAACTAATGACAAAGACAAAGGTAAAGCACCTGAATCCGCTCACTATGTTGTGGCACAATGTAATATTGGAGTAAATGAAGACTTATTTAATGCTTCACTTGCTTCTTTGAAAAATGATTGGTTGCTTGATTCATGAGCAACTTGCCACATGACTTTTAGAAGATATTTTTTTGAAGAATTTACTGACAATGTTGATGGAGTAGTATACTTTGCAGACCAATCAAAACTCAAGCCATCAGAGCTTGGCACAACCAGGCTTAAATTGTTTGGTCTTCCAGACTTTCTTGTGCATCATATTCTATATCTCCCACAGCTGAGGAGAAACTTGTTTTCCTTGGTCCACATCCACCAGCAAGGTCACTCCATTCATATGTTTGATGGCAAGCTTGAGGTGAGAAAAGCATCTGACCACTTACTTGTCATGACAGGGATAGAAGAAGAAAGGCTTCTCAAGCTGCAGGGTACCTCTGCTCATGCACAACATTTCTCATACAATTCTCATTATGAAGAAGGTACATTTCCGTTAAGTTTATTATGGCATGCTAGATTTGGACATTTGAACTATGACAGCCTCCGCTTGTTGAAGAAAAATGGTGTTACTGGTTTGCCTACAATTCCGAGGAAACTTAAGCAATGTGATGCTTGCATTCTAGGAAAGCATAGCAAACAGTCTTTTCATGATTCACATTCAAGAGCACATAGAAAACTTGAACTCATTCATTCAGATTTATGTGGTCCAATGCCTGTTCCTTCTGCAAATGGAAATAAATATATGATGACATTTATTGATGACTACACCAGAATGTGTTGGGTTTATTTATTGAAGAACAAATCTGATGCTTTTCAAACATTCGAGAACTTTCATACATGGATTGAAAATGATGCACAATCTCATATTGGCTCTATTCGCACTAATAATGGAAAAGAATACACTTCAAATGAATTTTAAAACTATCTTCGCCAACATGGGATCAAATATCAAACAAATGTACCTTATAATCCCTAAAAAAACAGTGTAGCTGAAAGAATGAATAGGACAATCTTAAATATGGTACGCTCCATGATGTTCTTCAAAAATGTAAAAATGATGTTTTGGGCTGATGCAGTTCTATGAGCTGTATATATAAAGAATAGATGTCCATCTAATGCTATTAGAAACAAGACTCCTTATGAAATGTGGTATGAGCACATTCCTTTGGTAAAGCATCTCAGGATCTTTGGTTCCATGTGTTATGCCTTGATACCAAAGGTACATAGAAACAAACTTGGTGCAAGAAGTCGTAATTGTATCTTCCTGGGGTATTCAAACACCTCCAAAGCATATTGTCTCTATGATGAAGTCAAAAAAAAGTTTGTTCTATCTAGAGATGTAATCTTTCTTGAATCATCCAAAATTGACAGCGTTATTGAGCGGCAACTTGATTGCTTGGATAGATTCACAAATGCAAAATCATTTCAAGAATTTGATAATCAAATTCCATATCTTGAAGGGGGGATTCCTATACTAGATCAACCTGTGGAATCTTCTTCTGAAGCACTCTCTCCCTTGCATGAAACTCCAACAACGGATGATACTTTGAGTGATGTGATTGACAGAATTGGGAGACTCAATCTTGATTCAGTCCCAACTCAATCAACGGAGCAGCTTGGACCATCTGAGAAAGGTCCCCCAAAGTGGTTGACAAAGACACTTGAAAGTGTTCATATTGATGAGGTTGGAAAGACAGGAACTAGAAATTCAAACCAGCAAAATGGAGGTGATGTGGATGACTCTGATTCACCTGTTGATATGGATGTTTCTTATGATTGTGAATTTAATTTGTCTATAGATTTCGAACCAACTTCCTTCAAAGAAGCTGCTTCTCATGATGACAAAAGGAGTATGATGCCCTGATAAAGAATGGCACTTGGAAGCTGGTTGATCCTCCATTGGGAACCAAACCAATTGGCTGCAAGTGGATCTACAAGAACAAGTATAAAGCTGATGGTTCACTTGTCAAGCACAAAGCTAGGCTTGTGGCAAAAGGTTTTGCACAGAAGGAAGGGGTCAATTATGAGGAGGCTCTTGCCCCCACAGCAAAATGGGCTACCATCCAGACACTCTTTTCCCTAGCATCTCAAAACGGTTGGAAAGTCCATCAAATGGATGTAAAGACTGCTTTCTTGAATGGAGATTTAAAAGAAAATGTTTTTATGTCCAAGCCTGAAGGATTTTTTGTGAAAGGACATGAACATAAAGTATGCAAACTTGTGAAATCCTTGTATGGCCTCAAACAAGCATCGCAAGGCTGGTATGAAAAACTAATTAAGCATCTTCTGAAACTCAATTTCAAACATTATGATCTTGATGATGCAACTTTGTTTGTCAAGAAGGTTGGCAAAACAGTTGTATATCTTGTTGTATATGTAGATGATCTTTTAATAACAAGGAACAATGAAAACTACATTGCATCCATAAAGAAGGAATTGAAGAAAGGTTTTGAAATGACTGATTTGGGCTATGTTCATTACTATCTTGGTATTGAAGTAACTCAACATCCGAAGTCCATATTCCTTTCTCAAAAGAAGTACATTGGAGAACTATTGAACATGTTTGGCATGACTGAATGCAATTCTATGACTACTCCAATGGAACAAAACTTAAAGCTCACATCCATTTAAGGAAAAGAATTTGAGGATGAAACAAAGTATAGACATCTTGTAGGAAGTCTCAACTACCTAACCACTACCAAATCAGACATTTCATTTGTTGTTCGAATCCTCTCCAGATTTATGAAAAAGCCTTGTGAGGGACATTGGTCTGCTGCAAAAAGAGTTCTAAAGTACTTGAAGGGAACTCAAGACTTTGGAATCAAGTATACACAGGTGGGCGACTTCAGCTTGATTGGATACTCTGATTCAGACTTCGATGGAGACAAAAAATCTGGGGTATCTACTTCAGGTTATGCTATGAGTCTTGGATCAGAAGCTCTACTGGAGATCACGCAAACAATTAGTTCCAGCAGATTCCACAACAGAGGTAAAATATGTGGCAGCAGCTAAGGCAACAAAAGAAATTGTGTGGCTCAGGAAAATTCTTGAAGATTTGCAAGTAAAACAAATGCAATCGACTCCACTCATGATTGATAATACCTCTACAATAAATTTGGTCGAGAACCCAAAGTTCCATGATCGAACAAAGCACATCAATACTAAATATCATCTAATTCGACATCATGTTGAGGCCAAAACAATCCATCTCCGCCATTGTTCCACTAGTGAGAAAATTACAAACATCTTCACCAAAGCACTTGGAAGAGAAAAGCTCGAAAGATTCAAAACGATGCTTGGACTCACCAACATCCCTTCAAATTAAGGGGGGGAATGTTGACACCTAATCATAGGGATTGGGTGAACAGCTGTAATTAATGTAAATAAATAATAGAGAAGATAGAGAGTCATCGAGAGATGAACCTAACAGTCACTCCCTCTTGTATATAATAATGAACAACCTGAATGAATAACATAGAGTTCTGACTTGAGGAGTTACCTCCTGGTCTAACACCACTTATGTTTTAAAACCTTTCCTCCACGTGGTCATTTAACCAAATCCTGTGTCTTATTATCATTCAAATATTTTATCTCTTCTTGCATAGCATTTTTCCATTTGATATTATTTTCTCCTTCACACACTTCCTACAAATACAAATGTTCACCTTCATCAATCAATAAAATATATTCTTAGGGGGGTACCTTTCTGAAGACTTATGTGGCATGGTAGGCCTACGAATTGATAAATTTTGTAGCAAAATTTCTCCATATATATATATATATATATATATAGAGAGAGAGAGAGAGAGAGAGAGATATCTATTGTTTATCTTCATGTGTTTCTTCTTCTTGTTCCTCCTTTTCATTTTGTTGTAATGGTTGCTCATCATTTTCAACAACATCTTCTTCTAATGGTGTCTAATATTCTTCTTTTTGCTTGAATTTCAACATATTTATGCACCTCCACACCTTTTGTAGTGGTTTTGAGCATTTGTTCTTCATTGAAAATAACATCTCGACTTATAATAAATCTCCCTTCTAGGGATCCCACATCTAGTAAACTAACTCATTATCAACATGTCCTGAGAAAATTTGCATCAATGACTTTTCATCCATCTTTGACCTCAATTATTTATAAATATGTGTGTATTCTTCATAATAACAACAATAATAAAATGAGTGTAACATAAATCCTTACTTGTCCATATTTTTCAAGGATGTCATCATCCAATAAGGTTGTAGGAGAGATGTTTTTTGAGCAACAAGTTGTATGGATATCCTTTTCCAAAAAATATTTAGGTAAACCAAAATCTAAAAGCATACTTCTCACCTTCTACAATATTGTTTGGTTCATTGTCTCAATTGTTCCATTTCGTTACAAGGTGCAAGGAACTATTGTTATATGCTTTATACCATGTTTACTAAAATGTCCTTCAAAGGTCTTAGAGCCATACAGTGTTATTTGTTCTAATAC
Organism: Pinus tabuliformis; assembly: GCA_031772625.1. Classification (NCBI taxonomy): domain Eukaryota; kingdom Viridiplantae; phylum Streptophyta; class Pinopsida; order Pinales; family Pinaceae; genus Pinus; species Pinus tabuliformis. Next base: position 270,681,461 of record CM062809.1, on the reverse strand, counting down.
ATCTCAATGATTCATTTGTTTCCTTTTAAATAGTCATATGAAATTTCTAAAAAATGTATACAACTTGTGTTGAGAACATACCTATACTAAGTGTTGTGAATTAATATAAGGAAAAATTTTACTTATTCAAACATTTATCAGCCACAAGAAAATAAGTGCATATGAGATCTATCAACATTATAACATGGTATACAAGGTTTGCACGGAAACCCATAAATATCACCTACATCTTGTGCTAATTTTACGATTTGAAATGTCCCAAGAAGTAAGTTATAGAAAAAATGAAAATTTGATGTATTCAAAGCTAATTTATGGTGCATTGAGGAACCCTAAATTTCACAGAGCATAGCTCAAACTTATAACAAACAAATGTCTGAAATTTTGACCATATGTACCTTGATATATCCCCTTCATCTCAAAATTTCATGGTCTGAAACATCCTAGAAAATAAGTTATACTGAAATTTCATAAGTAACTTATTTCAAACTAATTTCAGGAGCATTCAAGATTCCTAACTTCCACAAGGATTATCTCAAAAAGTATAATGAACAAATATTTGAAATTTTTATCGCATGTACCCTGAGATATTGCATGTATCTCCTTAAAATTTTATGGTCTAAAACATCCCCAAAAATAAGTTATAACAAAAATTCCTAACTTTATTGAAACTAATTTGACATTATTTGTTTTTGGATTGATATTCAATCTTTGCTCATCCACTTCTTGAAAATAATACTACATTTTCAGCTTCCCATTTTCTCTCAATACTTTCTCCTTTTATAATTTCTCATAACCCTTCATGAAGGGCAATATAAATTCGAAAAATACATGACACCCATTAACTAAATAATTAATTCTCATTTAATTTTACCTTTCCACATACCATGGGACAATACTGTGAGATTTCAAACCCAATACCATGGGCTTCTATTGTCATTGCTACAACACCCTCCAAAATTTTGGCCTACATCCAATTTTGGAGCCTATTTTTACTTTGAATTTTTTCACCGCAAGTATTAAGAGTTACCACATGTGTTTTCTCTAAGTATTCTTGTCCCGTTTAGAAGAAAATTGAAGTGTCGTCTTTTAGCATGGAAAGCGCCGCACATCGCATATATGTGGTTTTGGTTGTTTCAAGGGGTAAACTTGGTTTTAATGAGTCATTCTTACTATGTAGACATGTATCACACTCATTCCCAAAGTTTTAAGTATTGTCGCACAAATGTCATCATTGTCGTCGCAAAATGTATCTTTAGTATCGCACTTGGGGTAAGTTGTTGCAATATCGTCGCATTGAGGGAGGTATGTTGTTCATGTGTTCTGAGTGATCAATGTTGTGTCGTCAACTGTTCTAAGTGTGTGATCATACTTAAGTTTAATCATTGTTCACTTTGATCTCACTGATCCCACACTTAGCCAAATCTGGAAAAGTTCCTGCCCAAGCAACTTGGCCCCACTCAGCCTTCCTGAACTATGCATTGCGTAGTCTAAGTCGTCACACTTCAACCTTGTCTCTTGGCACTACTTAATGCGCAGTCCCTACCTTCTAGAATTGCACACTGTGCAGTCTCAGTGCTCAACCTTAGCCCTTGAGCTCCAGAACTGTGTAGCCCCTGCCTCTAACCATCCTCTTCTATGCACTGCATAGTCTCAAGCATCAAGCCATAGACTTGACTACTTGAATTGTGCAATTGTGCAATCCCCTACGAATTGATAAATTTTGTAGCAAAATTTCTCCATATATATATATATATATATATATATATATATATATATATATATATATAGAGAGAGAGAGAGAGAGAGAGATATCTATTGTTTATCTTCATGTGTTTCTTCTTCTTGTTCCTCCTTTTCATTTTGTTGTAATGGTTGCTCATCATTTTCAACAACATCTTCTTCTAATGGTGTCTAATATTCTTCTTTTTGCTTGAATTTCAACATATTTATGCACCTCCACACCTTTTGTAGTGGTTTTGAGCATTTGTTCTTCATTGAAAATAACATCTCGACTTATAATAAATCTCCCTTCTAGGGATCCCACATCTAGTAAACTAACTCATTATCAACATGTCCTGAGAAAATTTGCATCAATGACTTTTCATCCATCTTTGACCTCAATTATTTATAAATATGTGTGTATTCTTCATAATAACAACAATAATAAAATGAGTGTAACATAAATCCTTACTTGTCCATATGTTTTCAAGGATGTCATCATCCAATAAGGTTGTAGGAGAGATGTTTTTTGAGCAACAAGTTGTATGGATATCCTTTTCCAAAAAATATTTAGGTAAACCAAAATCTAAAAGCATACTTCTCACCTTCTACAATATTGTTTGGTTCATTGTCTCAATTGTTCCATTTCGTTACAAGGTGCAAGGAACTATTGTTATATGCTTTATACAATGTTTACTAAAATGTCCTTCAAAGGTCTTAGAGCCATACAGTGTTATTTGTTCTAATACATCTCAATGATTCATTTGTTTCCTTTTAAATAGTCATATTGAATTTCTAAAAAATGTATACAACTTGTGTTGAGAACATACCTATACTAAGTGTTGTGAATTAATATAAGGAAAAATTTTACTTATTCAAACATTTATCAGCCACAAGAAAATAAGTGCATATGAGATCTATCAACATTATAACATGGTATACAAGGTTTGCACGGAAACCCATAAATATCACCTACATCTTGTGCTAATTTTACGATTTGAAATGTCCCAAGAAGTAAGTTATAGAAAAAATGAAAATTTGATGTATTCAAAGCTAATTTATGGTGCATTGAGGAACCCTAAATTTCACAGAGCATACCTCAAAATTATAACAAACAAATGTCTGAAATTTTGACCATATGTACCTTGATATATCCCCTTCATCTCAAAATTTCATGGTCTGAAACATCCTAGAAAATAAGTTATACTGAAATTTCATAAGTAACTTATTTCAAACTAATTTCAGGAGCATTCAAGATTCCTAACTTCCACAAGGATTATCTCAAAAAGTATAATGAACAAATATTTGAAATTTTTATCGCATGTACCCTGAGATATTGCATGTATCTCCTTAAAATTTTATGGTCTAAAACATCCCCAAAAATAAGTTATAACAAAAATTCCTAACTTTATTGAAACTAATTTGACATTATTTGTTTTTGGATTGATATTCAATCTTTGCTCATCCACTTCTTGAAAATAATACTACATTTTCAGCTTCCCATTTTCTCTCAATACTTTCTCCTTTTATAATTTCTCATAACCCTTCATGAAGGGCAATATAAATTCGAAAAATACATGACACCCATTAACTAAATAATTAATTCTCATTTAATTTTACCTTTCCACATACCATGGGACAATACTGTGAGATTTCAAACCCAATACCATGGGCTTCTATTGTCATTGCTACAACACCCTCCAAAATTTTTGCCTACATCCAATTTTGGAGCCTATTTTTACTTTGAATTTTGTCACCGCAAGTATTAAGAGTTACCACATGTGTTTTCTCTAAGTATTCTTGTCCCGTTTAGAAGAAAATTGAAGTGTCGTCTTTTAGCATGGAAAGCGCCGCACATCGCATATATGTGGTTTTGGTTGTTTCAAGGGGTAAACTTGGTTTTAATGAGTCATTCTTACTATGTAGACATGTATCACACTCATTCCCAAAGTTTTAAGTATTGTCGCACAAATGTCATCACTGTCGTCGCAAAATGTATCTTTAGTATTGCACCTGGGGTAAGTTGTTGCAATATCGTCGCATTGAGGGAGGTATGTGTAGAGTCCCTACTTTACACCTTATCCTCCATCATTACCTACTGTTTTCATCACTTTCCTCTCTCTTTTACCTCATTTTCCACCCAGATCATTACATTAGTTGTCATTAAACATGATCAAGTGAGCTTTGCTAATGGGTAATTGTTTTGTTTAGTTTTTGACATACTTGCAGGTATTCTGCAGCCATCTGCTGATTCCGCAGCCATCTGATGATCCCGCAGCCATTTTATTGTTCTCAAGGTTCCACGTGCTATTTTGCAGAATGAGCCACGTGGGCATGTTGGAATATACATGCTCGAGGTTCCTGTGCCATCAGTTCAGCCGGCCACGTCATTTGTACCTCCGGTCAAAGGGGGTCAAGTTTCGGTCAAATAAAGGCAGCTTAACGTGGATACGTAAGCTGTTTGATCACGTCGGTGGAAAAGGTGACCTGTCCATGTTTTGAAAGCCGTGGGGGACATGATCTAATGCTGGATTCATTACCCATATCGACCAGGACCTCCAGCTTGACCACGAAGCCTATGACGTGTTAACTGCACCTTTAATACGCATGACAGTCAGTTTATTTTCTGTTTTTATGTTTACGTATTAGGCCATCTTGCAGATGCCTATATATATTTGCGTCTGCGTACGCTTATGTTAACTTTTCAGATGCTGTAGTGTATGTATTTGTGAGAATTTTTGCACGTTTTCAAACTCTGTTTTTATAAGAGCTATTCCAGCACTTTTGGATTATGTATCTTTGCATATAAAGTAATGGAAACACTGTTTTGAAGTCTTAAGAGCATCTGAGTTTTCTGTGGATAATATGAATGGAGGGCCCCTGTTCGTATTAGCCTTGTAAAGTATTTTCATGTTCATATTTCTGCAATTTCTTCATTTTACAAACAGAATTTCCTTTCTTGAGTTATGTACAGCTTGATTTCTCTTTATTGATGCAGCCTTTATTTTCACTGATCAGATTTACTTCTTTGCAGGTTTTCACCCGGGATTAAGTGTGTTGTGTTTGCTTTAAAATCTAATGGTAGTTGTAGTTGTCTTGTTCATGATGCTGCCCTTTTTACTCTGTTTTCTAGACTAGTTTTAGCTTAGTTTTACAAGTTGGATGCTAACTAATTTATGCTCTCTTTATCATGAATAGCTTATATTTCAAGAGAACAGAACACTAATTAATTGCAGCTTGTATTTGAGTAGTCTTGGCTTGTGATACTAATACTTTTTCCACTTGTTACACATAATCACATATGTAGGAAGCAGTATGTTGGAAAAGGCTTAGTAGTGTTACAATTTGTCAAATTAGAGTAGATTAGAGTTTTTATCAATTCTTGGATTTGTCTTCAGCTACCTCCTAATCGTGTTTTACGCAGTACTATGTGGTAGAAGCAGGGAGTTAGGAGGAGATAATCATTAACATCAATCCTTGAAGTGATTTTCTTGTTTCTTTTATTTGCAGCAGTATGGATAGAGACTAATGCCATTAGAACATGGTCATTTACTTTCAAGTCATTTCAATTCATTCATTGCTTTCAAGTTCTTTTCCTTTACAAATTCAGCAAGTAATTAGAAATCACCTTCACACACACTTCCACTCATCTAGAACTCACTTTTCACACACTTGCACTCATCTGTCTATAATCATCACTCCATCATTAGGAAGATAAGTTAACCATAAACAACCCCCTAAACGACAAAAGCTCTAAGAAAAGTTGCTTAAGTACATATAGTACACCCTCACTTCATCAGCTTACGAGCCCCGGGTTGACAATTAATGACATCAATTTAGGAACACTAAATTGACTAAACATTTTGGCGCCGTTGCCGGGGAAGTGAAATTAAGTAGCCATACTTAGAGAGAAAAAAAAACATAAAGAAAATATAAAAATTTCAAGGGAAGAAATTAATAGCCTATCTAAGTATGCTCTCCTCTTGCACTTCAAAGTGATCTGGAGGATCAGAAAGGAGAAAGTTATTGATTTAGTAGTCTCTTGAGTATGCTCTCTTCTTGCACCTAGAGTGAACTGGAAGATCAGAAAAAGAACTATTAACTTGACTTGAAGAAAAAATAAAAAATGACATGCATAGAGCTAGAGATTCTAGAGGACGGTTTTTAGCTAGAGCTCGAAGTTCAATTTTTACAAGTCCATCTACTTCAAGGGATAGACAAGAGACACCCCCCTTATCTCCAACCGAAACTCCTAGTCCTAGAATTCCTGGAACTCAAGAGCCAAGAGTTGACTCTCCTACACCTTCTATTGAGTTTGAACCAGGAAGAGACTCTTCTCTTTCTCCTACAGGAAGACCAATTGTAATTGAGGAATTGGAATCTTCTGAAGAAGAAGGAGAAATCTCTTCTCATTCACCTTTTGTAGAGGAACCAGAAGATTTTGAAATCCCTAGGAGAATCATCATGGCAGAGGAAGAAGGAGGAGGTAGAGGTAGAGGTAGAGGAGGAGGAGGAAATAACAATAACAATAATGGAGGTAGAGGTCCCATAGGAGGAGGAAATAGAAATGGGGATAATTCATTTGGGTTTCCCATTGTTAATGAGGATTCCCGAGCCACTATGAAAAACATATCACCATCTGTCCTCCCTAACTTCCATGGGTTAAGGACTGAGGACCCTGAAACATTCTTATTTGAGTTTGAAGTGGTGTGTCGAACTTATGACTACCTGGATGACTCTCAGAAACTCAAGTTGTTCCCTTCAACACTGAAGGATCAAGCCTTGAAATGGTTCATGGGGTTACTCACTCAATCCATTAGGACTTGGGATGAGATGAAACAGACATTTTTGGATAGGTATTTAGACTATTGCATGCCTACTAATCACAAGGCCGAGGTTTTTAAAATGGTACAAAAAGAAGATGAGAGTCTAGAAGATTTACTTGAAAGGTTTCAATATAACTTGAAAAGAGCAAAAATGAACACCTTGGATGAAGAGACCTTAAAAGCCCTCTTATTAAAAGCCATCAGGGATGAATGGATAGACATCTTAAACATGATGGGGAAAGGGGATATTTCTCAACTTTCTCTCAATGATATAGCAGAACTTTGTATCCATCTCTCAAGGGGCAAATCAAAAACTCAAAAAGGGCCTAGAGATCCTTCTCTCCTTAGGGCGAATAAATCTGCAACAGGATCAGTAAGTAGGGCTGAAATCGGCAGTATGCTTGATGAATTTAAAACTGACATCTTAGGGAGTCTTAGTGAACAACTTGATACCCTTAAGATTCACAATAAACAAAAAGCAGAAGCTGAAGCTTTGGCTATCTTTTGCCCGAAATGTAGAAAGAAACATGCTTTAAGGGAATGTCCCTTAGATGCACACGTTGTAGAGACATGTGTAATTTGCTCAGAAACTCATGAGACCAAGGATTGTCCTTCAATCCCTGGCCTCAAAGCAGTCTTTCAAGAGGATCCAGATACACTCGAATCTCTCTGTTTTATTGCAAGGAGACCTTGGCAAGGACAACAGAATCAAGGGTTTAACAACTCTATGAATTCTCAATCCCAACCAAATTGGAATCCTTGGCAACAACCTTGGCCTCAACCTCAAAATGCTTTCCAAGCATGGATGCAAAGCATGCAAAATCCTTATGGAAGATTTGCACAATTCTATCAATATCCTCCATCATTTCAGAATCAGCAAGCTCCACAACTTCCAAACCAAGGTCAACAACTATCATTGCCATACCCTCAGCAACAACAACCTCCTCCACAAAATCAAAATTCTCAATTAGCACTTCAATCCCAGCAGAAATCTAACCAACTTCCCTCTCAGCCATTACCGAATCCAAATAATAGGAACCCTCAAAATGCTTACATGATGGAAGGTCAACCATTCCCTACCTATATGGTTGTTCCTCTTAATGAAGTACAACTTAGATCAGGTAGAATCCTAGATCAACCTTCCACAAGTGTTCAACAACCAAGCATTTCTGAGGAGGAATCTCTCAAAGTCAATAAAGGTTCTGAAGTATCACTTCAAACCCAAAATATCCAAAAAGAAAAAGAAAAAGAATCAATCTCTACAACTCCCCTAGTTGAGCAACCTACACCTACAGCTACACCTCCCTTTCCTGAAAGATTGCAAATTGATAAAGGGGTGGAAAAGCATATATGGGTGCCTGACTATAACTTCCTAGATGAATTGAAAAATCTATGTATCAAGATCCCCTTGTTACAGGCCATTAAGGAAATTCCCATTCTAGCGAAGACAATAAAGGAGTTGAGTTTGAAGAAAACAGTAAAAAGAACCAGAGATACTAAAAGGATACATCTAGTTGGAAAAATTGCAGACATAATGATGGGTAAGATTACCATGCAAAAGTATGTAGATCCCGGTAGCCCTATTGTCAAAACTCATATTAATGGGGTTGAAATCCCAAATACTCTTATTGACTTAGGGGCCGCGATCAACATCATGAGTAGACAGACCATGGATCAGTTAAAGCTTCCTAACCTTCTCTTTACACCTACTTTGCTGCAGCTTGCAGATAGATCAATCATTAAACCTGATGGTGTATTGGAAGACATTCCAGTCTCTCTAGATTCTTGGGAATATCCTGTTGATTTTATGATTTTAACTCCCAAGAACAATCTAGGAGGACATCCTCTTATTTTAGGAAGACCTTGGCTGGCCACAGCTAATGCTTTCATAAGCTGTAGGTCTGGAGACATGTATATATCAGATGGTAATTCCACCAAGAAGTTCAACTTGTATCCCCCAGCAAAAGCTATAACAGAAATAGGAGAAGATGAATGGGTAGAGGATGAAGATACTATACAACCAGTTCTAACCATCTCTGACATTAGCGAGGATAGTCAAATTCTAAATACATTAGAAAATTTTGAAGTATCTTTAGAATATGACTCTGAACATTTTCAGATAGATGCAGACATTGAATATCTCTCCTCTAGACAAATGTCTCTCTTCTCAATGGAAGAGTTTGGTAGTTCTACAGTTGAAATCCTCCCAGGAAAAACATTAAACATTAACAAAAACTTGGGAAGACCACAACAAGAAGAATTAACTAAACTGTTGCAAAAACATTCCACTGCTTTTGCATGGGAATACCCTGACATGAAAGGCATCGATCCTAAGACTTGTATTCATCACATTTACATTGAAGAGAATAGCAGACCTATTAGGCAACCACAAAGAAGGATGAATCCAAACCTTAGGGAAATTGTGAAAGAAGAACTGCAGAAATTACTCAAGGTAAACTTCATTTACCCCATCTCAGATAGCCAATGGGTTTCTCCCTTGGTTATAGTGCCCAAAAAGAATGGTAAATGGAGAGTTTGCATTGATTATCGAGAATTGAACAAGGCAACCTTAAAGGATCATTTTCCTTTACCTTTTATTGATCAGGTACTAGACACTTTAGCAGGTAAAAAGTATTTCTCATTCTTGGATGGTTTTAGTGGGTACAATCAAATTCAGGTAGCACCTGAAGATCAAGACAAAACCACATCTACTTGTCCTTGGGGAACTTTTGCCTACCAAGTACTCCCTTTTGGATTGTGCAATGCACCTGCTACATTTCAAAGGGCTGTATTAGGAATCTTTTCAGATCTGATTCATGATTGTGTAGAGGTATACATGGACGATTTCACAGTTTATGGTAATACATTTGAAGAAACTTTGGAAAATTTTGAAAAAGTACTGGTAAGATGTAAGGAAACAAATCTTTCTTTAAGTCATGAAAAGTGTTTTATGATGTTTACTGAAGGGATTGTTTTAGGACATCATATTTCAGGAGATGGGATCAAGGTTGATAAATCCAAAGTTGAAGTCATCTCTAAGTTACCTGTTCCAAATTGCCAGAAGGATGTTAGAAGTTTTCTTGGGTTTACTGGGTATTACAGAAGATTTATTGAAAACTTCACTAGGATAGCATCTCCTCTTTTCAAATTGCTTACCAAAGACTGTGAGTTTAAATGGGATCCTGAATGTTAATCTGCCTTTGAAGCTTTAAAATCTAGAATATCTGAAGCACCCATCTTAAGGGGGCCAAATTGGAAACTCCCTTTCCACATCTCTACTGATGCTTCAGATACAGCTCTAGGAGCTGTTTTGGGACAAAAGGATTTGATCCCTTATGCCATTTATTACACAAGTAAGAATTTGACTCCCACTGAGTTAAATTATACTGTTACAGAAAAAGAGTTCTTAGCTGTGGTACATGCAATCAACAAGTTTAGACACTACATAACTGGCTATGAAACCTTTGTCCATACTGATCACTCTGCCATAAGATACTTAATGAACAAACCTATCACTAATGGTAGAGTTACAAGATGGCTTTTACTCTTACAAGAATTCAACATTACTGTGTTAGAGAGACCTGGAAAGCAAAACACAGTAGCTAATTTCTTGTCTAGAATCCAAAACACTAATGAGGATTCTCCAGTAGAAGATAAGTTTCCAGATGAATACTTGTTTGCAGTGACTACCAAGACACCTTGGTATGCAGATATGGCTAATTATCTTGTTACAGGGAAACTTCCTCTACACTTATTTCCTAATGAGAAAAAGAAAATCATTCGGGAGAGTTCACATTATTCTTGGATTTCTAATGAATTGTTCAAAACAGGGCCAGATTGTATAATCAGAAGGTGTGTTCGGGAAGATGAAATGCCTGACATCCTTAAGGCATGTCATGATGAACCATGCGGCGGGCACTTTGCGGATAAGAGGACAGCCTATAAAATCCTTTCTCTAGGATATTATTGGCCTTCTCTCTTTAAAGATGCAAAGCAGTATGTTAAAAGGTGTGACAGCTGCCAAAGAGTTGGGAAACCAACTCCTTCAAATGAAATGCCTCTACAGCCTCAGGTATGCATCGAACCCTTTGAGAAATGGGCTCTAGATTTCGTTGGACCAATTAATCCACCATCAAAGCAAAAGAAATATATACTGGTTTGTACTGATTATGTTACTAAGTGGGTAGAAGCAAAAGCATTGCCTTCTGCCACTGAAAATTCAGTTGTTCAATTTCTTTTTGAGGATATCTTCACTCGTTTTGGTGTCCCAAGGGAAATTGTGACAGATCAAGGCAGCCAGTTTACATCTAATTTGATGGAGAAGCTGATGGAGGAATATAAGATCAAGCACAGAACATCTACTCCCTACCATCCGCAATCCAATGGTCAAGTGGAATCTACCAATAAAGTTCTTGAAGGCATTATCACCAAGACTGTTCATCTTCATAGAAGAGATTGGGCGGAAAGGCTCCCTGAAGCCTTATGGGCCTATAGGACCACATGGAAGAACACAACAGGACATTCTCCCTATGAACTTGTTTATGGGAAGGAAGTCCTGCTTCCTATTGAGTTCCAAATCAAGACCTTCAAGATGGCAGTCCAATTGGGAATGAGCCTCTCAGAAGCTCAAAGACACAGAATGGACCAGCTAAATGAGCTAGATGAAATGAGACAAGATGCAATTCTAAGGACCGATCTAGTTCAGCACCAAAGATCTAAATGGCATGATCGTCATATCAAAGAAAGAAAGTTTCAGAAAGGAGATTGGGCTCTATTGTTTGATTCAAAATTCAAAGACTTCAAAGGAAAGTTTCAAACTCATTGGCTTGGGCCATATGAGATTGATGAAGTCTTTAACAATGGAGCAGTTCGAGTAAAAACTATCGATGAATTCCATACTCCTCTTATTGTGAATGGCCACTGCTTGAAAATCTACCAGAAGCCATTCTCAAAAGAAGAGTTTGTCAAATTGTTCAAAGGAGATTCTGCAATCAGGCTGGTGGAGAAGGATTCTTCTCCTCCATCAGCCTAAAGCTTTGGTTTTAAAAAAAAAAAAATAAATAAATAAATAAATAAATGTATGAGCCTGAAAACCAATCTCTGATTGGCAGTCTCATACAGAAAACTTGAGGTGAAAATCAGGGTCACCTGACACCTCATGTTTTCTAAAGAAAAAAATTCTCTTTCTTCCCTTATTTCATTTCATTTCATCATCACCACCATTTCACCCACCATTTCATCCATTTTCCACTCCACCTCATTTGTTTTCATTCATCCATCCACCCACTACACTCCATCTCATCAATAAAGTCATTTTTTTTTACAACTAAAGTTGCTTTTGTGCAGTTGGAGGCTACTACTGCAGATTCCGCAGCCATCTGAGGATTCTGCAGCCATCTAATGATTCTGCAGCTCTCTGTACCTGCACAAATAAAAAACACAGTCTGTTTGAAATTTCTCTACAGCAGTAGTCATCAATAATAAAATGGAAAATAGTCATGCAAAAATCAGTGAAGGGTTAAGTGGCAAGTTATCAGAGGCAAATCTAAGCGGGAATCTGAGGTATGTTTCAAATCCTAAGCTAACAGTTATTCCATTATGCAAAGTTCTCTAAATTATGTTTCTTGCCACTAAGTGTAATGATTACTAGCCATGAGACCATATATCCACGTATCATCCACGACTATCAGTCCTTAATTACCACGATTTTAAATCTCACTTCTGGCTGCTTCTTCCATTAAGATCTCGTACTTAGGTGACGTAACCTAATGTACTACGTCTCCACGACATTAACTCATGCAGCCAAGTGCAATTCCGAAGCCGAGATCTAAGGACATAGCCGTTGTTCATTCATTAATCCTTTTACCCCCCTACGCTCATATCATTTCACTCCCATTTCCACTCGCATGTTTTATTCCATCTACGCTGTGCTACCATTCACCACACTCTGTTATGCTGTGCTCACTACGCTGCCATTCACCATACTCTGTTTTTTTCTCCTCTCCGCTAATTCTAAATCACCAGTGGGGTCTGTTACGGCCGTACTCAAAGTTGAACCCATAATCCCCTGTGTTGAGGCCGTAAATTCACTGTGTAAGGCCATTTTAAAGCCAAGCTCCAAAACAGAGCCGTGAATTCACTGTGTAATACCCTTGTTGAAGCCGTGTTCCAGAACAGAGTTGTGAATTTACTGTGTAAAACCCTTGTTGAAGCCGTGTTCTGAAACCAAAGCCGTGAATTGACTGTGTGAAGCCGTTTTAAAGCCGTGTTTCAACTAGAACAGAGCTGTAAAAGCCAATGGGGAAGCTCTTGAGGGCAGAACCGGAAGGTTCAAAGTTTTTGGAGGGTTATCCTCAGGTCAAGGAGGCATTACAAAAGGCAAATTGGTTACAATGTGTACAGAAGTTCAAAGGCTACCATAAGGAGGTGACAAAGGCCTTTGCAAGGTCTTTCAGAGAAAAAGATGGTCACGTGGAGATAGGAGACTTACAATTCACAGTCAATGAAAGCAGCATAGCTCAAGCTACCTCACTTCCACAGACCGGAGAAAGGTGGTTTAAGAACCGGGCAGTCCAAGATCAGCAGTGGAAACGAATTTTGAAAAACCCAGGTATGGACACAAGTATCTTTACCAAAGGGATTCTGGTTTCTTATGTTAAAGAAGAGTGGACCACTTTACTCTTGTTAGTGCAGAAATTTTTCACTTGTGAAGGAAGATTTGGGGTCTTATATGTTTATCATGCAAAGGTTATGATGCATTTTCTAGGAGATGATATTAACCTCCCTTACTTTCTATTTTCAAGTCTTAAGAAAATGTGTGCAATGGTCCAAAAGAACCCTAGAAATGTTGAAGCACATTTATGTCATCACGGTCTTGTGAAATTGCTGGTTGAGGAACAATTAAAATCAAAAAGAAACACATGGGAGAGGTTTCTCATAAGAAACCATTTTCAAGAATTAGGAGAAACTTTTGGAGGGTCCCCTCAAGTGCCAAAAAGAAGTAGAAGAAAAAGAGGAGAGGGGGTTAACCAAGAAACTACTGCCCAAACAGAAACTATTGTTCCTGATACTACTATGCCTGAAACAACTGCCCAAGAGGAAACTGTTCAAGACCAGTTTGATGAGGAAACTGATATACAGCATCCTGAACAGGAAGTTGATCCTGGATTTACTGAAGATGATAACCAAGCAGCCCAAGGAATTATCTCTGAAACCCTTTCAGAACTTGCTCAAGAAATTGCTCAGAAAAGGGAAGAAGGGAAGAAGAAACGTAAGCAAGATAAAGGTAAATCTGTAGTCCAAGAAACTCCCTTCACTCCTGAGGATACTAGTGAGGAAGACACTCAACCCTTAGCTCAGAGAATGGCCAAACTTCACAAAACTGCTCTCTCCAAAAAGGAGGAAAAACAGAAGCAAAAAGTACCAAAAGAAAAACAGCAGAAAATACCAAAAGGAAAACAGAGTACTACCTCTGTAAGAAGGAGCAGCAGATTGCAAAATAGAAAAGTAGGGGCCACAAAGGGTAAACAGTCATTCTTCATTGACTTAAGTTCACCTCAAAAAGGTGCTACAAGTCCTCCACACGCTGAGCACATTGAGACTTCTCCTCCACGTGAGGAAAGTCCGTTTGAACATGAACTTGAGCATGAACATGGATCTGAATTTGATTATGAACCAAGTCCCAAAAAGTCACCTGAAGTGGACCCAGAGCAGCAAAAAGTGTATAATTATCTGGAAACATTGGAGCAAGCAGCCGCTGGCCCTAGTAATGTTCAGCCTTTAGAACAACAAGTCCACTCCTTGAAACAGGAACTTTTTGAGATTGAGGTTCTAAATCGACATATCACGCAAGAAAATGAGAAGTTGAAAGAGCAAGCCAAATTGGATAAGATGATTCATGATAACACCATGTTACATTTGGGCCCGTGGCAAAGAAATAACAAGAAGTTAAGGAAGAGATGCAAAAAGCTCAACAGAGCCTTGATCAACCTAAAGTTCAGATGCTTAGTAAAGAAGCCAAGGGTGAATGTGTCTACACAGAGAAAGAAGAGGAGATTGGATGTCTTGGCAGAGGCATCACAGCAGGTTGATTGATCAGTGTTTTTGCATGAGGACATGCAATGCCCTCGTAGTGGGGGTATGTAGAGTCCCTACTTTACACCTTATCCTCCATCATTACCTACTGTTTTCATCACTTTCCTCTCTCTTTTACCTCATTTTCCACCCAGATCATTACATTAGTTGTCATTAAACATGATCAAGTGAGCTTTGCTAATGGGTAATTGTTTTGTTTAGTTTTTGACATACTTGCAGGTATTCCGCAGCCATCTGCTGATTCCGCAGCCATCTGATGATCCCGCAGCCATTTTATTGTTCTCAAGGTTCCACGTGCTATTTTGCAGAATGAGCCACGTGGGCATGTTGGAATATACATGCTCGAGGTTCCTGTGCCATCAGTTCAGCCGGCCACGTCATTTGTACCTTCGGTCAAAGGGGGTCAAGTTTCGGTCAAATAAAGGCAACTTAACATGGATACGTAAGCTGTTTGATCACGTCGGTGGAAAAGGTGACCTGTCCATGTTTTGAAAGCCGTGGGGGACATGATCTAATGCTGGATTCATTACCCATATCGACCAGGACCTCCAGCTTGACCACGAAGCCTATGACGTGTTAACTGCACCTTTAATACGCATGACAGTCAGTTTATTTTATGTTTTTATGTTTACGTATTAGGCCATCTTGCAGATGCCTATATATATTTGCGTCTGCGTACGCTTATGTTAACTTTTCAGATGCTGTAGTGTATGTATTTGTGAGAATTTTGGCACGTTTTCAAACTCTGTTTTTATAAGAGCTGTTCCAGCACTTTTGGATTATGTATCTTTGCATATAAAGTAATGGAAACGCTATTTTGAAGTCTTAAGAGCATCTGAGTTTTCTGTGGATAATATGAATGGAGGGCCCCTGTTCGTATTAGCCTTGTAAAGTATTTTCATGTTCATATTTCTGCAATTTCTTCATTTTACAAACAGAATTTCCTTTCTTGAGTTATGTACAGCTTGATTTCTCTTTATTGCTGCAGCCTTTATTTTCACTGATCAGATTTACTTCTTTGCAGGTTTTCACCCGGGATTAAGTGTGTTGTGTTTGCTTTAAAATCTAATGGTAGTTGAAGTTGTCTTGTTCATGATGCTGCCCTTTTTACTCTGTTTTCTAGACTAGTTTTAGCTTAGTTTTACAAGTTGGATGCTAACTAATTTATGCTCTCTTTATCATGAATAGCTTATATTTCAAGAGAACAGAACACTAATTAATTGCAGCTTGTATTTGAGTAGTCTTGGCTTGTGATACTAATACTTTTTCCACTTGTTACACATAATCACATATGTAGGAAGCAGTATGTTGGAAAAGGCTTAGTAGTGTTACAATTTGTCAAATTAGAGTAGATTAGAGTTTTTATCAATTCTTGGATTTGTCTTCAGCTACCTCCTAATCGTGTTTTACGCAGTACTATGTGGTAGAAGTAGGGAGTTAGGAGGAGATAATCATTAACATCAATCCTTGAAGTGATTTTCTTGTTTCTTTTATTTGCAGCAGTATGGATAGAGACTAATGCCATTAGAACGTGGTCATTTACTTTCAAGTCATTTCAATTCATTCATTGCTTTCAAGTTCTTTTCCTTTACAAATTCAGCAAGTAATTAGAAATCACCTTCACACACACTTCCACTCATCTAGAACTCACTTTTCACACACTTGCACTCATCTGTCTATAATCATCACTCCATCATTAGGAAGATAAGTTAACCATAAACAACCCCCTAAACGACAAAAGCTCTAAGAAAAGTTGCTTAAGTACATATAGTACACCCTCACTTCATCAGCTTACGAGCCCCGGGTTGACAATTAATGACATCAATTTAGGAACACTAAATTGACTAAACAGTATGTTGTTCATGTGTTCTGAGTGATCAATGTTGTGTCGTCAAGTGTTCTAGGTGTGTGATCATACTTAAGTTTAATCATTGTTCATTTTGATCTCACTGATCCCACACTTAGCCAAATCTGGAAAAGTTCCTGCCCAAGCAACTTGGCCCCACTCAGCCTTCCTGAACTATGCATTGCGTAGTCTAAGTCGTCACACTTCAACCTTGTCTCTTGGCACTACTTAATGCGCAGTCCCTACCTTCTAGAATTGCACACTGTGCAGTCTCAGTGCTCAACCTTAGCCCTTGAGCTCCAGAACTGTGTAGCCCCTGCCTCTAACCATCCTCTTCTATGCACTGCATAGTCTCAAGCATCAAGCCTTAGACTTGACTACTTGAATTATGCAATTGTGCAATCCCCTTGGACTTTGTCCCTCCAGAACTAGGCAGTGGGAATCTTCAAGCCCCAAGCCCTAAGCCTGACCTCTTGAGCTCCTCAACTACGCAGATGACTATCCCTGGCCTTCTTGAACTACACACTGCACAGTCTCAAGGCTCAATCCTAGTCTCTGACCTCTTGAGTTGTGAAATTGCACAATCCTTGAGCCTATATCCCAGTCTGTCACCCAGTCCCAGCTAAGTTAGTGGTCATCACGAAGCATGTTAAACTAGGGGTTTTATCACACCAATGTCATATTTTCATGATTGGATTTCAGTTGTAGGTATTTTATCATGTTATGATAGGGTGATGGATAAGAGACACTGCTAGAAAACACATTCGAAACTGCGAAAGCAAGTTGATCAATCAAGAAAGACAAAGGGGCACCAGATTGCAACATAAGCTGGAAATAAAGATCACATTGAAGACTCCTTATCTTCAATCCATATGGACGAGGAAGAAGAAGAGCATGTCCCATCTCTCAATAAGACACAAGGAAAGCAACAGCAAAGAGTAGCTTGACATTGTCGTGTCATCATGCAGTCCATGTCATCAGTGTCATGTCATATCATGTCATGGGTCATCATTTTCCACATCATTTTTGGATTATGTAAATTCAATATTGGATAAATGTAATGTAAAGTGGAAATCCCAGAGTCATCCATAGAATGTGAAAATTCATGGAGGAGTCAAAGAGTCATAGAGAACTCAAACAGACATGAGGGTAGTCCAAGAGTCATAAGGGAGGTGAATGGTCACCCCATTTGTTATATATACACCCTCATAGCTCATGTAAGGGAATTTTCACCTTGGCTCCTCCTAGTAGATATTAGAGAGGAAAATAGCTCTTTTGGAGGAGCATGTGGTTAATCTAATGCTCCACTATTAGATCTAGTATTGTTCACTGTGTTGATGTATCTTGGAAATTTTTTCTTAATCCAAAAGCTCGTTGGGCTAGCACACTTTCATATGTATGTTGTAAATATTTTAAGACTATTCTTTCAAGGTTTGTGATTTATGTTTTTTTCATTTCTACTAAGGAAATTGAACTATTTCTGTGGTTTTGGTACTTATCTTGTTGAAGGCATGTTGTAGGTGTTTTAACAATCGTTGCTTCTATATGAACTATTTCTCTAGTTTTCCAACTATTCATTCATATGTACATGCTTGTGTGTATTTTATATATTAGTATTATTACTTTTCTTTAAAGGACTCACTTTTCTCTCCCCTTTTGGTAGAATAACCTTGATAGATTCTACAGTTGAACATTCCACAAGGCATACTCACTTACTAATCTAAAAACACCTGTGAATCACTCTCTCATGTTGAACATTGTAGCCAAGGCATATCTCTAAGAATATATGGCAGTTGGGTTATTTCCAAAATGGCTCCGACACCAAACAGTGGGAAGTATAATTAGGACTTTTCACTTTTCATCGGGGAGACCCCCTTGCATGTTGACGGTATCTAGCACCTTCAAAATTCTGGCACTAGAAGGAGGGAAACCACCTTTTTATGGCTCATAACTCACCACATCCTAATAAAAAAAAATTGTGCAAAGAAACAATATTCCCATCCCCAATCCCACTCATACTCCTTAAAATGAAGAAATTGTTTAGTTTATCCTGGGACAAGCCTGTGAGGTTACTTACGATCAACTCTGGACTATATGACCCATCACCCATTAGTTTGTGAGAGATCTTGGTATGTTCCTTGTTGCTGCGATTATACCTCTTAAGGCTGTAAAGAAAGAAGTAACTCCTTGTGGCATACTTGCTTCTTCAGTGGAAGATTTAGTTACCACAACCCTCGAAGAGTTGGCTGAACCTACAGAGAAGCGAGGGGAACTTCCAACTATTGAGGAGAATCTAGACAGTGAAGGAGAAAAGTTTCATTTTTTTTACGAGAAACCTAACTACATCACAGATCCTAATAGTGAGGGAGAAGCTTCTTCAGATTCAAAAGAAGAGGAGGAGGACAAAGATGAAGACATGGGTGACGCAGATTTGGATTGGATGGCCCAAGGGCCACTCGCTCTTTTGGACAATATTCACAATATTCCCAAACATATGGAAAAGTTTTTGTCAAACTTCGATTCTAAAAAGAAAACCAAAGTTGAATATCATATAGACAAGTTATACATGCATATACGAATTCTTGAGGTAAGTTTCAATGATGTTGCTTGTAGACTCTTTCTATATACCTTAGAAGGTAGAGCATTTATATGGTATCACAATCTTCTACCCAATTCAATCTGAAATTGGAGGGAGTTTAAGAAGTTGTTTCTTGAAAGAATTGCTGACAATAAGACACCAACCATGTTGTTGAACAACTTGGGAATTTTAAAGTGGGAGATAAAGAAAGAATCAAAGATTTTAATCAGATATTTATGCAATTCATTGAGATTTGGTCGACGTTTCAAACCATCTAATGTGGTTCATCCTAAAGACAAACCTTTGTCCTTTGTCCTGAGGATGAACCACATTAGATGGTTCGAAATGTCAACCAAATCTCAATGATGTGATTATTCCAAAAGACAATCTCATTATCAATATGGATTACAAAATTCTAATATCTAACATTTATGCGATTGTTGAAAAAGTTCCCCGCTGATGTGCAACCTTGCGATCACATCACTAAAGATTATTACACATCTGCCTTTTCGACTAATGTTTTCATTTTTATAAAGAAAGTTGTGAAAGAAACATTGGCCTTAAAGTTTGCAAAAGCTCTTGCTATAGAAAAGGACTTGTGATGTATCAGAGTTATCGTAGATGATGAAGATTCTACGGACTCTAAATAAGTTGGTAATAAAAACCAAGCCTCTTCCAGTAGAACAAAAGATAAAAACTCTTTTGATATGGAAGGATTGACCAAGTCTTTGAAGCTGCTTATGAACAAAGTATCAGAATTGAAGAGACATTCAAGTGAGGCATCTACTACTAGTAGGAAGCCTTCCAAGACACCATTCTTTAAAAGAAATAACAATTCACAACTAGCCAAGTCTACTCATCGTTCTAACACAGTGTTCAATATCGAAATTTTGGTCCGGTCTCAATTTAGGATGTACAGTATTTGTTAACTGGAAAGAGGTTTGGACTATCACAGACAAATATTCACTATCTTCAACCATTTCTAGACCTTGTACTCCAATCAAGGCTTTCCAACAATCTTTGAGGTGAATATCAGACAAACTAATGGCATAGTCTGGATAGACGGTGCCATGTTGACATCCCGAGGATAGGTTTCCAAGTATGGTTCCAATTCGGGCATGTTCATATAAATTATGCTTGGTATCGAAAAGCTCGGCTATATAGGGAGTATTAAGGCCATGACAGAATAATGGAGCTAGTCCAATTCTAATTCCCCCAAAGTGCAAATAGAAGAATCTCTTTTCAGCAACATATTTTCTAAACTTTCTGATTTCATCTTCAGAAAACAAATTTAGACCTACAATTTGTACAGATGGACCTTTTATTCATGGATAATTTCGACACTTTTCATCAAGAGAAACATTCAGAAAAGACATGCCCGCAGTGGAATCATAACATGAACACTGTGATGGCTAATCTTGTTGATACTCTATTAACGAAAGAATAGTTTGAGAAGAATGAAGAAACAAGCAAACCTGCCATGACCAAAGACAATTCGTGTGTTGGACATTATGTAAACATGGTCAATATTATATACAATGCTGACAAACAGAATGTTGATCAACCAACAGCGAGTGAAGCTCCTCCTAAGGAGTCATCTGATCGTTACAATCTGAGGAGCAAGAGACCTATTCTTGAGAAAGAGATTAAGAAGAATTTGTTGTGTAGAATTTTTCCATATATATAATTAATGTGATTGTAATTGAAGATTATGGAAAAGAAACCTTCATATATATATATATATATATATATATATATATATATATATATATGAGAGATAGAAGTTTTGGGATAATGATTAATAATATTAAGGTTAATTGATTTTAATGTATTTTAAAATAGAAAGGGATTTCTTGCATTATTTTTTTTAATAGTTTAAAAGTATTAAAAAACATTTAACAAAATAAATCTTAATAAAAATATTAGGTAAGATGATAAAAGTTACGAACAATACATTATGTGAAAAATATTAATTAGAAAAACTATTAGGAAATTCTTAGTTTTAATCAATTAGATAAATTAAATACTTAAAGCTTTGAGCCTTCTAACTTACTCATTTTTAGCCTATTCATGTCACATTCACTCACTCCTTAATCTATTTACTTTATACGAACTCACTTCTTATTGGTTAAAATGAGAACTCCTAGTCCATTCATATACCATTTATAGTCAATAATATGTGCCTAAAATCATGACTCATTTGACTATTTTAGTAACTTTCTAAAGCATGAAGAGGTCTAGATTTTTTATTTGATTTGATTTGGTAGAACATATAACAATCTTATGCTTATCTATGGCAAAAAATTTGTTAACCTAAGTGTATGTGTATTTTCTCTAACTATAGTAGCCCATCATCTAGCACTTAGAGAACCCAATGATATACGAGATCAAGGTGCTTCACCTAAAATTTTAGGCGCTAATATTGGAAGGTGGGCTAATTTTCCATGATTAAAAAAAAAAAAAAAAAAATCAATTTCCATTTTCCTAAAAATGATTGGCCCAAATTTTATAGTATACAATCATTTCACCTAAAAATTCACATATAAGATCATTAGAAATTTGAATATTTTTACAAAAATATAGTCAAACATTTTATAATTTGCATATTAATAACTAGTAAGATTCACTAAGGTTTCTAAACTTTAACATAAATTTCCATGCTTAAAATTTTCCTTGATGTGCTTCGTCTTAGAATGATACGTTGGTTGTTTTTACCAAATTAATTACACTCTGACTATCACAATACATTACATATTATTCTTGTTTTTTCCTAGCTCTCCTTGAATCGTTGCATCCATAACATCTCTTTGCAAGCTTCTCTTGTAGCTATGTATTATGGCTCTACTGTAAAGAGGGATACTACTACCTATAGTCTACACACCCAAGACATTATTGGACCTATCAACAATATATAGGTAACTAGTGGCGATTTTCTAGTGTTCATATTTGTAGCCATATCTGCATCCATATAACCTTCAACCACATCATTAATATTACCAAAACATAAACAATAATGACTAGTACCTTTGATATACCCCAAAATCCATTTTACTACTTGTTAGTGTTGTTTTCCTAAATTTGCAATGAGCCTACTAACTACTCCCATTGGATGTGCAATAAATCGAGTCAAGTACATCCTATGTCATGCATCAAGCTACCTACTACCAAAGCATAAGAAATATCACTCATTTCCTCCTCTCTCGTTTTCATCACAAGGGAAAAAATCAAAACACAAATTGAAGGGAATTCAAGAGGTGTACCAACTAGCATGTAATCCTTCAAATTGATCCTATCATCCACCTATTTTCCTTATGACAACCAGATTATATTATTCCTTCTATCACATATCATCTTCATGCCCAATATTTGTTGTTTCTGACTGAAATATTTCATTGCAAACTGGTTGCCCAAATCCTTCTTGAACTTGTTAATCATATTCTTATCATCTCTAGTAACCAACATACCATCTTCATATAGCAATGATAATGTATTTTTCTTGACAATATCTATTACATAGGAACAATGTTCAACCTCTCCTCCTTAAAAATGATGTTCCAACATAAATTAATTAAATTTCTTACACCACTAACAAGGTGTTTGTTTTAGTCCAAAGAGGCTCTTCTTTAATCCATAAACCAATTTTTCTTTACCTTTTTATTTTGAAACCTTCTCATCTACTCCATATAAATTTTATCTTCGAATTCTCCATGAAGGAAGGATATTTTGAAATCTAATTTCTCCAATTCTAAGTCTAGCACAACTACAAGACTAAGTACTAATATTGATGACATTTGATACTTAGCGAGAATTTTTTCTAATTGTCCAAATCCTTTAGCAACTAGCTTACTTTAAATCTTTGTTGATTTTCCTTGTATTCATGTTTTATTTTATATACCCACTTATTCTTTAAAACCTTTGCTCCACTTGGTCATTAACCAAATCCCATGTCCTATTATCATTCACAGATTTTATCTCTTATTGCATATCCTTTTTCCATTTGATATTATTTTCTCCTTCACATGTTTCCTACAAATACAAAGGTTAACCTTCATCAGTAAATAAAACATATTTTGAGGGGGGGAACCTTTGTGAAGGCTTATGTGGCATGGTAGGCCTACGAATTGATAAATTTTGTAGAAAAACATCTCCTAATAGATATATATATTTTGTTGTTATTCATATGTTTCTTCTTCTTGTTCCTACTTTTCATTTTGTTGTAATGGTTGCTCATCATTTCCAACAACATCTTCTTCTAATGGTGTCTAATCTTCTTCTTTTTCTTGAACTTCAACAGATTTATGCACCTCCACACCTTTGTTAGTAGTTTTGAACATTTGTTTTTCATTGAAAATAACATACCTACAAATAAATCTCCCTTCTAGGGATCCCACTTCTAGTAAACTAACTCATTATCAAAACATCCTAAAAAAAATTCGTCAATGACTTTGCATCCATCTTTGACCTAAATTCTTTATAAATATGTGTGTATTCTTCATAATAATAATAATTATTAAATGAGTGTAACATAAATCCTTACTTGTCCATATGTTTTCAAGGATGTTATCATCCAATAACGTTGTAGGAGAGATATTTGTTGAGAAACAAGTATGGATATCCTTTGCCAAAAAATATTTAGGTAAACCAAAATCTAAAATCATACTTATCACCTTATCCCTTATTGTTTTGTTCATTGTCTCAATTGTTTGATTTTGTTACAAGGTGCAAGGAAATATTGTTATATGTTTTATACCATGTATGTTTACTAGAATATTATTCAAAGTATTTGGATCCATACATTGTTCTCTTTTATAATACATCTCAATGATTCATTCATTTCATTTTCAATAGTCATATGAAATTTCTAAAAAATATCTACAACTTGTATTGAGAACAAACCTATACTAAGTGTTGTGAATTAATATAAGGAAACATTTTATATATTCAAACATTCATCAACCACAAGAAAATAAGTTCATATGAGATATATCAACATTAGCATGGTATACAAGGTTTGCATGGAAACCCAAAAATATTGCCTACATATTTTGTTAATTTTACAATTTGAAATGTCCCAATAAATAAGTTATAGAAAAAATTGCAAAACTGACATATTTAAAACTAATTTCTGGAGCACTGAGGAACCCTAAATTTCATAGGGCATATCTCAAAAATTAAAACAAACAAATGTCTAAAATTTTGACCATATTTACCTTGAGATATCCCCTTGATCTCAAAATTCCATGGTCTAAAACATCCTAGAAAATAAGTTATATTGAAATTTCCAAAGTGACTTATTTCAAACTAATTTCAGGAGCATTCAAGATACCTAACTTCCAAAAGGACTATCTCAAAAAGTATAATGAACAAATATTTGAAATTTTGATCACATGTACCCTAAGATATTGCATGTATCTCCTTAAATTTTATGGTCTAAAACATCCCAGAAAATAAGTTATAACAAAAATTCCTAACTGTATTGGAACTAATTTGACATTATTTTCTTTTGGATTGATATTCAATATTTTCTCTTCCACTTCTTGAAAAGAATACTACATTTTCAAGTTCCCATTTTCTCTCAATACTTTCTCCTTTTATAATTTCTCATAACCCTTGGTGAAGGAAAATATAAATTCGAAAAGGACATGACACCCATTAACTGAATAATTAATTCTAATTAAATTTTACTTTTCCACATACCATGGGAAAATACTGTGAGATTTCAAACCCAATACCGTGGGCTTCTATTGTCGTTGCTACAAAAACCTCCAAAATTTTGGCCTACATTCAATTTTGGATCCTAATTTGACTTTGCATGTTTTTGTCACAAGTATTAAGAGTTATCACATGTGTTTTCTCTAAGTATTCTTGTCTCATTTAGAAGAAAATCAAAGTGTCGTATTTTAGCATAGAAAGTTTCGCACATCGCATATATATGGTTTTGGTTTGTTTTAAGGGGTAGCCTTGGTACTAAATAGTCTTTCTTACTACGTATACATGTATTTCACTGATTCCCAAAGTTTCAAGCATTGTCGCACAAATGTCATCATTGTCGTCACAAAATGTATCTTTAGTGTTGCACTTGGGGTAAGTCATCGCAACGTCATCACATTGAGGGAAGTACGCTGTTCATGTGTTCTAAGTGATCAATTTTGCATTGTAAATTGTTCTAAGTGTGTGATCATACTTAAGTTTCATCATTGTTCACTTTGGTCTCACTAATCCCACACTTAGCCAAATCTAAAAAATTTCCTGCCCGAGCAAATTGGCCCCACTCAACCTTCCTAAACTACGCATTGCGCAGTCTCAGTCCTCATGCTTCAACCTTTCCTCTTGGCACTGTGCAATGTGCAATCCCTACCTTCCATAACTATGCATTATGCCATCTCAGTGCTCAGCCTCAGCCCTTGAGCTCCAGAACTATGCAACCCCTACCTCTAGCCATCCTCTTCTTCACACTACGTAGACTCTAGCATCAAGCCTTAGCATTTACCACTTGAATTGTGCAATTGCACAATCCCCTTGGCCTTTGTCCCTCCAAAAATTTGCAATGGGAATCTTTAAGCCTCAAGCCCTAATCCTGGCCTCTTGAGCCCTTCAACTGCATAGATGACTAGCCCTAGCTTGCCTGAACTATGCATTGCACAGTCTTAAGGCTCAATCTTAGCCCCTAGCCTATTGAGTTGCGCAACTACACAATCCTTGAGCCTTTCACCCCGTCTCAGCTCAGTTAGTGCTCATCATGAAGCATGTTAGACTAGGGTTTTTATCGCAATAATTTTGTCTTGTCATGAGTGGATTTTAGTTGTAGGTATTCTATCATGTTACGAAAGGATGATGATGGAGATGGAGAAGGTACCCTGCTAGAAGACACATTCGAAGCTGTGAAATCAAGTTGATCAATCAAGAAAGACGAAGGGACACCAGATTGCAACAGTAGATGGAAATAAAGATCACATTAAAGACTCCTTATCTTCAATCCATATAGAGGAGGAAGAACAAGAGCATGTCCCATATCTAAAGAAGACACAAGGAAAGTAGCAGCAAAGAGTGGCTTGACATTGCCACGTCATCATGCAGTCCATGCCATCAGTGTCAAGTCATGGCATGAGTCATCATTTTCCACATCATTTGTGGATTATGTAAATTCAATATTGGAGAAATGTAATGTAAAGTGGAACTCGAAGATTCATCCACAGAATGTGAAAAGTCATGAAGAAGTCAAAGAGTCATAGATAAGTCAAACAGTCATGAGGGTAGTCCAAGAGTCACAAGTGAGGTGAATGGTCACCCCATTTTTGATATATACATCCTCATAGCTCATGTAAGGGACTTTTCACCTTGGCTCCTCCTACCAGACATTATAGAGGAAAATCGTTCTTTTGGAGGAGTAAGTGGTTGCTCTAATGCTCCATTATTGGAGCTAGTGTTGTTCATTGTCTTGATGTATCTTGGAACTTTTACTTAATTCAGAAGCTCATCGAGCCAGCACACTTCCATACGTATGCCGTAAATGTTGTAACACTATTCTTTGAACATTTGCAATGTATGTTGTTTTCATTTGTACTAAGGAAATTGAATTATTTCGATGGCTTTGGTAATTATCTTGTTGAAGGCATATTGTATGTATTTTAACAATCGTTGATTTTATGTGAACTATTTCTCTAGTTTTCCAACTATTCATTCATATGTACATGCTCGTGTGTCTTTTCTAGATTAGTATTATTACTTGTTTTTAAAGGACTCACTTTTATCTCCCCTTTCAGTAGAAGAACCTTGATACATTCTGGAGCCAAACATTCCACAAGGCATACTCACTTGCTAATCTGAAAGCACCTGTGAATCACTCTCTTGTGCTAAACATTGTAGCCAAGCATATCTCTAAGAATATACGGCAGTCGGGCCTTATTTCTAAAAGGGCTCCCACACTAAATAGTGTGAAGTCTAATTGGGAATTTTTATCGGGAAGTCCTCGTTGCATGTTGGAGGTATCCAACACCGTCAACATTCTGGCACTAGAAGGAGGGCAACCACCTTTTTATGGTTGATAATTCACCACATTCTAACAACAAAAATGAAAATTGCACAAGGCAACAACATTCCCATCCGCACTCCCACTCATACTCCTGAAAAATGAAGAAATTGTTCAGTCTATCCTGGTACAAGCCTTTGAGGTTACTTACAATCAAATCTAAGCTATACAACCCATCACCGATCAGTTTACGAGAGCTCTTGGTCTACTCCTTGTCGTTGTGATTCTTCCTCATAATCTTGTAAATAAAGAAGTATCTCCCAATGGCATACATGTTTCATCAGTGGAATATTTGGTTACCGCAACCCTCAAATATTTGGTTGAACCTACAAATAAATGAGGGGAACTTTCACCTGTTGAGGAGCATCTAGACAATGAAGGAGAATATTTTCATTTTTCTGATGAGGAGCACCCTGACTACATCGCAAATCCTAATGGTGAGGGAGAAGCTTCTTCAGATTCAAAAGAAGAGGAGGAAAAATACGAAGGCATGGTTGACACATATTTGGGTTGGATGGACCAAGAGCCACTTGCTCTTCCAGGTAATATTTAGAAGATGCCCAAACATGTGGAAAATGTTTTCTCAAAGTTCGATCCGGACAATAAAACCAAAGTTGAAGATCATACAGACAAGTTCTACATGCATCTACAAATGCTTGAGGTAAGTTTCAATGATGTTTCTAGCAGATTAATTCCATATACTTTATAAGGTAGAGCATTTGTATGGTATCATAGTCTTCCATCCAATTATATCTAAAACTGGAGGGAGTTTAAGAAGTTGTTTCTTGAAAGTTTTGCTCACAATAAGACTCATGCCATGTTGTTGAAATAACTTGGGAATTTGAAAGTGGGAGATAAAGAAAGAATCAAATATTTTAATTAGATATTTATGTGATTGTTGAACAATTTCCCAGCTGATGTGCAACCTCACGATGACATCACTAAATATTATTACACATCTGCCTTGCTGACTAACATTTCCGTTTTTGTAAAGAGAGTTGCAAAGGAAACATTGGCTTTAAACTTTGTAGAAGCTCTTTCTATAGAAAAGGAATTGCAATCTATCAGAGTCATCGTAGATGATGAATATTCCAAGGACTCCAAAGAATCTAGTAAGAAAAACCAAGCCTCTTCCAGCATAACAAAATACAAAGGCTCTTTTGATATGGAAGGATTGACCAAGTCTTTGAATTTTCTTGCGAATGAAGTATCAGAATTGAAGAGACGGTCAAGCGAAGCATCTACTAACAGTAGCAAGTATTCCAAGACACCGTTCTTTAAAAGAAATAATAATTCACAACTGACCATGTCTACTCAAAGTTCTAACACAGTGTTTAATACCGAAAGTTTGGGCATGGATATTTTTTGCATTTTTCATCAAGAGAAACATTCATAAAATACATGCCTACAGTGGAATTATAACATGGACATTATGATGGCTAATCTTGTTGATACATATGTTGTACATTCTATAAACATGTACAGTATTATATAAAACGTTGACAAACAGAATGTTGATCAACCAGTAGCGAGTGAAGCTCCTCCTAAGCAGTCATCTGATCATTACAATCTGAGGAGAAAGGGACCTGATCTTGAGTAGGATATTAAGAAGCAGTTGTTGCACAGAATTCTTCCACCTTCAAACCTCACTCGGAGTTAATAGAACAAGTTTGGAGGTGCTCCTGCTTCAAAGAAAACTTCCAGCAGAAAGAAGAACAAGTCAACCACTCCTGCTGCAGGCGGAAAAGTTACACCACCAAACTCATTAGCATAGTCCATTGCAATGAAAAACATTGTTTATTACATTGTTGAAGACATGAAGAGAGCTTGCGCAAACATTTCATTGTTTGAGCTCACAAATATAACGAGCCGGCATGAAGTGACTCTCTAGGCACTCTCATTGCACACTCCGGCAAGTAAATAATTTTTTGCATCGCACGTAATGTCTGGTAACTCTCGCGATATCCTTGAATATGTTGTAAATTTTATAGATTTAAGTTATAACACTCTTTGCCTACCATATCTATTAACGTTCGAAATTTTCAATTATAATGCTCACACTTGTTTAGTTGATTTCAGTGCATTCGCAAATGTTATGCCATTGTCGGTTGCCAAGAAAATCATTTTACAATGGGATTAGAATAATGCACAGATCATACAGATGGGCAGCTAACTTGTCCAGGCTATAGGTGAACTCAAGAATGTGCTTATCCATTTTTCATCTGATCATAGAATTCACCAGTGTATAAATATCATAATTGTGGACATTGGTCCAATAAACTCCAAGGATACTTTGTGATAGAATGGTCTCATTTATGGCTTCTGTTAGAGTTGGTCTAGTAGCCCTCCATCAGCGATCAAAACTCTTTGCATTTGCATAAGTAGGTGTCTCATCAGTTTCATTTCATTGCATTCCATTAGGCATGCCATAACCCTGATGGAGGAGCTGGTGTCTTTATTCCCCTCTTGGCACTGCTGGATCAAGTTGTTTCAGTCTATAAATTCTTTCAAGGTTCCTTGTCTTGTCAAAGTCCTAGGTCTAGGGTTTAGGTCCAATTGTCTTTGAGGTCATGTCTTTAAAGGTCAATAAATGCCCAGCAGGCCAGAGGGATGACTATCAAAGTTTTTCTTCAAAGATTTCTTCAAAGGTTTCATCTTGTACAGCTAATTTTAACCTTGGATTTAAAAACCCTGTTTTTAAAGACAAGGTCTTTTTTTCTCACTTTTGTAAAAAAAAATTGTAAAAATTCACAAATTTTCAAAGGACAGCATGTAGCCCTGGTCCCCTTTGCCAAGATCCTCAGAAGCTATCCCTACAAGAAATTTTCAAGACAAAGCATCAGTTCAAACAATTTCAGGACAAAAGGAAACCATAAAGTCAGCAGCAATTAAATTTTGAAAAAGTGTCAAGTTAAAAACATTAGAAAGAGGGTTTGAGGAGAAATTAATTTAAATCAAGCCTATAAAGCCCCTCTCTCCTTCTATTTGAGCATCATTTGCCTCAAAGCAATAGTGAAGAGCGATTTGGGCGATTTGGAGAGAAATTTAGCAAAATTGGCAAGCTGAGCCCGCGCGCGACCTGTCAGCACTTGCGCGCGACCTATCAGGGGGGTTCCTCTAGTTGAAAAATTACACTGGCGTGACCTATCAAGCGCGCATGACCTATCAGCACCTGTGCGCGACCTGTTGGGAAATTCATCTACAAAAACCGCCAGTAAACTCCCAAATGACCTCAAAAATTCTTCAAGACTGCAGGTAGGCCTCTGATCACCAAAGTATTTTGCTTGGTAAAGAAAATGAGCATGGGAAATGTGTTTTAACGCCATCAAATTGAAATGAGAAATTCATGTATATTTGCTTTAAGAATGTCAAAATGCTTGTAGAACTATGGTCTGTTTTGTTGTTTCAAGGTCATCCTTGTCACCCCACTTTTTCCCCACTTCTCTTTACCACCTCATATATCATTTCTACCTAATCTCCCTACCAAAATATCAAAAGCCCCTAAAACCCTACCCCTATTCCTAAAAATCAAGAATCAAACCCTAAACCCTACTTCCCATAATATCCTTGCAAATGGAATTGTATGATGATATGTATGTCATGATTCTTCCCCTTAACTCCCTATTTCCCTATTTCATATATTTTTCCCAATTTCCCTTCAAAGTCTCCCTTCCCTAACATTTCCCTTGTGCTATTTGTCCCCTTGAAACAGCATTACAAACAGGGAAAAATCAGCAGGTCATTTGAGCAGAAGCAGCAGTACATTTCAGCCACTTTGCTCCTGAAACCATGTCAGAAACCGAAACCGACTATGAGCAAAGTGATGACCATGAGTCAACACCAGAAATTGAGATACAAAGGAGGCCTCACAGGGGTGGTAAGAGTGGTCACCATAAGAGAGAGGAGCCCACCTCTTTGACTGATTTGCAGGCTTGTCCACTTGCGGTCACATGTTTTCGCTACCTCTCATGTTATGAATTTTGCGAGAGGATTTCTCAAATTCAGCATCATAGGGAATTGGCACGCTTGTTTGTTTTGCATTTGCATAATGGGCATGTAAATCTTGCAGGGGTGGATTTTATATTGTCATCCGAAAGTATTTCTCAAGCAACAGGAATACCAAATGTGGGAGAAAAGTGGAACAAACGCAAAGTGTTGGACAGATTTCATTATGAGCCCTTTGTTAAACCTGCCTACATGAGGTTCATAACTGGTATGTTTCCTTTCAGATTTTTGAGGGATGAGTATGCTCCCATGATGAGGCTCATCATGCTCTATTTCACCTGTGAGGGCAGGTTTGCATATGTGTATTCGTACCATATTCGCTTGTTGATGCATTTCACACGAGTACGAATGATGAACATACCATGGTTCATGTGCCGGGATATTGAGAGGATGGTGCCCTTGGTGCAGAGAAGGAGCCCAGCACAGCAACATAGGAGCATTTATCATTATGGTTTGATCCAGCTTGTGGTCATGCATCAGTTGGCTCAGCAGGGTATCCCATGGGAGAATTTTATCTCTCGGGAGTTTTTCACAGCATCAGCATCATCTCCCCCTGAGGTTGTTCATGAGGAGGGAGGGCCTTCACAGTAGCATGATAGTCCTGAGACCAGACATGTCAGCTCTCCTCCATTGGTCACTTATCAGAGAGGCCACAGAGCCTTATTTGCATCAGCTAGGCGAGTATTATCTCCACACCAGGTGGAAGGGGTCTCGCCTTCTTCATCAGCACCACGAGTGTTATCTCCACACCAGGTGGAAGGGGCCTCGTCGCTGACAGCAGCACAGGTATCAGAGAGGGGCAAACAGCCCAGGATTGATGAGGGGCCATCAGGTGTTCCAGACATAGAGATTGTTGACTTTGATATCAGTTCTCCTAGTCTAGAGTCAAAGGAGATCATTCAGCACCTAAGAGCTGAAAATGATTCATTGCAGCGAAGATTGGAAGGAGCACAATGGATGATCACATATTTAGAGCAGCGCAACAAGCAGTTGGAGGATGAGCACACTCTTGATGAGTTGCGGAGGATTCATGAGGACCACAACTTGGCTCGAAAGAGACCCGGCGATTTGGTACCCGTTGAGCGAGAGGCTATGCTTCTCCGGGTCAATGCTCATTTGGAGAGGTTGCTGGCCAAGGCCAACCAAGATAAGGACTTGCTCAGGAACATGAAAAACCACTATTGGGCCCGAATGCACGTATGCAAGGCAAAAATGAAGGTAATTCAAGGGTGGTTGGCCAAGGCACTAAAACGACGAAAAAGGCCCGATCCCCTCCACATCTTGGCTGAGGCTTCCTTGAAGGAGCCTGATATTAAATGACCTCACTACAGCACAAGTTTCAAATAAATTTGAGCATTTTTGGTCTTTTATGAATTTTTGGGCAAAAAACAGGTTTTTCACCTTGATAAGTCGCGCGCCGCGCGCGACCTATTCGATGGGAAACTTCATTTTGGGAAAACTCAGCATTTCTAGATTTTTCATGCAAATATACACCTGCCCAGCAATTACCAAGAGATTTCATCAAGTTTTGAGCCTCCAGAAGGTCAAAAAACATGCAAAAATTGGCTTTCTGCCACCTTTTTGACAAACAGGGAGCAGTCTTGGGAGATTGAAATTTTGGAGGGGCAAATGGCCACCAAATTCAGAAATTCCAGTTGTGTTGGAAAGTAGATATCCATACCTTTCCAACAAGCCCACTTTTTCCTCCTTTGGACACCTGGAAGTACTTCAAACGGAGCTCCAAACAAGCGCGACCTATCAGGATTGGGGCGCGACCTATCAGGCAATTTTCATGATTTTTCACCTACAGCTCAGGAATTCGCCTAGCTTTGGCCAGTTTTGACTTGGGATGAGATTTTTCACCCTCTTTGATGTAATTAATGTATTTTCATGTTAATATGACACTTATTTACCTATTCTAGAAGATTCATTCATGAAATAGCAAACATTTAATGAATGAATTGGTTTCCTAGCTTATAGAGGCAAGTTGTTTTGACTGCCTAGATTTTAGTGCTCAGTTTAGAATTGGTTGAAATAGCTCCTAGAAGGATGAGCTCGACCCCTAGAGGAAAGGAAAGATGTTAGATTGCCTATATTATGTACTTTCTTGGTCAGTTTCATGGTTGGACTCTTGAGGGAGAAAGCTTCTATTGTATTACTCATTGTATCTCTGCAATTTTGGCAAAGGAAGAAAGACCAGTGTTTTGCAGTCCTTTTTGGGATTCCTGTGGTTACATGTATTGATGGTGTGCTTCTCTTTGTACTTGTAAGTGTGTTATGTGAAATCATCCTCTTTCTTTTTCTTCTGCAAATTAGGCAAATGAAGTGTTAAAGTACAATTCATGATTGCCATGCTCTGCTTTTAAATTTGCTTAATATCAATGTTTTCATCTGTTTAAGGAGAACTCAAGGTGATTTCTTGCTCTCCTTAGCTCCTCACCGGTCATTCCTACCCATTCACTTAATTTAAAGGCATCAATACAATCTCCTACCTTGCCCCAAAGAACCCCCTGCAAAAACTATGTCCAATCCCCGCACCCAAAATTGCCTTTCCCCGATTTTCCACCAAAATCCAAAAAATCCCAAAACAAACTCTTTTTATCAGTTTACTAGCCTAAAATCAGTGTTTCCTTATTGGTTATCTCGCCCGTTGAAGATCTTTACCGAGATAGATAGGAGAGAGCCCTCTCCTGCCCCGTAGGGCTAGCTATGAGGCTAAGTGGTTTGATGTTGCCTTGAGGTTTGCCTTTCTCAGCCTGAGGTGAAATTTCAAGCGCTAACAGCTTCCATACAAGGGAATAAATAATCATATTCGAGTTGAAACCGAGTCCTACAGGAAGCATATTGTGGCACAACTTGAAGAAAAAAATGAACCAATGGGCTTCGCAAAAGTTATTTTCCGAAATTACTTTCTGGAAGTAGATCACGGATGTTATCTAGCTTAGCCTTTGCCAGTCCCACCAGATACACAATTGGAACTCCTTCCTAGAAATCCAACTGGTGATAATGACATTTATAGATGTAGGTAGTACTAATGTAGATCGTAGCTCTAGAATTTCTAATACTTAGGTTTTTTTATTTTGACAGTTCGAAAATGTAGGAGGGCTCCAGAGCTAGTTGCATTTTATTAGACCCGCAACAGAGAAAAAATCTAATCTCTTGCTGCTTGGAATTTGAGTGCATCAATAATATCATAGAATATGAAGCACTCATCTTAGTTTTGAAGAAGACCATCGACCTTAAAGTGGGGGTTCTCAAAGCAATAGGTGACTCTAAAATCATCGTACAATAGGAACAGAATACTATACACTATGTGTCACCTAATCTCAAAAGTTATCAACAAGAGGTATGGCATTTTTGCAATTCCAAGCTTTCAATATTATTTCTATTCCTAGAATACATAACGTTGTTGTAGATACATTACCAAATGTTGTTGTTAGGTTGTCAACACTTAGGGATGGACTTTCTATTGAAATTATTTATAGATCATTTCTTCCAGATAATATCACTAACTTTCGCATTTTCAATGATTACCAGTAGATACTGGATTTTATGGAAAACACTAATGTGTTTAAAGATGCATTCATCGACGAGGACAAGCACAATAAAGTATTTCAAGATGAAACTCGAGAAAGCAAAGAAAACCCCATGCCTAAGGGCATGGTGTCACTGGAAAAGTTTTATGGCTTGCAAAATACTTTTAAGGGGCCAGTGAATGTGAAGACTCACAGCTCAACTCTATCGCATGAACAAATTAATCTTGGCAGAGAACAAGATCTAAATTTTGTCAATCTCACTTCATGTTGCGCACCTCAAGAACATCATGCTTTTATCCACCTTTTCAAGTAGTACTAGGATGTTTTCATGTGGATGTACGATGATCTAAAAACTTATGACACGTGAATAATCCAGCGCGTAATTCCAATCAAGGAAGGGGAAAAGCATTTTTAGCAGAAGCTATGTAAATTTCATCTAATGCTTGAGCCCCTAATTTAGAAAGAGTTGAGGAAGTTGTTGGATTCTCAAATCATCTTTAAAGTACGACATTCAACATGGGTCTTAAATTTGGTCCCATTGAGGAAGAATTCCATGGAAATACGTCTATGCATATATTTTTGCAATCTTAATCGTGCCTTGGACAAGGAAAACTATCTAGTGTCGTCGATGGAACATATTCTCCAGACAGTATCGGGGTCTGAAATGTTTTCCTTACTGGATGGATCTCCGAGCTACAACGAGGTTCTTGTCTCAAAACCTGACAAACATAAAACAAATTTTCGAACCAAGTGGGGTATGTTTTCTTCCAAGAGAATCCCATTTGGACTTATTAATGCAGGTGAAAGTTTCCAACATGCGATGGTCATCACATTTCGCAGTTTTATTAGACAGAGTGTAATGGTCTACCTTGATGACGTAACTATGTTTTTGAAAATAAGATCTGATCACTTATGGCATTTGAAGCAAATTTTTCAGCCATGTCGCAAATATGGGATATCTCTTAATCCCAACAAGAGAATTTTTGTAGTGTCTGAGGGAAATCTCTTGGGCCATATTATTACAGGCCATTTTCTCACATCAACCTAAAAGGCTTGCAAACTAGATCAATGAACATCCATGAAAATTTTGCCATCATTCCTTCACAAAGCCCTAAGCATCACTTCTCCAAAAAGTCTGGGTTTCTAGGACAAATTGCTTAGAAACATTGTTTTTAGCCCCAACGCTCCTTGCATGATTAGTCATCTACATTCAATGTGTGTTCCATTTATGTTCACCATTGCTAGTTAGCACCTATTGCTCCCTTCTGTGGGTGCGTTGATTCTAGAAATTCAAGAAAAAATAATAAATAGTTCCGAAGCTTCCTCTTCGAGAAGCTTCCAAGGTGGTTTTAATTGTTTACCATGGATAATAATTCGAATACTATCTTTAAGACCTTATCTCTTATCCCTTGAGCTCATGTTCCCCTCTTAAGTGGATATCAAGCCTAGATTGGTAATTAGATAAGAATTCCCAAACTACCACACTCCTATAAATTTACTACCTCCCATAAGGTCTAGGTTGGCTTTTGGAGATTGATAGTTCCCTTATGTTGTTGCTTTGAACCTAAAGGAGTAACCATATTCATGCATTAGGTTTGATGTTGAGGAGTTCTTTGTGACAAGGAAGGATAAGTCAACTTGGGGAGACATCTACTATTTATGGTTGTAAACCCTCTCCTACATTTTTCAATACAAAGAGTATCTTGTTTTCCTATATTTGTTGTGTTATGTTTGCACTCATGTATTTCAATGCCATGTTGATTCATTGAGTAGAGATATTAGATTATGCTACATGGATGTTGTGGATCCTTTTCTTGTTTTAGTCATGTGTGCAGGTTCTAATTATAACACTTAGAGCTAGAATTGGAGCTTACAAGTGAGGAGGAAAGGAAGGCTTGCTAC
Source organism: Pinus tabuliformis (assembly GCA_031772625.1). Classification (NCBI taxonomy): domain Eukaryota; kingdom Viridiplantae; phylum Streptophyta; class Pinopsida; order Pinales; family Pinaceae; genus Pinus; species Pinus tabuliformis. The sequence goes on along the minus strand of CM062809.1, from coordinate 270,644,926 downwards.
AGATTCCAGGTAGGCTTCTTTCCCATACTCTAATTTCTCTAAGGAAAACTTCATGCTTTTTTCTTTTGTTGTTCTAGATCATACCACTAGATCTAGGGAATTCACCTTTGTCTGCAATCGTGAAAATTCCACAAAACAAATTGGCGACCATACCAAGGATCGATATTTTCCCTTAGTGGTTTCCTTTACCTTAGCATTGTTCACCTCTCAAAGCGGCCTTAAATGACTCATTCATGTTGAAATAAGGAATTGATGAGAGGGAGGGGGGGTGAATCAGTAATTAAGAAAATCTTATATTTTTCTTATTACGATTACAATCCCTTCTTATATTCTTTTAATTGTGAGAGAATTCATTCACAAAAGTAGGGAACCAACAATATTTCAAACACACATGTTCAAACAACAATCACATGAGCAGCACACATTTGACACACTATTTTTCACGTGGAAACCCAGAGGGAAAAAACCACCATTTTTTTTGTTTATGATGTAAATTAAGCACCCTCTTAATCACATATGTTTGTTTGTGAGCACCCACTCAGAGTAGACACCGACCCCCTTTGGTTAGCAAGCACCAACTTTCCAAGAGGCACCAACCTCTTCAGTATGCAGGCACCAACTTACTCTTGCCACTATTCTACTATTTCATACAATTTTCAAACTGAAAACAGAGGCATACAATAATACAAGTAGAATAACAACAATGGTTGTTCACGGATTTGACTTCTTCACTTTACCTTCTATGCTCACTTACAACAAGTCTCTTCTTGCTTCTCACAACAGCACTTCCTCTGTGCTCTGCCTTCTCTGCCAAGGGCTCTCCACTAACTACTCTTCATCACTACCCTTTCAATTCTCCACACATCCCTCTCACTACTCTTGTTGTTGTATTACACAAATTCCTCCCAGGTGCTTCAACCTCTCTGTCTCGATGCACTTTTCTCATAGCACAACACTTTCACACATTTGTTCAACTCCCCATATTCTCCATTGTTGGCAATGGTTTTGTTCCACTAAAACACTTTGCGCAAGGTAGTCTATGTTGTTTTTCCTTTAGCTACCCAATTGTACTTTGGCATGGCTTCCCTTGCCACTGTTGTGTCTCCTGTTAGTTTCTTTTCACAGTGCAGAAACAAAGCTAGACCTTGCAGTCATTTATCATCTGACTGCATAGAGCTCCATGCTGAGAAATTAATTCCCAAATGACCTGCTCACTCCTCCGAGAGTCCCATTCTCATTTATCGTTCCACAGATCTTGACAGTTCAAACCGCTATGTTCTAATTTATCACTACCATTCGTTCACACGAAGCAGTAGATTCAAGGGGGTATTTCTCCATTCCCGCGATACCCACTCGAAGTAGTATGGTCACTTCCTTTGATTGGAGTCAACTGGAAGGATATTGTCTTCCTCCTTACGTGCCCTTCTATATCATAGTATAGACTTATAATATGGGTGTTCTTGGAAAAATCATAGATGAAGGCATTTCTATTAGTATTTTTCCTCAACTGCTTGGAAAGCTTTAGGTTCTTTGCAGATTATGCCTATTACCTAGAATTTGTTGGCTTTTAACAGAGGAACCAATCAACTGTTAGGGATCCTTCCTTAGTTGCCTATTACTTTGGGAGGAAATATTTTTTATATGAATGTGATGGTAGTCCAAGTCCCTTTGGATTTTAATTTACTCCTTGTGTGTGACTATATTTATGACATGGGAGCTCTTGTCTCTTCTCTCTTTCATGTCATGTTTTTCCCGCATGAAGGAAGAATCGTGACCATTGACCAGCTTTCGTTTGTTGGTCCTAATTTAACTTCCAATAAACCAACGTTGCTAAATGGTCCTTATATGCAAGTGGTATCTCCCTTGCCACAAATTAATTATGTTGTAACTTGTTACATGCTCGTGTTTACTGATGATCTAGTAGGTGATGTAGTGCATCATGTACTAGGAGAATTGGCGCCTGATATTTCCATTGGATCCTTTGATATGTATCCCTTCCAGAACATAGTTCTCCCATCTAATGAGAGCTTCCTAGAAACCATGGTCTCTAGGGAGCCATGATTAATATAACCAAGATTCTTGAAGCAGAGCTCCTTGTCTTGCGTCAAGCTCATTAAAAAATGAAACAAGGTGTTGGAGAAGAGTTCCTTTTCTTGTGTCAAGCTCCTTAAAAAATGAAACAATTTTGCCAAAGCAGATTTCATTTTCTTGTCTCAAGATACTTAAAAAATGAAACAAGATTCCTTGGGCAGATTTCCCTGTCTTGTGTCAAGCTCGTTAAAAAATGAAATAATATCCCTGAGCAGAGTTTGTGTTCTTGCATCAAGCTTGTTAAAAAATGAAACAAGGTCTATGAGAATAATTCTTTCCTGTGTCAATTTTGATGAAAAATTAAATAGATCCCCTTCCAATTTGAGTCTTTGATTAGATCCCATAAATTACCAGTCGAGTCTTTCACTTGATCTCATAAATGAACCTTCATTCCATCCACCTGTTAGTAACCAATGGTCTACTTAGGTGAATGAAATGAAGCTTGGAGGGCATGTTCTTAAAATTAAGTAATTATGTTGGGGGCATGAAAACTTATCTCAAGCATAGTTCCCCATGTTTCAATCTTGTGTAAAAACGAAACCAATCACTTTCAAGCATAGTTATTTATTTGTTTCAAGATTGTGTAAAAATGAAACCAATCTCAAGCATAGTTTCCACATGTTTCAAGCTTGTGTAAAAATGAAACCATTTTCATCCTACCCCTCGTGATTTCCATTTTCACCTGGTTTTCTCATTCCATCATCACCATCTGCTTGGTCAATCATATGATTTCACCTGGTTGTTTTACCCTTTCCTGAGGAATTGTTGCGATGAGTTGTCTTATTATCCATCCTCTCGACCTATATGTGCTTTTGAGTAGTTACATCATGACCGGAACTAGTTTCTACCCCTTATACCACTTGTTCCTCCAGGAGGAGTCCTCTTTCAGATCTTTTCAAACTCCCTAAACATGAAAATATTTCTGAGCTCTTGTATTTTCGAAATCATTAAAGTAAATGAAGATATGTCCGCCTAGTATAAGTTTAACCCTTTTTCCAGAATAGGATATAATATTTATGAAAAAGGAATACCTTAGTCGAACATGGCTAAGAGGTTCTCCTAAATATCATTTTCTGCCTTTTCAGACTTAAGAGACAATTTTATGAAGAGGAACCTTTGGAGTTTTCTTTTTTGCCTCTTTTTAAAACTCTCTAAACATGATAAAGAAGTCGAGTTACACCTTTGTTGGACTCAAAAAAACATCAAACATCGATGGACTCATCGAACATGATGGAACTAGACTACTCCTTCTAGGGGTTCATTAAAAATACTTAAAAGGATTCATCTGAAGGATGAACTTACAAATCAAGCATATGTTATCTCCTCAATCTTGTTAAAGATAAAGAGGTACTGACTAGAAATGGTTGGGGGAATTAGGAAAAGAGGGTATTTAGCCTATTAATGGCAGTAAGTCACTCTTGAACATGACACTCTTCCACTTCATCTTCATGGTTGTTGGGTTGGTAAATTTGCTTGCCTCTTTAGTTCATCATACCATCCACATTCGGTTTTGGATCAATGTTGCCAACTTCATTAAGTTTCATTGATATGTTGAAGAGAAGTCATTTAGTTACTATCTACTACAATACTCCTAAGCCTTCATTCATGTCTATCATTCCTGAACTAGTTCTACATCAACATCATTCTATCTCAAATATTGATACCCATTTCATGTCATTGATGGTGGGTACATTAAGGCCCTCCTACGACGAGTCACTTCCTGTCGACATTAGCTCATTATCTAGGAAGTTGACTTAGAAACTCCCTTTGGTACCTTGGAGCTTGCATACATCAATGGTAATTTTCCTCGCTCTCGGCGACAGGTCCTTATCATTGGCCTTCGAACGGAATATTATGTGTGGTGTTCGACTTAAACTCGTTTATTCACACCATGCAAATTGTAATGTTGTATCTTGAGAGCCATTAACATCATCAATGGTTTCTCTCGTGTTTGTTAACAAATTACATCATTGGTCAGTAATCAGATGGTGCCTACCATTTTCGAATTCAGCTCATTTATTCACATGGTTAAACTCGTACATTAAGCGATCGAGTGAATGAGATAGAAGACCCTGGATCTAGTTCCATCCATACGGGTTGTGATTTCATGATCAATACAAGATTATAAAGTATGATGTTTATGATCATTTAGATAGTCATCCAAGCATGGCTCCACACGTTATCAGTGGATGAGACTTCTTGATAATTGTACATGTAATATTGGCTTATATGTTGAGCATGGGTATGCCTCCCTCAGCAATGATGTCATGATGAAAATGTATTGTAACAAATGATGATATTGACCAGTTTTTCTTGATCTGGACTTGTCACAAGGTAAATCACTTCAGTCCTCAATCATTTCTTCTGAATTTGTACTTTATGGGGAAACCTGTTACAGGCCATTTTTTCACATCAACCCAAAATGCCTACAAACTAGATCAATCAACATCCATCAACATTTTTTCATCATTCCTTCACAAATCCCCAAGCATCACTTCTCCAAATATTTTGAGTTTCTGGGACAAATTACTTAAAAAAATTGTTTTTATCCCAATGTTCCTTACATGATTGGTCACCTGAATTTAGTGTATGTTGCATGTTGGTTCACTAGTGTTGGTTAGCACTTGTTTCTCCCTTCTACAGTTGCACTAATTCTAGAAATTCGGGGGTAAAAATGAAGCGTCCTCTTCCAGAATCTTCCAAGGTAGTTTTAACTATTTACCATGGGTAAGAACTCAAATCATATCTTTAATACCTTATCTCTTATTCCCTGATCTCATCTTCTCCTATTAAGTGGATCTGAAGCCTACATTGTTAATTGGATAAGAATTTCAAAACTACCAGACTCCTATAAATTTACTGCCTCCTATAAGGTCTGGGTTGGATTTTGTAGATTTATAGTACCCTTATGTTGTTGCTTTGGACCTAAAGGAATCACCATATTCTTGCATGAGGGTTGATGTTGAGATGCGCTTTGTGACAAGGAAGGACAAGTCAACTTGGGGAGACATCTACAAAGTCAGCTACTATTCATGGTTGTAAACTCTTTCCTACATTTGTGAATGCAAAGAGTATCTTTTTTTCTTATATTTATTGTGTTATGTTTTCACTCATGTATTTCAATTCCATGTTGATCCATTAAGTAGAAATATTAGATTATGCTACATGGATGTTGTCGATCCTTTGTTTGTTTTAGTCATGTGTGCAGGTTCTAATTATAGCACTTGGAGCTAGTATTGGAGCCTACAAGCAAGGAGGAAAGGAAATCTTGCTACAGATTCCAGGTGGGCTCCTTTCCCAAACTCTAACTTCTCTCAAGAAAACTCCATGATTTTTGTCTTCTGTTATTCTAGATCATACCACTAAATCTAGGGATCACCTTTGTCTGTAATCATGAAAATTATACATAATGCAAATCATTGCAAAAAGTGGGATTAAGGTGGACCCTAAAAGGGTCAAAACTATTACTTAGATTCCTACCCAATGAATAATAAATCCATGCAGTTCTTCTTGGGTAAAATTAATTTCCTATGCAAATTCATCTTTGACTACACATAGATAGTAAAACCTTTGCAAGAGATGATAAAGAAGGATGTGATATACAAGTGGGATAAAAGGGAAAAAGATGCATTATCTCGTATAAAGCAAGAGATCGCAAAAGAACCAGCATTGTACAGTCCAGACTTCAGCAAATATTTCCTCTTTTACACTTTCACTTATGATACTTCTCTCATTAGCGTTCTTACACAGAAAGATGATCAAAATAACGAGCAGCCTATATCATTCATGAATGTCGGCTTGCAAGGACCTGAACTCAACTATCTCACCATCAATAAACAAGCGTACATAGTTTACAAGGTGGTAAAACACTTTTGGTCCTATCTTCTGAAAAATTATTTTGTTATCATTGTGCCACACCTAACTATCAAATCGTTGTTCAACAAGAGCTAGGTGAAAGAAGAGAGAACTAGATAACTATCTTATAGGTGTACAATATTGATTTCAAACTAGTTCACACTATCAAGAGCCATGGTATATGATAGCTAGCAGAAGAAGTGGAAAATGCACCAACAGGTGACTCTTCTAGATGGGAGCAAGAGATTGATATGTACAAATTCAAACAAGCTACCCAAACTAACGAACCAACCTCTTGGTACACAGACACAGTATCTTGAGCATGGTACTTTTCCCTCTCATTTATCAGTGAGATAAAAGAGGGCTACCATATTTAAATCTTTATCTTACAAGCTGGCACATGGAGTTCTTTTCAAAAAGCACCACAATGAAGTCTTGCTCAGATGCTTGGAAGCACTAGATATGGAAAGGGTACTGCGTGACCTCCATGATAGACCAACCAGAGCACATTTTGTGGGTGACACTACACTGCAGAAAGTTATACAGGTCAGTTTCTATTGGCCCACGCTTTTCAAAGATTCTCACACTTATTCCCACAAATATTTGGCTTGTCATAAATGTGTTGGTCAAGAAAATAAGTCAGTTTCTCCATTGCAACCCATCGTTGTAGAAGAACCATTTCAACAATGGGGATTAGGTGTTATCGGTGATATCTTGCACACTCATCGATGCAGCACCTCTATATCCTCACTGCTATAGGCTACTTCACATGGTGGATAGAAGAAGTTCCCCTTAAGCAAATGAATGATCAGGATGTCATCAACTTCCTCAAGCATAATATTATTACCAGGTTCAACGTTCCAACTTCACTTGTTTTTTACAATGCAACGTATTTTCACTAAGACTTTATGTTTTTTCATTGACAAATGGCATCGTATTGAAACATTCAGCTAATTACTACTTGTATGGAAACATACATTTTGATTCAACCAACAAGAACCTCATCTGTATCATTAAAAACATCATCTTCTTTGAACAAAGGAACTAGCACACTACTTTGGTGAATGCCCTATGGGCATGCCTAAACCTTCTATAAATACTTCTCCTTACTTCTTGGTGTATGGAAAAGAAGCCATCCTACCTCCAAACATTTACCTGCCTTCCCTTCAACTTTTGCAAGAATCCTATGGTAATCCTTGTCTCTTGGTTTAGAGTAGGATAGACACTTTCCTTAAGTTGCAGGAAGAAAGAAAGAAAGCCAAAGAAAAATTTTATCTTCACCGGAGTCATATCAAGGTATGGTTTGATAAGAAGTCTGCAGGGAAAGGGAATTCAATGTGGTTGACCTGGTATTGAAGTGGGACAAAGCCCACGAAGATAAGGGGAAACACATTAAGCTCCAATCCCTATGGATTGGACCATTTATTGCGCATGAGAAGCTTGGCCATCACACTTATCATCTCCAATGTTTAGACGGGAAGACTGACTCTCTTCCTGTAAATGGCTAAGATTTGAAACAATGTTTTCAATGGGAGGCTAGGGTTGTGTCTTATCCTATGTACATAATATGTTGTCTTGTTTTTTTGTCATATTCAGTATTTTCATTATATTTTCTTTCATTTGTGTGAATAAGTGTCATGTGTAAGTGTGTTTTATTTTTCCAATACATGGGGAGGAATTGAAAAGAGTCTTGTGATATTACAACATTTGGATAACCTTCAGTCCTTCTTCTTCGTCTTGGTTACACCTTTTGGTCGATGATGTTATGACGGAAAAATACAATCTTTGCATAAGGAAAGCTTTGTGTCAAACCATGATATGATTCCATATCTATTTTAGAAACCTCATGGCTACACTCAGTTCTTTATGTTTCGGTGTTTCCCACGTTGATCCGATCAAATAGAGAAGGACAAGGGGAACATGTAAATGAGCAAACCAATATCATAGGTTTTATATATGATTCTCTGAAGGAACAATCTATTTTTCTCTTAATAATTTAAGATCCCTCTTCTGCCCCATGAAATGAATAATTTTCGATGCACAGTCCTATATAAAATAAATAAATAAAGGGTGAAAGAAGAGAAAGGCTTCCTACACAGGGAGGTGAAGCAAGCAACTCTGTTAGGGTACTGACTAGGCTCGCTGGTAGCGGAGCAGTGTTTGTATTCCTGAAGTGACTCTATTAGGTTAATTTCCAGGCTTGCTAGCAATGGAGCAACACCAAAGGTGAAAAACTATACTCTAAAAATCTAAAGCTCGTGAATATCATTACCCTTCTCCTGATTCGAAACATTGCGATATGGTTGGATATATGATTTTGTTCAACCAAGAAAAGGATGAAGGGGACTATGTTTATAGATGGGGTAAGTGGGAAAACCAGAGTGATCTGAACAATGAATCAATACTCCCTGAGGAACTAAACCCTTAACAAAATATTTCACGAAGGAAGAGAAGCTAGAATTCAACAAGTGTGTCGTCAAGTGTTGTCGCTACTACAACACCCTCCAAAATTTTGGCCTACATCCAATTTCGGATTCTACTTTTACTTTTCATGTTGTCATCACAAGTATTAAGAGTTATCAAATGTGTTTTCTCTAAGTATTCTTATCCCATTTAGAAGAAAAATAAAGTGTCTCATTTTATCATGGCAAGAATCACACATCGCATATATGTGGTTTTGGTTTGTTTCAAGGGGTAACCTTAATGTTAATTAGTCATTCTTACTATGTAGACATGTATCGCACTCATTCCCAAAGTTTCAAGCATTTTCGCACAAGTGTTGTCACTGTCATCGCAAAGTGTATCTTTAGCTCGCACTTGGGGTAAGCCACCGTAATGTCGTCGCATTGAGGGAAGTATGTTGTTCATGTGTTATGAGTGATGAGTGTTGCATCGTCAACTGTTCTAAGTGTCTGATCATACTTAATTGTCATCATTTTTCACTTTGATCTCATTGATCCCACACATAGCCAAATCTGGAAAAGTTTTTGCATGAGCAACTTGGCCCCACTCAATGTTCCTAAACTACACATTGTGTAGTCCCAGTCCTAAAGCTTCAACCTTGTCTCTTGTCACTGCGCAATGCGCAGCCCCTGCCTTCCAAAATTGTGTACTGCAAAGCCTTAGTGCTCAGCCTCAGCCCTTGAGCTCTAAAATTGCGCATACCCTACCTACATGCATCCTCTTCTTTGCATTTTGGAGTCTCAAGCATCAAGCCTCAACCTTGACCTCTTGAACTGTGCAATTGTGAAATCCCCTTGGACTTTGTCGCTCTAAAACTACGAATTTGTCATCTTCAAGCCTTAATCCTTAATTCTAATCTCTTGAGCCCCTCAACTACATAGATGACTACCCTTGACCCTCCTGAACTGTGCACTGTGCATTTTCAAGACTCGGTCCTAGCCCCTGGCCTCCTGAGTTGCACAACTGCATGATCCTTGATCTTATCTCCTAGCCTGTCACCTGGTTCCAGCTCATTCAATGGTCATAATGAAGCATGTTAGACTAGGTGTTTTATCAAACTAATGTCATCTTGTCATGAGTGGATTTTAGTTTCAGGTATTTTATCATGTTATAAAAGGATGATGATGAAGGAGATGGAGAAGGAGACCCTGCCAGAAGACACATTGAAAGCTGCAAAATCAAGTTGATCAATCAATAAAAACGAAGGGACACCATATTGTGATAGCATCTAGAAATCAAGATCACATTGAAGACTCCTTGTCTTCAAGCCATATGGAGGAGGAAGAAGAAGAGCATGTCCCATATCTCAAGAAGACACAAGGAAAGAAGCAACAAAGAGTGTCTCTACATTTCCATGTCATCATGTAGTCCATGTCATCAGTGGCATGTCATGTCATGTCATGATTCATCATTTTCCACATCATTTTTGGATTATGTAAATTCAATATTAGAGAAATATAATGTAAAGTGGAAGTCCAAGAGCCATCCACAGAATGTGAAAAGTCATGAAGGAGTCAAAGATTCATAGAGAAGTCAAAAAATCATGAGGGTAATCCAAGAGTCACAAGGGAGGTGAATGGTCACCACATTGTTATATATACACCCTCATAGCTCATGTAAAGGACTTTTCACCTTGTCTCCTCCCACCAGGAATATGAGAGGAAAATAATTCTTTTGGAGGAGCAAGTGGTTGCTCTAATGCTCCACTATTGGAGTTAGTGGTGTTCATTGTCGTGACGTATCTTGGAAAATTTTCTTAATTCATAAGCTCGTTGAGTCAGCACAATTTCATGCGTATGTCATAAATATTGTAAGACTATTCTTTGAATGTTTGTGATGTATGTTATTTTCATCTATACTAAGGAAATTGAAATATTTCGATGGATTTGGTACTTATCTTGTTGAAGGTATGTTGTATGTGTTTTAACAATCATTGCTTCTATGTCAACTATTTTTCTAGTTGCCCAACGATTCATTCATATGTACATGCTTGTGTGTCTTTTCTATATTAGTACTATTACTTGTCTTTAAAGGACTCATTTTTTTCTCCCCTTTTAGTAGAAGAACCTTGATACATTTCATAGTTGAACATTCCATAAGGCATACTCGCTAATCCAAAAGCACCTGTGAATCACTCTCTCATGCGGAACATTATAGCCAAGGCATATCTCTAAGAATATATGGTAGCTAGACCTTATTTCTAGAAGGGATCGCACACCAAACGGTGTGAATTCTAATTGGGACTTTTCATCGGGGAGACCCCCTTGCATGTTGGTGGTATTCAACACTATCAATGGCTTCTAAAACCAATACCATGAGCTTCCAAACCCATGGGTTTGAAACCCCATTTCACCTTTTACTTTTTGGTGTTCACCTATTTTCTTATTATGATTTTAATTCATTGAAATGACATTAACAAAAACATTAATATTTTTACATCAATGGAAATAATTCCGACAATTTGATCCTTTCCCTTACTAGAGAAATTAGGCACTTTTTTGACACATATCAATCACAATAATTAAATAAGTATTCCCTCGTGGTGATTTAACATTAATCATGCCACAAATATTAGAATGTACCAAGTCTAATATTTTGTTGTCCCTTTCATAACTATCCCTCATTTATTATATCATTTTCTCTCCACCCATAATAAAATGTTCACACAATTTAAATTATATACCTTTTATCCAAAGAGAAAGTTTTTTCCTTGCAAGGATTTTCAAATCATTTCTAGTCATGTGTCCATGTCTATTGTGCCAAAAATATGTTGTCAACTCCTTTGCAATAATAAAATATCTAATTCCTATAAGTTTTATTTTAGTATGTAGAGAGTACTTGTTTTTTATCCCTTTACAACAATGAGAGAACCCTTTATTTTTTTCTATCCTATGTTTCCAAGCATTGTATGATAGGCTTCATCATCTAGCTTCCTATATGAAATCAAATGCATTCCAAGCTCCAGTACATGCATGAATTGTTTGAGGAATAAGACAAAACCATGTTATGTCTTTATTAGAGAATCTCCTACTCCTTGAATGATACAAGGACGTTCATTACCCAACCAAACCTTACCCATATTACCAAACTTATAAGAAATAAATTTATCTCTAATTGTGGTAGCATGATAGAGGCTCCAAAATCTAAAATCCAATCCTTTTCATAACTAGAAGTATAATCATGTGTATCTTCACAAGAAATAGTGATTAATAACTCAACATTTGATGTAACACTAATACTTTCTTCATTATCATTGTTGTTAGTTACCTTTTGCTCCTTTTGCTTCCTTGTTAATCTTAGCAATCCTTTTTTATATAACCAAGTTTTCTGCAATGATAGAAAATTATTTTGTGATGCCTACACTTTGACCTTCTTTTAGAAATGGATCAAATTGATGTCTTTCCTATTTGGTTGTCTTCCATGGTCACGAAATTTTAACTCCTCCATACTTGACATTTGTCTCCCATATATTTCCTACACATCTCATTCAATAAACTTTTAGAAACTTCTTCAAAATATAATATACCTATTGTTACCACATTGTTTATGTTGACAACCAAGTTCTACCAACTATTAGACATTTAACTTAAGAATATGATTCTTATATATCATCATGAAATACAACCTTAAACAAATTGATTTGGTTCAATACCAAAATGTAGCTCAGTTAAATGTTCAACTACTATGTTCTCCTCCTTGATTTTGAGGTTAAATACTTCTTCATAAGAAATTGTGTTGACTTTTTTTGTCTCATTCCTATAAATCATTGATCTGAAAATGGAGGAGGTGGTCAATTTTCTCTTCTCCAAAAAACAAGGACCATTCTCTGATGCTTTGCAAGGAAAGAATGGGGCTTAAGACAAAATGGGTTTTTTAAAATGTCTCTTCAAGGTATGACTTAGTTTTCACATGTAAACTTAAGCACAAGCAACACAACATCACATAACTCATACAAGAATACATGAAGAGCACAACAAAGGATTTGGTGATGGATTTCACCCCTCCTAGGCTACATCTCTAGGCCTGCCAACATAGCTAGACCACTCCATATATTCAGTGGAAAAGGAGTACATAAAAGTTTGTTGATAAACATGTGGTTATTTCCCCTTCAAGTAAATGTTCTCCTACAAATAAATCTCACATAAAACAACATGAAAACCTACAATCATCATAAAAACATCATAAACACAAGCTATCTCCTACAAAGACCATGTACTCCATCTGAAAATGAGCATACATGAGCATATAAGCACTTCAATTCCACATTGAAGGACAAATAGAAAACTTTCCTCAACAAGACATAGTGAGAAAAGTATAGAAGAGTTGAACCCTGCAAGTAAAAATTGTTGCAGTAAACTTCTGAAGGTAAGAAAACCCCTACAAGGCCTTCTCCATGCTCAAACACCTTCAAGAACTGCTCCAAAACCTTGATTGATCCATACAGCCATGAACTTGAACCTGCAAGAAGTTCCTTTAGATGTGCTCAAATCAATAAATGAAGGTCGACATTGGATCCAGAATGTCCAAAAGCCCCTAGGTAGACTCTTCTTGAGCTCCAAAACGCTGAAAAATCACAAAGATGTGGCTCTACAATCTCTCCATGTAGTTTTTGTTTTTATACGTCCTACAAATCAAACTAACAGTCTAACTGCCCTACAAATTCACCTTGTTTTTCTCTATGGAGACGACAATTTTCCCTCTCACGATGCAATTTGTTGGACAATTAAATTCCCTAATAACCCTTGTGTGTGAAAAACCAGGCCACATGGGCAATTTGGTCGCAAGCTGGGCCTTAACACCTGCCCCCTCCCGCTTAGCACCTTAGTTATTTTGTTATGGTTATACTGGGTCCACAGGACCGAGGGTCGGGCCCTAACCATCGAGGCTCCCTCGCTCCATGGCGCCTGGTCTTATGAGCTCCATATTCCCTAAGCCTAGGGCTTTAGTGCCACACCCTCCATCGAACACCTTCCAGACTCTGCCATGGTCTTGTTGGTTCCATACGACCAGGGTTAGGGCCTTAACTCGAGCCTCCTTCTGTTGGTGCCTTTTCAATCTGGTTTTCTTTCTGTGGGAGCATCATTACCAGGGTTTGGGGTTGGTCCCTAGGCCCTATCCTTTTGTGCCATGGACATATGATGTCGGATGCAACCGGGAGTCAGGGTTGGTAGCCCGGTCCCTTTTCCGAAATGAGTGCCATTATAAAATTTAAATACAGGTTTTGTTCCTATGTATTATAAGAACCACCGTGATTCCTAGTGGTAAAGCATTGCAATGCTGGATGAGAGGTTGGGTGTTTGAATCCTGCTAAGGCTATCTGACCCAAACCAAATTTTGATGCACCCTGGGGTTGCCACGTGGCAGCCTGTGATTGGGCCACATGTGACCTTCCTAATTTTCCACTCAATAATTCACGAATCAATCAAAAACAACCCAAAATTGATGAACCAGAACATGTCAAGTGTCAGCACCCAGTTGTTTCATACCTGCGTAGTCACCCTGCTGACTCAACTATGCGTTCGCCCATTCAGTTGTCCAGTTAGCAAACCTGCTCAATTTTTAGTTGTTGGGCCAAATGACCAGAACATGATAACTTGAGAATACGTTGTTGGATTCAGGTGAAATGAACATCATTGGATTCAGAACAATGAACACTTCAACTTGATGTTGGTCTCAAGACTTTCTGTGCAATTTCATTTTTGAGCTAAAATTTGATCACCTAATCACACCTCTCCACTAGGAACTTTTTGACTCCAAAAGTTTACTTCTCCTAGTAAATAAAATGAGGTTGAAACTCAAAATCACCCAAAACTCAATCCAAAATGCTTACTTTTCAATTGGTGCCCTTCAAGCCCAATCAAGCCATTTCACCTATCTTCTTCATGAAAACCTACTACTTTGTTAAAAATCGAGCCAAAAATTCTTATCATTGATGCAGGAACAAAACATTGATGAGTGGAATCTAAACATTCTCTTTAATATCATATTTTCATGGTTGAAAACAACTTCATCTTGAAGTTCAATTGTTGTAGACAAACTCGACTCCATCTTGGAAATCAGAAGCAACATAAACTTGCTTTACCGTCCTCAAACTAAGCTTGTACACAAAAGTACATTGCTGCAAAATTTTCATTGGATTTTCCTACAAAAACATATTCATCTTGTACAATATTAAACAAATATTCTATTCACAACAAGTTTCACCTTGAATACTTGCATCAGTGAGTACATGACAAACTTGTAGACAAACTTGGATGACAACTTGTACATTCCAAAAGTCCTTAAACATATGGACTTACAAACAAGCCAATAACATAATGTCAATGAAACATACTAGTTGCACATCATGAATATTATTTTTCACTTTACAAAATTACCCAAACACGTAAACAACAACAAGTAATTACAAATTTACAAAGCAAATTTACAAACATTCTACCCAATCTCTGCCTCTCCTAGGCTTATGGGTTCTATTTTACATAAAATTTGCCTTGAAGGTTGCCTTAGGATTTTTGTTAGACCTCTTTTCTACCTCTTGCTTCCCTTCCATTAGGTTGCACAATCTATTTTCTCTTCTTGGAATGAAGCTCTGGATGTAATTTCCAACATCGTTCATTTTCCATGCCCATGCATCTTGCAATGGGTACAAAAGAATTTTCTCTTGCTTACCGACAAGGAAGTCCTATCATGCGAAGGAGATTCATCATGCTTTATTCCTACAATCTAATCCATTCTTTTAACCATTACCATGCGTTGGTCATATACAACCACATAATAATCAAATGCATCATAGAAAGTACAAGGGTACATATTCCACAAAAATTCAAAATTACCATCATTTAGAAAACACCCATGAGATTTATACATGTCTCTTGAGTTGTGGCTTTGACGATGTGGGGTGGATGATGACATGCAATGTCCCTTCAAGCATTCATCTCTCTTGGGAGACAAATGAACACTGTCACCACCATCTTGGTGCGACAAATCATACTCTGATGATTGTGGAGCCTCAAATCATTTAGAGAATTCTCCAAAATCCCTTTGACCATATCACAATCCTTGATACTTTGGTCTCTCTTCAACCATGATTGGATTGGTGATCCATTGTCCATTGATGTTGAGGTTGTCTCCTTCATAACCCATTTTAGAAAGAAGCTTCATACCAATGCCTTTGGTATGTTTCTCAAACGATGCAAAAGAGGTATTATGAACATAAACATAAGGAATTGTACTTGAAATGCTTATTACCTCCTTGAACTTGAAATTCATATTTTCATCTTCTGATGATGATGACAACATTGCAGATGACTCTAGCCACCCACTTTTACTGACTGTCATATGGTGAGGATCTTGGAGATGCTTGCAAAATTCACATGCATCATTTTCCTCATATGGTCCATAATTTTTGTTTGAACCATGGCCACATATTGGATTCATTTTGGAGGTGTCCCTTGTTGTCACGGGAGTGGAACTTTCAGCAAATTATTCCTCAAGCACATGTGCAACTAAAGGCGCATATGCCTCTTCTCCTCTTTAGCCATTTCTAGCATTCTTCTCAACTCAATTTTCTCCATACGAAGAGCCAAATTCATCTCCACTAGCTCTTGGAGACTCTTCTTGCCCATTCTTACAACTTGGTTAGATGAGGCTCTATTACCAATTGATCTAAAAATGGAGGAGGTGGTCAATTTCCTCTTCTCCAAAAAACAAGGACCATTCTCCAGCACTTTGCAAGGAAAAAAATGTGTCTTAACATAAAACAGGTTTTTAAAAAGGTATCTTAAAGATATGATTTAGTTTTCACATGTAAACTTAAGCATAAGAAACACAAGATCACATAACTCATATAGGCATACATGAAGAGCACAAAAAAGGATTTGGTGACAGATTTCACCCCTCCTGGGCTACATCTACGGGCTTGCAAACATAGCTAAACCACTCCATATATTGAGTGGAAAAGGAGTACATAAAAGTTTGTTGATAAACATGTGCCTATTTCCCCTTCAAGGAAATGTTCTCCTACAAAGAAGTCTCACACAAAACAGCATGAAAACCTATAGTCATCATGAAAACATCAGCAACACAAGATATCTCCTACAAAGACCCTATACTCGATCTGAAAATGAGCATACATGAGTATATAAGCACTTGAATTCCACGTTGAAGGAGAAAAACGAAACTTTCCTCAACAAGGCATAGTGAGAAAAGTATAGAAGAGTTGAAACCTACAAGTAACAGTTGTTGTAGTAAACTTCTGAAGGTAAAAAAAACCCCTACAAGGCCTTCTCCGTGCTCAAACACCTTCAACAACTGCCCCAAAACCTTGATTGATCCATACACCCATGAACTTGAACCTGCAAAAATTTCCTTTAGATGTGCTCACGTCAGTAAATAAAGGTCACCATTGGATCCAGAATATCCAAAAACCCTAGGTAGTCTCTTCTTGAGCTCCAAAACATTGAAAACTCACAAAGATATGGCTCTACAAGCTCTCCATGTAGTTTTTTTTGTTATCTATCCTACAACTCGGACTAAAAATCTAACTGTCCTACAAATTTGCCTGCTTTCCACTACCGAGCCTACAATTTCACATTCTAATGGTGAAATTTGTTGGAAAATTAAATTTCCCAATAACCCCTATGCGTGAAAAACCAGGCCACATGGGCCATGTGGCCACGATTAGGCCTTAATGCCCACCCCTTAACTATCGGGTTATGGTTATATTGGGTCCACGAGACTAAGGGTCGGGCCCTAACTATCAGATCTCCCTCGTGACATGGCACCTAGTATTATGAGATCCATATGACCTAAGCCTAGGGCTCTACTTTCGCACCCTTTGTCTAGCACCTTCTAGAGTCTACCACGGTCTTGTTGGTTCCATACGACCAGGGCTAGTGCCTTAACCCGAGCCTCCTCCTATTGGCACCTTTTCAATCTGACTACGGTTCCATGGGAGAATCGTGACCAGGGGCTGGGCTGGTCCCCAAGCCCCATCTTTCTGTGCCATGGACATATGATGTCAGATGCAACCAGGGGTCAGGGCTGGCAACCTAGCCCCTTTTATGAAATGAGCGCCATTGTAAACTTTAAATACAAGCTATGTTCCTATGTATTATAAGAACTACCGTGAGCCTAGTGGTAAGGTGTTGCAATGTTGGATGAGAGGTTGGATGTTCGAATCCTCCTAAGCTTGTCCGACCCATATCAAAATTTTGATTCACCGTGGGGGTGGCATGTGGCAGCCTGTGATTGGACCTTGTGGCACCTTCCTATTGGTCCACTCAATCATTCACGAACCAATAAAAAATGACCCAAAACTGAAGAACTAGAGCATGCCAAGTGTCAACACCTGGTTGGTCTGTACCTGCACAGTCGCCCTGCTAACTCAACTGTACAGTCACCTAGTTAGCATACCTGCTCATTTTTAGTTGTTGGGCCAAATGATCAAAACACGATAACTTGAGCATACATTGTTGGATTGAAGTAAAACTAACGTCGTTCGATTTATAACAGCGAGCACTTTGACTTTATGCTAGTTTCAAGACTTTCTGGGCACTTTTTTTTTTGATCAATCATGAATATTTTTCCTTAATAACTTCTCCCTCTCTCCAATCATCATTGACGAGGGTTTCCTTTATTTTCCCTCAGTTAGGAATTGCAGATATTTCATGGTCACTACACCTTCCATTTTTTTTCCTCCAAATAGTAAATTTTACCTTAATAAGGTTTTCGATGTTTATCATCAATTCCATGATAGACACTTGTAATGAGCCCTACACACATCAAATCTACAAAATAAAAATGAACAAAATTACTGAGTAACATGATAGAAGTTACCAAAAATGAGAAAATACATGGGGAAAGGAGTAGTATGTCTAATTTATTAGCAAAATTGGATACATAAACTTCAAGCATGAATGTTCTCACCCACTCATTTTTGGCTATTCACTTCCCACTCACTCACTTCTCACCCATTACAAATGAAGACTCCTAGCATCTTAATAATCCTTATTTCATGTAATATTGTGCACCAATACTATGGATTTCCAATACCACATGACCAAAACCATCACTCATTTGACTCCTTTGCTAACATGCCTGAAACATGAAGAATTCAAGAAAATATTATATTTATTTTATTTTAATTGGTCTCACATATAACAAAATGTATTTATAAAAACATTAGTAGATCAACATATTTTTGATGATTTGGAATGTGAGAAAGTTTGGTAATGTAAAAAATATTTTGAAATTTTCTTTTTAATGTGGATCTATGTATGACATTCTAAGAGAAAGTACATTTTATATTAAACCCTCTTAGTTTCATAAAGATAATTAAAAAAATCATCTAGAAGCTCTTAGGAATCATCTAAACCCTTATTTCATTATGTCTCTAGGTTGATCACTTCCTCATAGTATCTTAATTTCCTTTTATTTTTTGAATTTTTTTATCATACTTGTACAATATCTTTTTAAATTTATCAATGAAAGTTTTTGGTCTTAATGTTAATTTTCATAGTGTCTTCTTTTATTCTCCAATTATTTAGTGAAGGATTAGAATCTGCATGCTCCCTCAATTTGAGTTGCATGTGTTTTTTACCATAGTTGGAAGAAACAATAGGAAGTCTCGCCCATTTAATGTTTCTTATCTTGGTCCTGCAAATTAGGTTCCTAGTGATAGTCATGCTCTCAATAGAGGGAAAAACTCACTTATATGACTAGGATAGGACAGGGTGTACATTAATTTTTGGGTTATAAGTTATCAAATGCTTTCATATTTTCTCTATATTTTTGCAAGTATATTTAGAGATGTTATAACCCCATACTTCATAATCAATAAGAGTAGTGTAGATCCATTTTAAATTTTGATATATCATGTGCCAAAATATATCAAATCCCTCTAGATGAAAACCTTTCCTCATGCTTTTTCAATCTAGAAAAATCTTTCACCTCAAGGGACTTGACTACTCTACTTGCATGATATATTTGAAGTGTTTCTGTTTACCTATATACACACACTTGAAGACACACACACAATATTTCAATTCCATGTTAAGCACAAAAGGAAACATAAATCTTCCACATTTGGAATAGAAAATCATTGAAATGTTTTAACCATAAGCATATTTTTCCTTTCAATTGTTATATAACAATTGAAAGGAAAAATATGCTTATGGTTAAAACATTTCAATGGTTTTCTTCAAAATGAGGAAGATGTGTATTTCCTTTTGTGCTTAACATGGAATTGACATATGGTGTGTGTGTGTGTGTGTGTGTGTGTGTGGAGAGAGAGAAAGAAGAATTACAAATCTTTTTTTGAATATCACACCATTATTAATATATTTTTAAATGTCATATAACAATTATATGTTAAACTCAAATTAATTTACTCATGACCCTCATATTCAGATGTGTGTGTGTGTGTATAAGGATATTTCATTGAAAACTTTTATTTATGGCTAAATTGTGACATCTATTTTGTTATTAATAATGTTAATATTAAAAAAAATTCGATTCAACATTTGCTGAGCCGGCTCGCTGCAGCTCCCACGCGCGCCCTTGATCTCCCGGCGAACTGCTTGCGGCTGCCTGGGCCACGGCCCCAGCCATGGCCCCTGTTCTGGACCCTCTGGACCCCCCTTTGGATCCTCAAAGCGCGTTTTCTACCCTGGTGAAATCGCTGCCTCCGCAACGCCCCAGGCCCGCCCTCTCAAAATTCGTGAAGAAGCTGGATGGGCTCCAAGAGGTTCAGTTACCCCCAGCCTTGCCCCGCATGGCCGCTCTGTCTCTGGCTGAAAAAGGCCTCATAGGTCAATTCACAGGCCTCTGGCCTTCTCCTAGAACCGTCCAAAGATGGGTGGAGAGAAATTGGACTGATAAAATTCAAGGGAAGATCTCCATCAGGTTTTGCGGGAAAGGATATTTTACATTCCACTTCGAATCTAAAGAGGACAAGGATCTAATTTTCAGAAACGGACCCTATTTCATGGACTCCAGGGGCCTGTACCTTAACAAATGGACCCCAGATTTCGACCCTGAATTGGACGTCCCCAGTGCTGTTCCGGTTTGGGTTCGTCTTCCCCATCTCCCACTCCACTGCTGGGGAGATGAATCTGTTCGTGCCATTGGGAATGCAGTTGGCAAATACATCGATCGTAGCGAACCGAAAGAGAACATGCAGGCCTGTGCGAGGATTTGCGTTGAAGTTGACCTAGGCAAAGGACTCCCCGAAGCAATAAAACTGAAGGTGGACGACTGGAGCCATATTCAGCAGCTCGATTATGAGCAGATCCCCTTCAAATGTAAGGTATGTCACGAATACGGCCATTTTGCCAACCGATGTACTAAACTTGTTGATGCAGAAAGCGGTGATCAAGAAGGCCAATGGGAACCTGTCAAAAAGAAGAAGTCCGCCCCAGCATCCAAAGCTCCTCTGGAATCTGACCCTCCTGTTCCCTCTGCTCCCCGTCCCGCCTCATCATCCCCTCCCCTTTCCTCCCTTCCCCCTCCTGATCCACCCCTCCCCTCCTCTTCTAACCCCTTCTTTGTCCTATCATCCCTAGATCCTCCCCCCGAGGATCCTTCTCTGCCCCCCTCACTCCCCTCCGATCCTTCAGATCCTTCCCTCCTCCCTATCACCCATTCGCAGGCTTCCCTTGATCCCCCCCTTCCAAGGCTCACAAGAAGTTCATCCAAAGACCATGGATCCTCCTGCGACTCCTTCAAGAAATCAGGTCCTGGTAGAAAATCTGCAAAGCAGCATAGAGACGAGAACGCTCAGAAAGACATAGCCCTGGGCACTCAAACCCCTATAGAAGCTTTCATCCTGGGGCAACACGAGAAGGAGGCATCTCAAGAGAGGCGAGCACCTCTCCGTAAGCCAAACATCCAATGATGAAAATCCTATCTTGGAACAGCAGGGGTCTAGGGCACCCCTCCAAAGTTTTAGCCCTCAGAGAACTTATACACAGTGAAAAGCCAGAAATTATTTTGATTCAGGAGACAAAACTTGAGCAGCAAGATATAAGAGGAATTATAGATCAGCAGAAACACTATGTAGGTTGTACCAGCGACTCAAGAGGAGCTTCCGGAGGTATCGCTACCCTTTGGGCACACAGCAAATGGAACTGCATTTCAGAACATTTACACCAGCATTGGATCAGAATGGTCTTGGAAAATAAAATAGACAATCAAACAGTAGTTATCTACAATGTATACGCTCCCAACCAATACAGAGAGAAGGAAAGCTGCTGGGACGATTTGAAGGCAAGCATCGACGGGGAAACAACTATAAATATTATAGTGGCAGGCGATTTTAATCTGATCCTTCATGCCAATGAAAAAAGGGGAGGATGCTTTTCGCCAGACCCCTTCAGAGGCCGTCTGGAAGCTATCATTCGGGATCATGACTTTGTGGATGTGGTTCCAAAAAACCGCAGGTATACCTGGAGTAACCGCAGGCTTGGAACTGGCAATATAATGGAACGGCTGGACAGGTTCCTAATAAATGTTTCGTTCCTCTCCTCCTTTTCAGTGGGGCATGCTAACATTCTTTCCACCTCTGCCTCGGACCATTATCCCATAAAGCTCACGTTGGAAACTCACTGCCCTCTTGGGCCAATCCCTTTTAAATTCAGTCCGCTCTGGAGTTGGGACCCGGCAGTCAGAGAAATCATTCAGAGATCCTGGATCCAGCACGTTGAAGGCTCACCAGGGTTCATCTGGGAAACCAAACTAAAGAGAGTCAAACAGGCCATCAAAGAGTGGGCAAGAGCCAATTACAAAGAACCTGAAGAGATCAAAAAAAAATGACCTTGAATGCATCCAAAGAACGATAGAGGTTCATGGTCTCTCTCAATAGAATAAGGAGCAAGAAGGTGCTCTTTACGCAAAGTTGAGCCATATAAACAGAGAAGAAGAGATAAAATGGAGACTAAAGTCAAGGCAGCTCTGGCTGCAAGATGGTGACAAAAATACATCTTTTTTCCACAAACAGGCCACGGCTAGAAAAATCAGGAACAATGTTAGCTCAATTTTGGACAATGAAGGCAATCAGCATAACACCCAAGAGGCCATCAGAAGGGCTGCCACTGATTACTACAGAGAGCTTCTAACTGAAACCAAAGGAGAAGAGGATTACGCTGACTTTCTCCAATACTTGCCCAAAGGAGTTACCAAAGAAATGAATGACAACCTGGTAAAAGAAATAGAAGAGGAGGAGATCAGAAGAACAATCTGGGCTATGAATCCTGATAAGGCTCCTGGGCCTGATGGATTCCCCATTTGTTTCTATAAGGCCTTTTGGGGTGTAATAAAAAAAAACTTGACTAAGATGATCAGGTGGATTCAGAGAAAGGGAAAAATAGGTGGATATACCAATGCCACTTTTTTGGCTCTCATCCCTAAAGAAAACAGGCCCACTTCCTTTGCTCGGTTTAGACCCATTTCCCTCTGCAACTCTTCATACAAAATTATGGCTAAAATCCTTGCTGCTCGCCTTAAGCCCCTCCTCCCCTCCTTGATTTCGGACAACCAAGGAGGATTCATGGCCAACAGACAAATTATTGACTCCATCCTTTTAGTTCAAGAAGCCATCCACTCGAGCCTCTCTAGGAAGGAGAAAGGATTTATCCTCAAACTCAACCTCGCCAACGCCTTTGACAGAGTTAGACACTCCTTCCTTACTGCTGTTTTAAAAAAGATGGGTTTTGAGTTGCCCTTCATCAGCCTCATCACTGCTTGCATCTCTGGGCCTTGGATTTCCCCATTGGTTAATGGCAGACCGGGCGAAGCCTTTCAATCCTCCAGGGGTCTCAGACAGGGTTGTCCCCTCTCCCCGTACCTATTTATTCTTATGGCTGAATCTTTTAGCCAAGCTTTGGACTACAACAGAAGAATGGGCCTTATAACTGGAATTAAATTTGGAAATGGAGCCAAGAACATCAATCATTCTCAGTTCGCCGACGACACCTTGCTTATTGGAGGAGCCTCCACCACTATAGCAAGGAGGTTCAAGACTCTTCTCGACAAATTTATGGGGTACTCAGGAGGTTTGGTTAACCAGTTGAAAAGCTGTATTTTTGGATGGAATGCTTCAAATCAGGTCATTCATAAGATCGCTAATATCTTTGGCGTCACTTGCAACCTAGAATGGACGCATTTTTCCTATTTGGGCATGCCTGTGAGCCTTAAACCTCTGAAGGCAGGCACTTGGGACATCATCATTGACAAAGTGAAGCGGAAAGTGCAGCAGTGGGGTTCAGTTTGGCTTAATCCAGCAGGATGGCTCATCCTTCTTAAATCTGGTATTTCTTCTCTCCCCCTTTATCGTTTTTCTCTGTATCAAGCCCCCTCTTCTTTTCATAACAAAATGGAAGTTATCCTCCGCCACTTCCTTTGGCAAGGAGGGAAAACTGATAAAAAGAAATTCAATTTAGTCAGCTGGAAACAAATCATTCAAACCCAGGACAGAGGAGGTCTCAGAGTCAGATCCCCCAAATTTCAAAATCTGGCCTACGGAGGGAAGATAGTCTGGAGGCTCATCACTGGTCCTTCAACATGGTGGAAAAGGGTTCTGGAAACCAAATACCTGAACTGCCCAAGACAGCAATTGCTTGATTCGGTCATACCCAATAGAGACTCTTCAAAAATCTGGAGTCTTTGTAAAAAAGCTATTCCGTTCATTGCCCAGAACATATCCAAAGTGCCCAAGGGAGGAGACAGTATAAGTATTGGAGCTGATAAAATTCTGGGACAGCAACCTATAATAAGTCATGAAGAAACCATCCCTATTCTCTCCTTTCTCAGCAGCAAGGGTATCCATTTTCTGGATCAGATTTCTAGCTGGGATCCTCTATCCCACCTCTGGCTGGGGTGGTCCTTCCCTGATGTTCCCATTGCTCTCAATCCTAGCCTTGCCTTTCTGCAGTCCTTCCTCCATAGCAAAGCCCCAGTCAAAAAGAATGAGAGAGATGGCTTTCGATGGGACCCAACTGGCTCTGAATACTCAGTTCGAGCAGCCCACCAACAAATCTGCCACAACACTTTCTCTATGCCATTATGGAACTCCTGGAGAATGGTTTGGAAGTCAGAGGCTCTACCCAAAATTAAATTTTTCATCTGGACATTACTAAAAGGGAAAATTCTAACAGCAGAGAATTTACAAAAAAGAGGTATCAATGGTCCATCTTGCTGTCCCAACTGCTATGCTGCGGAAGAATCTATGCAACATCTCTTTGTAGACTGTTCTTTTGCTAATGATTGCTGGAAAGAATTGTATCCAATTGATAATTTCCCTTGGGTCATCCAGCACTCCATAGGTGAAGTGATACAATACTGGAAAAAGAATTGTCCTTGGAAAAATAAGAACAGCAATTTAGTGCAGAGGGTCTGGAACATTCTCCCATACACCATGTTATGGAGTATCTGGCTGGTAAGAAATAGAAAAATCTTTAAGGACAAGAATTCGACTTCCAGATCAGCCTGCAACAAGGCAAAATCTCTAGCTCTTGAAACTATCACTGTCAAAACTCATAGTAATATTGATGCAACAGAGTATAGTGTGGAAGAAAGGAGCTTCATCAGCTACATCTTGGACAAAAACCACATCACTCAGAATGGTAATACAATGAGAGCTCAGCGCAGACAGGAAACCCACAGTTGGAAGATAAGGCTCAAAGAGGAGGAGTTCGCAATTTGGTTGCAAAAATGTAACTGTTTCTACCTCTTCTTCGATGGAGCATCCAAGTCAAACCCAGGTATCGCAGGGGCAGGGGGTGTGATCTATAATGCCAATGGGGAATGTGTCCTCTTCTATGAATGGGGCTTAGGAAATCTCTCCAATAACAGGGCAGAGGCATTGGCCCTGTATCAAGGTCTAAAACAACTTAGCAGACTTGGTATAAGATCAGCGAAAGTTTTTGGAGACTCTTCTATAGTCATTAGTTTAATGGCTCAACAAAAAAATTCTCTGAACGCCCTCCTTCAGCAGGTCCTACAGCGCTGCCAATTCCTGCAAATGACAATGGGAACACTGCAGTTCCACCACATCCTTCGATCTTTAAATAAGCAAGCAGACAGGCATGCAAATAAGGCCTGCGACAGGACAATCGGCAATCTGTTATGCAATACAGAGGAGTCGCTTCAGTCTTTGCCATGATTCGTTTCAGTCCTTCCAGCATTTATCCTGACAGATCTACCACGTGGAAACAGCATCAAATCCTCCAGGCTTGCAGCAGGATCAGTAATAGCGATCGAACATGGCAGAGTACCGTTCCCTTTATTAATCTTCGGTCTCTTACCAGCCTTACTCATTCCTATCAGAACCGTATCTTCTCTCCTTTTGTCAGCGCAGGCTCCAGGCTACAATGCGACCTGGATGAATTCACTGTCTCTGTAAACAACAGCACCAAATGTGGACAGCCCTCCCGCTGTTGTTAACTTATCATAGATGCATTGCAAATGTCAGTTCTTAGTCTTCCAATTTGTCATAATTTATTCTAGCTCAGCCCCTCTCAAACCCGGATCAAGCAGGACAAAGGAGATAATTGCTCTCTGTAACAACTTAGATCCAGAGCCTCCTCTGCCTTTCATGTATCATTGGAACCTATGTTCCCGCCTTTTTTCTCAGTTTTTAATATAGCAACCGATTCTGTCAAAAAAGAAATAATGTTAATATTAAAATATATATATCAAGTTTACCTTGAACACTTATATACACACACTTGAAGACACACACACACACAGAAAAATATGCTTATGGTTAAAACATTTCAATGGTTTTCTTCAAAATGAGGAAGATGTGTATTTCCTTTTGTGCTTAACATGGAATTGACATATGGTGTGTGTGTGTGTGGAGAGATAGAAAGAAGAATTACACATCTTTTTTTGAATATCACACCATTATTAATATATTTTTAAATGTCATATAACAATTATATGTTAAACTCAAATTAATTTACTCATGCCCCTCATATTCAGATGTGTGTGTGTGTATATAAGGATATTTCATTGAAAAATTTTATTTATGGCTAAAATTGTGACATCTATTTTGTTATTAATAATGTTAATATTAAAATATATATCAAGTTTACCTTGAACACCAAAGGAAATAAATATATTCCTCACACATCTTCCTTATTCTAAGTAGCACACCATTAAAATGTGTATATTAATAATATAGTATTTAAGGACAACATCGAAGTTTCCTTTTTTGTTATCAATATTATTTTTACATGTCACTTGTCAAATCTATGTAATATGCTCCCTCATAATGAGATGTGGAAAGAACCTATAGATAGTGAGAAGCCTTAAAAGTACCTCCTAATTACTTAGTGAATAACAGAGAAGTTATACATTTATTTGTCAATACTATTTTCATATGGAATTTATGAATTGGCATGCACCATATATGTTAATGCACTCTATCAAGTGTTGAGAAATCTAGGGCATAGATATTAAGTGATTTATCTTCTATTAGTAACTGCTTGTGAGTGTTCTTTACTTCTTTATATTAGGATCTTCTTTTACTTAGGTTATTAGGGTTCTTCTTCATCGAACATCTACCAATGCATAAACCATAAAGAGACAAGAGACACGGAATATAGGTTTTCAACCATGCCCAAAACATCTCACTCTTTGAGAGGAAAAACCGAACAAATTTTTCTTTTAGAGATTCTAATTGATGAATACCAAGACCACAACCCTTGACCTATTTTCCACTCCAAGACCAAGACACAAGTTCTCTTGACAGTCAAACTTTTTCTCCTTTCCTCTTCTCGACTCCTCTTCCACTTCTACGTTCTTAGCACTGAAACATTATCACCACCAAGATCTAATCACTGTCATAACACTAAAATCTCATTATTGTTCATCACCGAGATGTTACAACACTGAGACCTTATTTCTGAGATATTATTTTTGTGGTAATACCAAGATCCTTCTACTGTGATGACATCGGAACCTTCTTACTAAGGTGGCACTTAATTCTTCTTACTCTGGTGACACTTAAACAAAGATTGCACCAAGACCTTGACTGTGAGATAACACTGAAACTATGAGATAGCACTGAAACTGTGAGATAGCACCGACACTATTAGATAGTGATATTGAGATATCACTGATACCTTCCCTCTGAGATAATCCAAAATATTCTTCACTGTGATATTTTCTGTGATTTATTCAAATCCCTGTCACTGTATACCAAACTTATCTTCATAAATTTTGTGAGCTACATCTTAGAGATAGTCGAACTATTTTATTGTGATATCCGCACCTTATTTCATAGACCAATCCAAATCTGTTTTAGAGACCAATCTAAGCTTCTATGGTGTAGTAATGCGAATACCTTAGACTGGTATAAATAGTTGTTTCCTACAATAAATACACTGACATGAATTTGTTGAAAGGTTTTGTCTCCATATATGCCGACATGAGTTCACTTATGGAAGCGAACTTAAAGAGGGATGACTTATGCTTGTCTTGGATGGCTACTTGACAATACTAATGACTCATTCATAAGTGTAATATAACCAAGAAGAGTCCTTTATACATGACATAGACTCAAATTAATTTTATGACCAATCCTAAGGACTCACAATGGGTGTCATACTAAAATAAAATTCCTTACTCATGAAAACCATGAGACAAGAATAATAATAATTTTATTTTTCTTCTTTTCATCAGTTAAATAAAATCACAATTACACATGTCATTATGAAGACCAAACCTAGTTAATTTTCAGCACTCCCTCTTAACTAGGGAGGTATTCATAATGGTACTTGGTCATTCTCAATTTGAAGAATTTCTCATAAGAAGGATCAGATTGGTAACCCATTTGTATAGCATCATATCAACCATAATTTTCACATAGCAAGGCCTTGACTGATAGCTTTATCTCTTCATGAGATCTGAGCACAGTGCTAGTGAGACCAATGATGTATAGATACCCTCATAATTGTCTCTCTTGGAAAATATCCCACCAGGGTTCTTAGGGTGTGTTCCACTAGGACTATTCTTATCTTGGATTCCCAGTCCTCAAAGAATATTTGTTTTCTACGACTACTCTTATCTTGGGTGCCCTAATACATCCTCAAAGAGTATCATATGTTAGATGTTTACCCAATACTCCATTCTATCTTCCCAAGTGAAGACAAGAATGATGTGTCTATCTATCCCTCTTAATTAGGGTGGACATATATATTCCAATAAAGGAATGTACTCATTCTTATGGAAGGAATGTAACTAAGCTCCCTCTTGGCTTAGGAATTTCCAAGTTTCCAATCTCCCTCTTAATTAGGGGTCTATAGTAGCTCCTCGGGTGGAGATGATGGGACAACCAGTTGCTTGAATAACTCCTCCTCACGACGTCATGAACTTCTTTTCGTTATCTAGGAGTCTTCATGTTTGGGACTTCTACATAGGGCACTGACCATCCATCACTTTCATCCATGAGTCATCCATGTCATCATCATAATAGTGATCCATTAGTCCATATATGGCCTTCATTCATGCCATGTTGCCTTCTTCATGCCATGCTTACTTAAGGATATTTCATCCTACTACATGTGCATCGGTGGTGGAAGACATCCATAGATATTCCCTATTATATACCTAGGGGGGATAATATGGGGTACAAAGGGAGATACCCAAGGGAATAATGTAATAATGGGATGGGCCATAGTAATAAATAAGGTGGTTAACCCGTATCATGTAAGGGACCACAAGTAGTTAGTAATAATGTAATGGGCCCATGGTATTAGATAGATGGTATTGATGGAACCATGGTAATGACCCATGTTATTGTATGTATGAGGCTTATATAGAGGCTAGAGACTCCACTTTTTTGCCCAAGAAAGTGCTCTGATACCACTTTTTATAGATCTTATCTGAAAATATATGAGAATACAAATATACTCAAGAAATAATAAGATAGAAATGATTCTTTATTGATCAAACCCTTAAGGTAGGGCAACACCATACATTCACTCCTTAAGGAAGGAGAACACTCCACAAGTTGTATGCTTGTTCATACAATAATCCTTGACACCTCTTAATGTGGAGTCTCTAGCCTCTATATAGGCCTCATACATACAATACCATGGGTCATTACCATGGTTCCCTTAATACCATCTATCTAATACTATGGGTTCATTACATTATTACTAACTACTTGTGGTCCCTTACATGATACGGGTTAACCACCTTATTTATTACTATGGCCCATCCCATTATTACATTATTCCCTTGGGTATCTCCCTTTGTACCCCATATTATCCCCCCTAGGTATATAACACTAGCTGAAGACAAGCTTTCGGCTGGGTCTGCGCAATTTAGAGCCTAAGCTCACTACTGAGATGTTCTGTGCAATTCTAGAGAGAAAGGCTGACTGCCAGGAAGCTCTACGCAATTCTTGAGAGCAAGGTAGGCTCCTTGGCTGCTCTATGCAACTCTTGAGAGGAAGGTAGGCTATTGGGCTACTTTGCACAATTCTTGAGAGAAATGAATGATTCCCTCTAGGACTGCGTAGTTTGTCAAGACAATGCAAGAACTAGATGCACATTGAGTCATGGGGGGTTAGCTTGAGGTTAGTCAGCGAAGAAAGTAAGCGAGCACAAGCTATAAAGCGAAAGATGAATTCAAATGAAAACACAGGTACCTGAGCAGTGCAAGACAAGCTGCTAAGATTTTAAGGAGGGAGGCTCCAAAACAAAGCGAAGGAAAAATTTTAGAGGGTGGTTAAAGCCACTACAACAAATTCCTATAAGTGTGAAGTGTGATATTTCACTTCCTGCAAGTGTGATATTTCAGTTACTACAAGTGTGATATTTCAATTCCTACAAAATGTGGGTTGGTGACTTGTGAAACAACATTGGCATCTAAACCTATCATATTTAATTAGTAGTATAATATCATTGACACTTAATGCTGAAAAGTAACTAGGTTCAGTCTTCATAATGACATGTGTAATTGATGAAAAGAAGAAAAATAAAATTATTATTATGCTTGTCTCATGGGTTTCATGAGCAAGGAATTTTATTTTAGTATGACTCCCATTGTGAGTCCTTAAGATTGGTCATAAAATAAATTTGAGTCTATGTCATGTATAAAGGACCATTCTTGGGCATATTACACTTATGTATGAGTCAATAGTATTGTCAAGTAGCCCTCCAAGGCAAGCATAAGTCATTACTCTTCAAGTCGGCTTCCATAAGTGAAATAATTTCGACATATATGGCGACACAACCTTTCAGCAAAGTCATGTCGACTTATTTATTATAGGAAACAACTATTTATACCAGTCCAAGGTCTTCACATTACTACACCACAACAACTCGAATTGGTCTCTAAAATAGATGTAGACTGGTCTTTGAAATAAGGTGCAGATATCACTGTAAAATAGTTTGATGATATCTAAGATATAGCTCGCAGAATTTTAGAAGATAAGTTTAGTATATAGTGACAGGAGTTTGGATAAATCACTGAAAAGATCACAGTGAAGAAGATTATGGATAATCTGAGAAGGAAGGTCTCGGTGATATCTCAGTATCACTATCTCACAGTCTCAATGCTATCTCACAGTTTCAGTGCTATCTCATAGTTTCAGTGCTATCTCATAGTCAAGGTCTCAGTGCAATCTTTGTTTCAATGTCACCAAAGTAAGAAGAATTCAGTGCTCCCTCAGTAACAAGGTTCCAGTGTCATCATAGTAGAAGGATCTCAGTACTACCATAGAAATAATATCTCAGACAGAAGGTCTCGACATTGTAACACCTTGGTGATGGTATAGTAAGGAGATCTCGATGTTATGACAGTGATTATATCTCGATGGTGATAATGTCTCAGTGCTAAGAAGGTAAAAGTGGAAGAGGAGTCGAGAAGAGGAAAGGAGCAAAAGGTTGACTGTCAAGAGAACTTGTGTCCTAGTCTTAGAGTGGTAAATAGGTCAAGGGTCATGGTATTTGTATTCATCAATTAGAATCTCTATAACAAGATTTTGTTTAGGTTTTCCTCTCAAAGAGTGAGAGGTTTTGGCCCTGGATGACAATCTATATTCCTTGTCTCTTGTCTCTTTATGGTTTATGCTTTGGTAGTTGTTTGATGAACAAGAACACTAATAACCTAAGCAAAAGAAAATCCTAATCTAAATAAGTAAAAAGCACTCACAAGCAGTTACTAATAGAAGAGAAATCACTTAATCTCTATGCCCTATACTTATCAACATAGGATTAGAGCTAAGGTAACTAATTCAAGGAAGGGAATCTTATTAAGAGACACAAAAAGATAAAATTTCAAGGAAGGCATCAAAGCACATATCATATTGAAGTTAAAGGAAGCATCATAAACCTTAGATCAAGGAAGTCTACAAAGAAGTATTGGGATCATCATCAAGACAAGAAGGAAAAAGTCCTACATCTACTCAAATTGAAGAGATCTACAAATCGAGTTAAAGTGTTTTGAAGACTATTCATCCAAAGGAAGGTAGATCAAAAGGCAATTTCATCTCACTCTATGTGGGGTCAAGGATCATTCTTGAAGAAAACTACCTTCATCAAGGAGAAGTTTTCTATCCTTTATATTATCATCAACATCAAGGAAGCAACAAGGAGAAAGGAGCATCATATCAAGTAAGTATATGACCTTATCGAAATATTTCAAAATGTCTTTTTGCAAGGAAACCAATAAATTGTTTGGGGCTTCAAACTATCTTGCATGAAATAAAAGGACAAATCTAAATCTCATTGAAAATGAGGTCATGGATCATGTCAAGGGATCTATCACCAAACTAGGAGAAGAATATGCTCAAGAACTTTCCAAGTATATGAAAGGGGAAGTTAGGGCTCAAAGGATT
This sequence comes from Pinus tabuliformis, assembly GCA_031772625.1. Taxonomy (NCBI): domain Eukaryota; kingdom Viridiplantae; phylum Streptophyta; class Pinopsida; order Pinales; family Pinaceae; genus Pinus; species Pinus tabuliformis. The sequence continues at coordinate 270,612,669 of CM062809.1, read as the reverse complement.
CTCATAAAATTCATTAAGGATACCCTCATCCCATATGTATCTAAACTTGCAACTTCAAAATAAATCTATGAAAAACTGGTAGAGCTATATTCCGTAAGTACTGCTGGAGAAGTCATATCATTAAGGCAATAAATCTACAAGTTGAAGATGTCTAAGGAAGATGGAATAGCCTCATACTTTATGAGGATATATGAGATCCAAGATCAAATACAAGGACTGGGAGAAGCAAGTCTGATAGTGAAATGACTACAATAGTATTAAATGCCCTACCAGAGGAGTGGGGTAACTTTGCTTCAAGTATTTATGGGAAGAAAGAAGTGACTACATTCTAGGATCTATGGTACTATGCAAGATTGAAGAATCTAGACTAAAGGCCAAATCTGATGTGGGAGAAAGTGAGCAAAATAAAGATTATGTTGCAATAAGAAGAAGAAAGGAGAAATTTGGAAAGTCTAGTTCTTGGAGAAAAAAAAAAAGGACATGTCTAAAATCTAATGCTATGAATGTCAAGAATATGGACACTACAAAAGAGACTGCCCTAAGATCAAGAAGGACTATAATAAAATAAGAAGAGAAGAAGATCATATCACCGAAGAAGTGGAGGAAACCAAAAATAAGACATCCAAGAAGGAGGAAGTAATAGATCTCAACTATTGAGATAGTCTTCCTCACCTAAGTTCTTTTCAAGTTCCTAAGTCTTCTATTTTAAGATATGGCTATCCTGATTCACTAAATGGGATGCATCAAGGCATCATAGAAGCATTTGTAACAAGATCTCACGACATCATCATAGAGAAGCATGAAATATGGTTAGAATATATGGAAGTCAAGGATATAGCTCTTGGGAATCTCATTGGAAACACAAGTGGTAAGGTCATCTAGTACAAGTTTCATCATACATTGTCAAAAGGAAACATTTTCTAATGGGGATACTTTAGATCCTCAAGATTCTCTGATGGAAGAATCATTGAAAGGTTCACCTATCATGAGGGAAAACAAGTGTTTTCATGGGATGGTGGTATGATGACATACAAGTGAAGCAGATCAAGGGATTGAAGCTCTTTCAATCAAGGAAAATGTTACAGGAAGCCTGGATGACCCAAAGGAAAAAATGAGGTATGTATGCTTACATTTGATATTGTGGAAGTCATGATATCATGAACCAATGCTCTATCTTAAGAGAATGATCAAAATAAAGGATCTCCTCCCTCAAAGTAATGCGGGAATGCATGGGTCACACATTCACTAGATGAAATCAACATAATATGTTATCATATAAAGTATGAGGTGGTTGAGAACAATTGAGGAACTCTGAATGGAAGCTCCTGGGGATGAGATATCTGACGAAAGGAAGGAATATATTGTGGAATATGAAACCATGATAGAGACAATCAACATCTAAAAGACCAAGAAGATATGACTAGATATCTGCATGAAAGATATGAAGACTTTGATGGAGTCTGAAAAATAAAGACACCCTTGACAATATATATCTTTGGGAAATGTGTCGATATGTATGTAGGATGATGATGCAAACTGGAATATGTCATGATGAAATACCATCACTAAGTTAATGTTGATTTTAAATGTTCATTCCTTTATCTGGATGGGTTTATGAATGGCTTCCAAGGGAATGTTATATACCTAGGGGGGATAATATGGGGTACAAAGGGAGATACCCAAGGGAATAATGTAATAATGGGATGGGCCATAGTAATAAATAAGGTGGTTAACCCGTATCATGTAAGGGACCACAAATAGTTAGTAATAATGTAATGGGCCCATGGTATCAGATAGATGGTATTGAGGGAACCATGGTAATGACCCATGGTACTGTATGTATGAGGCCTATATAGAGGCTAGAGACTCCACATTGAGAGGTGTCAAGGATTATTGTATGAACATGCATATGGCTTGTGGAGTGTTCTCCTTCCTTGAGGAGTGAATGTATGGTGTTGCCCTACCTTAAGGGTTTGATCAATAAAGAAGCATTTCTATCTATTTCTATCTTATTATTTCTTGAGTATATTTGTATTTCTCATATATTTGCAGATCAGATCTCTAACAGTTGGGAAACTGAACAGAGAATGAGAGACAACCAGATCCACTCAGCCTAGGAATTACGCAGAAGCATTCCTTCAGTCGATGTCTGATGCATGTGCAGGCAAGTTTCCCGGTTCCCTCCAGAACTGCGCAATTTCTCCATGTGTGCATGGCAGCCCTTCCCGAAAAGAAAGAAGCTAAAATGAAAAGCATCCCTGGGAAGTAGGGATATATTATTAGTTTCCCGACATCGACACATTGCCACCTTCAAAAGTTTATGCTAAGTGTCGTTGTTGTCCTTCATCTCAAGCATACGCGTCATGAACTCCATTTTCTCAAATCTATGTAATGGATTCCTCTAGAGCTCACTTATGCATTTGATAATCAAGCTCTAGCTTCCCTAGGAGATCAAGGAGCCTTCAGAGCGTTGTCATCACTTTTCGGGGTGAGTTTTTCTTTTATCACCTTTTGCTACTTTTTCTGTCAGTTTTGCCTATATAGCTTATGAGAGTGTTTTTTCACTCCTTTTGTTGAACAAACACTGGAGTTTTAACTTGTTTTATCTTATGGAAGTGTTTTTCCAAGCTATAGATTGCCTTTCTCAATTGTCGCATGAGTTTTCCCCTTTTTGCACCAACGACCATCATTGCGGTGACTCCCTTCACATGCTTCGTGTTCCTTTAGTTTAATCGATTACAACACTTGTTTCACATGCATACATCTACACTTAACTATATTTGCACCCATCCTTGCATCATCTTTCAGATATTCCTATTTGCACACTCCCCATGGACAGATCTACGCTCCCCCTGCCCAAATCTCACATTCACTTGCATGCACTGCACAATATGGTAGCTCAAGGCCTTTGCCTTGGTCTCTGGAATTGTGCAGACCTTGTCCTAGGCTGGCTCCAATTTTTCACTATGCAGCTCCAGGAGCCAGTCTCCTAGCTTGGTCTCTAAGATTGCGCAATGCGTAGTCTCTCCCAGGCCCTGTCCCAAACTGAACTGTGCATTGCTCAGTTCCAGCCATCAAGATTCCACACTGACTGTTGGGACTACGTAGTGCGTAGTTCCAATAGTCATTCAGTCAACCCTGTCAGTCAAAAATGCACAATTCCTCTCATCAGATGCCCTGATTGCTGCTTGATTATGTTGTGAATTTAGATTTGTAAGAGTTGATGTTTGCTTGCCATGAGTGCCTTTTCTGTCCCACGGGTACCACACTCGTGAAGCGCTTCTCTCCAGCATCCATTGTACCATATCACCAAAGAGAGTTACTTCAAGAGCAACCATTGAATGCAGTACTAGGGAAGCAATTCAGCAAGCGCTGATTTACTTGCCAATATATGCAGATGCTCAACACTAACATGGCAACAAGACCAGCAGTAGTGGTAAAAGGTAGAAATCTAGTACAGGAACAGGTAAAGAGGAAGTTGTTTGTTAGGTCCCTATACTACTAGTGTAAACCCTTATTGTTATTAGTACAATCCCCTTATTATATTGTTGTGCCCATCTAGTCCCCATATTGTTATTATTTTACCCCATAGAAGCCCACTATTGTTATTATTGTTCCCTTACATTATTATTGTTATGTCGGCTCAGATTATATTATGACCCCTTAGACTCCTATATATAGAAAGGAGGTCTTGTCATTTGTATCATCCAAGAATTGTTCATTTGTGTAATGTAAAGGAGGTTTCCCCCTCGAAGAGGCTGAATTCTAAGGCGTTCATCTATCTTTTCTATCTTTTTGTGAGCTAGTTTCATAACATTTGGTATCGGAGCTTTAGATCCTAGGGTTTCACTACTCCAATCAGGACATCGTGGAAGTTTAGCTATAACTTTTTCTCTACGAAGTTTCAGAAGCTAAAAAAAAAACCCATTTGAGAAGACATTGGTCTGAATCTCTCATCTGAATTTGAGATATTGGCTTGCTATACGTTCGGAGATATGATCTGAGGAAGTTAGGTTTTTGCAAGCTCTAGAATTTCATCTCAAACAAGTCATCGTGGAATTTTCGCTATAATATTTGTTCTACGAAGGTTCAGACTCTGAAATTAAAACTCATGTGAAGAAAACTCGTGGTGAAGCTTGGGTCTGAATTTCCAATCTTTTCTCGCTATATTTTTGGAGATATAATCTGAGACATTTAGGGTTTCCGTAGGCTCCCGAATTACATCCTAAATAGGTGACCTAGGGAAAATCGTCATAACTTTCTATCTGAGCATCAAATTGAAATTTCATAACAAGTTGCAGAAAGAGGATAGAACATAGTTTTCTTTATATCGGTTTCAAGCCCTAAGGTTGAAACAGTGACACGTGGAACTTTGTACAAGTTCACTCCACTAAACTAGTCTATAATTGGGTCATCGTGGGAGATTTGACATAACGCTTCCTTACAGAATCCAATCTTGATCAAACTTTCGGGGTTAGAAAGAGGACTTAGAGGGCTACTACAGGATGAAATTTTAGAACTTGGAGATCTGAAATTACATAGTTACAATCGTTTCAAGATCGAGCTCCTAAAATCAAGAAAAAGCAAGATGAGGAAGTTTGATGGCAAGGATCCGGTAATATGGATACTACAGATGGAGAAATATTTTGATCTACATGGTGTACCACTGTTACAAAAGTTATGTATTGCAACTAATTATTTAGAACTAGATCAATTTTATGGTATAAAGGGATTTTTTTCTCATAAACCACTTGTTACGTGGTCAATTTTCACGGAGGAAATGATAGCACATTATGAGGATACAAAGAGCAACACCTTCTTTAGCCTATTGATAAATCTCAAACAAAAGTGTTCAATGGCAGAGAACATTGAGGACTTTGAAAAATTGAATATAAGGGAAAATGATATTCCAGAGAAGCACAGGATTGATATCTCCATAGGGACTTTAAAGGATAACATTCAACATGAGGTTTGTCATTGGGAACCTGATTCATTGGAGAGGGAAAGAAAAGTGCAAAGCAAAATTATGGCAACAAGGAAGTCTACCCCTCACAACTATAAAGATGGAAGTATTGTTTCTCCTATCCTTCCACAACCTACAAGGTTGACACCACAACAATTGGAATAAAAAAGAGCAAAAGGGCTTTGTTACAATTGTGATAAAAGATACACTAAAGGTCATAAGTGTGCTGAGAAGAAATTATTTTACATAGATTATGAAGAGGAGGAAGAAAAGGATCAAGAAACATCAAAAGAAGAGGATATACACCAGGAACCAACCCCAGATAAAGAAGAAATTAATTCGACCATATCTTGTAAAGCATTGGCAAGAATTACCACTCCTCAAACTCTCAAGATAGAAGGACACATCAAGAAGAAAATGGTTCAAGAAGTGAAATATCACATTGATAAAGAAGAAATGAATCTGACCATATCTTGTAATTCATTGGCCGAAATTACCACTCCTCAAACCATCAAGATAGAAGGACATATCAAGAAGAAAAATGTTCAAGAAGTGAAAGATCACATTGAGCATCAAGAAATGAATCCGACCATATCTTGTAATGCATTCGAAGAAATTCCCACTCCTCAAACTCTCAAGATAGAAGGACATATCAAGAAGAAAAATATTCAAGCAGTGAAAGATCACATTGAGCATCAACAACAAGTTTTCCAACTTTTAAAGGATAATGCCACTTTGGTGTAGAATCAAATGAAAAAACAGGTAGATCAACATCACAGTGAAAGAAGTTTTGATGTAGGCGATTGGGTATTTTTATAGCTACATCTCAAGCAAGTAATTTATGAGAAGGAAATGTTGGCAATATTACATGCATTTAAGAAATGGAGACCTTACCTAATGGGAAGACACTTCAAGGTAAAAATGGATCATGATAGTCTTAAATACTTTTTAGAACAAAGATTATCTTTATAAGAACAGAAAAAATGGGTCACAAATATGTTGGCTTATGGCTTTGAAATCATCTACAAAAAAGGGAAGAAAAATGTTGTTGCAGATGCACTCTCAAGAAAGGATGAGGATGTGGAAGCATTGTTTTGTGCTATTTCTATTATCCAACCGGATTGGATACACGAAGCAAGGGATGAATGGAAAAAGGACGAAGAAGTGTGGCCACTCATTCAAAAGTTGCAGAAGATTCTAGTTCAAACAATATTGCCAGAACTTTACAAGGAAGGAAAAATCATATTGGAACCTGGAGCATTCATAGAAACAAGAACCCAACAGCTACAAAATCAATCAATTTCAGAGTATCTCATCATATAGAAAAACTTACTCGCTGAAGATTCCACATGGGAGGACAAGAATTTTGTACAAAAGCGTCAAGAACTACTCAAGCGTTGAGGACAACACTTTTTGAAGGAGAGGAGCATGTTAGGTCCCTATACTAATAGTGTAAACTCTTATTGTTATTATTACAACCCCCTTATTATATTTTTGTGCCCATGTAGTCCCCATATTGTTATTATTGTGCCCCATAGAAGCCCACTATTGTTATTATTGTGCCCTTACATTATTATTGTTATGTCGGCTCTGATTATATTATGACCCCTTAGACTCCTATATATAGAAAGTAGGTCTTGTCATTTGTATCATCCAAGAATTTTTCATTTATGTAATGTAAAGGAGGTTTCCCCCTCGAAGAGGCTGAATTCTAAGGCATTCATCTATCTTTTCTATCTTTTTCTGAGCTGGTTTCATAACATTGTTGACTTAACAGAGGGAGAAAAAAGTTGTAGAGAGAAAGGGCATTCAATCATCATGCAGGAATCTTTTACAGTAGAATAAAGAGGAAGCAGAGGACATAGACAGCAGAGCGAAGAGTAGAGCTTGTGGGTAGCAAAACTGATATCACAACAAGCAAAACAAGAGTCAAAGGAAGAACAAGAGTTGAGAAGCATAAATGGGAAGAAGAAAAAAGGCAAGGTGCAATGATAGAGAAAACAACGCCCATACAGGTTGATAAGTCAGAACAACCAGCAGTTAAGGAAGAGAATGAACAGATGCAAGTTCCCTCACCAAATCTAAGCACGAGAACCAAGTCCGGTCAAAGTTCAATAGGTACATGGAGTAGTTGATGTGCAAGGCCACTAATGATGACTTGCAGTTGAGCGCAGACAACATGCAGAAGTACATCAGTGGTCCAGCCACACTTAGGACAGTGCATTGCATACTATAAGATGAGACGGACACAAGTTCCAAGACCACATGCCTAGATGCCATGGAGGCAAGAGTCCGCTTTCAGTAAGAAAGCATCAAGCAATTTGGGGACATCACAGCATAGCACCAAGCTTGGCATCAGTACATGACTAAGAAGCATCAAGTGGGTGTTGGTATTTTCCCAAACCTCTGAGTCATAATGTGTTGTCTTGTTAGGATGTCTCTAGCCTATTTTATCTCACATGGGTACATGTGGAAAATGTATATTATTGTAAACATGTTGTAAGTGAAATTCCAAGTGTCACTAGTGGAATGTGAACAGTCACTATGTAATGTGAAGAGTCATGAGGGTAGTCCAAGAGTCACAAAGGGGAATGTCAAGGGTCACCCCAACCTTTGTTATAAATAGAACCTCATAACTCATAGAATAGGCTTTTGGGAGCCAAGCTTTTGGTTAGGAATTTCTTAGATAAGGCTTGGAGAGTATTGTGATAAGCCTTGGCTTCTCCATAGCGTAGAGCAAGTACATCTCTTTGGAGGAGCAGGCGGTGTTGACTGTAATGTTCCACTATTAGGGCTAGTGGTTTTCAATAGTATATGTATGGATGGAACTTTCACTTAATAATATATAATAGAGCCAACATGATTTCATGCATATGTTGTTATTGTAGTTGGACTATTTTGGTTGCATTAGAAATGTATGTTATTTAACTTACGCATTTGTGTATGAACTATTTTTTATGCAATTGTATGAATCCTTTTGCAAACGTGTTGTTGGTTTAATCCGTCACTTTGGATTGTGGACTATTCTTCTTTATAGATTGTGATGTCATTCTTCTTGTGTGTTCCTTTCAGGCTTTGTACTATTTCAGGATTCTAAGGGACACACTTCCTTTTCTCCTCTATGTGTTATAACCCCCATTCATCTCACTTGGTTCGATGCAAGGTCACACACTTGCTTTCGACAAAGATATCACACTTACCTATGCGCATTATTGTAGTCAAGGCATTGATTTAATACCCACTGTTGGGACTCCTACTCCAAACAGTCTGAGGTCTAGTTGGGACTTCTTACCGGGGAGATCCCTGACATGTTGGTGGGTCTAGCACCATCAACATTTCTGGTGCTAGTAGGAGGGCCAGATGACAAGCTGAGTCCTCAAAGTCTATTTTTAATCTCTACACATTCTTCATGACTTACATTATACTTAAACCTCCGACATGTCTGTCTCATGGACGTGATTTTGAAGTGTCAGAGGACATCCTTAATGATTTGGCTTGTAACACATATGATGGTGAAGGTGGAGCAACTTTGCTTAGTCACAGAGTTTCCTTCATGGGTTTCCATGAAAGGAATGAAGTCCTCCCAGATGATGTTGCCTGCTCATTGTTCACTTACACGCTCAGAGGGCACGCACTGCAATGGTGTGTCACATTACCCACAACCTCCATTCACTCTTATGATCATATGATCAGAGAGTTGGCACGTGCTTTCTATCATTATGATCATAAAGCACTCAATAAAAAAAATATGGAATTACGAAAAGCACCTAATGAATCCCTTTTGCAATTTTGGAATTTCTTTTGTAATCTCACTTTTTAAATCCGAGAAGATGAAATTGATTAGAAATTTCTCAATTAAAGATTTCAGTATCTTCTTCACATATCTGAAAATCCACATGTGTTAGAATCATTCGAACCCTCCTAGCATACCTCAGTGTTAGAGCTTCAAAACCCAATATAGACAAGGTCATTGTCACAGGTGACCCTCCGTCCTCTCCTCATCAAACATCTCTAGCTCCACAGTGCAAGGTGGGAGAAGTTGTGAACCCATCTATTGAAATCTCACATCCTCCCACCCTACCTACTCTAGATATCTATGTAGATTTGGTTTGCAAGCCTATTGGTTGTCACATGAACTCGTTTTCTCAACCTCTGTCCTCTCGTTTTGTTGATCCTCAGGATTGTACTATGTTGTGTTCTCTCGTTCCAGAGTCCACATTGGTTGTTCACAAGGATCAAGTTGTCGACGGAGTTGGGGTTGAGCATCCAACCTGCATTGTCATTTTTTATGAGTATGTGTGGGAATCTGAAGAAGAAACTATGGTGAAGGATGACCTCCTTTCGTCCATGCCTCATCCATTTTTTCCTGAGATGTTTTGTGATTCTTCCATTTCTGACTTGTCCTATGAAAATTCATCCCCGAATGTTTCTACTTCTAATCTTTCACAAATGCACAGGATGTCAGTTTGTCATTGCATTGCGAAGAGGACACATCTTTCTTGCTGAATCCACTCAATCTGTCATCTTTTATTTCTAAGAAATCAGAGGGAGAACATTCTTGTTTCTCATCAACCCCTATGTATGATTCGTCAGATCATGAGGATGTCGATGAACATCTTGAATTTTTTTATCGTGGTTGTCATGATCTCTTTACTCCTTCATTCGATCACAATGTTAATTCACTTGTTGTTGATATTTCTAAGCCATCGGCCTTTGATGATCTACCTACTGATGAAGTGGAAACCCCTCAAGTTGTCGAGGCACTTCAGCCTGAGCTGATGGTTATGTCAGGTCCTCATTGTCTTGAGGTCAGTTCCACTTCCGATTAGAAATTTGTTGAAACACTCCAAGCTCCTCATCACTCTTGTTTGCATTGAAGATCAATCTAGTTTACAGATTTCACATCCTCCACCTGAATCAGATGATCCTATCGCTCATGCATTGGAGGAATCATAAACAACAAGCACTCTTGTGAAACATAATTTTTCTTCCTTTTCCTTGTTTTCTCATTTGTCATGGTCAAAAGAGTGTGCATGTTCTTCGTCTATGCCCAGTGTGTTGCAACACCATGATATGTCCGCAAAATGTTTGTCTTGCACTTTTACTATTTTCTTTTTGTGGATTCTTTTAAACTCTGAGCATGTTGGTCTTCATTGTCTTATCTTTTTTGTGCGTTGGTTTACTTGAATATATTTCTGTTCGACTATGCCTTCACCAACATGAGTCAAACAATGCACTAGTGGCTACATTGGAAATATCACTTTCCGTGAGTATGCCCATGCATTCTTTAGCATACAAGTAGGAGTAGTGTTTGTTTTCTTGTTTTCTTTGCTTGCATTCTTCCTTTGCTTTCATATTTTTATTTCATTTACTTATGTCCTTTGCTTGTTATGCACCTGTAGGATTAGCTTCACATGAAACCGTGTTTGGCTCTTAAGACAAGCAAGGTGAAGTACAAGAGGACTTGTACAGCTATCAACAATTGGTTATTTTTTTTCCTCTCTCTTTATGAAGAGCTTGTTACCTTCAACTGATGACACCCTAATGGAAAATATGTTATGTTTAGAATGAGTCTTGGTGAAAACACAATGCTTGCACTTCTAACAAGTACTACCTACTCTAATCGATTTTTCTTTATTCAGTTAACCCTTGTCATCTCATTCAAGTAGAGTAAGGTGAGGGGGGAAACCTTAACAAGTATGTCATAGGTATATATAACATACTTCTCTGAAGGGACAACCTCTTATGATATCAATAAATTGGGATCCCTCTTCCGCCTCATGAAATAAATAAGTGCCTATGCAAAATTCTCTGAAAATAAAAAAATGAAAAATAAAATAAAGGCGAAAGAAGAGAAAGGCTTCCTATGCAGAGAGGTGAAGCAAGTAACTCCATCGAGGTACTGTCTAGGATCACTGGAGCTGAAGCAATGCTTGTGTTCCTGAAGTGACTCTGTCGGGGTACTGTCCAAGTCTACTGACAGTGGAGAAACACCATAGATGAAACTAAAACTCCAACAGTTATATTACTTGTGCATCAATATACCCCTCATCCCCAATCGAAATAACTCAGTTGACTTGGTTTGGTATGTGTGTTGACTGATCAAGAGAATGACAGGGTCTATATCTTTAACTCAAAATAGTGAGGAAGCCATGATGATCAAAGAATCGAACAATAGTTCTGGAAGATTTAGACTCACTTTACACGAGACAAGGTCCATACAGAGAGTTGGAGTTCTACCAGTGTGTCGCCAATATTGTAGTAGCTACAACCACCCTCCAAAATTTTTCCTTCTCTTTTTTTTGGAGCCTCCCTCCTCAAAATCTTAGCAACTTGTCTTGCACTGCTCAGGTACTTGTGTTTTCATTTGAATTCATCTTTTTCTTTACAGCTTGTGCTCTTTTACTTGCTTCGCTAACTAACCTCATGCTGACCCCCCGTGACTCGTTTTGCATCTGGTTCTTGCGTTGTCTTGAAAAATTGCGCAATCCTAGAGGGAATCATGCCTTTCTCTCAATAATTTTGTAGAGCATCCCAACAGCATGCCTTGCTTTCAAGAGTTGCGTAGAGCAACCCAGCAGCCTGCCTTTCTCTGAAGAATTGTGCAGAGATACCCAATAGTCAACCTTGCTCTCTAGAATTACACAGAACATCCTGGCAGTGAGCTTAGGCTCCAAAATGCGGAGACCCAACTGGCAGCTTGCCTTCAGCTGGGAAACTGCGCAGAGCATGAGAGGCAGCCAAAGCCACTCAGCCCAAGAATTGGGTAGAAGCATTCCTTCAGTCATTGTCTGATGCATGTGTCGGCAAGTTGCCCCATTCCCTCCAGAACTGCACAATTTCTCCATGCATGCATGGAAGCCCTCGCCAAAAAGCAAGAAGCTAAAAGGAAAAGCATCCCTAGGAAGTAGGGATCTATTATTAGTTTCTAAAAGGCAACACATTGCCATCTTCAGAAGTTTCTGCTAGGGGTTGTTGTTCTCCTTGATCTCAAGCATACGTGTCATGAACTCCATTTTCTCAAATCTATGTAATGGATGCCTCTAGAGCTCACTTATGCATTTTATCATTAAGCTCTAGCTTTCCTGGGAGATCAAGGAGCCTTCGAAACATTGTCATCATTTTTCGGGGTGAGTTTTGCTTTTATCACCTTTTGCTACTTTTTCTATCGTTTTTGACTATTCAGCTTGTGAGATTGTTGTTTCACTCATTTTTTTGAACGACTGTTGGCATTTTAACTTGTTTTAACTTGTTGAAGTGTTGTTCCAAGTTATAGATTTCCTTTCTCAAGTGTCACATGAGTTTTCCCGTTTTTGCAGCAATGGTTGTCAGTGTTGCGACTCCTTTCACATGCTTTGTGTTCCCTTAGTTTAATTGATTGTTGCACTTGTTTCACATGCATACATCTACACTTAACCATATCTGCACTCATCCTTGCATCATCTTTCAGATCTGCTTGTTTTCACACTCCCCATGGACAGATTTAGGATCCCCCTGCCCAGATCTCACATTCACTTGCATGCACTGTGCAATCTTGCAACTCAAGGCCTCTACCTTGGCTTCTGAAATTGTGCACAGCCTGTCCTGGGCTGGCTCCAACTGCGCATTGCGTGGTTCCAGAATGTAGTCTCTCAGCTTGGTCATTAAGACTGTGCAATGCATAGTCTCTCCTAGGCCCTGTCCCAGACTGAAATGTGCATTGTGCAGTTTCAATCATCAAGCTTCTACACTGAATTCTGGGACTGAGTAGTTCCAACAATCAATGAGTCACCCCTGTCAGTCAAAACTGCACAATTCCTCTCATCAGATGCCCTGATTGTTGCTTGATCATGTTGTGAATTTGGATTTATAAGAGCTAATGTTTGCTTTCCGTGAGTGTCTTTTTTGTCCCATAGGTACCACACTCGTGAAGCGCTTCTCTCCAATAGTCATTGTACCATAACACCAAAGAGAGCTGCTTCAAGAGCGACCGCTGAAAGTAGTACCGGGGAAGCATTTGAGCAAGCGTCACATCGATTTACTTGCCAATATATGTAGATTCTCAACACTAACATGGCAGCAAGACCAGCAGTAGTGGCAGAAGGAATAAATCCAGTACAAGAATAGGGAAAGAGGAAGTTGTTGACATAATAGAGGGAGAACAAAGTTGTAGAGCGAAATTTTGTTCCATCTTCATGCAGGAAGCTCATTAGGGGACTTTTGAGGTCTAAAATGGGTCTCCTAAGGAAATTATAAAATAATAGTGGAAATAATAAAATAAGATTAGATTACATCATCAAATTTTAGAGGAAAAAATGCAAAACTATTTTTTCAACTCGTATTTTCAACTTATCTCCCTATGGGTTTACTCAAATTTCAAGTGGAAACACTTGTTGGATGAAAATTTTGATTCCTAATCCAAGGAGTACCCATGTTTCACACTTTTGATGGACCCTGCTACATGAAAAATGAGAAATACATGAAAAACGTGATTGCAATCACGTTTTTTCATGTATTTCTCATTTTTTGTGTAGCAGGGTCCATTGAAAGTATGCAACATGGGTACTCCTTGGATGATAAATTAAATTTAGAATCCAAAAAGTGCTTCCACTTGAAATTTAAGTAAAAACTTAGGGAAATAAGTTGAAAATACGAGTTGAAAAAGTAGTTTTATTATTTTATTATTTTTTAATTTTTGTACTTTTCTACTCCAAAAATGGTGAATCATCCCCCATGGTTGACGTCATCATCTTGAATCATATTGGTTATTATAAAGTTTATTTTGGTTGTACATTTTTTTGAGGAGGCCCATTTTAGACCTCAAAATTCCCCTAATTTGACAGCAGAAGCAAAAGGAAGCAAAGGACACAGACAACAAAGTGAAGAGCAGAGATTGCAGGTACCATAACTAAGATTGCAGCGAGCAGAACAAGAGTCATAGGAATAACAAGAGATAAGAAGCAGAAACATGAAGAAGAGCAAAGGAAAGGCACAATGAAAGAGCAAACAACAGCCATACAGGTTGATAAGTTAGAACAACTAGTAGCTGAGGAAGAGAGTGAACAGATGCAGGTTCCCTCACCAAAGATAAGCACGAGAACCAAGTTCGGTCAGAGGTCGACAGGTACATGGAGCATTTGATGCACAAGGGCACCAGTGATGACTTGCAGCTAAGCGCGAACAACATGCAGAAGTACATCAGTGGTCTAGCCACACTCAGGACAGTGCAGCGCATACTTCAAGATGAGACAGACACAGTTTCCAAGACCACATGCCTGGATGCCATGGCAGCAAGAGTCTGCTTTCAGAAATAAAACATCAAGTAGTTTGGGGACATCAAAGTATAACACGAAGCTTGGCATCAGTACATGATCGAGAAGCATCAAGTGAGTGTTTCTCAAGTTATTCTTTCCCCAAACCTCATATTAATAATGTGTTTTCTTGTTAGGTTGTCTCTAGCCTATTTTGTGTCAGATGGGTACATGTGGAAAATGTATATTATTGTAAACATGTTGTAAGTGAAATTCCAAGTGTCACTAGTGGAATGTGAACAGTCACTATGTAATGTGAAGAGACATGAGGGTAGTCCAAGAGTCACAAAGGGGAATTTCAAGGGTCACCCCACTCTTTGTTATAAATAGAACCTCATAATTCATAGAAGAGGCTTTTGGGAGCCAAGATTTTGGCTAGGCATTGCTTAGGGAAGGCTTGAAGAGTATTGTGACGAGCCTTGGCTTCTTCACAACGTAGAGTGAGTACATCTCTTTGGAGGAACAGGCAATGTTAACTGTAATGTTCCACTATTGGGGCTAGTGGTTGTCAATGGTGTATGTATGGATGGAACTTTCACTTAATAATATATAACAGATCCAACACATTTTCATGCATATGTTGTTATTGTAGTTGGACTATTCTAGTTGCTTTAGAAATGTATGTTATTTAACTTACGCATTTGTGTATGAACTATTTTATATGCAATTGTATGAATCTTGTTGTAGACATGTTGTTGGTTTAACCCGTCACTTTGGATTGTGGACTATTCTGCTTTCCAGCTTGTGATGTCATTCCGCTCGTGTGTTCCTTTCAGGTTGCGTACTATTACAGGCTTCTAAGGGACACACTTCCTTTTCCCCTCCATGTGTTAGAACCCCCATGCATCTCACTTGACTCGCTGCAAGGTCACACACTTGCTTCCGACAAAGATATCACACTTACCTCTGTGTGTTATCGTAGTCAAGGCATTGCTTTACTACCCACTGCTAGGACTCCTACTCCAAACGGTCTGAGGTCTAGTTGGGACTTCTTACCAAGGAGATCCCCTGACATGTTGGCGGGTCCAACACTGTCAACAGAATTGAAAGACTAACTATAACACTCTTGCAGAAAGGTAAATCACTATTTAATAGAAAGTAAACACACACAAGTAAGAAAGTAAATCACTTTACTAGAAAGTAAGCACTCAATAAGGAAATTAAATAGGTGACTTGATCAAGCTAATTCCTCATTCCTAAACCATGTAACTGAAATGCTCATCAATTGGTAAAATAATGCAATATTGGCAATTATGATACAAGAGATATAACACAAAATGAGAAATTAATAATATGGAAATCAAAATGAATCATTTCTTAAAATGGTCAACACGCACAGTGTTAGAAGATAGAGTAAATAACTTAACAAGTTTCAACAGAACTACTAATTAAGAAAATAGAATAAATGCTTGGTGAGTTTTGGAAACTTGAATAATTAAGAAAAAGAGTATGTAACCATATTAAATAAACTGCAATTCAAATCATAAATTTCACTAGCTTAAATAAAGGTAGTACCTAACTAAGGAGGGGGTCCTACCTCCTTAGGTGATGCACTAATTAAATTTTTAGTAGCAAGATTACACTATCAACACATCTCATGCATAGGAAATGAAATAGGAGCCAACAAGATTTAATATACAACATTATTTTCTTCGCTTACTTCCTCTTTTTCGATTGCTACTATCCTAGCTTAACTATAGTGGGATATTTATACAATGTTTTAATCTCTCAAATTTATCATAAAATCAAGAGACAACCATGAGAATCTTTTATTCTTAGGTTTTTATCCTTTATTACATTAAAATAGCCAAAAGATGTAAAAATCCAACATTTGTTGACTCACTTAACCACCACAATAGACATGAGATTGGGTCAAATATGTTACAGTAAAGCTCTCCATGCCATATGGCCAAGTATCCTTTGTCATTTCCTCTATTGGGTAACCAAATGGTCAATTCCTTCATTGGGAAACTAGCCGTGACAACTTTTCACCTTATAGTCAACTAATATTGTTTTACTAATACTATCCATAGGGTTACAGAGGGTGAGGAGTTGTAGTAGTTTCTTCTACAAATGGCATATTGAGTTGTGGCAACATCAATAGTTAGCAACATTGATACTCCAACATGTTTCATCATGACTCATCCATGTTGTAGTGTCGATACATGAAGGTGTTGACGCATCGATGTTTCTAGATGTGTTGCAACATCAGTAGAGTGTTGTAGGAAAAACATGTTGGAATTATGACAACAACAACGTGTCAGAGGAATTGCAATCTAGGGTGTTTCAAAAATGTAAATGTGTTGCAGTAACACAAAGGTGTTACAGCGGTTAAATGTCCTCAAATTCTTTGTTTCCACGTCCAAGGGTACTTATATGATTCTATATGAATTATTCCTCATGATTTTTTAGTATTTAGCATAAAAGGAATATAATTTTCTTAATACATAAGAATGAACACTAAAAGTGAAAAGCAAAGAAATAGTGTGTTAGATAGGGTGGAGAGGAGGTTGTGAATCATTATTTCGTGCAATTAGTATTTTCACTTTTCTTTTACAATGTTAATGAACAACTGAGTTAAGCATTTCCATATCACATATGTAAATTATGATATATATGAAATCATATAAACAAAAAGCACATAAATGGATCAACAAACACATCATCACATAGGAACACTGAATATTAGGTGGAAAATAGTAATATCTTTGGCGTAAGATACCATAAAAACTCTCTTAATAATTAAATATTATTAATTCTTATATTGATATTACAAGAAATATAATCTTCTAATCCTTAATTACAACACTATTACAAGAATTAATTCTTAATTTTTTTATTTAGAAGAATTTATATTCTTCTATGTAAATAAATTGTATTTTCCAAGTTGGTAGATTTTATGAGTTTTAGAACTAATAAGTCATAATTTTAGAAAATTTATGGATAAGTGATATGTTGTCCATAAGGAAAAGGTAAATCTACCTTGAAAAAAAAGCATGAGAGATTTATGGATGATTAATTGAGTGACTTTAGAATTTAAAAAAATATGATTTATGGAGTGATTTATGGAGAGATTTTAGAATTTAAGAAAATCTTATTTATGGAGTGATTTATGGATGACTTACAGAGTGATTTTAGAATATAGGAAAAATATAATTTATGGAGTGATTTATTGGTGATTTATGGAATGCTTTTATGATTTAGAAAAGCTATTGCATTTTCTTAATTCTACTTATTGTAATTCAATGGGAAAATATGAGAATTAATGACAAAATATAGGTATAATCAAGCCAAGGGAGAGGAAGGAGGATTCCAAGCATGAATTAAAAGATAAGTAACTATGCTCTTTGAAAATTAGTGTGTTTCCATATAGTGAATGAACAAATAAGAATCAAATTTATTTGTTTGGAAAAATTCATATGATAAATAATCGAGATTCTTTTCTTGGGAAAACCTCCATGGACTTTCGTGCATAAAGGAATAAGTGTTTTTTTCATTGAATTCTTGAAAGATTTCATGTGCATTGAACTCTTAAAAGATTAGCATGGCTAAATAATTGTGTGAATTGCATGAGTTATTAGAAAATAGGATCCAAATATTTCTTCTTATCTCCCAAACCGTAATAGATGTGTAAAAACTGAAAGATTTTTTTGTAAATGAGTCCGTTCTTTCCAAAATCCTCTTTCATATTTGAAAATTTTGTTTTCAACTTCTCAAAAACCACGCCCAAAGTTGATGACTAAAACAGGAAATTATTTAATATTTAAATCTGGAAAAATTGGCTGCAAAGATTCATTTTAATCTTCCAAACCATGACACCTCTGTAAAAATTGAGAGAGGTTTTTTTTAATTATCCCATTTCCAGAAAAAACCTCTTTTGGTTTTCATAAATTTGTTTCCAAATGTCAGGAAATATGCCTAACATTGATGACTAAAAGAGGAAAAACATGGTAAAATAGAGTTTCCATTTGATTTGTCAGCGTGATAAGAATAGTTGTTTATTTACATATAGAAACAACTATTGTGTTAGTATTTATTGAAGAAAAAAAAAAGTTATTTGCATGAAAAAAAATAGAACAATTATGTTTATATTTCTTGAAAAGAAATAAGTTATTCACATGCACAAAAATAGAACAATTATATTGATAATTCTTGAAAATGAATTAAGTTGTTTCATTTAAAAGATTACCAAGGATGTTCTCATAATGCATATGCATTAAAGTTTCAAAGAGAAATATTGGACCCTTGAAGAGAATACATGCTTATATGCATAGGAATAATATCTAGTATGTTTGATTTACTTGAAATGAATAGGTGATTTTACATGCATGGGGAGTTTGAGTCGTGTAGAAAGAGAACTTTTTTGAGAAAGAGTTCACATAAAACCTTTGCGTAAAAGAAAATTGGTTGTGTTATTTGAGAAATATTTTTTAGTTTACGCTACGTGAGGAAATATTACAAATTTGTCTAATGTGTTTAATGATAGGAAACGAATGTGTATTACATGCATAATAGCTACTGAGATAGCTAACTTTTGGAAAAAGAATAATTAGTGTGTTAGATTATTTGGAATATATATATATATATATATATATATATATATATATATATATATATATATATATATATATGGAAGGAATTATTTATTGTGTTAGAACTCTTCAAAAAGAAGAGAAGAGAAAAACATGTCCTTGTATGCATTATTGAATTAGATTCTTGGAGAGGAAAACTGGTAATCGCATGTTTTATTGTGTTAAGATTCCTTTGGAAGATTCTTTAGAGAAACATATACACTTGCATGCATGGAAAAGTATAGTTTTGGTATTAGATTTATGGAGAAAATGAAGGTGCAATCACATAATATTGATTGTGTTAGCCTTCTTTTGGGAAAAATAATATGCATTTGCACACCTAAAGGGATTAGCTATGGTATTAGCTTTATTTTGGGAGAAGATTATGTATAGTTATTGGGCTAGATCTTTTGGTAAGAGGAAAATGTCTCTTTGCATGCATGAAAGAATAAATGTTATGCATTTTTTTTTATTTTTTTTTACAAAATCGGTTGCTTGATATATTCAAAAAAGTTGGGGGAGTCTAAGCTCCGATTTTACAATAGATGGAATTACAGAAGTAGCTTGTTTTTTAATTTCATTGTGGCAGTACACATGAGTACCTTTCCTGCTCACTTGTAAGGTCCTGGAACAAGTATAGATTCTTATGTATTGGGACAGCAGAAGACTGGTTTTGCTGTACATTTAGACAATAGTGTTAGATCTGATGAGTGAATCGATGGAGGCCTCTGGCTGGCTGTTAAAAGTCACGAGTTCTGCTGAAGAGTATCTAATTTGATTTTTTTCCCAAGTCTTCAAGAATGAGAATAAACTGCGAAGACAGAGATTGCTGCAGATGGAGGTTAGATCAGACTCCTTGATAATAGTAGCGCAGTTCCTTGGAGAGTGGCGATTTGGCGCTGTCATATGGATCAAGGGATGAATTGGTGCAGGCTCGCTTGATTTCATAAGAGATTTCCTTTTTCCCGTGAGCTGGCATGACTAGCTCTCTTGTCCGCTTCCTGGTTGTTGGATCGAAGGACATGAAAAAATTGGCACTCAAAGTCCTGAGACAACATATTTTTACAGCGGCTTATGATTTGATGGAGGAAGAGATTGGATGCTTGTCTGTTGCTATTCATTAAGCTGACTATTATAGCCGAATCGCCGAAGACGAGGGCTTTGTTGATCCTCTGGTTCTGAATCTGCAAGAGACCTTGGAACAGACCCAGAGCTTCAGCTTGATTATCGCTTAGTCTTCCCAGACCCCATTCAAAGGAGGACACCATTGTACCTGAAGGATCCAGAATAATGCCCCCTGTGCCAGCTGCTCCCGGGTTCGATTTGGAAGCTCTGTCAAAAAATAAGGAATGAGTATTCTTTGAGAGAAGCCATTTACCGAAATCGTCTTTTGTAAGGCGGATTTTCCATTCTAGGTTGTCAGATTTGCCACTCTACTTACTGATCTTTGTTGTTGATATGGTGTTGGACCTGTCTATCAGATTCCAAATAAAGTTTCGCTCCTCTGTCCATAGACTGACGGGATCGATTCTCTTTGTTAGCTTGACTGCTATAGTTTCTGATGCAAGACTAGTAGCTTTAAGGATTATGTGCCTGGTTGTAGTAGCTTTGTCTCGGAAGATCAAACTGTTTCGGGAAATCCAGATGCGCCGCAGAAGAACAAACAGAATGGCGTTCCAAACTCTTTTAGCTGGGTTTTGGTTCGCTGAGTGCCAAGGATAGCTTCTCCTCCAGTTGTTTAAGGCTTCGACAATTGAATGATGGGGATTCCAAATGGAGGGAGCAGAAGGTGCGATGTTGTTCCACCAAGAGGCAGCAAAGGGACAAGATATAAATAAATGATGTAAGGTTTCCTCCGCCGCTTGACAGTTGGGACACCTGGAGGGTCCGAAGATACCTCTTTTCCTGAGGTTCTCTGCAGTTAAAATTTTTCCATGGAGAAGAGTCCACATAAAAATTTGATCTTTGGAATTGCTTCCGCTCTTTTTAGAATCTTCCCCTGAGCCCATACAGCAGTGGGGTATTCCTTGCTGCTCAGGTAGCTGTAACCTGCTTTGATGGAGTAGTTTGTTCCTAAAGGGTCCCAACGATACTCGTCCTCTGCACCTTTGATGGTGGATGCTATACTGTGTAGACTGCTACAGAGAGAGCCAAAGCTACCTTTGAGATGGTGGGGTATGGGTGGGAATTCCCATTGAACCCAGGCATTAGTTGAATCATTCCATTGAGAGATTTGACTCAGTTTGAATATGCCTTTGTTGTGGAGATAACGAAGAATAGGATCGATATCTGGAAGGCTGTTTATGGGAGGATTCCCCATGATTTTGTCCGAGCCTATATTCACCGTTTCACCTCCTTTTGGCACTTTAGAGACATTCTGCGCCATGAAGACAATAGCTTTTTTACAAAATTTCCATATCTTTGTACAGTGTCTATTAGGGATTTCAGCATTGAGAATTTGCGATCTTGGCTGGTTAAGATATTTTGATTCTAGGACATTTTTCCACCATGCTGGTTGATTGTCCATAAGTCTCCAAATCAACTTCCCACCGAATGCTAAATTCATAATAGATGGGGACCTGATGCCCAGACCTCCATTCTCAGGGCTTTGTATAACCTGTTTCCAGTTTACTAAGTTGAATTTTTTCTTTTCATTCTTGCTCCCTTGCCAGAGAAAAAATCTAAGGATGCTATCCATTTTTCGGTGGAATGAAGCTGGAGCTTGGGCAAGAGAGAACTGGTATAAAGGAATGGAGGAAAGCCCTGATTTTAGAAGAACCTGTCGCCCAGCTGGATTGAGCCACAGAGTTCCCCATCTTTGAAGTTTCCTTTTCATTTTGTCCAGTGTTAAGTCCCAGACTCCAGTATTTGCTTTCCCTATGGTTACCGGCATTCCCAAATAACTGAAACAGTCCCAATCTAACTTGCAGGGGACACCAAAAATATTGGCAATATTATGTATCATTTGGGATGAAGCATTCCATCCATAAATACAGCTCTTAAGGTAATTTATTTTACCTCCTGAATATCTCATGAACTTGTCAAGCAGGGACTTGAATCTTCTTGCAATAATGGTGGTCGCCCCCCCTAGCAGAAGGGTGTCATGTGCAAATTGAGAATGATTTATATTTTTAATGCCATCTTCAAACTTGATGCCCATAATGAGGCCTGACTGCCTCTTTTGATCGAGGGCACAGCTAAATGATTCTGCCATGAGGATGAAGAGATAAGGGGATAAGGGGCAACCTTGCCTTAGTCCTCTTGAGGATTGGAAGGAAGGTCCAGGTCTTCCGTTGATGAGGGGGCGATCCAAGGCCCAGAAATGCAGCATCTTATGACATTAATAAGAAGAGGTGAGAAGCCCATCCTTTGGAGAACTACAAATAAAAAAGAATGCCTTACCCTGTCAAAGGCATTGGCCAGATCTAGTTTTAGAATGAAGCCTTTCTCCTTCCTTGCATGACTTGAGTGTATGGCCTCTTGGACTAAAAGAATAGAGTCTGAAATTTGTCTGTTTGCCATAAAGCCTCCTTGGTTGTCTGAGATCAGCATCGGTAGAAGAGGTTTGAGCCGACAGGCTATGATTTTAGTGAAGATTTTGTATGATGAGTTGCATAAGGATATGGGCCTGAAGCGAGAAAAATTGGATGGCCGGTTCTCCTTCGGAATGAGAGCCAAATGGGTAGAGTTTGTATATCCGCCTATTTTGCCTTTTTTTTGGATCCACTTGATGTATTTTATGAGGTATTTCTTTATCAACTCCCAGTAATCCCTGTAAAAGCTAATTGGGAACCCATCCGGACCAGGTGCCTTGTTGGGATGGAGGTTCCAGATTGCTTCAACGATTTCTTCCTCTTTTATTTCTGCTGTCAAATTTTTGTTTAGATCATCTGTGACTTTAGAATGCAAATGTTGTAGCAAGTCATCATAAGATTCTTCCTCCTGCACTTCGGTTAAGAGGTCCTTGAAATGCTCTGTAGCTGCTTCTTTAATGTCTACTTGTTCCACATGGTGTGTCCCTGTGCTATCCGAGATGGCAGTTATGGTGTTTCTGACTTGTCTTGCGGTGGCTTGCTTATGGAAGAATGACATGTTCTTATCCCCACTTTCCAACGATATTTGTCTTGATTTGGTGCGCCACTTTTCCTCCTCCTGCCTTTTAATTTTGCTCGATTTATTGTACAACTCTTCTTCTTGAAATTTTTTACTGTGGCAGTAATCATTTTGCTCGATTGTGCACTGGAGTTCAGCGATTTGGAGCTTTAACTCATGATTTTCCTGTTCTGGCTCCTTGTAGTGCGATTTGGCCCATTGTCTAAGCGCACTTTGCACATTCTTCAGTTTTCTCTCCCATATGTAGCCTGGGGAGCCTTCAACATGCTGCCTCCAGGTGAGCTGAATGATATTTCGGGCAGCTTGTTGTTCGCTCCAAATCTGATTATACTTAAAAGGCAGTGGACCAAGGGCGCAGTGGGTGTTCAAGGCGAGGGTAATTGGATAGTGGTCTGAGGCAGCAAAAGGCAAAATGGTGGAATTAACAGATGAAAAGGTTGACAGAAGTGAGATATTCACCAAAAATCGATCCAGCCTCTCCATGATATTGTGGCTGCCCAGCCTTCGATTGCTCCATGTGAACTTGCGATTTTTTGGAGCTATGTCTATCAGATCACCAATATGCATTACATTTTCCATTTGATTCCTGAATGGGTCTGGCAGAAAGTTCCCCCCTCGCTTTTCATTTGCATGCAGGATTAAGTTGAAGTCGCCGCCTACTATGGTGTTGTTGTTGTCTCCTTCCATGATGTGGTTACTAAGAGTTTCCCAGCATTTTCCTTTATCCCTATAGTGATTGGGGACATATACATTGAAGATGATAATCTGTTGATTGCTGATATTATTTCTCAGGATTGTTTTTATCCAATGCTGATCGATTATCTCAGCTTCACTTTGCCAGTCATTTTGATTCCAGATGGTTGTAATTCCTCCAGAAGCTCCTCTTGCTTCGCATATGCTTCCTTTGTAATTTTTATACTTTCCAATGATTTTGCTGATTTTTTATTCTCTTTGCTTTGTTTCCTGAAGTAATATGATGGATGGTTTCTCCTGCACTATAAGGTCTGTTAGAGCATTGATTTTAGCGGGGTGCCCAAGTCCCCTGCTGTTCCAAGAGAGTATTTTGATCATTTCAACCCTATGTTTCGAGGAGGTGCTCTGCCTCCCTTGTCTTTGCTTGCTGCTTCTTGATCTTTTGTGGCCTGAATGTAAGATTCTATTGGTTGCTGCAGGCCAAGTGCTATGTCTTTCTGCGCGTTTTCATCCCTGTGCTGCTTTGTAGTCTTTCTCCCCGGCTTCTTTTGTCCATCAAAGGAGGGACCCTGGTCCTTAGAGTTGCTACGGGTAATTCTAGGGGGAAGAGGATCAGTTAAGAGAGGGGGATGGGCACTCATAGAATGAGGGGAGGAGGGCTGGTCAGGAGGGCTCGAAGTGGAATGGTCATCTTCAGGGAGGGAAAGAACATGGAAAGGGTTGGTGGATGGAGGATAATGAAGGGGGTTTTCAAGAACAGGGGAATGAGATTGATGAGGAGGGGAGGGCGGGGGAGACGGGATTTGGGTAGAGGTTTTAAGAGAAGAGGGACCAGGTTCATTGGGTAAAGAGGGACTAGGGGTAGGTTTTTTTTTTTAACCATTTCCCATTGTTGATCTTGAGTATTATTATCCACATTAATAATCTTAGTGCAACGATTGGCAAAATGACCATACTCGTGACATACCTTACATTTGAAGGGGATCTGTTCGTAGTCGAGCTGTTGTATGTGCGACCATTCGTCGACTTTGATCTTGATAGCTTCTGGAAGTCCTTTGCCCAGATCGACCTCGATGCAGATACGGGCACATGCTTGCATGTTGTCTCTTGGTTCGCTTCTGTCGATATATTTGCCGACCGCATTTCCAATGGCTCGCACAGAGTCGTCTCCCCAGCAGTGTAATGGGAGATGTGGGAGACGAACCCAAACAGGAACTGCATTAGGGATGTCAAGCTCTGGATCGAAATCTGGCGTCCACTTGTTTAGGTACAGACCTCTAGAGTCCATAAAATATGGTCCATTGCGAAAAATCAGATCCTTGTCATTCTTTGTTTCGAAATGAAAGGTAAAGTAGCCCTTCCCGCAGAATCTAATAGCAATTTTTCCTTGGATTTTGTCCGACCAATTTCTTTCCACCCACCTCTGAACTGTTTTAGGTGAGGGCCAAAGACCAGTGAATTGTCCTATCAGACCCTTTTCAGCCAGAGCTAGAGCAGCCATTCTAGGCAAAGTAGGAGGAAGGGAAACCTCCTGAAGTCCTTCTATTTTTTTAACAAATTTTGAAAGTGTTGGGCGATCTCGTTGAGGCGGCAGGGAGCTGACAAGGGCTGAGAAAGCCTGCTGCTGTGCAACCTCCTCCGGTGGAGCCTCCGGAGGAGCCATCAGGATGAATGGGGGCGCAAACCAGAGGACTGTAGGCGGCAGGTGGCCGCGCGCGTGCTAGGTTTCTCAGGAACGCGAAAAATTTTAACTTAAATGTTATGCATTTGATCCCTTGAAAAAGAAATGTGTTTATTTTTCCATGCAAGATTTAGTTAGTTTCCTTTGGAAAGAAATATATGTTTCACATGCAAGAAGAACAAGCTATCATATTATTTTTTGTTGGAGAGGACAAATAGTGCATGCAAGAAATTATAACTATTATGTTAACTTTGTTTGGAATAGAGCTTGCATTTTTATACATAATAGCCATTGTGAATAGCTCTCCTGTGGAAAGATTTTTTTGAAAAAGAACATGCATTCACATGCATAAGTATAAAATCTATTACGTTAATCCCTTTGGAAAAGAAAACATAATAGTAGGAACAAAGAAAATTGTTTGTTGGGCTAGTTCTTTTGAAATCTTGTTATGCATTTGCATGCACAAGAACAATATCTAGTATGTTAACTTTCCTTTGGACAGAATATGAAAGTGCATGCAAGATTATGTTAGCGTTTTGTTGGAAAGATAACGCTTGATAGTGATTTGTTTGTTACTAATGTGTGTGCAATGATGTTAAAGAAGGCATTTTCTGACATTATGTTTATGTTTTATGAATGCACACAAATAGATGTTGAAGTGTCACTAATAAAGATTGATTATTAGTTTATTAATATTTTATCTAATCATGACATCAAGAATGCTGGCGACAACAATGGCAGGAAAGGATGGTGATTTGTGCAAAAGATATTTCATGTTTAACATTGTGGTGGATAAAGATTTGTTGGTCCATGCAGATTAATGAATTCCAACTGCGGGATGATCCTTTGATGGAAACAATCATACTACAAAGACATAGAGATTGAGAATTCATGGGTAAATGATATCATGATGATTGTAATAGCTTATAGCTAGTTATGTTACATTTAAGATATTTTTTCTATGTAATATTTTATGACAAAGGTCAAGGAATGGACTTCCTTATAACCATTGAGTGAGGAGTGAAAACCATCACGAGCATTTAATAATAAAATTAAACGTTTGTTAGTATTCACCCTACGAGGTTTCCAAGGTATATCGGTGTCTAATGATGTGATTGTTCATTGTGTCACTTTTATGATGTTAATTCCTTTCAATATGTGATGATTATATTATCAAGTATGTGATTTACTAACTAAGGTAAAAGAAGCATGGAACCGATGCATAGTTATAGCAGGAATTTAAGTTAATATGTTATAACAATGACAGTTAATGGTTGTGTAACTCACTATGCTTTTACTAAGTATTTCTCTATGTAATGATGATGGTTATTCTAATGATATTCACGGGATAATAGAAAGTAATTTAGAAATTTACACATTGGTAAATGCCAAAAGAAAATCCTAACTCCATGCATTTTCCTGCGAGGTTACCAGGGGTTGTTACAAGTGGTATCAGAGCAAAAGGTTGCAACATTGACAACTTTGGGAATCATTAAGAATAAAAGAAGTAGAGGTATGATGCTAGTGGGAATCATCTTAGGTATGGTTCTAATTGAACTTGAAGTAGACTACAATTGACATGAGATGTGTGATGTATGATTAATGACTGCATTAAATAATAGAAACTGATAATGTTGCTTTAAAAGTTGTGTGCATGACAATTCAATATTGATGCGAATAAAAGACAATAAAACCTTTGTTGCACCTATGAATAACCATGAGAACTCATTAGTTATAGTGAGGATTAATTACCAACCTTTGCATGCATATTATTACAATAATTATTATGGTGCATAAAAAAAAACGTGAGTAAAGTTACATTGCACTGCGTATAAAGAATGAATGCATGTATGGTTTGTGTGATAACTGAAGAATGTAAAAGTTAGGGTTGACCATGAAGGGGACAATAGGATGTCTTAAAAAACACTGAAATAACCTCTTTAGATGTTAAAAATGAACAATGAATCAAGTGGAATTCATATATTGAACTTAAATTCAATGAGATCCAAAGTGGTAAATGAGATCTAAAGTTTTGTTGTTTTAAAGAATTGCATCTCTGGGAGTTTTTGATGCAATTTAGCTCAACATCAGGGGGTATTCGTACCTTATGGCCATGTAACCCCCACTTGGATTCCAAAAAAATTCTTTTCAGCTCATATTCCATAATTTGGTGGATTTTTCTAATTTTCCGATGCCCTGTAGGGATTGTCGATTGTGTTATTTTGCAAAAATTTAACCATTGATGATATCAATATGATTCATGTTATTTTGTAAATTTTAATTTTATTGTCTCTTAGATAGTTTAAACATATTTATGGCAATTTGTTTCATGTCCTCAACTATTTGTTAGAATGCTTCATTGGTTGTATATTGCATGCTTGCAAACTATTTGTTAAAATTCCTCAATGGATGTAGATTGCATGCATGAAAATTTTTTGATACTAATGTCTTAGTGGTTGTAGATTGCATGCTTGCAAGAAAAATTCCCAAAATTCACCAATGGTTGTAGCTTACATGGTTGCAAGCTAATTGTAAAAAAAAAAAAAAAAAAGACAAACAAACATGTTATTAAAGTGTTTGTAGGAATGCATCAATGAAGATGGCTTGTAGTTTTACTTGTGTGTGAAGTATTGGTATTATTGTGAGACAATGAAGAATGAGGTTATGTAATAATATACATGTTGATAATCATTGAAGACATGATTAATAATGTGAGATAATGTTTGGAAAGGTCATTAAACATTAGGGATTAATTATAGAGTTAATTTTTTATAAGATTTATAATGAATTGTTAGGAGTGAAGCAAGGCCAAATGTTTTGAGTAAGAGTTTAATTCGGAAATGTTGTAGATTGTTTGATAATAAAAGGGAAGCTTGTCTTACCATCCGAAATGTTATTGTTGGACATAAATTATCTTAAAGGGTGATGGATTAAAGTAAGGGTGTCAACTAATTAATAATAAAAAAAGAATATCGTATTTTGTGTCTTAGTGTTCAATGGGACTATTATTTCTCTATAATATTGATGTTTGGTAAGATGGGACCTTACAGAAAGTATAATGTTATGGTATGAAAGATATGTTAATGTTTCTTTTCTAAGTTGCATGATTGTTATTATGTGGAAATTTAGAATGTATATCACCGGTATGACATGTGATGATTTTCTATCAATGTACTTTTACAAATAGTGGGACCCATGTTGAGGGTCAAGTATAGATGCATGATGTACATAAATGTTCCTTTTCTTTAATGATAATATGGAAATGGATAATTATGTAAACTATAATGGATTTTTAGACATTGAATTATTATTGGATTGAATGGAAATGGAAGCCATAATAGGACTGATGTGATGACGTAATTATTTTATTTTATTACTGAATTAATAAATACATTAGATATAATTTTTGGGATTCAACTGTGTTAAGTAAGTCATTCATGTATGACCATGTCCATGAGAGGTAGTCGTAACTGACTAATTTCTCGTGATTTTTAAATGTTCACTTAGCACTCATTACATCGGGTGATGCTCACATTGTTTGGGATATTTAGGAAAAAAACTAGAGTTTTAGAAGACTTCTTACCAGCTTATGAAAATTTATTGGTGGTTAATTCCACATAATGGACCTTTCCTAAAAGTCTCCTAAAAATTCCTAGGAGAAGATAATAAAAAGGAAAATATTAACAAAATGAGAGAGAAATATTATGTTGATCACTTAGTTTGGAGAGAAATACTAAGTGGGGTGAAATAAATCACAGATGGAGAGAAAGACGTGCTTTAAAGAAAAAGAAAAGAATATTTTTCGAAAAAACTAAAACAAAAAGGCCTAGGAAAAAGGTTGGCAGACCTTAAAGCATGATGCTGCTAAAAATGTGTTGAGAAGAAATCTATAAAATAAACCACCAAGGAATCAATGAGGTTTTCGATTCTAATGGCAAGTAGATCTTATCTCAGTGACGAATTGTTGGAGATAGTTCACAGTTGGGTGGAACATGTTTGGTTCCTGAATAATTCCCAGGCATTAACTATGGTTAGATGAAATTATTCCTATATGTTGCTATTGATTTTAAAATCGTCTAAAAATGTTTGATGTTAAAATAGATTGTAAGTTGCATGTCTCTAATCTGTTGTATGTGTTATATTTCTTCATGCATGATCTATTAATTTATCTTAGTGACAATTTCAATTAAATAAGTTGTGTTTGTAGGTATGTATAAGGAAATGAACATGTTAGAAAAGAATTATCTATATGCATGCGTAGAGGAAATAAATTGAAATAAATATGTGACTGTAACAATTCGTATTGGATAAAATAATGAACTATTGAACTCTAAATTCCTCACAGACCAGAGAAAAATGGCTAGAGATAAATTCCATGAGTCTGAATTTGATTGGAATTACTATGGGAGAGAAACATAGTAATTTCCAAACAACACCAGTGGGAGAAAAAGGTTGGTAAAACCCCTAAATAAAAGATAGTATGCACTAGATACTAACTTTTTATCATTTTGATGATTAGAGGGTTGGTGTTCTCTGAGTACTTGTGGAAGTATTATGATTAAAGTATTATTTGAAATTGCATAAATAATTGATAATGAAAAGTATTTCATTTGATAAACATTATTGATTCTACTTATTAAACATAAAAATCCTTCATTCTGAAGGGAAATGATTCCATTTTTGGTTATTTAGATTGTTATATTATGAGTAAAAGTTAATGTTCCAACAAGAGAAGAACACCGAGGACGATGTTCTCTTTAAGGGGGGGAGTATGTAATATCCCTGGCGTAAGCTACCGTAAAAACTCTCGTAAAATGAGTGTTTTTGAATAATTAAATATTATTAATTCTTATATTGATATTACATGAAGAATATTATTCTAATTGTTAATTAGAAGAATTAATTCTTAATTCTTTTATTTAGAATAATTTATATTCTTCTATTTAGAAGAATTTATATTCTTCTATGTAAATAAACTGTATTTGCCAAGTTGGTATATTTCATGAGGTTTAGAACTAATGAGTCACAGTTTTATAAAAGCTATGGATAAGTGATATGTTGTCCATAAGGCAAAAGAAAATATACCTTGGAAAAAAAACATGAGATATTTATGGATGATTTATTGAGTGATTTAGCATTTAGAAAAATATGATTTATGGATGATTTATGGAGTGATTTTAGAATTTAGGAAAAATCTAATGGATTGATTTTAGAATATAGGAAAAATCTTATTTAAGGAGTAATTTATGGGTTATTTATGGAATGTTTTTAGGATTTAGAAAAGCTATTGCATTTTCTTAATTCTACTTATTGTAATCCAATGGGAAAATATGAGAATTAATGACAAAATACATGTAGAATCAAGCGAAGAGAGAGAAAGGAGGATTCCAAGTATGCATTAAAAGATAAGTAACTATGCTCTTTGAAAATTATTGTGTTTTTATATAGTGCATGAAGAAATAAGAATCAAATTTATTTGTTTGGAAAATTTCATATGATAAAGGATCGAGATTATTTTCTTGGGAAAACCTCCATGGAATTTCGTGCATAAAGGAATAAGTGTTTTGTTCATTCAATTCTTAAAATATTGCATGTGCATTGAATTCTTAAAAGATTATCATGGCTAAATAATTGTGTGAATTGTATTAGTTATTGGAAAATAAGGTCCAAATATGTCTTCTTATCTCCAAAATCGTAATATATGTGTAAAAAATGAAAGAGGTTTTTGTAAATTAGCCTATTACCTCTAGAAGCCTCTTTCATATTTAAAAAATTCGTTTTCAAATTCTCTAAAACCGTGCCCAAATTTGATGACTAAAACAAGAAATTATTTAATATTTAAATCTGGAAAAATTGGCTGCAAAGATTCATTTGAATCTTCAAAAACATGACACATGTAAAAACTGAGAGATTTTTTTTTAAATGATCCTGTTTCCAACAAAAACCTCTTTTGGTTTTTAAAAATTCGTTTCCCGATGTTCGGATACCATGCCTAACATTGGTAACTAAAAGGCAAAAAACATAATAAAACAGAATTGTCAGTGCGATAAGAATAGTTGTTTATTTACATATAGAGATAACTATTGTGTTAGTATTTCTTGAAAATAAATAATTTATTCGCATGCACAAAAATAGAACAATTATGATGATATTTATTAAAAATAAATAAGTTATTCGCATGCACAAAAATAGAACAAATATATTGATAATTTTTTAAAAGGAATTAAGTTATTTCATCTAAAAGATTACCAAGAATGTTCTCATGATGCATATGCTTTAAAGTTTTAAAGAGAAATATTGGACTCTTGAAGAGAATGTGTTTATGTGAATAGGAATAATATCTAGTATATTTGATCTATTGGAAATGAATAGGTGATTTTACATGCATGGGGAGGTTGAGTCGTGCAGAAAAAGAAAACGTTTTTGAGAAGGAGTTCACATAAAACCTTTGCATAAAATACAATTGGTTGTGTTATTTGAGAAGGATTTTTTTATTTACGCTACTTGAGGAAATATCACAAATTTGTCTTATGTGTTAAATGATAGGAAAATAATGTGTATTGCATGCATAATAGCTACTGAGTTAGCTAATGTTTGGAAAAAGAATAATTAGTGTGTTAGATTCTTTGGAAAATATATACATATATAAATGGAATGAAGTATTTATTGTGTTATAACTCTTCAAAAAGATATATATATATATATATATATATATATATATATATATATATATATATATATATATATATATATATATATATATATTGAAGGAAGTATTTATTGTGTTAGAACTCTTCAAAAAAAAGAGAAGAGAAAAACATGTCCTTGTATGCATTATTGAATTAGATTCCTAGAGAGGAAAATTGGTAATTGCATGCTTTATTGTGTTAAGATTCCTTTGGAATATTCTTCAAAGAGATATATACACTTGCATGTGCGGAAAAGCATAGTTTTGGTATTAGATTTATGGAGAAAAGGAAGGTGCAATCATATAATATTGATTGTGTTAACCTTATTTTGGGAAAAATAATATGCATTTGCACACCTAAAGGGATTAGCTATGGTATTAACTTTATTTTGGGAGAAGATTATGTATAGTTATTGGGCTAGATATTTTGGTAAAAGAAAAATGTCTCTTTGCATGCATGAAAAAATAAACGTTATGCGTTTAAACCCTTGGAAAAGAAATGTGTTTATTTTTCCATGCAAGATTTAGTTAGTTTCCTTTGGAAAGAAATATATGTTTCACATGCAAGAAGAACAAGCTATCATATTATTTTCTGTTGGAAAGGAAAAATAGTGCATGTAAGAAATTATAACTATTATGTTAACTTTGTTTGGAATAGAGCTTGCATTTTTATACATAATAGCATTGTGAATAGCTCTCATGTGGGAAAGATGTTTTTGAAAAAGAACATGCATTCACATGCATAAGTATAAAATCTATTGTGTTAATCCCTTTGGAAAAGAAAACATAATAGTAGGAACAAATAAAATTGCTTGTTGGGCTAGTTCTTTTGAAAGCTTTTTATGCATTTACATGCACAAGAACAATATCTATTATGTTAGCTTTCCTTTGGACAGAATATGAAACTGAATGCAAGATTATGTTAGCGTTTTTTTGGAAAGATAACGCTTGATAATGATTTTCTTGTTACTAATGCATGTGCAATGATGTTAAAGAATACAGTTCCTGATGTTTTGTTTATCGTTTATGCATGCACACAAATAGATGTTGAAGTGACACTAATAAAGATTGATTATTAGTTTATTAATAGTTTATCTAATCATGATATCAAGTGTGTTGACGACAACAATGGAAGGAAAGGATGGTGACTTGTGCAAAAGATAATTCATGTTTAACATTGTGGTGGATAAAGATTTGTCGGTCCATGCAAATT
Source organism: Pinus tabuliformis (assembly GCA_031772625.1). Classification (NCBI taxonomy): domain Eukaryota; kingdom Viridiplantae; phylum Streptophyta; class Pinopsida; order Pinales; family Pinaceae; genus Pinus; species Pinus tabuliformis. Next base: position 270,579,457 of record CM062809.1, on the reverse strand, counting down.
GATGAATTCCAACTACAGGATGATCCTCTAATGGAAACAGTCATAATACAAAGACATATAGATTGAGAATTCATGGGTAAATGATATCATGATGATTTTAATAGCTTATATATATTTATGCTACATTTAAGATGATTTTTCTATGTAATATTTTGTGAAAATGGTCAAGGGATGGACTCCCTTATAACCATTGAGTGAGGGGTTAACACCCTCACGAACGTTTAATAATAAAATTAAACGATTGTTGGTTTTTACCCTACGGGTTTTCCATGGTATATTGGTTTCTAATGATGTGATTGTTCATTGTGCCATTTTTATGATGTTAATTCCTTTCATGATGTGATGGTTATATTACCAAGTATGCGATTTACTAACTGAGCTAAAAGAATAATGGAACCGATGCATAATTATAGCAAGAATTTAAGTTAATATGCTACAACAATGACAATTAATGGTTGTGTAACTCACTATGATTTTAGTAAGTATTTCTATATGTAATGATGATGGTTATTTTAATGATCATTGGGGGAATATAGAAAATAATTTAGAAAGTTACGCATTGGTAAATGTTGAAAAAAATTCCTAACTCCATGCATTTTCCTACGAGGTTATCAGGTGATGTTACAAAAAACCAACTAGAAAAAACCACCATTGTTGTTATGTCTATCTTATTATTATTATTATTATAAATAAAATCTTCTATTACATATTTCACTAGCACAAAATGTTACCATTGTGCATACTTCTACCTAGTAGAGGTTACCACCTCCTCTTGTTTCTCTAGCTACCACTAGAAGGAAGCCATCACTCCTTGATCAATTTTACCAGCCACCGCCAGATGTAAGCTACCACTCCCTTACTAAAGGCTCCAACCTTCAGAATCCTTGTGGATCTCATTTCAAAATTTTCATACTGGGTCCACCTGTCTCAAACACAACTTCTATAGGTCATGTTTCATCTCATTTTCAAACTAGACCCCCATATAACATTATGCTTAATATGAATAACAAGATACAAAAAAATTATTCAATGAATCTCTTATCAACAATCAAATCTTCTCAATATCAATAATTGAATACACACATTACCTCTGCACAACTATCAACAAAAATCTCTCTAAAATAATCAAATTAGTTATTGGCAAGCAATAGTTGCATACATCAGCAATCAATCAAAGTCTCTAATAATACCATCCCCACTACAATATAAATTCCCATAAACCATCAGCAACATATAACCACAAAAATCCCTCTTACTCATCCAGAAAATCAATGTCAAACCCTAATCCAGTACCATCACAATAACAATACATCTTTATTAAACAACATTTATTCATACATGAATTGACTCAGCCTTTTATCACTACATCTTACACTTTGACTTCACTCAAATCAAACCATTACATTAGCTCACCATACATCAAGCTTATAGGAATTTCTAACAAGTCATAGTAGCAATTCATCATAGATAACATCATCACTTTAACCAAGGCAATTCAAGACAAGTCAATCAATATTATGACATTAATACTTATACTAAACCCTTCATGTGAAAAAAACTCAATAATACATCTACCAACACAATACATCTTTCTCGATTCACTTGGCATATGGGAGATATGACTCTAGTGAAGGATTTTCCTGCAGCCACAACTTGTTACTTCAACAATAGCACTATCCCATGGAGGCTTTCCTACAACCACAATATTTCTACCAGACATATTTCTACAAAATATTAATTACAAGTAGTATCTAGCTCGAAGTAGCATCATCATAGGTATCTATAAGCATTAGTGCTACAAAATATGTGAATTAACCAAGGAATCTGTCATAATAGGCCTCTGAACAAATTTGCATTGATAGTTTTGCTTCAAACTCCTACAACTAGCACTTTAGTTTGTAAACATTGTAACATTTTTAAAGCATCATTAAAACTATCATTACGCTTAAGCATAAACCATACATGAAAATTAAATTCAATCTTAGCCTTCTACCCTGAATACAATATCTCTACACAAAGTAACAAACTTAGTACTATATTATCGCAAGCATATGCAAGCAATTATAATAATAATAAAAACCTTTGTCATAGCAGATCCTTCTACAACAACAACAAATACACATACAAGGGTATATGATCAATGTGTTTATTCATACATGTAGATCGATCAACAAATGTGAATATATTCATAAATGTTTCTTTTTCATTGTAGACTCCTCTGGTCTTGTTGGTTTGTGCATTGATAAACTAACATATAGACTCAGTGCACTCATTTAGATGCATAGATCCTTGCAAAAAAATGCTCTTTATGCATTCACAGTATGACCAAGCCCTTGTTAGTGCACAAACTTAGAAAACGTATTACAATGTGCTCATTCAATGGGAATCTTAGATATACGTATAGATCCATGCACACATCTTCATAAAATATCTTCTCCGGAAAATCAAAAACATTAAGCAAATGGATCATCAGTATGAAGGTCAATTAGCTCCTGCAAATGAATACTTCATAAAAGAATCTCTATAGAAGACCCTTCCATAAGCCTCAATCACGCATTCAAATATATGTTCAACACTTAGCAAAGAGAACATGGTTATATCTCTAGAAACTTTATATTATATAGGAGGATCTTTAGTAATCAAAGAATATACAACATTTTGATCAATCAATGACTATGTGGTTTTCAATCATGTTTAATCAAATAAGAACCATGTTTAACTTACCCAGATCTAAGAAATCAGAATTTTGAACAATATTTTATTTATATCACTCAATGCTTGACTAGATCTAACCGTTGCACCCTATTGCAATCACTTATTCCAGAACATAACTCATGAAGAATGCACACCAAGACTGATTGAACTCCTTACTTTTTTATGGCTTTTCTTCCTTAAGATTAACATTGGAAAATCCAAGGATTTTATAGTTGGTAAAGTTGATCATATCAAATAGATGTTAGTCATCCTTGCATGCACAATTTTTTTTGGGTATTCAATGGTTTTTCCCTTGGTTTTCCATTATATTCCTCCCTTACATGCATTGTCGTGCCCTTTATTCTTGGGAATTGTGCTATAACGCAGGTCACATGCTTTATAGAATGTGTTATAACATATTTTATTTACTTAAAAATACACGTTACCAAGATCCTCTGCCCAAAACTCTATCGAATTTCTTCAATAATTCACCGAGCATCTTTAGATCCTATCCAACCTCTTCTGCAAGCATTAAGACAGCATCATAAGACTCCAACTAACCATATTCCTTTGCATCCTCCTACAATTCCTCTATAAGTATCACAACTTGATTGACTTGTTGACATCAATGTTGACTTGTTGACACCAATGCCAACCATGCTACTAACATTCTCCAACCTTGGTGTTGATGTCAACCTCTTGTAAACACCAAGTCATCAAGTCCTTATCTCCCGCTTTGACATCAATGGAAAGGGAAATACCAATCACTAAAAAGTAATGCCAACAATGTGTGGGGATGAGATGACTACAAAGCTTATACAAATTAATCTTCTGGTAGATGGTGTTTCTCCTACAAGATAAGTATGTGAAATGAATAACTTAGCTGCAAAACATGTCTTTGATCAACACCATACAACCTCTCATGCAAATCATGCCCCCTGTAAGCATATAATGGGGATGTAATAATACTCTCTTTATTATTGTACCAACACTTTCGCTTCTCTGCAGTAAGGCTCCTTTCCAAGTGCAAAAGACTAACCAACTTGTGACTAATGGTGTACAATGATGTGAAATACAAGTATGAGGCTCCTTAGAGAAAATACATGGTTGTAATGAGGCCATATGACTAATATATGACTATTCTATAAGTACTCCTATCAACAAACAATGACTCATGACTACATGGACTCAAGTTACATCATTCCACCAAGTGACCCAATACCAAAATGATACAAGGGCTATGTCAATGATAGATAATACTTTGACATATAATATTCCATACATAGTTGAACTCGACACACCTCTACAATAAATGAAATTGTTGGGTGTGGAGCCCGATTATCTTCCTGATTATTCAGATGATTTTTTGTTTTCGCCGTGTTGGATCCTTGTTCCTAACGTGGTGGCAACATCGCCTGTTTAATCGTTGTCATGGGGGTCCAGGGGGGGCGATGACAAATTTTATGAGCCCCCCCGGCAGGGGTCCAGGGGCAGTACCCTCGAAGCTAAAAATAGATGAAATTTTTCCTTGTAAAATATTGTAATTTCGTAGTCAATCTGGGTCGTTCATTAGGTGAATGATCTAAAGGTAGAAGCTATATTAATTTATGGTTTTTTCCCTAGAAGGCAACCCTCAGTTTATATGAGGGAATTGTATTGTGGATGTGTATTATTATTTTGAGCGAGAAAGAGGGAGAAGATTATGTGAGAGAGAAGAGGAAATTACAGCGGATCTATTGTAGGTTGTATCTCTTCATTTTGATGGATAATATAAAAGGAAGGATGGGTTGTTTCTCCACGGACATAGCCCAAATTGGGTGAACCACGTATATCTGTGTCTCTCTTGTTTTATATGTTTTTTTAATTTGTGTTTCTGCAATATTTTATGTGTTTCATTTCTTCGTTAATTAATTTCTAACAACTGGTATCAGAGTCGAAGGTCTATTTGGTTAATAAATTAGCAAGAGAGAAGGGCTCTTGGTTCGAGTGGGAGCAATGGAAAAAGATGGTAGGTTTAGGGTCAAGAAATTTAACAGCAAAAAATACCAGCTATGGAAGATGCAAATGGAAGATTATATGTATCAGAAAGTTTTGTACCTATCATTGAGCAGAAAATCAAAGAAGTCAATGAGTATGACGGATGCAAAATGGGAGATTCTCGATAGAAAGGCACTAGGAACAATATGGTTGTGTCTGGAAGCATTGGTGGCATTCAACATTTCAAAGGAAATGACAACAGAAGGTTTAATGATGGAATTGGCCAAACTATATGAAAAACCCTCAGCCTCAAATAAGGTATTTCTTATGAAGCGTCTATTTAATATGAAGATGTCAGAAGGTGGATCTGTTGTTGATCATTTAAATGAATTTAACACGGTTACTAGTCAGTTAAGTTTTGTAAGGGTAAATTTTGATGATGAAGTTAGGGCTCTGTTATTTTTGTGCTCATTTCCAGAAAGTTGGAATGGATTATTTATGGCTATTAGTAACTTTGTCTCTGGATCTAGTACTTTAAAGTTTGATGATGTTGTTGGTCCCATCCTTAGTGACGAAATGTGATAGAAAATATCTGATGAGACATCAGGTAATGCTTTGACTGCAGAGACTAGGGGAATAAAAATTGAAAGAGGAAGGAGCCCGGGAAATTGCTAATGAGTCAAAAAAAGGAAAATACAAACTTATATTAGGGATAGTGTGCTAGAAATGTGGGAAGAAAGCACACCTAAAGAAGGACTGCAAATATCGAAAGGGAAAAGAAGGAGATGGAAAGTAAGAGAACAATCATGAAGTGAATGTGACAGGTGATGTGTTGCAATATGCTTTGATTCTTTCATTAGAGAATATTATTTATGCCTGGGTGGCAGATTAAGGGTTTCATTCCATTCCACACCTGATAGGAAACATTTTCATGACTATGTTCAAGGAGATTTTGGACAAGTTCATTTGGGTGATACTAAACCCTGTAAAATTATTATAATGGGTACAGTAACAAAATGGAAACCAATGGATATTAAATGAGGTAAGGAATGTTCCATATCTAACGAAAACTCTAACTTCAATAGGGTAGTTGGGAGGTGAAGGTTGTGTACATTGTATTTATGCAATGGTATTTCTAATTTTGTTAATGGTTTTACCTCCACGGGAGCAGATACGACACTCTGGAATCATAGACTTGGGCACATGAGTGAGAAGGGGATGCAAATTCTTCACTCGAGAAATTTGTTTCCAAGTTTGAAGCATGTTGATTTGGATTTTTGTGAAAATTGTGTTTATGGAAAACAAAAGAGAGTCAAATTTATCAGAGTTGGGAAGGAAAATAAGAGCGAAAAAATAGATTTTGTGCATATAGATGCATGGGGATCTACTCAGGTATCATCTCTCGGTGGCTCTCACTATTTTGTTACTTGTATTTGTGATGCAACTAGAAAAACCTGGATTTATTGTATTCGAAATAAATCTAATGTATTTGATACTTTCAGGAAATGGAAAGCTTTGATTGAGAATGAGATAGGAAAGAAGTTGAAGTGTCTCAGGTTAGATAATGGAGGTGAATATTGCAGCAAAGACTTTGATAACTATTTTTCATAGCATGGAATTCATAGAGAGAAGATAGTTATAGGAACACCACGGGGTAATTTTGTGTTAGAAAGGATGAACATGATAATCATGGAGCATGCAAGGTGCATGACATTGCATGTAGGATTGCCCTTACAATTTTGGGCAGATGTTGTAGATATTGTTGTTTATCTAATAAACAGAGGGCCTTTAATTCCTTGTATGGTGGTATTCTAGAGGAGGCATGGACAGGTAAAAAGGTAAACTACTCATTTTTAAAGACTTTCAATTGTGAAGTCTTTGTCCAAATCAATAAAGAAAATAGAACAAATCCAATGAGGCAAAATCAAAGAAATGTAATTTTATTTGATATGGTGTAAATGATTTTGGTTATCATTTATATGATTATGAAAATCAAAAAAACATTAGGAGCAGAGATGTCATATTCAATGCAAAGGCCTTGTATAAGTATTAGATGCAAGGAAAGAAACAGGAAAAGGAAAATAAAGAATACACAGTGTTTGATGAGATCATAGAAAAATTAATGGTGCCTGAAAATCATAATGATCGACACCCACAGCAACAACAACAACCACAACAGCAACAGGGACCTCAAACACTTGAAAGTGGTGTTAGAATATCTACCAGGATAAGTAGACCCCCTGAGCAATACTCTCCTTCATTATATTATGTATTTTTGAGTCGTTTTGGTGAACCAGAAAGATATGAAGAAGCAATGCAAGTAGAAACCAAGAAGAAGTGGGAGCAATCCATGGAAGAAAATATGGACTCCTTGATGCATAACCAGACTTGGGACTTAGTCAAGTTGCCTCAGGTAAAACATCATTGCGGAATAAATGGGTTTACAGGTTGAAGGAATAAGATGGTGGTAAACAAAGGTATAAAGCTAGACTTGTGGGGAAGGGGTTTGCACAAAAGAAAGGTATACAATTTGATGAAATTTTTTCTCCTGTAGTTAAAATGACTTCAATCATAACTATTTTAAGTCTAGTGGTAGTAGAAGATTTGCATCCTAAGCAGTTAGATGTAAAGAGAACCTTTCTCCATGGAGATTTGGAGGAAGAAATATACATGCAGCAACCACAAGGGTTTGAGGTCAAAGGGAAGGAAAATTTAGTATGTAAATTGAAGAATAGCTTATATGTCTTAAAACAAGCTCCAAGGAAGTGGTATCTAAAATTTGATAGGTTTACGTATGAACAGGTTTATACTAGATGTCACTTTGACATTGTGTTTATCTTCAAAAGAAAAATGATGGCAACTATAATATATTGTTATGTATGTAGATGACATGCTTGTTGCAGGGTCTAACATGTGGGAAATAAATGTGCTCAAAGGAAAATTGGAAAATTCATTTGCAATGAAGGATTTTGGTATCGCAAAACAAATCCTTGGTGTTAGAATAACTAGAGACAGGAAAAATCGCAAATTAACATTGTCTGAGAGTGATTACAAAGAAAAGGTGTTGGAAAGATTTAATATGTAGAATGAAAAACCAGTTAGTACACATTTGGCTAGCCATGTCAAACTAAGTAAGGAGATGTGTCCCAAGACTCAAGAAGAGATGGATTATATGTGTGAAGTTCCATATGCATTAGTAGTTGGAAGCTGAATGTATGAAATGGTCTGCACAAGGCTTGATATTACACAGGTAGTGGGAGTTGTAAGAAATTTTACAAACAATCCAAGAAAAGAGCATTGGATGGCACTGAAGTGGATTCTCGGGTATTTGAGAGGTACCACAAATCAAGCATTATTCTTTGGTGGTTCTAACAATTATCTACAAGGATATGTTGATGCAGATATGGCAGGTGATAGAGATAACAAGAGGAGCACCATAGGGTATGTGTTTACTGTAGGTGGAACCGTTGTCATTTAGGTTTCAAAATTGGAAAACATTGTTGCACTTTCAACCATGGAAGCAGAGTATGTTGGTTTTATAGAGGCTAGTAAATAAATGATTTGGTTACAAAGGTTTATGGATGAATTGGGCAAGAAGTGGGAGATGGGAAGGTTATGCAATGATATCCAGAGTGTCATTCATCTTGCAAAGAACTCAACATTTCATTCCAAGGCTAAACATATATAGCTCAAGTACCATTTCATACGATCAATGTTGTAAGATGGGCAGTTGAAGCTAGAAAAGATACACACTAGCCAGAATCCTATAGATATGTTAACAAAAGTTGTAAATAGGAAGAAACTAAGATTCTTCTTAGTTTCAATTGGTCTTCAAGTATGATGGTGAAGATGAGAAATAGCCAGGTCCAAAGTGGAAGCATTGTCTAGCAAGTAGTGGTGGAGTTTATATAATTAGTCTCCAAGTGGAAGATTTTTGGGTGTGGAGCATGATTATCTTCTTGATTGTTCAAAGGTTTTATTTTTAGCCGTGTTGAATACCTTTTCCTAACGGGGTGCAACACCACCCATTTAATCATCGTTAGGGGGGTCTAGGGGGGTGATGACGACTTTTATGAGCTTCCCCCTAGTGGGGGTTTGGGGGCAGAACCCCTGAAGCTAAAAATAGATTTAAAAAAATCCTTATAAAATATTGTAACTTTGTAATCAATCTGGGTCGTTCATTAGGTGGATGATCTGATGGTAGAAGTTAGGTTAATTTAGGGTTTTTTCCCCTAGAAGGAAACCCTCATTTTATATGATGGAATTGTATTGTGGTTGTGTATTATTATTATGAGCGAGAAAGAGAGAGGAGATTGTCTGAGATCGAAAAGGAAATTACAACGGATTTGTTGTATATTGTATCCCTTCATTTTGCTGGATATTATAAGGAAAAATTGGTTGTTTCTTTGTGGACGTAGCCCAAATTGGGTGAACCATGTATATTTGTGTCACTATTGTTTTATGCATTTTTGTATGTGTTTTTGCAATATTTTGTGTTTCATTGATCCATTAATTAATTTCTAATAGAAACAATAATTATGCATCGCTTATACAAATGCACACACATGTGCTCTTCTCTATACATGCTCATCAAAATGATATGAGGCAAATGCATGGAATCCATGTTTTGGTGTGTGTTACATTCTTTCCACATGTCATGGGGTCTGGGGCAGCACATCGATATATATATATATATATATATATATATATATATATATATATATATGCGGACCCAAGGATGGGGGGTGTTGTCACTTTTTCTAGCACCTACAGCACAAGTTCTTCAGGAGGTATAGAAAGCTTCCTAGAGACAACCTCTACGTTGATTGTAGACCATTGCCAAATGTGTTTTCAGTTGTCCAAAGTGAAAAATATCAGTGAAGTTTGAAACTATATTCCAAGCTACTAAAGTTCTCAAAGCTAAATATGTCCCTCTCCATTGGATATTTCTCAGAATAAGCTTTCCAATGGTATGTGGAAGTCTAAAAATGGACTTCTGGATCAGAAGTTAGAGCAGATTGAAGTTTCCCTTTGAAAGCTAGAAAACAAAGAGAAAAAGACCAAGGGTAAGGTCCCGGCAAATCGGAGGTCCCGACTCATTGCAATTTGCAATCAGAGTCTTCTGGAAGAAAAATTTGGCGAGGTCAGATAAAAATGGCGATGGAGTGATCGTCGATATCGCAAAGTTCAAAGAAAAATGGCTATGGAGCGATCACCGATATCGCAAATCTCATATCAGGTCCAAACCATATCGGTGATCGATGATTGGCGTTCTCAAAATGTCAATCTTAACTAGGTTATGATCAGTGAACGTCAATGGTGTTAAAGCATCGGGAGGGTCAAAAACAATTTAACAAAGGATTTCAACGAAAAACTAAGTATTAGCGGGCCTTTTCTCTCTCTTTAGGGGGCCATGTGGCAGAACACTATTAGAGTCGATAAAGGCGCAGGGCGGCTAATGTCATCATGATGTGGCATTGTGGAGGACATGTGGCATGTTGATCTATCATTTTCAGGGGTCCTATGGGGGCATATCTGGGTGACATGTGTCACCACTTAGGAAGTGACAGGTGGCAGTGATGATGTCACCAATCGGCTATCGGCAATCAGCAAAACCTGATATCGCCTCACTCCAAGTTAGATCCCCGATTTGAAAATGTTGACTGAGAAGCTCTGATATAAATGTTGAGCCCCAAGTCACATCCCTCGGTCATATGAGAATAAATGCAGAAAGGGGCTAAAGCGCAAGGGGCCTAACGAGGATCGGAATTCACGGTTTTGTAATGTTTTTCAGTGTTAAGTTCCAGTACTGAAAAATCCTCTATATTACACTATGGCTGTTTTAAAAGTCATATAGGGCTCCGATAGTGTTTTACTGGGAATCTGGAAGGGTGAATGAGTTAGCAGCTTTGATTCATGAGTAGGACAAAATATGTTGTGCCCATCATGGGTGATTTCTCTTGCTTCCTAAAAGAGAAAAAGCGAAACTGTTAAGACCGAAAGAGACAAGGAACTAGCTGAGAGTGAATGAGGCATAATGTAGCAGAAACTCAGTTGGACCAGAGGCCAGCAAAGAGAGTGGCGTGGAGATATTTTCTATAGGACCATCATTTAAATTCACTTGTTAATTATGTTTTGTTGTTTTTTATTGATATTGTTATTTTGTTTTATTTCCAAGAAAAGTATCTTTCTGTTGTAATAATTGGAGGTGACAGAGCCAGAACAAGTGTCGCAGGTGCTAGAAAAAGCGACAACAAGGGGCAAGCCCAAATATGGTGGGTGAACCTACCCATGGTTTTGTGCATGGTTTTGTGCATGGTTTTGCACATGGTTTTGGGAATGATGGTTTTCTTCCCATGGTATTTTGTAGATCTGGTCAAGGGAACTATAGTTATGTTCTAATCCAGGGTTAGTGGATTTGGGTTTATGAATGCTTCAGCATGTATATATATGTATTTTAACATTGAAAGGAATATAATGAAAAATCAATCTGATAGTCCCAGATTTTGGATCCAGGGGAAATATCTGTGTATATTTGTTTTATGTTCTTGCCATTGTTTGTTTTTCTGTTTTAAGAATTCATTTGCAGGTAATTTATGTACAGGGTTAAAGCCTACATTTGGTATAGAATTTGTTTCGGCTTCAAGGGGATGCCTTTTCCGCCAAGGGTTTTTCTCAGGCTTGTGGTAGACCATGTTACGATCAGATATTTGTGGGATTGATTCTTACAGTGAAAGAAGATGGTGAATAGTGGAAAGATAAAGATTGAGAAATTTAATAGACAGAGTCTCGAGTTGTGAAATGTCAATATGGAGGATTTGTTGGTGGATAAATATTAGTGGATCATAATAGATCTAGGTACTAAACCAATGGAAATGTCAATAGAAGATTGGTCGAAGTTGGATCAGAAGGAAAAGAGCACAATACGGTATTTTCTACCCATGGTATTTTGTAGATCTGGTTAAGGGAGCTATAGTTTTGTTCTAATCTAGGGTTAGTGGATTTGGGTTTATGAATGCTTCAGCATGTATATATATGTATTGTAACATTGAAAGGAATATAATGAAAAATCAACCTGATAGTCCAAGATTTCGGATCCGGGGGAAATATCTGTGTATATTTGTTGTATGTTCTCGCCATTGTTTATTTTTCTGTTTTAAGAATTCATTTGCAGGTAATTTATGACAGGATTAAAACCTACATTTGGTATCGAAGTTGTTTCGGCTTCAAGGGGATGCCTTTGCCACCAAGGGATTTTGCTCGAGCTTATGGTAGACCATGTTACAGTCAGATATTTGTGGGATCGATTCTTGCAGTGAAAGAAGATGGTGAATAGTGGAAAGATAGATATTGAGAAATTTAATGGACAGAGTTTCGAGTTATGGAAGATCAATATGGAGGATTTGTTGGTGGATAAAGATCAGTGGATTGCAATAGATCCAAGTACTAAACCAACGACAATGTCAACAGAAGATTGGGTGAAGTTGGATTGGAAGGCAAATAACACAATACGGTTGTGTATCTCAAATTCAGTATTATTGAATGTTTCAGGAGAAGCTACAGCAAAGGTTTTATGGGACAAGTTTGGGATTTTGTATAAATCTAAGTCTCTGGTGAAAAAGTTGTTCTGCGAAAAAAGTTGTATAACCTGAGAATGAAGGATAGAAACTCAGTGACAGAGCATCTGAATGCCTTTAATATTGTGGTGATCCAGTTGTTATCTGTTGATATTAAAATTTTAGATGAAGATAAGTGCATCAGTTTGTTGTGTTCTCTACTAGATTCATGGGATATTTTGGTTGTTGCAATAGGTAGCAATACAACTACGTTGAAGTTTGATGAAATAGTCTCATCCTTGTTGTCGAAGGAGATGAAACGGAAAAATATGGAGAGCCATAATGGAGATTCCTTGTCTGTATGAGGATGTTCCCAAACCAAAAACAAAATAAGTACTCAAGTGGGAGATATAAATCTAGAGGGAGATCTAAATCTCCAGGAAAAGGTGTAAAGGTATGCTGGAAATGCAGAAATGAAGGACAATACAAAAAGGACTTTATATCTAAATCTCTTGAGAAAGGAAAGGGATCTAATGATGCTCCTTCTACAGAGGTGAAAACCACCTCAGATGAAGTTGGGCATGTGTATGTAGCTTCTTCTTCAAGTACACATGCAGATCATGAGGCATGGTTGATTGACTCAGGTGCGTCCTTTCACTTCACTCCCCACAAGGAGTGGTTTTGCGAGTATGAGAAATATGATGGTGGTGATGTCTTCTTAGGGGATGAAAAGAAGGCCAAAAGCATTGAATGTGTAAAATTAAAGCTGAAGTTGCAAGGTGGAAGGATTAGAACACTTCCTTGTGTTCTGCATATTCCTGCATTGGCCAGAAATCTGATTTCTGTAAGCAAGATGGATGATGCAAGTCTAAAACAAAGTTCGAGAAAGATACATGCAATATGGTTTGGAGAAAAATGGTATTGATGCAAGGAGTTTGGATTGGAAATCTATAAAAGCTTATGGGTATTACTGTTATTAGTGGGTGCAATAGTTATGTGGCCCCTGAAAGTGGAGCAAAAAATCTAGTGGTCTCTGGAGAGAAGACTATGTTGTGGCATCAAAGACTTGGACATATTGTAGAGAAGGCCCTTCAAATACTACATGGTAATGGTATGGTATAAAGTATGTCTAATTTATCTTTTGATTTTTATTTCTATGCACATTGTGTATATGGGAAGCGAGATCAGGTGAGTTTCTCCTCTAGTGTTAAGAGGATGAAATGGATATCAGACCTTGTGCACAATGATGTGTTTGGACCTATTTTAATTGCATATATTGGTAAATATGTGTATTATGTATCATTTATTCATGAATTCTCAAGGAATACATGGATATATTTCCTCAAGAAGAAATTTGAAGTCTTTGACAGGTTTAAAGAATTTAAGGCTCTGGTGAAAAATCAGAGAGAGAGGAATATCAAGGTGTTGAGGATAGATAATGGTGGAGAGTTATGCAAGAAGGAATTTGAAGAGTTTTGTAAGAAGTGTGGTACAACTCGGCAGAAGACTAATCCATACACACCTCAGAAAAATGGAGTTGCAAAAAGAATGAACAGGGCGTTGATGGAAAATGCAAGAAACATTCTTAGTGGTGTCAATTTAGGATAGGAATTCTTGGCAGAAGCAGTGGAGAATGCATGCTACCTATTTAATGTGTCAACTTCATCAGCGTTGGAGGATAAGACTCCACATGAGGTATGGGCTGGTAAGAAACCCTCTCTCTCACATCTCAGGGTATTTGGCTATGATGCATATGTACATGTTCCAAAGGAGAAAAGAACCAAGTTGGATAGTAAATCTGAAAGGTGCATCTTTATTAGGTATAAGGATGGTTTAAAAGATTATAATATTTGGAACCTAGAAACAAGGAAAGTTGTGTACATCTGAGATGTGGTGTTTAGAGAGGTGAAGGATGCTATTAAACATGAATTCCTACCAAAGTAACTTGAAAATATAGAGTTTAAATTGAAGGAGGAAGAATCAAACTCTATAGCATAATAGGAACCAGAAGAGGAAGAGCCACAAACTCCAGTTTTGAGAAGATAAATTCAAGAGAGAAGGAAGCCAGAGAGGTATATTCCATCTTATTTCTATTTAAATTTTGCTTTATCTATTATTGATGATGATCCCAGAATTGTCAGGGAGGTGGTGGATTTAGAGGATGGAAAACTCTAGAAAGAGGCCATGGTTGATGAAATGGCATCTTTGGAAAAAAATAAGGCTTGGGATCTGGTGGAGTTACCAACTAGAAGAAAACCCATTGGTATTAAATGGGTGTTTAATAAGAAGATTAATGCAGAAGGCAAGATGGAGAAATACAAAGCTTGATTGTAGCAAAAGGTTATTCCCAGGTGTCAGGAATTGATTTTGGTGATATTTTTTCTCCTATTTCCAAGTTAACTTTTATTATATTACTTTTATTTGTTGTTGTTGATTTTTATTTTGAGGTAGAATAGATGGACGTGAAGAGAGCATTTCTTCACAAGGATCTGGAAGAAGAGATCTACATGAAGAAACCTAAAGGCTTTGCGGTGAAGGGTAAGAAAGAACTAGTATGCAGGTTAAAAAAGTCTTTATATGGGTTTAAATAGTCACCAAGGATGTGGTATCAAAAATTTGATACATATATACAGGGACTTGGCTTCCCCAGGAGCAAAGTGGATCATTGTGTGCATTTTAAATTAATTGGTGACCGTGTTATTTATTTGGTCTTATATGTGGATGATATGTTGTTGATTGAAAATGATAAAGAAATTATCGAGGATTTGAAGACCCAATTGTCCTCCAAATTCGACATGAAGGATCTTGGTGATACAAATTATATTTTGGGCATGGAAATTAAATGAAATCGAGCAAAGAGGAACCTCTGGTTAAACCAAAAAAAGTATGTTGAAGCAATATTGTAGAGGTTTAATATGCGAGATAGTAAACCATTCAAGGTACCTATTCTTGTCAATGTAAATTTATCTGTTGAACAGTGTCCCAAGACACAAGAAGAGGAAGAGGAGATGTTCTGTGTTCCATATGCGAGTGCATTTGGTAGCCTAATGTATGTAATGGTCTGTACTAGACCAAACATTGAACATGTAGTGGGAGTATTGAGTAGGTTTATTTCAAAACCAGGGAAGGAGCATTGGACAACAGTGAAGCAGGTTTTCAAGTATTTGCATGGCACCAGTAATTATGGTTTGTGTTACCAAGGAAGCTCGGTATTGAATAGATTTTTGTACATAAGTGGATTTGTTGATGCAGACTTGGTTGGAGATCTAGATTGGAGAAGATCTACAAGTGAGTATGTGTTTAACCTATTTGGAGGAGTAGTCAATTGGATGAGAAAGAGATAGTTTGTAGTGCCACTTTCAACTATAGAGGTTGAATACATGGTAGCCACTCATGCAAGAAATGAAGCAGTTTGGTTGCAGAGAATTTGTTCAAGTATGGGGTTGGTACAATGAGCTATAAGGATAGATGTGATATCCAAAGTGCAATATTCTTGGAAAAGAACCTTGTTTATCATTCGAAGACAAAGCACATTAATGATCAGTATCATTTTGTGAGGGATATGGTTGAAGACAAAAAGGTTTTTCTGGTAAAGGTGGACACTTTGAAGAATGTTGTAGATGCATTGACAAATTCTTTGAGGATTGAGAAATTTTATTGGTGTAGAGAAACAATGGGCATTGCAACCATGGACCAATTACTAATCTCTCCTACGACCCCCTATGTGGAAAGAAAAAAACAAGTGGGATAATGTTGGTCTGTGTTATATTCTTTCCACACCAACCTAATAATATTTGGGCAGACCTGAGGATGGGGCGCATACCCAAAGATGGTGGGCAAACCTATCCTTGGTTTTATGCATAGTTTTTACACATGGTTTTGGGCATGATGGTTTTCTGCCCATGGTATTTTATAGATCTAGTCAAGGGAACTATGGTTATGTTCTAATCCAAGGTTAGTGGATTTGGGTTTATGAATGCTTCGACATGTATATATATGTATTGTAACATTGAAAGGAATATAATGAAAAGTCAATCTAGTAGTCTAGGTTTTTGGATCCACGGGAAATCTTTGTGTATATTTGTTTTATGTTCTCGCCATTGTTTATTTTTTGTTTTAAGAATTCGTTTGTGCGTAATTTATGTATAGGGTTAAAAGATACACCATGAGAAATAATATGTTCTTTATGAACCAACAGTGCAAGTATGATACCATAGCACATGCTAACGCATGGCTACTTTCAACACCTCAACCATAATCTAGAATCTCAGCAGCAATATAAATGTGTTGTCAATTAAGGCTCTCTATAGTATCTAAGGTCCTCACGGGCCATTAACTATAATAGTAAATAAAACTTATTTAGAACATACAAGTCCCCCTCATCAATGAAAGCGTTGTATCATCATGAGGCTCAACTAAACAGAAGCATATAGCTCCAACTCTAGCTCCAAGCAACAAATCAGTGAACAGTAAAACCATCACTAGCAACAGATGAGTTAATACAAACCACTAGAACACCAAAGACATATGAGATGATCCAACTGGATGTGTCATCTTCTTACGATTTCCACAACTTGGAAAACTCTATAATATATTAATGTGTGGCAAAATAAGTAATGTATCCAAGTAATATAACCAACAACAATAGCAACATAAGATCTAAGTATTTCCAGTAACTCATGACCACATCATAATCAAGGTCAACCACAATCCCCAAGAAACAAAGGAACATCATAGACAGTGTACATACTCTCTAATCTAACTTGTTCTAATTCATAATCTTATCACATCTCTACTATCCAAATGAAAAACATCCCAGTAGTAGTATATACCAAACATATAAAAATTGCTACTTAGCTTTAGTAGTATATTATGAGATGAAGGAGGAAATGTGTATTTAGCATTGACAAGTACGCATTCAAATTATGAAGCATGGTTGAATGACTCAGTAGAATCCTATCACGTGAAACCACACAAGGAGTTGTTCTATGAGTATGAAGAATATAATAGAGGGGATTTCTACTTGGGGGATGATTCAAAAACCAAGATGGTTGTTTCAGGTTGAGTTTCATTAGTGTTAAAATAAGGTTGGAGTAGAGCATGCCAGGGGTACTACATATAGCATCTTTGGATATAAACCTTATATTTTTTAGTAAAATGGGCGATGCATGTGTGCATACTATATTTGAAAAGGATTCATGCAAAATTATTCATGGAGTAATGGTGTTGATGAGAGGTGTTTGGATTGAGACAAGTTATTGGGGCACAGTGACCCATGTGGATGTAGCAATATATTTGTTTCTGAAACTGATGGGACAACCTCTTGTGTAGTCAACTAAACCATGTTCTAGCATCTAAGAATGGGAAACATTGGATACTTAAAACTATGCAAAGAAAAGGTATGATAATATGTTTGGTTGAAAACTCTCTAGAATTCAATCTCCATGAATGTTGTATTTATACAAAACAAAGTCATGTTAGATTCCCATATGGAGCTACATGGGAAGAAGGAATTTTGGGGCCAATTTATAGTTATTTATTGGAGCCAATACTATTATAGTCACTAGGTGACTCCATATATTATGTATCCTTCAATGATGATTTATACAGAATGACTTGGTTGCATCTCATGAGGAAAAATTATGAGGTTTTCAGGAAGTTTTAAGAGTCAGAATCTCTTGATGAGAATTACATAGGTTGGAGGATAAAGATGTTAAGAACTAACAATGGAGGTGAATTTAGTGGAAAATATTTTGCGTAGTTTTATAAATTACATGGGATAGTACATCAAAAAAATTATCCATACACTTTGTAGGATATTTAAATTATTGAAAAGGTAAGGAACATGTTCAATAGTGTGGGTTTATCACAATATTTATAGGAAGAGGAAGTCATTAATGTGTGTTACCTGGTGAATAGGTTTCCATCGTCAATGTTGTTTGATAAAACTCCATATGAATTTTGGTTTATTAAATATCCATCACTCGCACATTCTAATGGTTTTGGATAGAGGCATTTTTCCACATTCTAAAGGAGGGGAGGAGAAAGCTAGATAAAAAGGAAGTCATGTGCATTTTCATTGGCTACAAAAATGGAATAAATGGATATAAGTTATGGGTTTCAGTGACAAGGAAAACAATTTACAGTCAAGATCTAATATTTAAGGAAATTAGGTGTACTTCCATGATTGAAGAGACACCATAAAAGAAGAAGTAAAATGCAATTTGTTTTTTGAATTGAAGTCAAAATAAAGTGACTCATATGAAGAGATGGAATTACAAACTTTTTTTATAACGAGTTCTAGTCGAGTAAGTGAATAATTTGAAAGGTATACCCTAGGTAAATTTTAGTCTATTTTTTGTTACTTTCCATTGAGAATTAACCCAGCTCAAATGGGGATGAAATTGAATGGAAAGAGGGTAAACTTTGGTTGAAAATCATGAAGGAAGAAATGGATTTTTTGCATAAGAATGAGATATGGGGTTTGGTGAAATTACTTGGTCAAAGGAAACTTATTGGTTACAACTAGGTGTTCAAGTAAAAGTTGAGGGGAATGCGTCTTGTTTAGAAGTACAAATTTTGATTGGTGACAAAAGGTACATGACAACACCTGGAAAATAGCACCAGTATATTGTAAAAAGAGTAATCAAGTATTTTTGTATCACAAGTGATCATGCAATTTGATACCATGAAGGACCTAAGAATGATAATGAAACAACTATTCAAGGATTTGTCAATGTTGACTAGGTTGATGATCTAGATAGAAGAAGGTTGACCAATGGATATGTGTGTTTGGAGGAGATATCAGATGGATGAACAAGTGAAAATAGGTTGTGGAATTATTGATGATAAGGGTTGAATACATGGTAGCCACTCATGCAGGAAAGTAGTCTAGTTGTGGTAGTTGTATTTAGAGAGTGTGTTTGATAAGCAACCAATAAGCATAGGTTTTGATAGTCAAAGTGTATTCTTATTGGCAATGGACATAGGTTACCATTCAAGACTATAACATATTGATGTAAAATACAATTTTTTTAGAGACATTGTGCTACTGGTAAAAGTACACATGATGAAGAATTTTTCATACTTTCTAACAAAGTAAATGAATGTTGGTAAATTCTCTTAGTATAGTGAGGAGTTGGGCCTAAGGGTCCTATTTCATTAAAGGCATGGTATTAATAACTCATGCAAACAAGAAAACAAGTGGGAGAATGTTAAGGTGGTGTACTCTTTGCAGGTAATATCAGCTTACTAGAGTTCAATTAGTTGATGGTTTGGTGAATAAATATTTCTAGGAATGAACCTCAATAAGTCTACTTGGGATAGTCAACTAGGGACAAAAGGTCGACAGGATTGTTAATGTGAAGTCAATGGGAAGACAAGTTAATGGTCAAATCAAGATTAGTTACCTCAATCAAAGTTGAAGGGTACTTGAGTAGCCCACATAAGTTGATAATTGACAACATGAGTCACGGGGATTGTGGTTGGGCATACATGTATAGTTGAATTACATTGGGGGTTAACTAGTGGCCAAAATGGAAATAACTATAGTTGAGACTAGCCAAAACATGCTTATGAATCCTATGATTCCTAATATCTTAGTTAATGATCTTTATCCACCTATTTTGATTTGATATGCTTTGAATTAGAGTTTTGTGTGCCTATAAATATGGAATTATGTAAGGTTGATGAGAGATGATGAATCTTCACAATCATTATAGATTAAGTGATGTATGAATGCATTGGTATTAGGTGTGGACCAAGTTCAACATTCATTGTAACTATTTGTAATATTAGGTTGAGAATATAAGATCAATGAAGTTGAAAGGTCGATTGGTTTTCCCAGTTACGGGTTTCCAAGTAAAATCTCTATGTACTATGTAATTCTTTATTTTGTGCCATTGTTTATGTTATGTTGTTGGTGTTCTCTCATGATCTTTAAAATTTTATGTCATTTGAGCTTTTATTTTGGTTTCAATGTCTTGTCATCTTTATATTTGGATTTTTTGTATTTCAAGTGTAAATCAAGTTCCTTAAGTCCAAAAACTCAAGTGGTCTATGATAAATATAGTCAATGTTAGGCATTTTAGTTTGACTTGCATTAGATATGTTATAAGGTGATAGAAATAGAACAACTAGGTAGAGATGAAAAATGTCTTAAATATTTAGTTTGGTCTAGGGCCAGTCCGAGATCAAACATAATTAGTTGTTGGATTTTAATTACATAAGAGATATTCAATCATATATCAAGGAATTTTCAAGAATTATTTTGGAGTGAAAATATATGTCATAGGAATTCAAGTTGTTCGATTTTATGAATGGACTGCCACCTTAGGCATAAAGTTACCTATAGCACCAAAATGTGTAGACCTTGCAATATCCATCACTATAGAAGACTATATTTTGGACAATAAGGTAGAGAAAGATGGTGATGCTCAAGAAGAGAAGCATCATAGAGAGAATGAGAAGGAGTAAAAATGGAAGGAAAAATCATATAATAAGACTAGTGACGACAAGTTCAAGAATCCATATTCTCCTAAGGAAAAAGATAAACCTATTTGATGTTAGATTTGTGTGAAGGATCATTATGCAAAGAATGTTCCAATGAAGAATAAGTTGTTTATAGCAGGTTAAGTGGACAAGCCATCTATTGGTGTTTTGCAGGTATTTGGTGTTGTGTTAGAGGTGAAATCCACATCAATATAGGAGTAAGATGTTACAATCCTTTACAATGTTCCAATATTACTAAATGATAGAATGCCACAATTTCATGAAGGAAGATGTTGTAGGAGAGCATGGGTTTCAAATTAAGTCGGCACAAATATCCTTAAAAGTAATAAAATCAATGGTGTAAAAGGTCATTGTTACAGCTAATGGAGTTACCTTGAAGCTTAAATATTGGTGTGCAATTGCAAGTTTCGCCATTGTGCCAATGGATGACTTTGAGGTTTTTCTTGGGAAAGAGTTCCTAAGGAAGGAAAAGGTAATTCCTAGGGCCTCAATTGGATGTTTGGTCATCCTTTTATACCAAAATATAGTCATTTCCCCTACCATGAGGATTATTCTTTCACTTATTGGATCAATGACATATTTGTCCATGGTTGATAAAACTAGTCAATGAATCAAGTAGGCTTGTAGTAGAATACTTAGATGAGTTGGTCCTAAATAGTGACTTGAATATGGAACTTTGGCGGGATATCTCAATTAAACTTCAATGAATATTGGTTTAGTGAAGGTGTTGGAAAAGAGGTGCACTATGCTTAGAGTCATAGTGGACATTTGATGATAGTGGTGGCTATGTTGATGGATGTATGTTTGGCTAAGGAGGATGTTTTAGATCTAAGTAAAAAGATGTAGGTGGAGGAATATTTAGCTAAAAATGTTAAGGAAACATTTGACTTGTATTTTTCAACCATGATAACAAACCAAGATAGCAAGGCAAGGACCAAACAACCATGGCATGTTAGGATCAAGTAAGAGGATATACCTTCATTTGATGCACTTGGATAAGATGATTTGGATTGTGTCATATTAATCAAGTGATTGTTGGAAGGTGAGGGTAGAATTAGTTTGAACATGAATATATTGATGAATTTGATGGAAGAATTGATATGTAACACTACCATGGATGTTTAAATAGAATAATTTGTTAGAACATATCTTAATATTTTGAAAATGTTATATTATGCAATTTATTTCTTTATATTATAGGTTAATATTTTCCCTAAATATTGGATAATGTTCTAAATCCCCAAGCATAGGACTCTTTAATTTTTCCTTGGGGATGACCATAAAAATTTGGGTGTTTATATACATAATTAAAAAAAAAATGTATATAAAATTTATTAATTATTATTATTAACTATATTTATTGAAAAATCTTGTTTTTAATTCTTTAGAATGGAGGTTAGTAATAAATTCAACAATAAATATTTTAATAACACTAATTAGTAAAGATTCTAATAATACTAATTTGTTTATCTAATTTAATGAATGCAAAAAGTCATTAATTCCCATTTTTAATTTGTTGTAGAACTCATATAATCTCTTGCCATTCCCAAAAAAGGGAAACATAGTATCTAGTACCTGTCACTTAGCTTAAATATAGCTTAATTAAACTAAAAAACAATAAAAATATAAAGATTTCATCACAAAAATAGAACAATTAATAAAATATTGTATTGTTGAATGTCATCACCAAAAATTAAGAAATATGATTAACTAATATTGTTTATATTAACATGTATACACTTTAATATGTGTGTGTGTGTATGTTTTGTTTATATATATATATATATATATATATATATATATATATATATATATATATATATATATATATATATATATATATATATATATATATATATATATATATATATGTTTTTAATATAATAGTCAGTCATCTTAAATTGAAAATATGGAAAAAATAAAATTCATCAGAATAGAAATAATAGAAAAAAAGGAAACAAAACAAAAAAACAAAAAAATAGTAACTAATATAAATGGAAGTTACTAAATAGTCCATAATAAGACCTCAATCAATCACCTTGCAAATAAATAAATTTAAATAAAATAAAAAATAACAAAAATTGAATTCCTAATGTTAAGTTATCATAAGTGGCATAATTTTTTGGTCAAATACAAACTAATATGCACTCAAAGAAAAATTGAATGCATAATGGCATAAATTTTTGGTCAAAGATGAACTAATATGCATTCAAAGCAAAATTGAATTCGTAATACCATGTCTGCGATAAGGATAATAAGAAATTAAGTTAAGAGAGTAGAGGAGTTGGTATGTTTATTATTCATCTTAATTGGTGTAATCTAGTCCTTGGTAGGAACCAAATGCTCATATGCATCCCGAAACCCTTTTGGTTCTATTTAAAAGTAGTAATTTAGTAATTTTTCCCATCTACCATTTTTCTTCACTAACACAATTTTATAAAAGGTTGGTGTCCCTAAGTTTTTAAAAAAGTTTTTCCTAGAAACAATTTTGCCTTTGAAACTAACATAATGAACCTACTCAAGTAATTACCAAAAAACAACAACATTTAAAACTTAAGCTGATTATTCTTATCAAAACTAGGTCTTCTAATAAAAATCACAAATTCTTGCCAAAAGCAATAACTTATAATTCTATAAAACACTAACTTTAGCCACAAAGTAATGATAGGTAAAAGCCAATTCCATAAAATAATCCAGAAACCTTAAATCCCTAACTTAATGTAAATTCATAATATAATGAAATCAAATTCTCCCACTTATGATATCCCTACATAATATGAAAAAGAATAACATCATAATTATTATGGAGAGTGCACCAATCGCCGGTCTACCACCTTTAGAGGGAGGGAAACTTGACATATCGAGTCTTTAAGAAAACTCATTACTCTATATTGCATCTTTGATCTCGATTTATAGGGTTCCCAAGACTACAAAGTTTCATACCATAGAACTCTACATGTTATAGGAATAGAACATGACAGGGTTGTAACCAACTTTGACACTACAATGAAAAATTGTGAGATATTGTTCTACAAAGGTTGGTCATAGGATTTTCAACTCTTTATTATTGTCGAGTTACATTTTAAATATGAATTACGTTATGTTTATTGCATTTCCTTTGCATAGAAATTACAAGGAAGTGTGTGGGTAGATTTAGGTTCAATTGAAAGATCAGCACCTTTTCGAAACAAAATATACAAAAGGGAATGCCATAGTGTGAAAATAAACCCACCTATGGTCCAAATCTTGGGGGCTAAGATCCAAGAGGCTTGAATGCCAAGAGAGGGAGAGACATATTTTCAATGAAAAATCACATGAACATTGATAAAAATGTAAGAACTGAATACATCACAAAAATATGAAGAGAAAGAGATTTGGAGAAGAAGACTTCCATTAAGAAGAAACATTACATGCAATAAGGCCAATTTTGGGACCTCTTCTTCTCAACTTTCACTTTCTTCCTATTGTCTTTGTATAAGGTGTCTTATTGATAGAGAACTTTAACTAGGGTTTTCTCTATCAATTACATGTCTATCAATTTCCCTTTTACATAAAAATATGACTTCATGACTTATACATCCGAAATTAGACTATAAACCCTCCTAAGATTTGGGTCAACCCTCCCCCCTTAAAAAATGATGGTCCTCATCATTCACCCATGCTAAAAAAATGAAGGACCGCATTAATTACAATACGTTGTGATCGAATGAAGAGGAGGGTTTTCTTAGGTTAACCCATAACCATGGGTTTGAGGATCTCCCATAACCATCATGATTACAATGTGTCAAGTGCCAATGAAGATAATGGTTTTATGTGGTTAACCCATAACCATGGGTCTATCAATGAGTCATAACCAAGTTGGAAATTACAAGCTTGGAGAAGGGTTTTGTGTGGTTTACCCATAACCATGGGTTTCTGGATGACCCATAACTAAATTGGAAATGACAAGCTTACAAAAGGGTTTTGTGTGGTCTACCCATAACCATGGGTTTGTGGATGAACCAAAACAGTGGTTTTTCTTAAATATTTTAGGAAATGGAACTCTTGCTACAAATTTGTTGATAACGTTTATTATTGGTGATGAAATCAAATTTTGTCAAAGACATATTTAAGGTATTGAAGAGAATTTTCCATTGATATGAGATACTTGCTCTATAATAATATTTGGAGTGAGAAAACCATTCCTGAAACTCAAGGTACATACATGCGTGACTACAATCGATGATATATCTCAAACAAGGAAGCTAAACTGAATTTTGTAAAAATTCATTTGAGATAATGGAAAATACTTTAAAATAAACTATTACACACATTTTAAAGTGCTATATAGATGTCATGGAACCTACATGAAGTTAGTTAAATATTGATGCCCGATGTTCCGTCCATTATTGTACTTCTATAGAAACCATACCATTGTGGGCAAGCTAAGAAATGGCTGAAATGAGATCCAAGCTTCTATATGATGCACATAAATTTTTTAAGTTGTGGCATGGTTGTATAAATCTATAATAACAATGAATGTGAGATTCTATACGATACATAGAAATTTTTTAATCTATGGCATGGTTGTATAAATCTATAATAATAATGAATGTGATAATACCAAATGCATAGTTCCACAAAGGATTCCAAGGGTTTGTAAAGAAACATGAGTTGTTGTAGAGGTCATGAAACCTTTGTCTTATAGATCAATGTATGTATTGAATTCATGTAAAAATTCTCCTACAATGGTGGATGAAGATCTAAGGGTGTAGAAAACCTTGTAATGTTCATGGACCAACTGTGATACTTAAAGTGCATGGCCTAGCAAATGGACTTTAAAGGTGTCAAAGGGAGGTTGGAGATTAGTGCAAAATTTTGAAACTAAAATATGCTTAAAACCCTTATTACCATAGAGACATAACCTGCTCTGATACCACTAATCTAAATCTTGGGTGTTAATATTTAGGAGGCTTGAATATTGAGAAAGGGGGAGATAAAACATACAAATATACCATGAAACTAATCACAAGAAAATTGATAAAAATGCAAGAACTAAATACATCAAAAAATACCAAAGAGAGAGAGATTTGGAGAAAAAATATCATTAAGAAGAACCGTTACATGCAATGAGGCCAATTTTGGACCTCTCCTTCTCGACATTCAGTCTCTTCCAATTGATTTCTTATAAGGTGTCTTGTTAATAGAGTCAATTTTAATTAAGGTTTTATCCATTCATTACATATCTATCATGTTCCCTTTTACATAAAAATATGACTTATACATTTGAACTTAGACTATAAATTCCCTTAATATTTGGATCAACCCAGGAGCATATAACCTCCCAACTCAGATAGTGACTCCTAAACTAATCAAAACGAAAAGAAAAAAATCAGATATATCCATAATTAAAACTCTGTCTAGTTCAAATTTTAAAAAAACTCAGTTACAAGATTATGATAACTTTCATGTAGCATTTTATAATGGGAGCAGGTTTCCACTGAAGGGAACCTATTGATACCATTAGGGTATACCAAAACCCTAAGGTTGTGGAGATGTTTGAAAGCTACCATTAGATGGAGTATTTCAATAAATTAAGGAGTTATGATGATGTTGTAGCGGCTACAACCACCCTCCAAAATTTTGGCCTGCATCAATTTTTGAGCCTTCCTTGAAGAGTTTCACTTGATGACTGCACACACCCGGGTCCACTCTGTGAGACCATGTGAGTCTTTACATTCGCCTTTCTTGTTCATGTCACTCAAGTCTCTGCATGTTGATGTCTAAGTCATGCTTGCGACAGTGTTTTGGTTATGCTCAAAGTCTTTGCTTCGTATGTGTTTGATGCGTTCGCCATGAAAGCATCTATCGCACTCACACATGGAGTCACATTCACTATCGCGCAAGTCTCATATCGATCATGAATGATCAATCATGAGTGTCACACTTGTAGCTTGCACCGTCGGTCAGTCATGTTGAACATGTGTATCCAGATGGTTTGCTTGTTTCGTCATCAAGTCATGCAAGTGTGTGTCTATATGTTCACCTATGCATCTTTTGACTATTCACACACTTACTCATCTTTGTTGAACTTCTAACGAATAGACTCCTCACTGACAACTGGACCATCACCCTACTTTCGACTCGATTGACTATCAACCAGAACGACGCAGAAGTACCAAGCTAGTTCTTTCAAGTTGTGTTGCCTGCAAGTAATTCAATCAGCACTCATGTTGGCCACCCAGACAGTCGACCAGTTGTTCATCTCAAAAATTGCGCAATGCTCATGAGTAGGCCTCCCACTGCCCATAATTCAGCTCATCTCAAAAATTATGCAGAGATGATCAGCAGGCCGTCCTCCCAGCCTTAATGCAATTTTCCCAGCTAGCAGCTCCCAGCAGAAGACTGCCTGTTCCCTCCAAGAATTACGCAGTTTCTGCTGCTAGTGACCCCAGCAACCAACTGGTAGTTCCCTCTGAGAATTGCGCAATTCTGGCTACCAATGACCCTAGCAACCAACTGGTAGTTCCCTCTGGGAATTGTGCAAATCTGGCTACTAGTGACCCCAGCAGCCAACTGGCAGTTCCCTCTGGGAATTGCATAGATCTGGCTGCCAGTCTCCCGGGCAGTTCCCCAGAAAAATTGCGCAATCCCTGCCTGTTGACCCCTCATGCAGCCCGGCCCGTTCCTCTAGAAAATTACACAAATTTGGTTGTCCAGCCCCTGTTGATTGTTCATTCCAGAGAATGTGCAGAGCATGCCTTCCCTGCCCTCCTGTAGCTCGGACTTTCCCTCCTAAAATTTGTGCAATTTTGCCTCCCGGCCGAGCCAAACCTTGCAGACAGTCACTATCAACTCAGATCATCTATCTCCATCCCTCAGTGACTCTTGCGTAGTTTTCATCAGCAGTTGCCCAGAGCCATCATCTTGCATCACAGCCTTGTTGCCTCTCCCGGTCACCCGCATCTGAATGATCATGTGTCATGGTAGACTAGGAGGTTTTGGATTTGATTTCGTCTCGTCAGGAGTGACTCCAGGTACAAGTACACCCACAAACATGTCAAGACGATGAATGGGATGAATGAAGGGAGAAGATGCAGATGGGCAGGTTCACCAACGGACTAACAAATGAAGCATGCGAAGTGGATGAACGAACAAAGCATGCGAAGCGGATGAACGCAGCGAACATGTACCTTCGCGAACAAGTGAGCTTGTCAAGCCTTCCAACATGAAAGCAAGGAACAACATGATAGAGCTTCATCAAGCGAACCAAGGACCATCGAAGACTCTGCACACTTCTCCATGTGGAGGTGAAGCTATGATACACCATGAAGACATCCATCACTTAATTGCATTGTAGATCGACATGCACTCCAGCAGCAGCACGAATGTACCAGCATTGTTTTGTCAAGTCATGTCGATTCAAGTCATGATTCGCG
The DNA here is from genome assembly GCA_031772625.1 of Pinus tabuliformis. NCBI lineage: Eukaryota > Viridiplantae > Streptophyta > Pinopsida > Pinales > Pinaceae > Pinus > Pinus tabuliformis. The sequence continues at coordinate 270,551,301 of CM062809.1, read as the reverse complement.
TTGCCCACATCTCCACTATGGGCTTGTTGTCAATCAATGTGTTGTAATGTGGAAGTCCAAGAGACCCACTTGTTGAACATAGAGTCATGTAAGTCGGAAAGTCATGGAAGTCGAACAATCATGAGGGTAACTGAACAGCCACAAGGGTCAGTTTCACCCTTGGCTATAAATACCCCCCTCATTTGTACATGAAAGGACTTTTCACCTCAGCTCCTCCCACATAGCCAAGAGAGTTTGTAACATTTTCTTTGAGGAGTAAGTAGTGGCTCCAATGCCCCGCTAACGGGGTTAGTGATGTATGGTGTAACGATGTCTCTTCGAACTTGCGCTTAATTCAGAAGCATGTCAATAGGCTAGCACGTTTTCACACATGTATTGTATTTGTTGTAACACTGATCTTTAACACTTGTAATGCATGTTGCTTTAACCATGTGTTCTACATCTGAACTAATTTATTTGTTGTAATGCATAATATATTAATGGAAATGTGTTGTACATGTTGTTAATGTTGTCCCGTCCGTGACGACTTCTCTGTCAGACATCAAACAGACCTTTCACATGAACCTTGCTATAACAATCATTTCCCTCGTCTCTGACTGAGCTGTGAGTGTTGTACGTGTTATCTTACCTTGTATTTTGTGACTGTCGCATCCAAGTGGATTGCTCAGCTAGAAGTTGTGTATGTCCTTTGTGTTGTGTGTTCCTAGCCGAGTTGGGACTAATCCCTTTTAACTTGGAACTCACCTTCACCTTTTTCCCCTCACATTGAAAGAACCATTAACACAATTACACTTACACTCACCAAGCATGCAAACCTCACTTCTCGAAGACAAAGCAAACCACTCTCCTGTGCTGACAAGCAAGAGTTGAGGTAAATCCTTAAGACAATGGCAACTGGGCCATCATACCGGATGGGACTCCCACACCAAACAGTGTGAGGTCTAGTTGGGACTTCATACCGGGGTGATCCCTTGAATGTTGATGGGTCCAGCACCGTCAACATTTCTGGCGCTAGAAGGAGAGCAGCCAGTTGTACATGGCTGAAATTCCCCTCACACTCACTCATCAACCATCTGGTCAAGGCAGTAATCCACACTCCCTCTCACCTACACGTGAATCTACAGTTGGTTAATCCTCACCTCCCAGAATTGAACATGATATTCCATATCAATACCTTCACTCCATTTGTCCCATCTCTCGCCATTTTGTGAAAGCAGTCAGACTGATCCCAGGCATACAACACCTTCCATACGCATCAAAGAAGTCAAAAGCCACTCCTATAGGAGTTGTGTAGAAATTTTGAATAATTTAACACATATTCAATGGAGATTATCCTGATCATGTACTATTACGGAAAACATACACAATACATAAGCTCCTCTACGTTGATCATCAATATAGCAGCATCAATAACAATAAAACATCAAGAGCATTCACACATTAACACAGTATGTATCCCGGGGAAAGCATCTCGCTAAAAACCCCAACTATCTGTATATTAATGATTGAGTCATGTAACATTACACAGCATAATACTTCTCACAAGTATCTCCACCTCTGTTACACACAATACAGCTCAGATCTGATCTCCAAATCTCTTCCACTGCTTGCCTGCCTCCACTGCTCAATACCTGCTCAAGAACTGATGAGAATGGCTCACCAAACTCGTTTTTCACCTGCAAAATAGTCACTCACACTTTGTTGGACGTGAGCACAAGCTATAATGTGGGAAAATACGTGAGAAAACTCATTGGCATACTCAATCCCTCGATTGTGCAAGATCTGGTGCACAACTATAGTCACAACTGATAGCAATCTGATTCTCTACCACCTGTCCCTGTTGAACTGAACATGCACTGACATGCAACTGAGTTAACTGATGTATTCATTAGTTGTATTATGAGTTAATAACTTGTGAATTAATTAATAACTAATTCACCCAACTCATCTCTAGTCTATTTGCCAGTTAGACTAAATACAACCAGTTTAACAAAGCTAAACTGAACACAACTCCATCAACTCCACAATCAACTCCACCAAACTCAACTGATTGAGTTCTAACTGAAGTCATGCATGCAACAACTCAACTGACTCATAAGAAAAGCGTATTTCCTTCTGACAGCTGCATGTGCCACCTCTGTAGCTCAAACTGAAGTGCTCCAGGAGAATAAGATTAAGTTTATAATCCAAATATTATTGTGAGATAATAATATTTGACTTTTCTATTTTTGACAGCTAGTCTAAAAATAGACTTTGATCACTCACACTGTGATCACTCACACTTTCATCAAAAATAGAAGTCCATCTATTTTTTTCCCAACTTGATCAATCATCCATAAACAGCAACCTGCAATCCATAGACATGATCCATATGTCTAAAAATAGACATAGTCTAAAAATAGACTTGCGCCAAAAATAGCCTGCGGGCCCACTTAGTGAAGGCGACTCTTTTCACTAAGCTCCATCATCTTGTTGCAATCTCAACAAGTTGTTGTGTCATCCTTGGAAGAAGTGGTCCTTGCCACACTTGAAGGTTTGGAAGAAGCTATTGAAGATGGAGAGGAACCTCTGGTCTTTTAGCAAGGCGAACAAGACACTCTTGTGATATTGGGATCAGACTCTGGTATAGGAGGTAGAGGGGAAGGCAGCGGAGGAGGTGGAGGTGGAGACGAACCAACAGACTCAAAGTCAGAACCATCAGACTCTGAAAGAGAGGAATAGGATGAAGAAGAAGAAGAGATGGCTGACCCAAATCTTGAATGGATGACTCAAGGACCATTGGCTCTCCTGGTTGTTCTACACAAGATGCCGAAGCGAATGGAGAGAATGAACATCAAGTTCAACCCTAACAGCACAGTGAAGGCAGAAGATCATTTGGACAACTTCTACCTGCAGCTGCAGACCCTTGAGGTACGGCATGACGACGTAGCTTGTAGATTGTTCCCATGTACCTTGGACGGTCGTGCAGCTGCATGGTATCACAACCTTCCACCAAACTCCATACAGAACTGGGGTGCATTCAAACGCATGTTCCTTGAAAATTTTGCTGATGACAAGACCCCAACTATGTTACTGAAATAATTGGGTAGCCTGAAGATGGAGGGGAAAGAAAAGGTAAAATATTTCAACTAGAGGTTTACACACATATTGAAAAAATTTGCAGTGGACACCAAACCTCATGACTCCATCACTGTTGATTACTACACGTCTGCACTGCTGACCAGCATTGCGCAGTTCATCAAGCGAGCTACGAAACCAACACTCTTGGAAAACTGCAAAGAGGCTATTGTTGTCGAAAAATACTTGCGCGCGATTGGACTCATCAAGGATGATGAACCAACAAAGGACTCCAAAGACGTGAGCAGGAAGTCCCAAGCGATGGTGAGCAAGGGTAGAGACAAGGAAGCAAATGATATTGAAACCCTCACTCGCCTCGTCAAGAACTTAACAACTGAAGTGTCCGAGCTTAAACAACGGAAAACGGACACATTTGCAAGGAGTTATCTACCTAGACAGAGACAGGGAAGCAACTCATCAGGTAGCAACTGGTCCGCTCAAGAAAATGTGCAGAGCTCTGTGTTCAATGTTGATTAGTGTGCAGATCCTGAGTTCTATTTGTTCCACGAAGAACATCACCCCGAGAACTTTTGTTCGAACTGGAAGCGAGTCGCAAACTCGGTATACAATCATACACTCGATGCAGAGAGCAATATGCAAAAGCAGTCGGATGACAAAGATTATGATGAAGGCATTGCACATGTTGAAGCATCAATTCCTGGGCATTTGGTGAACGCATATCAGTGCTCGCAAGTAGTCTCGAAGATGAACACTGAGAAGCAGCCCCAAAAGAAAAATGATCGCTACAATATTAGGAGTAAAGGGGCTCCCCCGACACTTGAGGAGATGCAAGAGAAAGTGAGATGACCGATAAAGAAGGTCGATCCACCAGATGCCTCAAAGCAACAAACACAAAGAAAGTCTGGGAAGACAGCGATGGATAAGAAAACATCCGTGAGCAGCAAGTTGCAGAACAATCCACTAGACAGCACAAGCATCCGTCCCACCCCGAACACCTTAGTGAGTCTACCACCTCTGGATTACAACATAGTCGACAACATGAAGAAAACTTGGGCAAAAATTAGTCTGTTCGAGTTAGCCAAAGTCTAGAGCCAACAAGATATCATGTTGCGTGCATTGGGACAAACGGAAACAAACAGCGCGGCCTCTACCAGCAAGGGAGCATGCACACCTCCCGAATCATTATCCAATGTGCTCAATACACTTCGGATGGAAGAATAAAACTCAGTTTTCCCCCCATTCCTACTTTCATTCGAAGTTTTCAACTACAATGTCCACAATTGTTTGGTTGATTCTGGCATGGCAGCCAAAGTCATGCCTCTCTCCATTGCTGAGAAGATCAATGCGCGATGGAGCAAAACATCCGCGAGAATCATCCAACTTGACATAACATCAGTACCATCCATTGGTGAACTACGAGATGTGATCATCCGACTATCCCATGACAGTCGAGTCCACCAATGCATCAACATAATTGTTGTGGACATGCCAAAAGCATATGGTTTGTTGCTCAGCAGTGACTGGTCCAACAAGCTAGATGGATACTTTGCTACAGACTGGTCTCACCTATGGATTCTATACAAGGGAAAATGCAACCAAATCTGGGTGTTATCCGAGAGGTATATGAAACACAATGTCACTCCCCTTAATGGCGAGAACGAACCATTGGCATTTGCAGAACTCATGTTTGGCAATTGTTTCCTGGAAAAGACATTGGAGTGTTATCTTACACGGCCAACCCCAACCTCATCAGACAAGTAGTTGGGACTCCTTCCTCGCCCAACTAATGATAATGAAACTTGTACAGTTTGTTTTTCTAATAGTAGCAGTAGTAGCAACAATGGTAGTAGCAACAGTACCAGCACACCAAACGGTCCATGTACAGACAAGTTGTGGACCATGAGTCTTGATAAATCAGGAACGCATGATGACTCAAGGATCAAGTGCATCTCAGTCATCCAAAACAAGGAACTATGCACAATTTCGAGTTGTTTGAAGTTCAGAGTCACAAACAATGATGTTGAAGCACTCATGTTGAACACACAAAAGACCAACACTATGAACAAACAGAGCAACTTGGGGATCCACCATGATCTGAAGATGGCTAATCTCGATACAAGTTACACACTGCAGTAGCGACCAATCGTTGACCACTTGATTGAACAGTACCAGGATGGGCCTGCACGAGTAGATGATGACCTGAGTACCCACTACATGCGAACAATCCAACATGAGATTCCAGGTAAAGGAGAAGACAAGCCACTAAAGCAAAGAACAGGTAACACATACATGTTGTTTGTACTCCTTTCACTGAATAGATTGATTAACATTTTAAGTGTTTGGATTATTTGCAAAGTTCGTCATCACACTTGGTTTTCTGATTTAAATCCTCCACATAAGAAATATGGGAAGATCTGCTTATGCATTTACTTCAGAAACTTGAACCCTTCCCAAAACACTTACCTCGTGCCATCATCTGAGCCCATGCTACACACAATACCTGAGACAATATTGTTGTCTTCACTTAAATTTTTTCTGGAATGCCACCAGGTTCCGGTAGCGGAGCCTGGTGGACTGGCACTGGTCCACGAGAAACTTGGCTCACGCCTATCATTTGCAATCACTTGATGGGAGGATTGACGATCTTCCTCTCAAATGGCCAAGTCCTCAAACATTAGTTCAATAGTTCGGGTCGCGCTCATGCCTTGTACATAGTTTACTTGCTGTTTGTTGTTTCATTTGGTTTGTTTTTCTTATTATCCTTGCTTTTGCTTTGTTTTATTCTGATTACTATTTTTGTTCACGTACATTTTGTTTGTTTGATATATTACTATTTTTGTTTCTGGAAATAAGTGTTGCCAACTACTATGTTCTGGCTTTTGAATAGAGTATGTGGCTGGAATTTGAAGAGGCTTGTGACTCTGCAGCACTTGGCTAGTCTTGTGTCCATTTTCTTTGTGCTTGGTTATAACCTTTGGTCGATGAAGTCTAGACGGAAAATACGAACCGCTTGTAAGGGAAGCTTTGGTCCAACCGTGAACTTGTGTCCACACTGTGAAACCCCATGCCTGTACTCATCCTTCTGCTCTGTGTGTTGAAGCTAATCCAATTAGTAGAAATGGAGAGGGGGGAAAATCTAAACGAGAAAACCTATGTCATAGGCCTTACATGCTTCTCTGAAGGAACAACCTCTTCTTCTCTCAATAAGTCAGGATCCCTCTTCCGCCCCAAAAATAAATAAGTGCCTATGCATAGTTCTCTTAAAAAATACAAAGGAAAAAGAAGAGAAAGTCTTCCTACGCAGAGAGGTGAAGCATGCAACTCCACCGAGGTCTTGACCAGGCTTGCTGGTAGTGGAGCAATGTGTGTGTTCCTATGTGACTCCGTCGGGGCACTGCCCGGGCCTGTTGGAAGTGGAGCAACACCAAAGATGAGAAGTTATACTCTGAAAATCTTCAACTCGCGAACTAAACTACCCTTCCCGAATTTGAAACATTGATATCTAAGCTGAACTTTTGATTTTATTTGACTGAGTTGGCAAGGGTAAACCATGTATGTCCATGGGGTAAATTGGGAAACTGAAGTAACCTGCACAGCGATTCAATACTTCCCGAAAGACCAAGGCCCTGTGCTAGGAATGAACCGAAATAGAGAAGCTGGAGACCTACTAGTGTGTCGCCAAGTGTTGTAAGGGCTACAACCACCCTCCAAAATTTTGGCCTGCATCAATTTCGGAACCTCCATTGAAGAGTTTCACTTGATGACTGCACACACCCAGGTTCACTCCGTGAGCCCGTGTGAGTCTTTACATTCGCCTTGCTTGTTCATTGCACTCAAGTCTTTGCATGTTGATGTCTAAGTCATGCTTGCGACCGTGTTCTAGTTATGCTTAAAGTCTTTGTTTCATATGTGTTTGATGTGTTCGCCATGAAAGCATCTGTCGCACTCACACATGGAGTCACATTCATTGTCACGCAAGAATCGTCTCGATCATGAACAATCAATCACGAGTGTCGCGCTTGTAGCTTGCACCATCAATCATTCATGTTGAACATGTGTATCTAGATGGTTTGGTCATTTCATCGTCAAGTCATGCGAGTGTGTGTCTGTATGATCACTTATGCATCTTTTGACTATTCACACACTTAGTCATCTTTGTTGAAGTTCTAACGACCAGACTCCTCACTGATAGCCAAACCATCACCCTGCTTTCGACTCGATCGACTATCAACCAGAACAGTGCAAAATCACCAAGCTAGTTCTTTCAAGATGTGTTATCCGCAAGCAATTCAATCAACACTCATGCTGGCGACCCAGACAGTCGACCCGCTATTCATCTCAAAAATTGTGTAGTGCTCATGAGTAGGCCTCCTTTTGCCCATCAGTCAGCTCATCTCAGAAATTGCGCAAAGATGATCAGCAGGCCAGCCTCCTAACCTAAATGTAATTTTCCCATCCAGCAACAGACTTCTTGTTCCCTCCAGCAATTGTGCAGAATCTGCTTCCAATGACTAAGCAGCCAACTGGAAGTTCCCTCTAGGAATTGCACAAGTCTGGTTGCCAGTGACCCCAACAGCCAACTGGAAGTTCCCTCTCAGAATTGCACAGATCTAGCTGCCAGTGACCCCAGCAGCCAACTGGAAGTTCCCTCTGGGAATTTCACAGATCTGGCTGCCAGTGACCCCAGTAACCAACTGGCAGTTTCCTCTGGGAATTGCGTAGATCTGGCTACCAGTCTCCCAAGAAGTTCCCCAGAAAAATTGCGCAATACCTGCCTATTGACCCCTCATGCAACCCGACCCGTTCCTCTGGAAAATTACACAAATTTGGTTGTCCAACCCCTACTAACTATTTGTTCTGGAAAATGCGTAGAGCATGCCTACCCTACCCTCCTGCAACCTGGACTTTCCCTACTAAAATTTCTGCAATTTTGCCTCCCAGACAAGCCAGACCTTGCAAATAGTCACTATCAACTCAGATCATCTGCCTCCATTCCTCAGTGACTCTTACGTAGTTTTCATCAGCAGTTTCCCAGAGCCATCATCCTGCATCACAGCGTTGCTGCCTCTCCTGCCCGCATCCGAATGATCATGTGTCATGGTAGACTAGGATATTTTGGATTTGATGTCGTCTCGTCATGAGTGACTCCAGGTACAGGTACACCCACAAACATGTCAAGACGATGAACGAGATGAATGAGGGGAGCGCATGCAGATGGGCAGGTTCACCAACAGATGAATGAACGAAGCACGTGATGCAGACGAACGCGACGAACATGCACCTTCACGAACAAGTGAGCTTGCCAAGCCTTCCAACATGAAATCAAGGAACAACATGCTAGAGCTTCATCAAGCGAACCAAGGACCATCAAAGATTTCACACACTTCGCCATGCGAAGGTGAAGCTATGATACACCATGAAGACATCCATCACTTAGTTGCATTGTAGCTCGACCTCCTGTTATAGACATTTTTGTGCCTCGCATCATGGAGCATGAAATGTCAATAATCACAGGGATCCTCAGTCCCTAAACATGTTGTTCTTACCCCTAAAAGAACAAGGTCATCAAACAACAGCACTTCCAATCAGTTCTCCACCTGAAAAAACTTCAAAACAGGCTTATTTTGGATCATGTCAGCTGCTCCACTGAGCTTCTGCGCTGGAATGCAACTGTCCCTCCTTGTACCTGCGTTGGAAGTCAAGATTAATGAAGGCTACCTGCGCTGGGCGAGATTGGCCAAGTGGCACAGTCATCCTGCAAGGTGTCAACTGCCCAGGAAGCTTCCAAACTGACACTTGGTTCATGAGATTCGCCCTGTGATGAGTAAGAGGTACTTGATCACCATGTGTAAGCAAGGATCTCCAAGTGGACTCAAGGACTGAAGTTTAACTGAAGAGGGAGAGGACACAAGGCAGCTTCATGTCAGTCTCAAGCTGACTCATCCTCTCTTCTTCTCTCCTATATATAGAGCTCTTCTATGAGGTCTAAGGAGGCTGGAATTTTGTGTAAAGCAAGGAGGTGCTGTTGGTTTACAGTTAGAGCTATTGGGTGATTGTTTTACTAGAGGTGAAGAAGAGAGTTCTTGCTGCTGGGGAGGTGCTGCTGGATTGGAGCCATCATTGGTTGTAACCTTCTCAGAACCCTGTTACTTCTATCAATAAAGTTTTGCATGTTCTCCTATATACTTGTATTGCATTGATGTATTGTATTTACATGTATATTTGATTCACTCTAATCCATGCGTCAGTTATGAGTACTTGTATCTTGTAGTTTGCTCTCTTGTTTTGTGCAGGATCTGTGTGTAGCTGGACCGGCAAAGAGAGCAAGGAGCTGGGAACAAGAGACAAAGAGAGAGGACAAGGATCGACTAAGCGAAAGACACCAGGTTGGTTAATCTTTCTTCATTCTCTCTGTACTTTCATAAAGGAAATCATCAAAACTTTACTTTCAGTTGTTGCTAAAGACTGTCACCTTTAGAGTAGGGATAGGGTCATCCGCATCGGATACTTTTCCCCACAACAAACTGGCGACTCCGCTGGGGAACCTAGTATCTTGTTGGTGTTTGTAGTATTTTGCTATTCATTTCTTGAAGAAAAGAGTACCAAATCGAAAAGCTTTTGACTATATCAAAAGCGAAGTAGAGGGACTGCTACTCTTGCTCATTTGCTGAGCAAATTCAAGATTTAAAGAGCTAATCTACAAAATACTCTTTACTCTTTGTGATAGATCTTCATCCTCTTGATCATCCCTTAGCCTGTACTTGACCTATAGCTTTTTATTTCAGCAAAAACAGTGCATTTTTGAGCTTTTTATGACCCGGAATTCTTTGCAGACGCAACTCTCGTGTGTCAGTGCAAGCTGTCCACAGGCAGTCTGCATTATAGCGCAGGTGCTCCCTTCGGGAACTGCGCTGAGAGTCAAACTGGCAGACTAGAACCTGCGCTGGTCCAGTTAGCCATTGTCTTGCTCAGCTTTCCCTTTGTGTCTTGGCCCTGTTTTCACTGTTTTTTTAGCTGATTGCTTGCTGGTCATTGTACTTGCTGTAGACCACTTCTCCTTGACATTATTCCGCCTCAGTTGTGTGATGAAACTGTGAATGTTCTTTCAGTATTTCTTGTTTCAGTTACAGTTTCCCATTGTGAAAAGCGAATCAGTATAGCTTTGGCCTCTTAGATCCTGAACTGTAAAAGTGTCTTTGTGATCTTAAGAGCTAGTTTTATTACTGTTCATGGCTGTTTGAGTTTGTTTGCTTTTCATTTCATGGTTTGAATCTATACATTTCCTGTGTTTTAAACAAGTCTATCATAAGGTGTCTTTTTGATTGTGGACAAGCTTGTTTATTTCTACTTGAAATTAGATTCAAAATTATACAACAGTTTCCTTTCTGTCTAGCATCAACATTAAGGATAACGAAAAGAAATACATGCATTGTGCATTTTGCATTTGACTGTATGCTTGACGATTTAGGAAGATGTGCATTTTAGTGTGTGTTCTTTGATCTGTGGAAAAAGTTGTGTCTTTCTTTTCCCTCAAGTAGATTAAGGTTTCAAAGTTGAAAGATTGAAAAGATTTGCTTCTCATTCTTAGATTGCATATAGGAAGTTGTATATATACATCTCGTGGCGAACCTGAAAGGCAAACTGTTAAGAAAGATCAACATTAAAATAAACTCAATTTACATAACAACGCTTTGGAATTTAACGCAAACATCTAGAGGTCTAGGTAGAGACGTGTTCCGGCGTCGTTAAACATAGTGACTGTCGATCTCTACGAAGGTGGGTGATTCCTCCTGAGAGTCGGTGGCACTAACACGGACTTGTGCTCCCGCGTACCGTCGCGTATATTGGGAGACCCCTATAGGCTTTTATCCTTTATCCTTAGGAAACCGTGTCGGCCGCCCTACTGATCGCGATGCAGTGAACACAGCATTCACGAAGATCGACCACCCGTACCGTAAAACGTATTCTGTGGTTTCGCGAAAGGTTTGGCACACCCTCTGCCTAGATCTCCAGAGCAGTTTCTTTTGGCCTTTTTCAAACTCTATAACTGAAAAAGTCCAACCGAGCATTTGTCACTTCGGGCTCGTTAATACATCGAAGGCGACTAGAGTCATCTTTAGCTTTTTCTCGACTCTTAAAACATGAAAAAGCAAGTTTGTGTCTAAAAGCGTCGTTAATAAAATTTATTTTAAGCGGAACATAATCACCTGTTATTCCCACGTTGATCTTTCAGTTGAAAAGTATGGAGCCCACCAACCAAGGAAGTAACCTTGGCGGAAGTCCAAATCCCTTCTCCTCTTGGGGAGATGTTGGTGCGCCTCATATGGCTACATTGTCACTTCCAGGATTGACAATCGGCCTCCCTGTATGGCTCTTTTCAACTAATGTAGTCCAAATCGCCACTAATCCTGAGCAGTCGAATCAACAGTCAGAACAATCTAGAACTACCCACCAGCCTTCCACTTCTTATGATACTTCCTCTGATCCTTCATCTTCGCAAGGTAGAGCTGGCAAAAGTCAGCCTCCCAAGGGGAAGAAGGAAAAGAAGAAGAGAGAAAAGAAGCAGAAGGAGCCTCTGGCGAAGGCGACTGGGGGCAAGCAGAGGAAAGCTGACAAAAACCCACACACTGCACCGACCGGGCCTAAATCGCCATGTGTCATTTGCAAAGGGATCCACTTCCATCGTGATTGTCCTTGTATTCCCCGGATACTAAGGGACTGGTCCCCAAGGTTGCACAATCCGGTAGCATCAACCTCTGGTTGTCATGTTGATTGCATTCCGTCAACTAGCGAGAGTGAAGGACGAAGAAGGGGACCAAGATCACCCTGTCTATTGTGTGAAGGCAGTCATGCCCTCCACAAATGTCCATTCTTAGATGAGGCAAAGAGAGTTTTGGAAGATCGCCCGGTTTCACCGTTGCGACTTCCTCCTGGATATCAAAAACTCGCGCCTAATCCCTCGATAGTTGAAAATCCAGTTGACCCGCTCAAGTGGTCAGCTGAAGTGTCGGTCGTTGAGAATGAACCTACTGAATCCAGACCAGACGAAAGTCTAAAGGTCGATACGGCAGTTGGCCCGGTTCTTCCTTCAGAGGTTCTATCGTCCAATGACTCCGTCATTGAAGACCCGTCTTCAAATGACACTGTCGCCGAAGAGTCATCTTCATGCGACACCCTCACTGAAGAGAATAAGGATGACACCATCCAGGTTCTTTTCATCAGCACCGACTCCGATGAGCATCAGGGCAATGCGCCCATTCCTTTATCGCAGGAAGGAACATCATCAGAGTCATATCCGGCCGTATATTCGGTCCCACCACCAAGCAACCTGGTTGTATCCTTTGATTGGAATCAACTAGGCAGACCCCGGTTACCAGCCAGTACACCATTCAGAATCATTGTCCAGATCTATAGAATGATTATGGCTGGTACTATCATTGATGAAGGGGCGTCTGTGAGTATCCTTTCCTCTGTTGCTTGGAAAGCACTGGGTTCCCCAGCGCTTTTACCTGAGTTGAGAAATCTCTCAGGTTTTGATAAAGGAACCAGTCGACCATTAGGGATCCTCCCCGATGTACCTGTTACATTGAAAGGGAAGACCGTCAGGATGAACGTGTTGGTAGTTCAAGGACCCTTGGATTATAACCTACTCCTTGGACGCGACTATATTTATTGCATGGGAGCGATAGTCTCCTCACTCTTTAGAGTAATGTGTTTTCCACACGAAGGAAGGGTGGTCAAGCTCGTAGACCAACTTTCATTTCCGGGATCTCGCATCGCAAATAGTCAAATACCATTCCTAAATGGTCTGTTCACTCAAGATTCGCCTCCACCCCCAGTCCTTCTTCCCGATGAGTGCGAGTGATTCGGAAAGAAAGACTGGAACCCAGGGGGCATGCACCCTGGTCTGCTTCGGGCAGAAGAAACCCCGGGTATAAGGAAGAATTTCCGCAGAAGAATATGACTAGTCCGTACCCCGTCCGTGGAAGGAAGTGGGGTTGTTCTGGAATAGTGTTCTTTTGTTAAAGTTATGTGTTTGGCAAAAGAGTCATTCACCTTTGTCTAAAAAAGTGGGCGATGCCCAAGTAGGAATTCCCTTATTGCGACGAATAGTAACCATCTTTGAATTCAAGCCTCGCCCATTAAAACATATGTTTTGAAGGATAAGCAGGGGCAGCCTACAAAGTAGGGGACTATATTGTTGTGACAGAGGGTAACCATCTTTGGACAACCCAATGATAGACATCGCCAAAGAAAGAGATTGATTTGCGGCAGCAAATCGAACCGTCTTTGGAATAATAAGAAAGAGGCAAGCCTCCCTCAATAATACCAATGTTTTATCTTTGAGTAGTGTTCTTCCATTGTCACAAATAGCTGTTTGTTAAAAGTGGGCCGACGGGAAGCCTGAGTACTGCGTAAGACCCCTTAGAATAACGAGAAGACAAGTATCGTTAACATTAGATTGGCAAGATGACAAGTAACTGTGAACACCCAAAGAAAAGCAGAGGTAGGGGAGAGGAGGGGCAGCCTCGAAATTCTATCCTATACCTGGGGGCATGCAAACCTTCTGGAGTGCAAGCTAGGGGCGGTTATTTATCTGGTTTTAAGATTAGCTGTTTCCAAACTTGCATGAAAGAAGCCTGTGGGGCAAAAGTAAAATTTGCCAAAAGTGAGCATAGCTGTGGTAAGGCATAAGCTCTATAAAAATTGGTCCTTACGGGAGGCGTTCTTTTTATGACTGGTATATCGAGCAGTTTTAGCATATAGTTCATGCTCGTTAAAAAATAAACGCAAATTCGAGCAGTTTTATGACTGAATTTATGCTCGTTAAAAAATAGAAAAGTGTGAGCAAAAGTTTCCCCCAGAGTTCAAGCTCATGAAAAAATGAACCGGTAAATAACCTTTTGAGATCGTAAATTCATTAGCCATAAGAACCTTGATCGTGTTTTCATCCATCACCTCCACTGTTCATTTGGCCGATCATTCACTTCCATTTGTGTGTTTACCTCTTTTTGAGAAACAGCTGCGAAGAGTGATTTCACCTAGCCATCCTTGTGACACTGCCGTGATTGGAAAATTCCAATTTGTACCTGGAATCAATTGCTATCCCTGTTTATCACTCGTTCCTCAAAAGACGAGTCTTCTTTCAGCTCTTTTCACTGACTCGTAAAATATGAAAAGTTTGCCGAGTTTTGGCCTTCCAGCTCGTTAAATGACCGGAACGCTATCCCTCCTCTAAATTTTAATCTTTTTGGACCTGAGGGATTATTGCACAAAAGGATCGAGCGCTTGTCTTGTTCGGCTCGTTAAAAGTACCGAACAGCCATCCCTTCTGTATTGTTTTATACTTTTTCGGACTTAAGGGATTTGCTGACGAAAAAGGAATTATGGAGTTGACTTTCCGTACCTTTTCAGACTCTCTAAAAATGAAAAGGACCGAGTTTTCTTTGTCGTTAGACTCGTTAAAATGATTAAATAGCGACAAACTTGTCTTTAGACGAGAACGAGTTTCCCTATCGCTAGGCTCGTTAAATCATAGCGATGGGCTTGCCCGAAGGGCAGGTTATAGAACAAGCATATGTTATCCTCCTCAAGCTTGACAAAAATAAAGAGGTACTGGTCAGAAATGATTGGGGAAAAATTGGGAGAACATCAAAGTTTAATGGTAGCAAGTCACTCTTGAACATGACACTTTTCCTCCGTACCACATCGGGTTGGGTTGTTTCATTCACCGGTCTCATCACCATGGTCCTCGCCAAACCATCCACATTTGGGGTAATGTTACCGATCCATCGCATCAGTGTTGTTATATGTTCAAGAGGGGTCATTCTGAAAGTGTCAACCGTGTCCCATCCACTGCCATACATTATCCTTCATCCATTCATGATCGCCACCCTGAATCATATGTCACAGTTTGTTTTCACCTCCACTAAAGTCATTAGCTCCGTTCCGTGTCATTGCTGTGGGATTCATTAAGGCCCTCCTTTGACGGATCGCTTCTTGTCGACTTCAGCTCATTATCCAAGAAGTTGATCTAGGAACACCCCCATCAGTACTTTGAAGCTTGCATGCCTCAATGGCAAGTTTCTCACTTCCGGCGACAGGTATACATCAATGACCTTCGACCAGAAGATTTTGCGTGGCGTTCGACGCCAAGTCCTTTATTCACGCCACGTGAATTGTACTGCAGTACCTTGAGGGTCATCGTCATTATTGGTGATTCCTCTCGCGCTTGTTAACGGTTTTCATTATTGACCGGTAATCAAGCGATGTCTTTCCATGTTCGACTTCAGCGCAATTCTCACATGGATCGACTTGTACTTAGAGTGAAGATCGAACGAGTTTGAAGACCCCGGATCTAGTTTCATCCATCCGGGCTGCGATATATATTCAGGAAATATAAAAGCATTTGTCATGTACATCATTGCAACAGATGATCATCCTATTCAAAGGATGATAATTTCAGCAGAAAATTATCAGTCTACCTTCAGACGATCGTCTGTCATATGTACCAAAATGTATTTATAAAAGCTGAGCATGGGAATGCCCGCCTCAGCTAGATCATGAAAATAGAATGAAAAATAATGTATTGTATTGTATTGTATTACAGGGCGCCTCCTCAGCACTGGAATGAACTTCGGACCCTCTAGATAAAGCATTTCACCCGATAAACGACCTCATACTTTAGGGGGCAACTGTTATAGACATTTTTGTGCCTCGCATCATGGAGCATGAAATGTCAATAATCACAGGGATCCTCAGTCCCTAAACATGTTGTTCTTACCCCTAAAAGAACAAGGTCATCAAACAACAGCACTTCCAATCAGTTCTCCACCTGAAAACACTTCAAAACAGGCTTATTTTGGATCATGTCAGCTGCTCCACTGAGCTTCTGCGCTGGAATGCAACTGTCCCTCCTTGTACCTGCGCTGGAAGTCAAGATTAATGAAGGCTACCTACGCTGGGCGAGATTGGCCAAGTGGCACAGTCATCCTGCAAGGTGTCAACTGCCCAGGAAGCTTCCAAACTGACACTTGGTTCATGAGATTCGCCCTGTGATGAGTAAGAGGTACTTGATCACCATGTGTAAGCAAGGATCTCCAAGTGGACTCAAGGACTGAAGTTTAACTGAAGAGGGAGAGGACACAAGGCAGCTTCATGTCAGTCTCAAGCTGACTCATCCTCTCTTCTTCTCTCCTATATATAGAGCTCTTCTATGAGGTCTAGGGAGGCTGGAATTTTGTGTAAAGCAAGGAGGTGCTGTTGGTTTACAGTTAGAGCTATTGGGTGATTGTTTTACTAGAGGTGAAGAAGAGAGTTCTTGCTGCTGGGGAGGTGCTGCTGGATTGGAGCCATCATTGGTTGTAACCTTCTCAGAACCCTATTACTTCTATCAATAAAGTTTTGCATGTTCTCCTATATACTTGTATTGCATTGATGTATTGTATTTACATGTATATTTGATTCACTCTAATCCATGCGTCAGTTATGAGTACTTGTATCTTGTAGTTTGCTCTCTTGTTTTGTGCAGGATCTGTGTGTAGCTGGACCGGCAAAGAGAGCAAGGAGCTGGGAACAAGAGACAAAGAGAGAGGACAAGGATCGACTAAGCGAAAGACACCAGGTTGGTTAATCTTTCTTCATTCTCTCTGTACTTTCATAAAGGAAATCATCAAAACTTTACTTTCAGTTGTTGCTAAAGACTGTCACCTTTAGAGTAGGGATAGGGTCATCCGCATCGGATACTTTTCCCCACAACACCTCCACTCCAGCAACAGCACGAATGTACTAGCATTATTTTGTCAAGTCATGTCAAGTCAAGTCATGAGTCATGTTGCCCACATCTCCACTATGGACTTGTTGTCAATCAATGTGATGTAATATGGAAGTCCAAGAGACCCACTTGTTGAACATAGAGTCATGTAAGTCGGAAAGTCATGGAAGTCGAACAGTCATGAGGGTAGTCGAACAGCCACAAGGGTCAATTTCACCCTTGGCTATAAATACCCCCCTCATTTGTACATGAAAGGACTTTTCACCTCAACTCCTCCCACATAGCTAAGAGAGTCTATAATCTTTTCTTTGAGGAGTAAGTAGTGGCTCAAATGCCCCGATGATGGGGTTAGTGATGTATGGTGTAACGATGTGTCTTGGAACTTTCACTTAATTCAGAAGCATGTCAACAGGCCAGCACATTTTCACACATGTATTGTATTTGTTGTAAGACTGATCTTTAACACTTGTAATGCGTGTTTCTTTAACCATGTGTTCTACATCTGAACTGATTCATTTGTTGTAATGCATAATCTATTAATGGAAATGTGTTGTATATGTTGTTAATTTTGTCCCGTCTGTGTCGACTGCTCTGTCGAACATCAGACAGACCCTTCTCATGAACCCTGTTGTAACAACCATTGCACTCGCCTCAAACTGATCCCTGAGTGTTGTACATGTTATCTTACCTTTTATGTTGTGGATGTCGCATCTGAGTGGACTGCTCAATCGAAAGCTATGTATTTCCTTTGTGTTGTGTGTTCCTAGCCGAGTTGGGACTGATCCATTTCAACCTAGAACTCACATTCACCTTTTTCCCCTCACAATGAAAGAACTATTGACACACGTATGCTTACACTCACCAAGCACGTGAACCTTACTTCTTGAAGACAAAGAAAACCACTCTCTTGTGCTGACAAGAAAGAGTTGAGGAAAATCCTTAAGACAATGGCAACCAGGCCATCATACTGTTTGGGACTCCCACACCAAACAGTGTGAGGTCTAGTTGGGACTTCATATCGGGGTGATCCCTTGAATGTTGGCGGGTCCAGCACCATCAAAAGATGATGAAGTGGATAAGGAATTTGGATTAAATTTTCAAAAGATTGAGGAGAATAGATTTGTGACCTCTATTAGGGGATTTGATATTTTCATCTCCAAGGGCATCATCAATGAATTATCTGGCATAGGATTTTAGTGATAAGAGTTTACTTTAGCTTAGTGACTATTCACAGGTTGATTCTCCCATTCCACCGAATCATCAAAGGGACATTTTCTTTCATTATATATATTAGTAGCTACATTAAGGAATGAGGAGGAATGTGGCTTGCACATATATTGCAAGACATCTCTTAAGTTTGTACGAGCCTCGAGTTGAAATTTAAAGCTAATGCCTTCGAGAGAATAATATTGTTGCAGTAATATTGGAGGCCATCAATTATATAGCAACTTTATAGGTCACGGGTCATAGATAACTCCATAGAGAAAACATATTCCTTTTCACTTGCATAATTCCATACCAAGGGAGAAAAACCAAATACCCTCGCCTTCTAGATGAGTTTTCTCCTGTAAGGGTATCCAAGGTAAAATTTGTGCTTATTGTGGATGGGGTGTGTGTGTGTGTATACCAAAACCCTTAGGTTGTGTATATGTTTTAAAGCTACCATTAGATGGGTTATTTCAAAAAATTGAGTTATGATGATGAGGTGGCTAAGGAATTTTCCTTAAATTTTCAAAAGATTGAGGAGAATAAATTTGTGACCTCTATTAGGGGAATTCATATTTTCATGGCTAAGGACATCATCAATGAAGTATCTGGCATAGGAGTTTAGTGATATGAGTTTGATTTAGCTGAGTCAATGGCCATGAGTTGATTCCCCCTTTACACCTAATCATCGAAGGTACACTTGATATTAGTAGCTACATGAAGGACTGAGGAGGAGTATGGCTTATGAATATAGTGCAAGACACCTCTTAATTTTGTACAAACCCCAAGTTGAAATTTAAAGCTAAGGCCTTCGAGAGTACATCATTGTTGCAGTAATATTGGAGGCCATCAATTCTATAATAACTTTATAGACTACAGGTCTCAGATAACCCATAGAGAGAACCTCTTCCTTTTCACTTGCATAATTCCATACCAAGGGAAAAAACACAAAAAACCTTACCTTCTAACTGGTTTTTCTCCTATAAGGGTATCCCAAGGTAAAACTTATGTTTATTGTGGATGGGGTGTGTATGTGTATACCAAAATCCCAAGGTTTTGGAGATATTTGAAAGCTACCATTAGATGGAGTATTTCAAAAAATTAAGGAGTTATGATGATGAGGTGGCTAAGGAATTTACCTTAAATTTTCAAAAGATTGAGGAGAATACATTTGTAACTTTTATTAGGGGACTTGAGATTTTTGTGGCCAAGGACATCATTAATGAAGTATCTAGCATAGGAGTTTAGTGATAGGAGTTTACTTTAGTTGAGTGATTGGCCATGAGTTGATTCCCCCTTTCCACTTAATCATCTAAGGGACATTTTATTTCATTAGATATATTATTAGCTACATTAAGTACTGAGGAGGAGTGTGGCTTGTGAATATAGGGCAAGACATCTCTTAAGTTTGTATGAACCCCGGGTTGAAATTTAAACCTAAGGCATTCGGGAGCACAACATTGTCGTAGTAATATTGGAGGCCATCAATTCTATGTCAACTTTATAGGCCACGTGTCTCAGATAACTCCATAGAGAGAACCTCTTCCTTTGTACTTGCATAATTCCATACCAAGGGAAGAAAACCAAACAACCTCACCTTCTAGCTGGGTTTTCTCCCGTAAGGGTATCCCAAGGGAAAACTTGTGTTTATTTTGGATGGGGTGTGTGTATGTGTTCTCCTTTTTCTTCTCTCTTTCTTGCATTTTATTTATTTCATTCATATAAGAGAAAATACAACTATTAAAGAATATGAGATCTAAGGGAAAAATAGCATTCATATTATATATTTTATTTATTATATTAGATTTGTTGCGATGACGTATTCTAGTGGAATATCCATGATAGTTTACAAATCATGCTTATTGAAGCAAAAAATGAATGGGCGGTCAAGGCAGACGTTAATCACATCGAAATACACTTTCTACAACCCAATATGAGGAAGATAAGTAATTCCTACATGTACAACATGGATTTAGCACATGGAATTTAAAAGAAATATTAATAACAAAAAAATATTTTAATGTGTGTGTGTGTGTAAAGCAATTTGTAATGCCCCACTTAATCTTATCATGCAAATTTTATTAGTGTTTAAATTACCTGAAAATATTGACTTATAATTATCAAGAAATATTGGTAAATACCTTCATTTGGGAAACTGTAATTTTTTTGATATAAAATTTATTATTGTTATTATTCAATTCCCAACTTGTATTCTCAAATTTAATCTTGGATAGGATACGGTCTCCTTCAATTATTCCAATATAAATATCCATATCCCCAAAATGTCCTCTCAAAATCTCCTTGGGAGAAGATATGGTCCTCCCCAATTAATTACCAAATTAAATATCCATATCTTATCCCCAAAATGTCCTCTCAAATTTACTTGGAAGAAGATATGGTCCTCCCCAATTAATTACCAAATTAAATATCCATATCTTATCCCCAAAATGTCCTCTCAAATTTACTTAGGAGAAGATATGGTAAGAAAAGTCAAATGAAAGGATGAGGGGGTAGTTATGACATTAATGATAGGTGGTTGAGCTGGATGGGAGGAAGAGGCATAAAAAGGGAAGGATGATGAGAGGAGAGGGGATTCCTTGGTCTTGGTTTTGGTTTGGTTCTATTTGGGAGGATTTTCTTTTGGAGGAGGGATGTGGAGAAAGAGGAGGGAGATCAAACTTGGATCTAGAGAGTCTTTGTTAAACTTGGGCACACTACATCTGGTTGGACTTGGGCTCGGAGGGCTAGGGAACCTATGGAGGTTTCTTGGGCTAGGAATTACTTTCTAGTTGGTTGGTAGGCAAATCCAGTCAGGTAGTCAAGAGGAGCATGGAGCTCATGAGCATCTCAACTAAACTATTGGAATAAGTATTATTCGTCATCTATTTTAGTTATGTAAATTGTTACAAGTTATACATGTTGTAGATTAAATTAATTTATGTTCATGCTTATGATGTTTTATAAACCTAGAATTTTCCTTGTTATGAAAATTAGCGAAATTAATTTGAATGAGTATAGTAGTAGTTAGAGACCTATAGTTGGGTCCTCACATGTGGTATTAGAGCCAGTTTCAAAATCTCAGGCCTAACAGTGGCTCTCCTTCATCTAAGCAACCATGAGTAGGGGATATCTATTTTGCCAAGAGCTCTGAAATGTCCATCCAAAACCATTCTCATAGCCTCTCTATGATCTTCACTTGACCTTTCCTTGCTTTTAAATTCATTGGTGTCAAAACTTCACAATACATCCCTCAAAATTCCTGAGCCTTCATGCTTTTAATGTAGACCATTGAAGGGATTAAATCTCGGCTTGTCACAGTGTCAGTTATGGGATCAAAGCATTCAGCAAAAATAGCAGCAACCTCTGAAAGTAGCACCCTATTGTCAGGGTCCCTTGTCTTTCCATGAAGAAGCTACCAGGATATATTGGCACTAGAACTTCATCGACGTCTTTAGGGTATGCCCATCTCTCTCCATCCCTCACAGTTTTCTTGAGAAGGCCTCCTTCTTTGCAGACATCTCTAACAGTTGCCCAGGAGAGCATTTCCACTTCAAATTGGATTGTGGCGTTTGGGGGAATGAGGGGAGGAGACCCTAACTCTCCATACCCCAACTTTGGAGGTATTGTAAATATGGTATTTTCACCTTTTTTCATACTTGCAATGCCCTGTTCCCATCCCTTTATAACTTGACCTTGGCTGAGTTTAAATCTGAAATGGGTTCCTCTGTCTAAGCTAGAATCAAAACGTGTTCCATCCAAAAGGGTGTTAATGTAATGTACTACAACACAATACAATCATGCGTATATAAACCTCAGTGCACCTTAATCTCCTTCTTCTCCTTCTTTGCCATATAAACCTCCTCCTGGTAATTTTCTATTGTGTAGAGAAAAAAAATCATTCGACAATCAGCAAATTCATGTGTGTGTAAGAAAGCTCACCTTCTACTTCATCTCCGGAGAATGGTGTTTGCCACGATTCCCCTTATCTTAGGATCAACTTTTTGAGATATTCATGGCCAATTTCCTTCGTGTAAGGAACAAACTCTTTGGTTTTTGCAACTTGAGAATCGGCTGCCATCTTCATCAACTGCTTCCTGCAATCAGCTGCTCGACTATAATCTGGTAACCTGATTTCAAAGATGTCGAAGAGGATAAGGTTTAAGCGAGAATGATGGCAAATGAGTATTACCTTTGTTTTTTTTTGGGTCAACGAGCATACCAAATTATTGGCACTAGAAACTTCTTCCAGACCCTTATCACATCGCTTCTTCATCAGCTCTTCAATTATAAAAGAAGGTAGGCTTTCTAGTCCATGTTAAACCAATTCTTGTAGTGAAAAATGAATTTTTGTACAATCATTGGAGCAGAACCATTCACCCTCCGGTAATTCTTTTAAATCTTCCATGCCCCGTTTTCTTAAACAACCAACATGGAACTCCTTCTCACAGTGGTCTCAAAGCATAATAGTGTGATCCCAAAATGTCGTTATCGAAATCATGAAGCCTGTATAGTATACATCAGAGCTATCCACATCCTTGATGGAAAAATAGAAAATTCCCTTGAAGAGATTTTTCTCCTTGTATTGCTTAACCAGGCTGATCCAATTCTGGAAGCGGTCAAAGACTACTTCTGTCTCTTTGTCAAAATGGAAGTCCTTCTTGTTGAAGATTGTTAAATTTCTTATGGATGCATTAAGAACAGATAGTAGCATATCTTCTTGTTCTGTCCACTCAAAACTACCCAGTCCTTCAAGGTACAGCATGACATAGATTTGTTTCTTTGCTACTCTCACAGCCATCCACACTCCATCGGTACACCTTCCACCTGCCACATCCAAAAGAGACCCTGAAAAGTGGTTTAATAAATAGTATTTCCCACTGCTTTGTTTACCCATGGATGATATGACCATAATCTCGCCCTCACAGTTACTAAGAACTGTGTCATAAATGCCAAAAGTTATCAAATTTGTCAGAGATAAATTGTCTGTATAACTCAGTTCTGGTGGCATCTTAAACCCATCCTTGAGAGCAAGCAGTCCATTGTTTTATGCTCGGGATATTTGGATAGGAACAAGGCATGCAAGCCTGCGAATCCATGTTCCCATAGCCTTGGTTACCAAGCCCGTTAGATGAACTGAATCCCCAGATATCCATGGTTCAAATCTTTTCACATCAATTTGAATCTCTGTATTTGAGAAATATTTACCTTTTTCCTTCTCCAGATTTTGAAGAATAGTTCTCAAGGAATTCTTACAGGCATCCTCATTACTTTTTGTATCAATTCATTTGGTTCTTGATATTACATTGATAAAAACAGTCTTCTTATCTTCACAGAAGAGTGCGGGACTAGTTGCAAACTTATCAAAAATATGGTATATATACTCTAATTGGGGACAAGATCTAGAAATTCTTCTTTCTTCGGGCACTTGAACTATCTTGTTTTCTGTACTTTCTATTGCTTGCAATTGGACAACTTCCTTTGTTGAAATAGTTTTCAATATGTGGGAAGAAATGCTATAAGGAACTGATGCACTAAAGAAAACAAGATGACTCTGTAATCTAAAATTTACAATATTCACTTGAAGCTCTCCCAAATCTCTGACTCTTTTGTTTAGGGGAATGGTCCTCAAGTAGCTCATGACATCATCCAAGACATATATCTCCACCACAACATAAAAGTGAATAGCTTCTACTATTTCATCATTGTTGTCTGACTTGCCAAAGACAAATAAAAATGATCCATCCACAGAAACAAGAGCTACTGAAACAGGTGAAGGAAGAATTAGTAGCCTAGGTTTCATCATCGGTTGCTAATGGAGTTCCACCACCCTGACCCTATTTGTATCATCAATCAGGATCAATTCCCTTTTACCTAGTATTAGATGCATGCAGGTTAAGATTCCCACACCAGAAAATTTATGGAGATCCACGTCTACCCCTATCCAATATAATTTGCAGAAAGTATCATCAAACTTGTGTACTGCAACCTTAGAGGTTAGCTTATCATATAGGGCTACAAATCGAGTACCTTCATCAAAAGACAATAAATCGTAACCCCTCCTGAATCTTCGAATAGGATTTATGCCATCTAACCTTGAACCCATGCACGAGTAGCTATAAACATACAGGCATGGATCAGCCAAATTCTTAATGAACGCCAACAAGTGCCCAGACTTGAGGACCACCAATTGTAGTATTCGTTCTATCTCAGGGTCAAGGGTAACTAACTCAAATTGATTAGTGCATGTAGGAGTGATCTGATACTCGACATTTCAGCTTAACTCCTCCAAATCATTTTTCCTTGGCATCAGCTCAGAAATCTTCCATGCAATACTCGGTTTCTCAAGTCTTTCAATTGAAACCTTCAGAACAACCTGTTCATAATAAGTATTGTAGGAATTTATAGGGTATGTTCCTCAGACAGAACACCAAAGGACACCGCTCACAAACAGATCACAGATCAATACACCAGTATTCTTGACATGGTTAAAACCCTCAAAGAGGGAAACAGTCCACGGCCTAAGCCAATGCGGCCACTTCAGGCAATTTATTAATAAAATAATGAAAATTTACATAAGCTTCTCTCTTGAACGGTTACCCTACTAATGACCCTCCATGCTCTTTAAATAGAGATCATGGACCAATCGGGTGTTAATCCACGGATCAAGTGTCGGTAATACCGAGGAGAGAATGAACCGTTAGATCACTTCATGTCTAGAACATATCGTGATCGTCGGATTGTAAGTTACAAAAGTACATAGTAAAAAAATACACTTTACCTAACTCTATACTAGACCAAGTTATACTTAACTATTTCTTATGTGTCGGAATATCCTAACATCCCCCCTTAAGAACAACTTGGGATAGGATTGAAGGATGTACAAATATGACACAATAGGAGAAGGAAGGAGGCACTAGAGCCTATCCCCCCTAGTGACAACTTCCTGAACTCCAACCATAAATTGAAGTTTAGTAAACTTTTCCTCTGTGAGAGCCTTTGTAAATATGTTTGCAAATTGATCATCTTTTGAACAATATTTCACTTCAAGAACATGGTCATGAATGAGCTTTCTGATGAAGTGCATGTGCAGTTCAATGTGTTTGTTGCGTTGATGTTGGACTGGATATTTGCATAGTTTAATGGCACTTTGATTATCACACCAAAGTGTAGTCGGATGCTGCTACTGAAAGCCAAAACTGATAGGATCTGATGAAGCCACAAGGCCTCCTTACTAGCTTCTACGACACCACGATATTCTTCTTCTGTTGAAGAAAGAGAAATGGCACTTTGTTTCTTGCAAGCACATGTAATAGGTCCTGAACCAAGAGTGAACACATAAACTGCAGAGACTTCTGATCATCAGGGTCACCAGCCCAATCAGAATCAGTGAAACCAACCAATAGAGGAGATGCTTCTGCACTGTAATGAATCCCAAACTGAACTGTACCTTGAACATAACGAAGTATTCTTTTAGCTACTTTCCAATGGCTTTCATGTCGGTTTTGCATAAACTGAGCAATAAGGCCAACAGCAAAGGAAAGGTCAGGACGAGTATGGGTCAGATACAAAAGTTTTCCTACAAGTTGACAGTATAAGGTAGCATCAACTTCAGGGGAAGTACAAGTGACTGAAAGTTTGGCTCCAAACTAAAAGGGAGAATGGGCTGGCTTACAATCTTCCATGTGAAAATGGTGTAGAAGATCACAGGCATACTTGGACTGGGAAAGGGAAATACCTTCCTTGGATTGCAAGACATGAAGACCAAGAAAATAATGCAAGTGTCCTAAGTCTGTCATTTCAAACTTCTTCTTAAGGCTGGACTTCACATGGTTTATAAGGTTGGGATCACTACCAGTAAGGATAAGATAATCAACATAAAGAACAAGAATCATAAGAGACTTGCCCACTTTCTTGGTGTAGACAGTATTGTCAGAATGACACCTAGAAAACCAGTTTCTAAAAGAAAGCTATCCATTTTGGCATACCAAGCCTGAGGAGCTTGCTTGAGACCATAAAGGGATTTCTTAAGCAGACATACAAGGCTGGAGTTTGTTTGTATAAATCCAGTAGGTTGTTCCATATAGATTTCTTCATGCAAGTCTCCATGCAAGAAGGCAGATTTAACATCCATCTGATGGACTTCCCATTTGAAAGAGGCAGCAAGGGAAAGAACAAGGCGGATAGAGTTCATTTTGGCAACAAGGGAGAAGGTTTCAGTATATTCAATGCCTTCAACTTGTGAAAAACTCTTCGTAACAAGACAAGCTTTATGTTTATAAAATTTTCCATCTAGTCCATACTTGGTTCTATAAACCCATTTGCATCTAACAATTTTTCATCCCTTTGGTAGAGGAACAAGATCCCATGTATCATTTGCCAATAATGAATGATATTCTTCATTCATAGCTGCATCCTAATTTGGATGGCCTAAAGCTTCTGCAAAGGTGTTAGGATCATAATTAGCTAAAGCTTAAGCCAGTAAAGAAGAGGCTCTATCGAACTAAGAACATGTACATCATTGATCTGTAGGATCACCGGCAAGAGCGCCTGCGGCATCCCGAGTAGCATGGACCCATTTTGGAAGCTGAGGAGATGAAGGAGGATCCTGAGAAGGTGGGGGAGGATTGTCATCCTCGCTTTCATCATCTGAAGAAGAAACATTTTCAAAAGTAGAAGAGATAGAGAGAGGTGGCACATCCACCGAAACAGGCTCATAGGCCGATATATTTTCAGCAAACTTTACATCTCTTCTAATGATAACATTTTTGGACTTAAGTGGAATAATTCTATATCCTTTGACATCTTCAGAATATCCAACAAAAATACATTTTTCACTCTTAGGTTCTAAAGCTTTATGTTTCTCATCTAGAATATGGGCCCATGCTTCACTTCCAAAAACATGAAAGTGACTTACATTTGGTTTAATTGAGCTCCATGCTTCTTCTGGAGTGATATTCTTTAAAACCTTAGTAGGAGTGCGATTTATTATGTAATTTGCACAGTTAATTGCTTCTGCCCAAAAATTAAGACTAAGTCCTTTAGATAGAAGCGTACAATTAGCCATTTCCTTTAAGGTGTGATTCTTCCTTTCAGCTACACCATTTTGTTGTGGAGTATATGGAACAGTATGTTGCATTTGAATTCCATTTGTTAGCCTCCTATACCAATAGGGTTTCATATTTCATGATTGACAGTGGAAGTGCTAAAAATGATCATCTTTGATGATACAAAGGTTCCATTTTTGTGGACAAAGCAAAAAGTTAAAAAATGTAAAGAGGGTATGCCTTAAAAGAATAATCAAAAGGCAAGAAAATGAAATGGTCAAAAGAAAAAAGAATTGAAATGAACCCCAAAGAAAGACCAGGAAAGTGGCCAATCAAAATGCCACTGCTATCTTGATGTATGGCTCAACAGTTCAAGCTGGGCCATGCCATGTTTTAAATTGCTTGTTTTAGAGTAGGTAATGAGTACCTGTTCAAAAAGTTCAAGATTGACAGATGACTAGCTGGATAAAGAGAGGAAGGAGCCCACTAGCTTAATCTGGACCCTTGGAAGATATAAGGGTAGATTTAGATAGGAGGGAAGCAAAAAGAAAAGAGCATATGGGGTTTGCAAGTCTAAGTGCACCCTCCCTGAAGTAACAAAAAATGATAGGTTCTAAGTTGGGTAGGTAGCCAAAAGTTGCAGAATCCTGATCCTATTCAGTTTTGGCCTTGATCAAGAAGGCATATGTTAGCAGTTGCAAAGGTATCTATGCAGCATTTTGAAGGCAAAGTAGAGAAGCATGTCTAACTCCCCCTGTTTTTCCCCAAAGACTCTCTTTCTAACATCCCATGGAGGACTTCAGGATTTTCCTAAATAATCCTCCTTGTATTTCTTCTTGGAAATTTCATGACAAGTTTTCACTTTCTTCTCCGAAAAGAAGCCACATTTCTTGTGTAAAATCATCCTCCATCAACTCCTAAAAACCTAAGTTTACTCACTAAACTTAGTTTTCTATTCCTCACTTCCAATCTCTCATATCCCCGATGCACATTGACTTCTAACTTTATTATCTAAATCCCTATGTTCCCCTTTTTTTTTTCCCCTACTACTATAGCACTATTGTGAAAAAAGCCCACAAAATATGTAAATACCCCCCCTTTTGGCATTATAGCCATATTTTCAAAGTTTGGAGAATCATACAAAATCAAAGGTTTTGTTGTATTTGGTTCATTTAAAGTCAGGGATTGAATTAACATTTGGTTAGTTTAATAACCTATTCCTACCCTTATCCGCTTTGCAAACCCATCACAGTGCATTATCCACGCCATTGTATAAAACCTTGTTGAAAAAACCCACTTTTGTCCGATTTTCCAAAGTACATATTTCGGGGCGCCCACCCAAAAAACAAAAAATATTATTAAAATTCCCGCCGGGACCCGCCGTATCCACCCATCACCTCCGCAGCTCGTCGACCGTCAGATCCGGGCCCTCCCATCCGACGGCCCACAGCAATATCGGACCACCCCCGATGCCTGGACGTTAGCGCCCGAAATTTGTCAGAGGGTGACATCAGGGCTCGGACGTGTGTCGCTTCTGGATTTTGTCAGGTGGCCTCCTGCCAAAACCACACACGTACCATGAGCGGTCTGATATTACCGCTTACCGCCCTCCTATTTCCACCATACGTCACCCCCACGTCATTGCCGCCTCAGCACCACATTACCGCCCGATCCTCCATTGCTCCGAGCTATCTGCCATGTCATCTATCCACGTAGAGCCGCTCACCGGCCGCCATGTCATCATTCCGTACCCGACCCCACCTATGATGTCATGCTGACGTCATCCAACAAAAGGTGCCAAAGGCCAAATTTTCCCTATTTTGCCCAAAAAGTCATTTTTTCGCGTTATTTACAAAAATACTCACTGTACTCCTGCATGAGTGGTTACGTTGCTTGTCTGCCAACTCTGAAGACTGCTCCCTTGCTGCTGGCGCCGTGAATTCACCTGTATATCAACACCATTGTCATATTGCACCCAGGTATTTATCAGTTTCCCTCTGCGTGCCTTAGTTTTTGCATAATTCACCGAAGCAAACAAGAAAAGAGGGAAAACGCAGGAGTTGCTAGGAATCCTCAATAACCAGAGTTTCTTTTCCACACTGTAATCCCAAGTTCACCCACAGAGGTCCCCCATTGTGCCAAATTACCACAAATTCACAGCTTATGGCGCATTTGCGAAACTAAACCATTGCCAGACAAACTCAGCGAAAAAGCATTTCTCAATCCCAGCATTTGCTCGTTGAATCTCCCCCAGGAGCATTTCAACTCAGTTTCACCCCAATTTACCTTGTTCTCTCTGCAAAAAATTGCCCTGATCATTGAAATCCACTGCTCTGTATTGCTGTGCCCAAGTAGCAAGTTCAAATATAATTCCAAGTATCAGTTAACCATGGAGACCCCTGTGGCATTAAACATTGCCCCATTAAATGCCCCACACAAGAACTTGGAATGGTTAGCCCTTGCTGACAGAGATTATCAAATGAGAGAAACTGTAGAGAGGGGCATCACATACCACATAGAAATAGTTTGTGAGTTGAGAAAGAAGCACAGAGATGGTACAGACCTCCTGGGAATCTGGAAATCCAATTTGCCAATTTACTATCTCCCTCAGGTCAATGAGTTCCCTGACTTGATTCACCAATGCTGCACAAACTATGACCCCAATCAAAGAGTTGTTCTGAGTCCTTCAGGCTCTGTCTTATTCCATATTACTCCTGAAGCCATCAACCAAATGCTACAATTTCAACCTACAAGGCCACTGGTTCCTCTTACTATGCAGCTTTTGCTAGAGCAGGGTGCCAAGCTCTCCAACTCACAAATTACAAGAATTGGCCAATTATTTATGCGTCTAGAGTACCAGCCCCGACAGCCTCCCCCTTATCTGCATGACTAGTTCAATGACATAGAGAGATTGCTGGTAGACATCATATCTTCCATCCTAGGGTTCAAGACCAGTGAGTTTGTGGATGAGACAACACTGGTAGTGCTATCCATTTTTACCCTAGGATAGCCCCCTGTTGTCCAGTATGACTATGCTATATTTATAGCCAACAAAATTCATGAACAGCTCATGAACTTGGAGAGAGAGAGAGTATTCAAATACACCTCCTATATATATCATTTGATATTGTACAATCAGCCTGACAGCTTCCCTGTCTTCCTCAAGAAGTTAGATGCAAAGGGAAACCGAAGATCTGTAATGTTCTGGACATCAATCTGCCATCATATTCATTACTCACCATACAACTACTGTGATTTTATTGACCTATTCATTCATCCAGCCTTGTCACTGCTGCAGAGTTCCCCTCCTCCTAGACTCACTGATGATATGCAGAAAATCCTCCAGCTCTCTAAGAACTATAGCATTGGGGATTGGTACTTTTACCGATACCATACAGTGATCAGGATATATGGTTGTGATTTAGCACCATACAGGCTACCAAAGTATGTTCCCATGAGACTCTTTGCACTAGAATACTTCAGGCAGTTCGGCAATGTAGATATGATTCACTTCCATAGCAGAAACAAGAAGGCATAGCTGAAAATTAAGCATCAATTGGGTCCATTCATCTTTAATAAGAGGGAAGAAGCTTGGGATGAGGCAGACCAAATGCTAAAAGCCCTCCACCTCAAGACAAGCTTCTATTGGGCACCCTATGACCCTAACCATTTCATAAGCCTCAGAAGAATCAAGCATAGGCTTGCTACATATGACCACATTAGCATTCCAGAAGTTGAAAATATGCTAACCAATTAGAGTGGAAAGAAGGCACATTAGTGGAAGATTATACTGAAGAAGAAATAGCAAAGAAAGCCATTAAAACTTTAGAAAAGGCAGTTGACTTGGAATATTTTGGACAGGTTTGGTCTTCAGGCCCTCAGCATCTTGGAGAAGCTGCCTCTTCATCCACCGTTCCCCAGCAGCCTGCCAAAACAACTGATACAGCAGCAGACATGGCTAAAGGCAAAATAGTGCAGCAAGAAGAGTCACCTCCAAATTTGGAGCAGCAAGTAGAGCAGCAGGAAAGTACAGCCAAGGAACTTGCCTCCACAGAACAACAAACACAAGAGAAAATCCCTCCAAGGCAGGAGGTAACAGTTGAGTCATCAGTTTTACAAACACCTGCTAATGAGGAAAGAACAAGGAAAAGGGATAGGCAAGAGGACACTCCTCTTACTACTTCAACGGACCAGCAAGGAGAAAAAAGACAGAGGCTAAACCCCTTTTCAGAGGAGGAATTACCAGAGAGACCAATTGATAATATGCCCCCTCCTAGCATTGAAACATCGGCCAGTTCCTTACAGCAAGGACAGGACATGCCTCATGGGACAGAGGTGAGCTCTTCAAGGCAGCGATCTAAGGTGGAATCTAGCATCAAGCAGCAATTCATAGATATCAAGAAAAGGAATGAGCCCCTCAAACACCAAATCTACAACCATCTCTTAAAAATGGCACCAACTAATCAGCAGAGATTAATGCCTGCTTATGACATTCAAGAACAAAAAATGACTCTTAGTCATTTCAGGCCTACTATGCAGCAACCTCAAACAGCTACCGATTATATCAGAACTAATCTGGAAATTTTTGCCAAAGACATCCACCCCTTGGATCAGATTGAGCTACACAGGCAAACCGGGGAAATGATATATTCCACATTAGCTAATAAGACCCTAGTGGCACACCAATTACAAAATTCTTTACACAACACTGCTGCTCAACTGGAATTGGAGAAGGCATCATCTCAAGCCAAGGGTAACAGAATCAAGTCCTTGGAAGAGATCATTATAGAGTTGGGTCATGATCCAAAGGACCCTAAGGGTGTGCAGGCATTATTAAAGAAAAGAGATGAAGACATAGCAGCTATGAGAAAGCATATCAATCTGCCAGCTACCCTTCACCCTCAAACTAGAGAGGTGGCAGAGCAAAAGAAGGATCAGGATGTAGTTGCTTTACTCCTAAGTTTATACAAGAGATTGATGGAAACAGAGAGTGCATTAGATGTAGCACTAAAATCAAGACAAGGTGAGGCACCAATGTAGCCAGCACAGACATCTGCATCCACTGAAGGTGTGCCACTTTCTACTACTACAGCAGGTCCTCCCACAAGACAAACATCAGAGGCAGGCCCTTCAACATCAGCACCAACTACAGGAGTATCAGCGCCAACAACAGCACCAAATCAGGGACCCAGCCTAAGCATGCAGAACATGATGAAGGAGCTGGAAGCTTTAGAAGCACAGATGGCTGAACTGCAAGGGAACAAGGATAAATTGGCTGCCATTGAAGAAAAGTATGATAAATCAAAGCAGAGTGTAGCTGAAAAAACAAGAGAGGTAAGGGCTCTTGAGAAAAGAATAAAGGAACTGGAGAAAGAGCTCTCTCTTGATAAGGTTGTAGTTGAAATCAAGAAAATCCTGCGGGCCAATATTGGTCAATCTATTACAGACCAGTGGCAATATATTGAAACTATCCATGAACATATGGATCTCATAGGCAGGGCCCAAAAAGAAAATCAAAGAGCAAGGGCATCTCTAGGCAATATGCCTGAAATAGCCAATAGGATGATCAATGTCCTTAACAATCACACTGGCCCTCAGCTGGCAGCAATGGGTATCACTAACAGAACTGATACCATTTTACTAGTGAAGAGAGTGCTCACTTTGAGAAATCATGTACAAACATTGGATAGAAGGTGTCAAGAAATGCAAACAAAGGTGAACAAATTCATTGATAAAATTACAGCATTACATAACAGAGGTCTTCCCAGCTTAGTAACCAGTGCAGGAAGGTTACTATCTCATGAAAACTATGCCAAGAGGGTCAATACATATGCCACAAATCAAATCACTGCAGCAGCAAGTGCCCCAGAGGAAACAGGGCCTCCATCTGGGCAAAGTCTCTATGACAAACTAGAGAATTTGTTTTTTATTGTGAATGAGATTAAACATCTTTTTGAAGTGCCTCCAAACTACTACAAATATACTGAGGCAGATGAAACCTTAGGCATAATCCTAAGACACCAATTTCCTACACAGGAATGGTGGACGGGCATGATACAAACACTGCTGTGAAAAAACAGGTTGTTCACCATATTTTTGTATTTCTATCACAAGTCAGCATTTTTAGAAAATTAATATATTTGCTCTGACTGGGAAAGCAATTGAAAAGGCCAACTCAGCAATCAAGTTCGACCACCAAAGCAGATGCCTACAGATGCAGATGACGAGGCTGAGATAGCCGCACCACGACAAAGCAGTAAAGGGCGTATTACTCAGAATCAATATGAAGCACCCAACCAACCCAGTTGCCTCCAAAAGTCAAAAAATTTCTAACAGAACTGAACAGTCATTCATTGTCCATTTAAAGTAGCAATAACTATTGTATCTGCCATTTTTGAAAGTTGGTAAAGGCAGTTATTGAGCAAATGACTCATCGTTAAGATATTTTGTAAAACGATTGTATATATATCCCCACGCATAAACTTATTGGGGTTGTTGATTTTTCTTCTGGAGAAGCTATGTTGTAATTTCAGACTTTTAATACAGGAAGCTAATGGAATTTCTGAAGTTCTGAGTTGTTTGAAGTGTTGTGGTGTGCTTTCTTGCTGCTACAGGATTCCTACGCTATTTCATGTCACAATAAGTTTTCTGAACCATCTTATTATGTATTTCGCTCTTTCATAATCCACTTATGCTGTATGTTTCATAGGTTTAGCAGTAGAGAAAAAGAATAGTTCAGGATTTGTTCATTGAACACCCTAAACTCAATTTATGCTGTTATGAATGTTTTCTTCAGAATTAGTTATGAATGTGTAATTCTTAATTTCTCACCTTCATACTAAATCTTTCATAGTAAATACTGTTCAGGAATTCTAATCTGCTCCTGATCAATATTTCATTCCTCCACATCACCAGCTTAGTGAAAGATTCTTAGTTGCCTTCTCACTGACTGGAAACAGTCCATATTCCACAATTTGAAGATTGTTTCATGAGTAGTCATATGGCCCTGCAGTTCCATCACTCTCACTCAATACCCCAAACAACACATAATCACAGACTCCATTGCCCAATGGACTGAAACCGCTGAAGATTACATTTTAGCTGTTAGAAGATATCATTCAACCAAAACTTTGAACAAAATTCAGTGCATTATAACTAGCCTAAACATTACTAAAACAAAGCTAAATCCTAAAGAGAGAGCCCTCTCTGATTGCAGGTAGGCTAGGACCTGTGATCCAAAGATTGGTCTGTGGTTACCTCGGCCGTATTCCCTTAGGAGTCAAAGGGAACAACCTGAGTGATAACACCATTCTCAGTGCAAAAGTTGATGAATTTGATGTTAACATATTCTCAAACATTATTAGATATTAGCTTAAGAATTTGATGTCTAGATTGTTTTTCAACAAAGGCCTTAAAGGCCAAGAACATGCTAAATACTTCACTCTTGAGTTTTAAGAAGTATACCCAAGTGCGTCTAGAGAAATCATCAATGAAAGTTAAGAAATACTTGTAGCCAGAGAATGAAACAACTAGAAGTGGACCACATAAATCATTATGCACAAGTTGTAAAGGGGCTGAGGCATGCCAAGAGGCATGTTTTTCAAAACTATCCCAATGATGTTTTCCGAGTACGCACCCGAAACAAACACCATCTCTGCAAGATACCATTGGAAGACCTGTCACCATATTTTCTTTACATAGATTATGAAGGGAGTGATAGTTTAAGTGACCAAATCTCTCATGCCAAAGTTTTCTCACTTCATCATTATGAGCAACAAATACCAAAGGAAGATTTGATGACCCAAAGTTGTTAAACTTATACAACCTTGTAGAATTGTCAGCAATGCCAGTAGCTAAAATCTGTCTAGGATCTCATAGGTCCTTAATTACAACATTGTGAGGTGAAAATTCAACGATTTTACCTTCACCTGAATGAGTTATCTGATATACAGATAGAAGGTTGTAGGATAAGGTTGGAACACATAATACATCATTAAATTGACCATTGTCTATATAAACAGTTCCAGTCCCTACAACACTAAGAGATCTATCATCACCAACATATATACTTTTGGTGTTACAATCATTTAAAGAAGAAAACATGGCTTTGTTTTTGGCCATGTGATAAGAGGCTCCAGAATCAATGAGCCACTCATGAGAATTAGAAGAAGAAGATACATTTAGTGCATATCTAGATCGAGATGTTTGACAACCACATGCAGAAAGTGTTATTCCTGAAGATGAAGTTGAAGTTGAAGAGTGCTCCAAATGGATGTTATGCTTCTTCATTGCTGCTTCCAAGGCTTCCATTTTCTTAAAGCATTTGGATTCTAAGTGGCCATCTCGATTACAAAAGTGGCAATGTCTATCAGTCTTCTTCCCTTTTATTTTATTTGCCTTATCATTTTGTTGAAATGATTTTTTCATTTTGAGGCTGAAATTTCTTAGGACCCTTGTTTGGTTTAAGACCATTCTTTTTAGGATACGACTTCTTAGAATTCTTTGAATTTGGTTGTTGTTGGGTAGCTAAGGCTTTCTTAGAAGAGTTTCCAAGATTAAGAAGACCAAGGTGTAAGAGTTTTTCTTGTTCTCTTATTAAAGAATCACAAAAGGAATCAAAGGAAGGGGACTTGTAGTCTTCTCCTTGAGAAATTAAGGCTTCTCTTGTAGAATGAAAGGTGGAAACAAACATAGAGTAGGCTGGTCCCAACTTAGTAAGAATGGAATAGATAAGGTTACCATCTTCTTTCTTAACCTTAACACCTTCTGAGAGAAGTCTAAGGGTCTTGAACTTGGACAGAAAATCTTCAATGGAAGAAAAATTATTGGGGTCCAATGTAAGCAACTCATTTTCGAGTTGATGGGCTCTAAGTTCATTTTTAATTCCAAAAACTTTATTGATATGTTTCATTGCTTCATTAGGAGTATCAAGTTCTGCAATATGGAATCTAAGGTCTGGAGAAATAGACATCCCTATCAACCCACATGCTTGATCTTGCCTATTTTCCCATTTGGCTGCCTTATCTTCATATTTCGGTTTGGTTTCTTGGCCTGAGGCTATTCTGTAAAAACCTTTACTTCTAAGTAAATCCACAATGTAGGACCACCATTGGAAGTAGTTGGTGTTTTCAAGAATCACTTGGCATGGAATTTCCATTTTAATAGAAAATAAAGTTATAGGTGTTGAAACTAAGTGTTCCAGTGGAAAGATCTTGAAAAATTAGGTTGATTAAAAAAAAACGGCTTCCGGATGAAGAAGTTATAGCTTATTGAAGAAAAGTTGTTGAAGATGTCGACGAAGTGCGAGAATGTGCAGAAATGAATGATAATGTTATTTTAATCTAATTAGCTCAACATAAAGAAATACTTGAACTCAAGACCTCTACTCTCATAAAGTAGCTTTGGAACAAGTGAGCTAGATTAAAAGGTTAGTAATTTTTGGAAAAGAGGAAGGGTTTTTTTGTTTTTTTTTGTTTTTTTTTAGTCACTGAAGCTTTGGGGTGCGTGCTTACTTGAGAAAGCTCTTTCTTTTGCCTACAAAACAAAAAACACAAAACCCAACACAGACATACAAAAAAAAAGCAAACCTTACAGCTTTAAGTCAGCTTTAGCGTGTTTCTGATTTTCCAAGATCACACTAAGGCACGGCGAAAAAGAGCATACGCATGAGAAAAATATTTCCTTTCTGTTTTTGATTTGCCCAGATCGCATAGAGTCACGAGGAAAAGATCATATGCAAAAATGAAAGGTATAGATCCGGTAATAAAAAAAACCAAGAGCTAAATAAACCGAAATAAATAGAGAGAAAATAACTAAAAACTGCAAATAAACATTGTATACCTCCAGATCTTAAAAATGACATAGCTAAGGCTACCAGAAACCTTTTCGCGTCAAACAAAAGGGGTTCCTCACTGGAACAAATTCTCCTAACATAATAGAGTAGTCCTCTCGGCCCGAAAGTAGTCAGTAACAGTAGATCTAGGAAACGACAGTCGGATGCAGTTCTACCGGCTTCAGATTTGGATCACCAACGGATGCGGCCCTCAAATAGCTCTAATACCATGTAGGAATTTACAGGGTAAGTTCCTCAAACAGAACACCAAAGGACACCGCTCACAAATAGATCACAGATCAATACACTAGTATTCTTAACGTGGTTAAAACCCTCAAAGAGGGAAACAGTCCACGGCCTGAGCCAACGCAGCCACTTCAGGCAATTTATTAATAAAAGAATGAAAATTTACATAAGCTTCTCTCATGAATGGTTACCCTACAAATGACCCTTTGTGCTCTTTAAATAGAGATCATGGACCAATCAGGTATTAAGCCACGGATCAAGTGTCAGTAATACCGAGGAGAGAATGAACCGTCAGATCACTTCATTTCTAGAACATATCGTGACGGTCGGATTGTAAGTTACAAAATTACATAGTAAAGAAACACACTTTACCTAACTCTATACTAGACCAAGTTATACTTAACTATTTCCTATGTGTCGGAATATCCTAACAAGTATACCAAATACTCTTAACTTCACAAGCCTCGATGGACCTGCAAACAAGTTTGCATGTGATCACCGACATGTCCCACTTAATTTTTGAAAGGAATGTGCCTCCCTCTCTATGCAAGTTTTCTTGTAGCAGATTTACAGTTTCTTTGCCTTTAGATTCAAACTTATTTTGAAGAGTACTCCGCAACTCTTTCCAAACCATGGCTTCAATGTTTTTTACGAATTCTTCTTTGGATGTCTTATAAAGATGTGAAATTAGTGTTTCGGCCTGTTTATGATATATGAGTGTGACCCACACCGCTTGATCAAGAGGAGCTGCAACTGTTGACTCGAATTGTTTGAAAAGCTTGCAAATACCATCTAGTAGTTCGTGCTCAACACTCTTTAAGTTCTCTATTGTCAAAATCTTTTCAATGAGAGACTTTTCAACTGAAGGCATATGTTAGTCACTAGCTTCTTTGGTAACCAGGAATGCTACAAAATTGATGTTTCTACCCAAACACTGCAATTTCTTAGGAATCAGAGACTTCACCCAATTTTGAATAACGATGGAACTGTCACTGACAACTTCAAAGGTTCCCTCTACGCTCCCTTTAGAATCTTTAGTACTCAATTTTACCCAGTCACCTGAAAATGAAAATGATGCCACAGGTGTTCCTTTGTTGAATTGCAATAGTTTGGCCCTTTAGTACCTTTATTACTCAATTTTATCTTCTCACCTGAAGATGAAAATCAAGCTTCAGATGTTTCTTCATCGTTGAATTGCAGTAGTGTGGCCTTCAATGTCTCCTTTGGATGTGAACATTTCAAAATGAGTTCTCTTCCATATCTAGCAAGCCCACTCACATTCTGGGGCCCTTCAATCTTATAAATATGACCAGCATGATAATCACCAGTAAATTTAACCTTCGATCCAAATAATATGGGTTTCTTATCACAATACCTGCCTGCTAAGATCTTACTTAACTCTCTGTGCAGTTGATCAAACCTATCAATAGAACCAAAGCCACATAATACTTCATGATGTTGTAAGGATGCAGTCCCAAGGGAGTCAAAAATTGTGCTCCATTAAAGTATTCTGGTAGAATTTTCAGAAAGCAGGCAACAACACTCTCCTAAATTACTCCCATAGAGAACTCAAAAGAAACGCCTACTCGGGCTTCCACCATGAAAGCATTGAGAATTTTCATGAAATTTTAGTATTCATCATATCTTGGAAATTTACCATGTTGCAGTAGAGAGATGAAATCCTTATTGCTCATTTTACAGAAGTTCAAATCGTCGTCCTTCAACCAGCTGTCGATTTGACTTCGAAGTTCATGAGTTCCTTTAAGAGTTTTCTACTCAAGCCTTGTAGAAACTCTTGAAGGCCTGTAATCAGCAGTCAAGAAAGCACATTGATTATAACCATCACAGAATACAACATTACTTGGTGCTATGGGAGGCGTCGAAGCCGATTTCTTGAATTGCCTATCAATGGCAACATTAAATCCATCAAAAAGCCAGACATCGTTCTCAGAGTTTTTCACATGGCAACATTATTTTCTTCCAAATTTGTTGGGAATCTTGCCTTTATATTGTGCTCTAACAAAGGAATCGATCTTGCAAGGGTGCTTATTTTTCTTAAGTTTATGAGTAGTTTTTACTTAACTCTGTTTTCAACACTTTTGATATAAGTTTGGAGTGCATTCTCTTTTAGAGGAAAAGAGGCTCTTATGAAGAAGAATACAGAGCACATTTGTTATGGTTATCTGCTGCCATAATCAAAATAGTCCAGAGGACTCCAAAACTGTGTCCATCTCCAAAAATCTCTAAGCTTTTCAGACATTTAAAAAAGACAAAGATATCTACAATACTTATCCTACTCAGAGTAGGACAAAATAAATGATAGGATCTTACACATTACAGATATTTGTATGTATAATTTAATAGCATACATATCACTTAATAACCTCAGATCAGAAGGTCGAAACCCAAATTGGTTGTGTATTGCTTGTTGTCTTCGTCTCTCTTCAATGTGTCTCACAGGTTGAATTAGGGTTTGCTCTTCAATAATCATTGGGTTTTGGCCATTGTAGATGTTGTCAAGCAGTGTATCCAGAGAGATGAGAACTATATTCTTGAAATCTTCATCTGTTTGTGATGAATAATCTGTCTTGAGATTTATAGTAGCTGAGAGGATAAGTTGATGGTTCAATTCCCTTTGCTCAAACAAGGTTTATCTGGCTTTCCTTGTTCTGTGAAGGAACATTCTAAGTGAAGTATTGTTGTTAAAATCCTCTCTTTAGAAACTTTGTTTCAGCTGCATAGAGGTGGGCGAGAGCTAGGGGTATGGGCCTCCTTGGTCCTTCTGTGCCAAGAAATTTGTGAACCATTCTTGCATATGGAAAGGGCTATCAAGTTGATTACCACTTACAGATGCAAAGGTCGAAGTACTTAGGCAATATCTCCCTCTTATTATTAAGAATACCACAATGGGAGAAGCAAAATGTGCAAGGTGGAGAAGCAAACTGCAAAAAAGGTGTTTTCTCTTTTTAAAATAGTAGCTGAAAATATTATTTTAAGAAATATGTGCCTGGGAGTGCAGAGTTACATCAGAGATACCAAAAGTAAAAAAGGCTATCAGCTTCCCGTTGTTCAAAAAGTCTTATATCATAACATGATTTAAACAACAAGACTTTCATACTATAGATCCTAGTAATATAAATTCTCCAATGTTGTCTTGATATCAAACAAAATTTAACTTCCAAACAGTGCTAAGTCAGAGTATTTCGGTATTTTTCCACTTGAGCAACTACCTTTAGATTAGGTACTAATAAGTAAATTTTGCTAACATAGTTTCCAATGGAGAGAGAACAATGAGTACAAAGCAACATATTTTGGACCAGTGTTGATAAAATCGTTGATTTTTTTTTTAAATCACCGTGAAAATGAGAAGCCATATCATAATCACCAAAGTTGCTCTGTGTTGTGATTTTCTTCTTCTTATTATTCCTACGAAATAAGAAGCCTTCTGTGTCTAAAACATAAGAAACCTTAGATGTATTGCATGTTATCGTATACTTCAATCCATTGACCACTTGAACACCCTTCATTGACTTGCAGGTTGATGTGTACTCATCATCACATGCATATTTGTGCTTGTTTCTTGCAAGGAAAACATTATGGATTTCCTTGGTATCAATTGGAAACTATCAATTGAGCTAGAAACTCTTCATGAGTTCCATAAGTCACACTTGATGAAGGATTTATATATAAAAAGGATATAAATATTGTGAATGGCATTCATCTCCCTAGCCTTTGGCATCATGTTATTACATTAGTTGCTTTATTAGTCTAATCCATATCATTTTTTTCACAATATTGAATAAAGAGTTATTCCTTTTTAAATCAAGGTTGAGTGCTAGATGGTGTTTATTAACCCTAACCAGGAATGTTGCACGTGGAGTATTGATTTTTTAATTTTATTTTTCATATCTTGTTACCCAAGGTGATTATATAAGTGACTATAAATTAACATCATCTTTATACTAATCTTGTGATTGAAGGATTATTCGATGGAGCTTAATGCTTTTATTTAGGGAATTCATGGTTTGTGCTTACATTCTCCTTGACACGTCCCTCATGACATTGTTGATCACCTCAGGTGAGTGTTGAGGTGTCTTAAGGAAAGTTGTTCTTATGCGCACTTACCCAGTGTCGTTTCCCTTGAAATCACATAACCATGGGGGTTTGTTACTATGACTTATTATGGATATCCCATGTTAGATAATGCACATTATGGTCGTGGTTGGCATCATCATTTCTTGTTTGGAGGCTTGCATCTAGCACATATGGTGTTTGAAATGTGACTGAGGGCCTTGAATAACATTGCTCAAACATTTGATTTACCCTTAGCACAGTTATGATGAGGGATATCCATCATCGAAGAGTTTCCTTAAATATCGTTGGTTAATTATTGCTCCTTGACATAGTGAATTAATTATTGGGCATGTTTGCAAGCGTTCATAAGGTTTCACTTGGATTATTGTTTCGTGATTTTGATTGGTGAACCTTGAAGTAGTACGCCCACCCTTTGTTGCATAATTGATGTCCCTTTTGGTGGATGTCTTGATGACAGGGAAAAGTTGTTGTGGTTTGTTAGAAGAATGCCAATGGATATTTATAGTTTGGGCTAGGATGAGGCATGTTGTGAGTAGTTATTTTATTGATAGAGGAAGTCACTCCCCTTATTTGGCATCTTCTCATGCATTTCGAGGCATTCAGATCTTGATTGGGTGATCTTTTACATTGACACCCATGGTTTTGGTCACTTGGTATGTTATTTTCACATTGTATCATATAAGTTCTCTTGGTTTGGGAAGCTTCTTTATTACTATATTGGAGAGTGTCCTAGCCTCATTACACAATCTCTTAGGGTGTTTTAAAGGGGGGGACCGAGTTTTATTTTATTTTATTTTTTAGTTATTCCTAACACTATTCAGTTGAGAAAGGTATGTAGTTACCACCTCGATTTATAAGACCTTTTAGAATCAAAGAGAAAATTGGACCAGTGTCCTGTTGTCTTGTACTACCACCCCACTTGCATAAAATTCATGATGTTTTTATGTATCTGCCCTATAACATTATGTTTCTTATGAATCCCACAAACTCAACTCGAGGGAATTATAGGTCTCAGATGTAGGAACCATAATGATCAAACCAATATGCATATTATACCATAGGGTTCGATGGCTCAGGCATCACTCAATGGACAAAGTTAAGATACAAAGGGGACAAGCCTAACCCAAGATCTGTTATCCGGGAGGACACAGAGACTATATGTCGCAATTACCCCTCACTTTTGACCATTTATGATGTCCATTTTGACTTAGATAGCTACCTATGCTAAGGCTCTATTTGCAATTCCATGTTATTTATTTATGAACGCTATGTGATATTGATGCATTTAGTTGAACAAGTGAAACTACTTATATAAATCATTAGATGGATTAGGTATTGGTGATTGAAATGTTTGATGTATGACCTAATGTATGACTTACTTGTTTATGATTTATCTAGTGCATGACTTATCAGAATTATTGTTGTTTAATGTATGGCTTAAGCGGATATGATTTATCTAATGAATAACTTAGTGAAATTATGATTTATCTAATGTAAGACTTATTTCTAGTATGAACTACAAAATTGACATGTGGATACTAGACTAAATAACATGATGTTTAAGATCAAGTATCTATACCTATTTTATTGTATATATATATATATATATATATATATATATATATATATATATATGCATGGATGAGAACTAACCTGTAGATTGGAAAGAACCGTATGATAACCAAGATCTACTCTTCCATTGGGGAAGGTCGAGACATCCAATGAGGAAAGGTATGATGTACATTGTTCTATTACATTTGGTATCTACTTGATATGCACTCTTATGACATGGGTAAAATGTAAATGACAGGTGGCAAGACTACAAGACTGGATTATTTGATGACAAGTCCAACCAGCACTGTAGTGTGGTCCATATTAGGGTGTTTACCCTAGTTGTAAGGAGGGGTGGAGGTATTTCCCACTGTGTAACCTCCAAACCTGGAATCGTGGGAGGGAAGTGATGGAAACGCTTCCCTAGACGTGTGATGACGATTTCCAGTTGGTGTTGACCCTAATTGTAAGGAGGGGTGGAGGTATTTCCCATTGTGTAACCTCCAAACCTGGAATCGTGGGAGGGCAGTGATGGACACGCTCCCCTAGACATGTGATGATGATTTCCAGTTGCCTACTGAGGAAGTTAGGTTGATATAATCGACGCTTCCGCCATGTTGGTTTTATCAGTGGTTAGATTGGTATAGCTGATGCCATAGTATATAACAGCAGAGGATGGATAGGGTGGGAACGAAAGTAGGTTAGGAAGGATAGGAGGATATATATTAGTTGGAGACTCTTGATGGGAAGTGGTATCATTGCCTGACTTATTAAATTTTACTACTATAACTCTCTCTCTATTTTTTTATGCCTTCGAACTCCTTGTATCTTTTCACTCTAACTTTGGGACGAAGTTTTCTGAAGGAGGGGTGTATGTAATGCCCCACTTAATCTTATCATGCAAATTTTATTAGTGTTTAAATTACCCAAAAATATTGACCTATAATTATCAAGAAATATTAGTAAATACCTTCATTTGGGAAACTGTAATTTTTTTGATATAAAATTTATTATTGTTATTATTCAATTCCCAACTTGTCTTCTCAAATTTATTCTTGGATAGGATATTATCTCCTTCCATTATTCCAATTTAAATATCCATATCCGCAAAATGTCCTCTCAAAATCTCACTGGGAGAAGATAT
This sequence comes from Pinus tabuliformis, assembly GCA_031772625.1. Lineage (NCBI taxonomy): Eukaryota > Viridiplantae > Streptophyta > Pinopsida > Pinales > Pinaceae > Pinus > Pinus tabuliformis. The sequence continues at coordinate 270,507,331 of CM062809.1, read as the reverse complement.
GTTCCTCCCCAATTAATTACCAAATTAAATATCCATATCTTATCCCCAAAATGTCCTCTCAAATTTACTTGGAAGAAGATATGGTCTTCCCCAATTAATTGCCAAATTAAATATCCATATCTTATCCCCAAAATGTTCTCTCAAATTTACTTGGGAGAATATATGGTAAGAAAAGTCAAATGAAAGGATGAGGGGGTAGTTATGACATTAATGATAGGTGGTTGAGGTGGATGGGAGGAAGAGGCATAAAAAGGGAAGGATGATGAGAGGGGAGGGGAATCCTTGGTCTTGATTTTGGTTTGGTTCTGTTTGAGAGGATTTTGTTTTGGAGGAGGGATGTGGAGAAAGAGGAGGGAGATCAAACTTGGATCTAGAGAGTGTTTGCTAAACTTGGACACACTACATCTGGTTGGACTTGGGCTCGAAGGGCTAAGGAACCTGTGGAGGTTTCCTGGGCTAGGAATTACTTCCTAGTTGGCTGGGAGGAAAATCCAGTCGGGTAGTCAAGAGGAGCATGGAGCTCAGGAGAATCTCAACTAAGCTATTGGAACAAGTATTATCAGTCATCTATTTTAGTTATGTAAGTTGTTACAAGTTATACATGTTGTAGATTAAATTAATCTATGTTCATGCTTATGATGTTTTATAAACCTGGAATTTTCCTTGTTATGAAAATTAGCGAAATTAATTTGAATGAGTGTAGTATTAGTTAGAGGACCTATAGTTGGGTCCTCAGACAATTTAAAGTATAAAAAAAAAAATCTTATGGTTCAAACATTTCAATAGTGCGTATGAGGTAGATGTGTAATTATTGTCGTGCTTAACATGGAGTTGGGACGTGTCACACACACACACACTAAGAACCATCATAAACCCATCTTAACTCCAAATCTATCATGCTAAAAGAGGGGTGAAGTCCTTCAAGGGGAAAAATTTTTTTTAGATGCAAAGAACTTGAGGAAATATTTGCACTTCAAGGAGTTTGATCATCCTCAATGCATGATTAATCTAAATCTAATTTGTATCTACGTTGGTAATAATAATGCTAACAATAAAAAAAAAAATGATGAATCAAAACCAAATCATTAATCCATGGTTTTATTAATTCATGTAGTAGATATGATCTTTGAAATAAACAAATAAACTTCACAGCTATTGATGCTACTTGTCATTAAGTATTTTAAGACAAATACTCAATAGGAGATGAGTTTCCCTACACATTTCTATGGGAAAATAAAATGAAATGATATTAGAAAGAACTTTGCATACTAAAAAATTGTTGAATAGCAATTTTATTTTTTTTGGCTTGACCCATGGGGATTTGAACTTTGAATCCCATGCTTTAGATACTACTTCCTAACATGGCAATTGCCAATTTATTTGCACCTTGTGGTCTTGTTGAAAAGAAATTTGATCCAGGTGGATGCTGGTGGCCACCCACCTATCCCATCTGGAGCCCCACAACTGTCCCTTTCAGTTTTTCAGTTTCCTTAATTATAGCGCAGTTTACTTTTTTTAGCAGTTTTTCGGGTCCTAAACTTCCGGAGCCGTTTTGAGGCCCTAAACGACGTTTTTTTGGGAAATCTACGGCCAGCGATTTTTCTACCAAAAAATTGTCTTTTCCGTCGTAGTGCTCGGAGAGATCTTTCCAACGGGCTATCATGCGCGTCAAACGGAGATAATACGACCAATTCGCGACCCTGGGAAGTTGATGTACCAACTTACCCAAAAACGGGGCCCACAATTTGGCGTTTCATCTTCTAGGGTTAGGTTTTGGAATGTGAAGGGTTTTCCATTATTTTTCAACAATAAATAGGCCTTCGAGCCTCATTGTAACATAGTTCAGAACAGTTCAGAGGCATGTAGCCACCACATCTCTTCTCAGAGATAAGCTACCATCGCCCTAGCTGGTTTATTTTCATTATTATTTTAAATAAAAGTTTGTTTGTGGTTTTGTTTGTTGGGCATTCTCCTATTTTTTTTCTGGAAATGCAAGTTTTCAGATCTTGGGGGTCTCTCCTCCCAAGATCCATTTCAATCTTTTAGATCTTGGGGGCCTCCCCACAAGATCCGATGGATGTTGGTGGCCACCCACCTATCCCATCTGGAGCCCCACAACTGTCCCTTTCAGTTTTTCATTTTCCTTAATTATAGCGCAGTTTACTATTTTTAGCAGTTTTTCGGGTCCTAAACTTCCGGAGCCGTTTTGAGGCCCTAAACGACGTTTTTTGGGAAATCTACCGCCATCGATTTTTTTACCAAAAAATCGTCTTTTCCGTCGTCGTCCTCGGAGAGATCTTTCCAACGGGCTATCATGCACGTCAAACGGAGATAATATGACCAATTCGCGACCCCGGGAAGTTGATGTACCAACTTACCAAAAAACGGGGCCCACAATTTGGCATTCCATCTTCTAGGGTTAGGTTTTGCAATGTGAAGGGTTTTCCATTGTTTCTCAATAATAAATAGGCCTTCGAGCCTCATTGTAACACAGTTCAGAATAGTTCAGAGGCATGTAGCCACCACATCTCTTCTCAGAGATAAGCTACCATCGCCCTAGCTGGTTTATTTCCATTATTGTTTGTAAGCATATTTCAGTATTTTACATTAATGAAGTGAAGTATTATTTCCGCTGCATATCTGTCTTTATGGTTATCTTTGTATTTTATTGCGTTCCTGTTTAAATCCGGATCAGTGGTATCAGAGCGGTCTACTTTTTCTCTGTTTTTTTTCTTTGCATGTCCCCAACGAGGTCGGGATATAAGGAGTTAGGGCTTGAACTGGTTGAACCTTTGCAAGACCAGCCTCGCAAATCTCGACAACCTCCCATGGCGGATGAGAAGAAAAATGAGGGGGCAGGAGATCCTATCAAAATCTTGCTCGAAGAAGCCCTCGAGCGACAACGAAACGCGATGATGGACAACTTTGCCTAGATTCTTCAGCAGCTACCCAGAGGCGACGCATCAGCTTCCAGCAGCTACTCTGGAAACGCCACGCCATTTAAGGTACAAGTTAATTTTGAAATCCCCATATTCGAGGGTCAAATAGACACAGATGTCGTAGATAAATGGTTAAATCTGCTAGAGGGTTATTTTTCTGTTCATGAATTTTCAAATCGGGAAAAGATTGCTTTCGCTCTTCTCAAAGTAGCCCCCCATGTCAAGGACTGGTGGGAAACCTACTGCGAGCAGAAGGATGAAAGTACAGGCTCACTATTTTCAGCCGCACCCACTTGTAATAACTTTTGGGATGCCATCAAGGAGCAGTACTACCCTGTCAAAAGCTATGAGGACAAATACATCAAATGGACCACACTGCAGCAGGGACGAGACCAAGATGTGCCGGAGTTCACAAACATTTTTCATACCCTTCGCACACAGTTGGGTATCAAAGATTCTGAGCTGCATCTGGTACTCAAATACTGCGGCTGCCTGCATAGATACATCCAGGAAGAGATGGAGTTCTTGAACATCTCCTCACTCGGCATAGCATACCGATACGCTGTCAAAATCGAGCAAAAGTTCAAACAGAGGAAGCGAGACTTTGGATCTGCAAATCTAAAGACCAAAGGACAAAGCCAAGGCGGGGTGACCCAAGACAACCCGTCGAAGCCGCAAGAAAAGAACAACACCATGAAGCCGAAGAAGGACACAGGAAAGTGGTGTGAGTTCCATAAGAGTCCCACTCATAACACAAGTGAGTGTCAAACCAAGCAGTCATTGGTGGCCGAATTGAAGGCTTCCGAATCAAATGCATGTTCCGACCCTGAGCCAGAACCCGACAAGGGGAATGGCAAAGGGAAGCAGATCATTGATGTGGATCCCAGCGCCACTGTTGCCACCGCCAAGATCCAGAAGAATGAACCTGAAGAACCAGAGGAGGGGGAATGTCTTTTCCACTCACAGATGTGGGTGAAGGGTTCGTCGCTGCAATTTATTGTCGACAATGGCAGCCAAAAGAACCTTATTTTAGCAGAGGTCGTGAAGCGGTTGGGCCTACCGACTACACCACACCCACAGCCATACAGTATCGGGTGGCTTCATGCAGGACGAGATTTCAAAGTTCGCCAGTAGTGTCGCCTTCCCTACAGCATCAAGCCCTTCACAGACGAGGTATTGTGTGATGTTACACCTCTGGATGTTTGCGATGTACTATTAGGCCAGCCATACTTGTGGAGGCGACATGCTGTGTATGAGTCAAGGCCTCGTGCTGTCATTATTTCTTTGGATAATTCATTATACAGGACACCGGAGGTAACCCCACCTACCGCCACCTCTTTGATCACTGCCAAGAAAGGAAGAAAGCTCATCTCCCAGACTAGGAAATTCATTTTCTGTCTAGTTCGCTCCCAAAGTAAGGGGAAGATCGTTGCTACATCCATGACCCCCGCAAATGATTCCTCCACACAGCAGCAACAGCAAAGGGATACGGTCATGACAAAACACAGGAACAACTTCTCCTCACCCACAGGGGTACCACACAAGTTTCAAGTGGGCAACAAATTTTGGTTACATCTGCAGAAAGAACGCCTTACCAGAACCCATCAGAAACTCAGACCACTCCGACATGGTTCTTACACTAGAACCAAGGCTACGGGAAACAATGCTTGGAAGCATAGCATTCCTCCATTCCTTTTCTTGCACCGAGTGTTCAATGTGGACCGTCGTCGACCATGCTTCCCACCATTTTTGGACACATCAGAGATTGCAGAACAGCTCACCAAAGACCCAGCTCAGCAGAAGCTTCCTCATCTCATGGAGGAACTCAACGCAATGGGGACCATTGCTTCCTAAGGGGGGAGGAATGATCCAGGTGGATGTTGGTGGCCACCCACCTATCCCATCTGGAGCCCCAAAACTGTCCCTTTCAGTTTTTCAGTTTCCTTAATTATAGCGTAGTTTACTATTTTTAGCAGTTTTTCGGGTCCTAAACTTCCGGAGCCGTTTTGAGGCCCTAAACGACGTTTTTTGGGAAATCTACCGCCAGCGATTTTTCTTCCAAAAAATCATCTTTTCCGTCATAGTCCTCGGAGAGATCTTTCCAACGGGCTATCATGCGCGTCAAACGGAGATAATACGACCAATTCGCGACCCCGGGAAGTTGATGTACCAACTTACCCAAAAACGGGGCCCACAATTTGGCGTTTCATCTTCTAGGGTTAGGTTTTGGAATGTGAAGGGTTTTCCATTGTTTCTCAACAATAAATAGGCCTTCGAGCCTCATTGTAACACAGTTCAGAACAGTTCAGAGGCATGTAGCCACCACATCTCTTCTCAGAGATAAGCTACCATCGCCCTAGCTGGTTTATTTCCATTACTGTTTGTAAGCATATTTCAGTATTTTACATTAATGAAGTGAAGTATTATTTCCGCTGCATATCTGTCTTTATGGTTATCTCTGTATTTTATTGCGTTCCTGTTTAAATTTGGATCAAAATTGTTATACAAAGACAATGATTTAATTTAGTATCTAACAAATTCATTTTATAAAGAATTTCACATTATCCCAAGTCAAATGCTTAGTTGCATTTCGATTATAATAATAAAATACAACTTAAAATAAGGAAATTGTTAATTAAGGATGTGAAATCAAAACCAAATCTTGATTGCATCCTCAGGTCACATATTTGTTACATGGACCTCAATAAAATCACTATGCTACTATGTATGGTGTTTATGAAATAATCTATATGTATGGAATGACAAGTAGGACCATCCATATTCTTTGATTCTTTTAGAAGCATAAAAAAATAATGGTAATCAATAAGCTAACACAATTGGAATCTAATAGCCACCTAGGCATTGGAATAAATGCTACATAAGGAGTTGAAGGTGAAGATCTATTTGGATTTTTCCAAACTTGTATGTCATACCAAAACATAGAATAAATATCTATGCCAACTAGTTTCTCAATGCTACAACTACTTTTATGGATTAGAAACAATTCCTTTATTCCGTGATTTCAAAATAGAGGAAGACAACATGGCCATGGATTATTATGAGTGAATAATTTATGAAACAAATCCCAATACTAACACAAAAATTTGTGGATACATACATGTCATTCAATTCATAAAATCTTACCTAGATCATAATTCAATGTCATCATCATGTGAGAAGTTGCTGAAAAGAAAAGAGAAGGTGAAACCAAGTTGAATCTCCATGTCCCACCAATGGAAGAAACAAAATTAATGGAATCCATGCAAATTAACAATTAAAAATCCACAGGCCAATGCAACTCTAATATTTTGATAGTTTATCAAATGAAATATATGATAATACATTTGTATTCAACAGCTTCCTTGATATCCTAGCCTCATAGAAACGCATTATATCCATGAACTTAAATGTTGTTTGAATTAATCAATAACCCTAATACAAAGGAAACCGAAGTACATATGGACTAATAGTCTTTATTGACATATTCCCAACTTCTAAAATAAGAACATGAATGCATATTTTGTACTCCACTTGTATGTTGAAACAACATATTGCAGTTCTTGGATGAAAAAACTTGATAGGATAATGACATCAACATTTTAATGTATATGTGAGGATCATCGAAAGGCATATGTCAATCTCACAACAACAATTGGTAGACTTCAAAATTTATCACTAAAGTTGTAGCAATCATCTAAACACAAACTATTTAGCTTGTATTGCACTTGCTCAAGGAAATGTGTTATTATTAACACTTATCCTAAAGGTAAAAGAGCACTCAAATTAAGGAATCTTAAAGAATTAGAGTGAAATAATGATTACTTAGAAGATTTCACCTACCCATTAATTATTGTCCATTATGTGTGATGAACTTGAAGCCTTTGAGCACATACTTTGGCAAAGTTTGTGGAAAGATACACAACAAAAGGAAAGAAAAGAAAACATGGTGACATTGAATATGTCATTTGATATGTCGAATACATTGAACATAAAGTCCTTAACAATTACTAATAGGATTGCTTAATATTGTATGTCCCTATCATCTTGATGAGCCACAATCCAATAAAATTAACAAAAGTTCATTTATAGAACAACCAAACATGGGCCAACCTAATGATGGAATAATTTCACTAAAACAAGAGATTTAAGCTATAGGAAAGTACATACCAATAAGATATTTCTCATTATAGCATTCCAAATATAGGTAAGCATTGTGAAGGGTGAGTATTGCTTTAAACATATAATATTTCCAAAAAATAAAGGGCATAAATATTTTAATACAAGGACCTCACCAACCTCTAAAATAACCACATGTATTAAAAAATGTAGAATATATAACATAATATGGCAATTAAACAATTGACAATCAAGGATTGTAAAATATGTAACCAACAAAAAATAAAAAGAACCCAAACACATGGCTCTTTTTGGTTTGACATGAAGGAAAGGTATTGATAAAATATTTACTCCAAAACCATTTTTCCAACATTTGTTGCAGCTCTATGACAATATTTTGGAATCAAACCCTTTGTATATAAAAAGGAATCATAACATGGTACATAGGTAAGGTAAAATTTAATGTAGGAGGTTACATTGCAGTTTTCATTTCATGGGCCTTTCAACAAGTCACAATTTCTTCCACTAAATAGTAAAAAGATAAATATACTTGCTCAAGATTTCAACTTCATTTGCTTTTTGTTTATGAAGTCTTTCTGGTAGGTGCAACATTCCTCTACCAAATGAGTAATTCATTATTTCAGATAAAGTTTAACCCATCTTCACAATCAGATGCTGTCAATATCATATTAATAAGCACAACCATAAAATATCGATTTATTTTTCAAGACCTAGTAGTAAACAAAGAGAGGAAAGCATACAAATAATAGCAAAAAAAAATAGTGTTACCAATTACATACCACAATGTGTTGAGATAAATGGTTTTTGTGCTTCCTAATTAGAATTATAGAGCCAACAAAATGATGAAGACATAGATTGCATAAAAATTTGTTGTAATAGGCCACCACCATTCAACCATTTATTTCCCTTCCAATTTTATAGTAAAAAAGATGCGTAGAGGCATAACCAATAATTCATGTCCCAAGCAATGGAAAAAATATTGGTTCGTATTTGTCCTTATGAGAACATGATAGCCTTGCCATAAAAAGCAATGTTAAAGAAAAATGTTTTGGATGAGCTCTATGTTGGAAATTATAACATAGTGGGTGGACTTATCACTATCAATAGGACACTAAAAATGTACACATAAACAAATGAACGTGAAAATATTTTATCGATGCATTTCTTAGAAATAAAAACTAGTCAATTACAAAGAATTAAATCCCAAAAACTATAAGGACATCTTGCCAACTTGAACATCAATACTATGCATCTAAAGACCACTATCAACCATGAAACACAAGTTTGGAATGATATTACATAAGAAATTCTCAACTTATCAGTATTTTGTTGGGACAATTGGTATGGCTCAAAGTTTGACTTTAGATAAACTTTCATTTGATCCAATTGGAATAAGAACACGTAGCCTCGTGTGCACATAATTATTGCATGTCAAAAGCATGGATTCATTATACCTTCCCAGTAACAAAAATTTATTTCCATGTTAGCAAAAACAAGCATCTAAGGTGGATCACCTTACAACAAATGCATCTTGAAAATTAGAAAATATTTCAAAAACACTCTCATGTATACACACTTTGTCAATTGTAACTTTGAACACATGGTTTGCAAACGTGTATTAATGATGTTCTCCTTAATGATAACATAATGATTATTAATATCCATTGTTTCGATGCAACGTATCAAAACTCTCCATTGCAAAATAACTAATTTGAAAATTTTGATTGAAATGTAGTGTATTATATCCATAACATCCCTTACGGAAAGGAACATGGCAATTGTCGTTGCACAAGGTTGAAATATTTTTAATAGATATTGTTGTAGTAGCTACAGCCACCCTCAAAAAAATTTCCTTCGCTTCGTTTTAGAGCCTCCCTCCTTAAATCTCAGTAGCTTATCTTACACTACCCAAGTACTTGTGCTTTCATTGAGTTTTATCTTTCAGTTTACATATTGTGTTTACTTACTTTCTTTGTCGTTTAACCACAAGTTGGCCCCGTGACTTGGTTGCATCTAGTTCTTGCACTACCTTGGAAAAATGTATAGTCCTAGAGGGAACCCAGCCTTGCTCTCAGGAATTGCGCGGTGAAACCCAGCAGTGAGCCTTACTCATAAGAATTTCTCAGTGCAACCCAGTAATGAGCTTCGGCTCCATAATTGCGCAGACCATCAGCAGCTTGTCTTCAACTGGGAAACTGCACAGAGCAGTCCAAGCCAGAAAGTGAGCCTTCAGCTCTAGAATTGGGCAGAGCCAACTGACAACCGGCCTTCAGCTAGGAAATTGCGCAGAACTTGAGAGGAATCCCAGAGCCACTTAGCCCAGAAATTGCACAAAACCATACTGTACTCAGAAATTGTCAGTGCATGAACAAGAGAGTTGCCCAGTCCTCCCCTGAACTGCGCAATCTTTTCGAACAATGATGACAGTGTTCCCAAAAAGCAAGAAGCTAAGAGGAAAATCATCCCTGGGAAGTAGGGAATCTATTATTAGCTTCCCAAAGGTGACACATTTCCATATTTAGAAGTTTCTATTAAGCGTTGTTGTTGTCCTTGATATCAAGCATACGCGTCATGAACTCCATTTGCTCAAATCTATTTAATGGACGCCTATAGAGCTCACTTATTCATTCAATCATCAAGATCTAGCTTCCCTAGGAGATCAAGGAGCCTTCGGAGCATTTTCATCATTTTTCGGGGTGATTTTTTATTTTATTTCCTTTTGTTGCTTTTTATGTGGCTTTTATTTGTTTAGCTTGTGAAAGTGTTGTTTCGCTCGTTTTTTTGAATGACCATTGGCGTTTTAACTTGTTTTAGCTTGTATAAGTGTTGTTTCAAGTTATACATTTCCTTCCTTAAGCGTCGAATGAGTTTTCCCGTTTTTGCACCAACAGTCGCCGATGCGGTGACTCCCTTCACATGCTTCGTGTTCCTTCAGTTTGATCCATTGTTGCACTTGTCTTACATTCATACATCTACACTTAGTCATATTTGCACTCATCATTACATCATCCTTAAGATTTGCCTGTTTTCACACTCCCCATGGACAGATTTGGGCTCCCCTTGCCCAGGTCTCACATTCACTTGCATGCACTGTGCAATATAGTAGCTCAAGGCCTCTTCCTTGGATTCTGGATTTCCGTAGAGGTTGTCTTGGGTTGGCTCCAACTGCGCACTGCACAATTTTAGGAGCCAGACTCCTAGCTTGGTCACTTAGACAGCATAATGTGTAGTCTCTCCTAGGCCTTGTTACAGACTGAACTGCGCATTACGTAGTTCCAGTCAGCAGGATTCCACACTAACTATCGAGACTGCATAGTGCGCAGTTCCCACAGTCAATTAGTCACCCCTTGTCACTCAAGATTGTTCATTCCCTCTCATCATATTCCTTGATTGTTGCTTGATCATGTTGTAAAGTTAGATTTGTAAGAGCTAATGTTTGCTTTCCATGAGTGTTTATTTTGTCCCACAGGTGCCACACTCATGAAGCGCTTCTTTCCAGTAGTCATTATACCATGGCACCAAAGGGAGCTGCTTCAAGAGCGACCATTGAAAGAAGTATCGAGGAAGCAGTTGAGAAAGCACCAGTTTACTTGCCAATATATGCAGATGCCCAACTATTTATAAAAAAGGAATCAACACTAACATGGCAACCAAACCAGCAATAGTGGCAGAATGTAGCAAGCCAGTACAGGATCGGGCAAAGAGGAAATTGCTAACATAATAGAGGGAGGACAAAGCTACAGAGTGATAGTGCATTTAGTCTTCATGAAGGCATCTTTGATAGTAGAAGTAAAAGGAAGCACAGGACATAGACAGCAGATCAGAGGAAGAGAAAAGAGAAGAGCTTACAGGTGGCAGAAATGAGATCGCAGCAAGCAGAACGAGTGTCAAAGGAAGAACATGAGTTGAGAAGCAGAAAAAGGAAAAATAAAAAAAGGCAAGGTGGAATGATAGAGAAATAGTGCTAATACAGTTTGATTAGCTAGAACAGCTAGCAGCTGAAGAGGATAGTGAATAGATGTAGGTTCTCTCACCAAAGTTAAGCACAAGAACCAAGTTTGGCTAGAGGTCAGCAGGTACATGGAGCAGTTGATGAGCGAGGCCACCAGTGATGACTTTCGGCTGAGCACAGAAAACATGCAGAATTATGTTGGTGGTCCAGCCACACTCAGGACAATGTTACGCAGGTTTTAGGACGAGAGGACACGGGTTCCAAGTCCACATTCTTAGATGCCATGGAGGCAAGAGTTTTCTTTCAGCAAGATAACATCAAGACATCACAGCACAATACCAATATTGGCATCAGTACATGATCGAGTAACATCGAGTGGAGGTTTCCGAGTTGGTATTTTTCAACACTCCGGGGTCATAGTGTTTTGTCTTCTTAGGTTGTCTCTAACCTATTTTGTCCCACATGGGTATATGTGGAAATTGTATATTATTGTAAATATGTTGTAAGTGAAATTCCAAGTGTCATTAGTGGAATGTGAAGAGTCGCGATGTAATGTAAAGAGTCATGAGGGTAGACAAAGAGTCACAAAGGGGAATGTCATGGGTCACCCCACCCTTTGCTATAAATAGAACCTCATAACTCATAGACCAGGCTTTTGGGAGCCAAGATTTTGCTAGGCATTACTTAGAGAAGGTTTGGAGAGTATTGTGATGAGCCTTGGCTTCTCCACAGCGTAGAGCGAGTACATATCTTTGGAGGAGTAGGCGGTGTTGACTGTAATGTTCCACTATTGGGGCTAGTGGTTGTCAATGGTGTATGTATGGATGGAACTTTCACTTAATAATATAACTGAGCTTGCACATTTTCATGCATATGTTGTTATTGTCGTTCAACTATTCTGGTTACTTTAGCAATGTATGTTATTTCACTTACGCATTTGTGTATGAACTATTTTGTATGCAATTGTATGAATCTTGTTGAGGACGTGTTTTTGTATTAACCCATCACTTTGAATTGTGGGCTATTCCGCTTCCAACCTGTGATGTCATTTCGTTCGTGTGTTTCTTTCAGGCTGCATACTATTACATGCTTCTAAGAGACACACTTCCTTTTCCCCTCTATGTGTTAGAACCCCCATGCATCTCACTTGACTCACTGCAAGGTCACACACTTGCTTCCGACAAAGTTATCATACTTACCTCTACGCGCTACCGCAGTCAAGGCACTACTGTACTACCCACTGTTGGGACTCCTACTCCAAACAGTCTGAGGTCTAGTTGGGACTTCTTACTGAGGAGATTCCCTGACATGTTGGCGGGTCCAACACCATCAACATTTCTGGCACTAGAAGGAGGGCCAGATGACAAGATGAGTCCTCAAAGTATGTTCTAAATCTCTGCACATCATTCATGACTTACATTAAAATCATACCTCTGGCATGTTTCTCTCATGCAAATGATTTCGAAGAGTCGGAGGACATCATTGATGATTTGTCACAATTTAAGTATGACTGTGAAGGAGGAGCAACCCTGCTAAGGCATGGAGTTGGCTTCACAAGCTTTTATGATAGGAATGAAGTCCCCTCAGATGAAATTACCTTTGGGTTGTTCTCTTACACGTTCGAGAGGCACATCAAGAAATGGTATCACACATTTCCCACAGCCTCCATTCACTCTTATAATCACATGATTGATGAGTTATTATGTGCTTTCTATCATTATGATCATAAAGAAATCAATAAAAAAAAAATCTGTAATTATGGAAAGCACCTAATGAATCTATTGCGCAATTTTGGGAGCACCTCATGAATCTTTCCTTTCAAATCCATGAAGATGAAGTTGATTGGAAATTTCTTAGGGAACAGTTTCATTATCTTCTTCACATATATGAAAATCCTCACGAGTTAGAATCATTCGAACCCCTCCTATCATACATCAGTGCTAGAGCTTCCAAATCTAAGATGGACAAGATTGTTGTCACAGGTGAGCCGCCATCCGCTCCTCATCAAATATCTCTAGCCCCGCAGGACAAGGTGGGAGAAGTTGTGAACCAATCTGTTGAACTGTCACCTCCTCCCACCCCACCTGCTACGGATATCTGTGTAGGTTTCGATTGGAAGTCTATTGGTTGTCACAAGGACTTGTTTTCTCAACCTCCATCCTCTCGTTCTATTGATCCTTTGTATTTTGGTGTCTTGTGTTCATCCATTCCGAACTCCACATGTGATGTTCATGAGGATCAAGTTGTGGACAGAGTTGGTGTTGAGCAGCTAACCTGTATTGTCATTTTTTATGAGTATGTGTGGGAATATGGAGAAGAACTCGTGGTGAAGGATGGCCTCCTTCTTTCTGCACCTCGTCTGCTCTATCCTGACATCTTACGTGATCCTACCATTTTTATTTGTCTTGTGAAAATTCATTCCTAGACGTTTCCACTTCTGGTCATTCACAGGATGCACAAGATGTCAATCCATCATTTGATTGCGAAAAGGACAAATATTCCTTTCTGAACCCACCCAATCTATCATCTTTTCTTTCTGGAAATTCAGAGGGTGAAAAATTATGTTTCTCATCAACCCCTCTATACGATTCATCAGATTATGAAGATGTCGATGTACATCTCGAATTTTCTGATCATGGTTGTCGTGATCTCTTTGTTCATTCATTCGATCACGATTCTGATTCACTTGTTTTTGATCTTTCTAAGCCACCAGTATTTGATGATTTACCTATTGACAAAGTGGAAAACCTGCAAATTGTCGAGCAAATTCAACCCGAGCTTATGGTTATGTTAGGTCCTCGCTGTCTTGAGGTTAGTTCTGCTCCTGATCAGAATATGTTGAACCACCTCAGGCTCCTCATCACTCTCTCATGCACATTGAAAATCAATCTGATCTGCACATCTTACACCCTCCACTAGAATCTCACGATCCTATCACTCACGCATTGGAGTCATACATAGCAAGTCATTTTGCAAAATGCAAGTTGTCTTCTTTATGCATGTTTGCTCATATGTCAAGGTCAAAAGAGTGTACATGCTTGTTGTTTATGCACGGTGCATTGTCACATGATGGTATGGTCGTAGAGTGTTTGTCATGTGCTTTCACTTTTTTTCTTTTCTATGGACGCATTCAAACTTCGAGCGTGTTGGTTTTCATTGTTTTATCTTTCTTGTGTATTGGATTGTCTGAATACATTTCTTGACGACCATGCCTTCACTTACATGGGCCACCCAATGCGCCAGTGGTTGCATTGGAAATATCACTTCACATGAGTAGGACCATGCACTGTTTAGTTTAGGAGTAGGAGTAGTGTTTTCTTTTTTGTTTGCTTTGCTTTCTTGTTTTCTTTGCTTTCATGTATTTCTTTGCTTACTTGCTTTGCTTTCATTTTAATTCTGTGCTTTGCTTGCTTTGTTTGTTTCTTTTGCACCCGTAGGTTTAGCTTCTCTTCAAACCGTGCTTGGCTTCTTGAGACAAGCTGGGTGAAACGCAAGAGGACTTGTACAACTACCAACATTTGGTTATTTGTCTATTCCCTCTCTTTGTGAAGACCTTGCATTCTTTCAGTTAATGATACCCTGATGGAAAATACATTCTTTTCAGAGTGAGTCTTGGTGAAAGCACAACGCTTGCACTTTAACTAGTACCACATACTCTAATCGGTTCTTTTATATTCGGTTAACCCTTGTCAACTCAGTCAAGTAGAGTAAGGTGAGGGGGGAAACCTTAACATGTCAGAGGTATATATAACATCCTTCTCTAAAGGGACAACCTCTTATGCTCTCAATAAGTTGGGATCCCTCTTCTGCCTCATAAACTAAATAAGTTCCTATGCACAGTTCTTTGAAAAACGCAAAAAATTAAAAAAATAAAATAAAGGTGAAAGAAGAGAAAGGCTTCCTGCGCAGGGAGGTGAAGCAAGTAACTCCATTAGGGTACTACCCAGGCTTGCTGGCAGCAGAGAAATGCTTTTTTTCCTGAAGTGACTCCGTCAAGGTACTGTCCAGGCCTACTGGCAGCAGAGCAACACTAGAGATGAAACTTAAACTCTAGCAGTCTACATTACTTTTGTATCAATATATACCTCATCCCCAATTGAAACAACTTAGTTGACTTGGTTTGGTATGTGTGTTGACCGATCAAGAGTATGGCGGGGACTATATCTTTAACTCAAGCTAGTGAGGAAGCCATGACGATCAAAGAATCAAACAATAATTCTGGAGGAGTTAGACTCGCTTTACACGAGAAAAGGTCCATACAGAGAGTTGGAGTTCTACCAGTGTGTCGCTAATGTTGTAGCCACTACAACCTCCATCCAAAATTTTTCCTTTGCTTCGTTTTGGATCCTCCCTCCTTAAATCTCAACAACTTGTCTTACACTTCCCAGTTACTTGCTCTTTCATTGAGTTTTATCTTTCACTTTACAACTTGTGTTTGATTACTTGCTTTGTCGTCTAACCATAAGATGACCCTACGACTTAGTTGCATCTAGTTCTTGCACTGCCTTGGAAAACTGCGTAGTCCTAGAGGGTAGTTATCCTTTCTCTTAGGAATTGTGCAATGCAGCCCAGTAGTGAGCCTTGCTCACAAGAATTGCGCAGTGCAACCCAGTAGTGAGCTTCGGCTCCAAAATTGTGTAGAACAGCTGGAAGCTTGTCTTCGGTTGGAAAACTGCGTAGAGCAGTCCAAGCCAGAAAGTGAGCATTCAACTCTAGAATTGCGCAGATCTAGATGACAGTGTGCCTTCAGCTGGGAAATTGTGCAAATCCTGAGAGACAACCCAGAGCCACTCATCCTAGAAATTGCGTAGAACCATACTATGCTCAGAAACTATCAGTGCATGAACTAGAGAGTTGCTCGGTCCTCCCCAAAACTGCACAATATTTCCAAGCATTGCATGGAAGTGTTCCCAGAAAGAAAAAAACTAAGAGGAAAAGCATCCTTGGAAAGTAGGGAATCTATTATTAGCTTCCTAAAGGTGACATATTTCAATCTTTAGAAGTTTATGCTAAGTGTCGCTTTTGTCCTTGATCTCAAGCATACACGTCATGAACTCCATTTGCTCAAATATATGTAATGGGCACCTCTAGAGCTCACTTATGCATTCAATCATCAAGATCTAGCTTCCCTAGGAGATCAAGGAACCTTCGGAGCATTGTCATCTCTTTTTGAGGTGATTTTTATTTTATTTCCTTTTGCCGGTTTTTCTGTGGCTTTTGTTTGTTTAGCTTGTGAGAGTGTTGTTTCGCTCATTTTTTTGAATGATCGTTGGCCTTTTAAATTGCTTTAGCTTATAGAAGATTTGTTTCAAGTTATACACCTTCCCCAAGTGTCGCATGAGTTTTCCCGTTTTTCCACCAACAGTCATCGATGCGGCAACTCCCTTCGCATGTTTCGTGTTCCTTCAGTTTGATCCACTGTTGCACTTGTCTTACATGCATACATCTACATCTATTCATATCTACACTCATCCTTACATCATCCTTCAGATCTTCCTATTTTCACACTCCCCATGGACAGATATGGGCTCCCCCTACCCGGGTCTCACATTCACTTGCATGCACTACGCAATCTAGCAGCTCAAGGCCTTTGCCTTGGATTCTGGAATTGCGTAGAGGTTGTCTTGGGTTGGCTCCAACTGCGCACTGCATATTTCCAAGAGCCAGTCTCCCAGCTTGGTCACTGAGATAGCACAATGTGCAGTCTCTCTCAGGCCCTGTCCCAAATTGAACTGCGCATTGCGCAGTTCTAGTCAGCAGGCTTCCACACTGATTGTCAAGACTATGCAGTGCACAGTTCCCACAGTCAGTCAATCACCCCTTGTTAGTCAAAACTGCGCATTTCCTCTCATCATATGCCCTAGTTGTTGCTTGATCATGTTGTAAAGTTAGATTTGTAAGAGCTAATGTTTGCTTGCCATGAGTATTCGTTCTATCCCATAGGTACCACACTCATGAAGTGCTTCTCTCCAACAGTCATTATACCATGGCACCAAAGGGACTTGCTTCAAGAGTGACCACTAAAAGCAGTATCGGGGAAGCAATTGAGCAAGCACCTATTTACTTACCAATATATGTAGATTCCCAACTATTTACAGAAAAGGAATCAACACTAACATGGCAGCAAAACCAGCCGTTGTGGTAGAAAGCAGCAAGCTTGTACAAGATCAGGGAAAGAGGAAATCATTGACATAATAGAGGGAGGACAAAGTTGCAAAGTGAAAGCGCATTTAGTCTTCATGTAGGCAACTTTGAGAGTAGAAGCAAAAGGAATCACAGGACACAGACAGCAGAGAAGAGGAAGAGAAAAGAGCAGAGCTTGCAGGTAGTAGAACTGAGATCGTAGGAAGTAGAATGAGAGCCGAAGGAAGAAAAGGAGTTGAGAAGAAGAAACAGGAATAAGAACAAAGGCAAGGCACAATGACAGAGAAACAACACTAATATAGGTTGATGAGATGGAACAACCAGCAGTTAAAGAAGAGAGTGAACAGATGTAGGTTCCCTCACCCAAACTAAGCACAAGAACCAAGTATGGTTAGAGGTCAACAAGTACATGGAGCAGTTGATGCACGAGGCCACCAGTGATTATTTGCCACTAAGCGCAGACGACATGCAAAAGTACATTGGTGGTACAGCCACACTCAGGACAACGTTGTGCAAGTTTCAGGATGAGACGGACAAGAGTTCCAATACTAGATGCTCGGATGCCATGGAGGTGAGAGTCTAATTTCAGCAAGACAACATCAAGACATCACAACACAGTACCAAGCTTGGCATCAGTACGTGACCGAGTAGCATCAAGTGGAGGTTTTCGAGTTGGTCTTTTCCCACACTCCGGGGTCATAATGTTTTGTCTTTTTAAGCTGTCTCTAGCCTATTTTGTCCCACATAGGTATATGTGGAAATTGTATATTATTTTAATATGTTATAAGTGAAATTCCAAGTGTCATTAGTGGAATGTGAACAGTCACTATGTAATGTAAAGATTCATGAGGGTAGATGAAGAGTCACAAAAGGGAATGTCAAGGGTCACCCCACCCTTTGCTATAAATAGAACCTCACAACTCATAGACTAGACTTTTGGGAGCCAAGCTTTTACATAGGCATTGCTTAGAGAAGGCTTGGAGAGTATTGTGACAAACCTTGGCTTCTCCACAGCATAGAGCGAGTACATCTCTTTGGAGGAGCAGGCGGTGTTGACTATAATGTTCCACTATTGGGGCTAGTGGTTGTCAATGGTGTTTGTATGGATGGAACTTTCACTTAATAATATAAATGATAACGCGTTTTCATGCATATGTTGTTATTGTAGTTCGACTATTTTGGTTACATTGTAAATTTATGTTATTTCACTTATGCATTTGTGTATGAACTATTGTATATGTGATTGTATGAATCTTGTTGAGGACGTGTTGTTGTATTAACCCGTCACTTTGGATTGTGGACTATTTCGCTTCCAACCTGTGATATCATTTCGCTCATGTGTTCCTTTCAGGTTGCGTACTATTACAGGCTTCTAAGGGACACACTTCCTTTTCCCCTCTGTGTGTTAGAATCCCCATGCGTCTCACTTGACTCGTTGCAAGGTCACACACTTGCTTCTGACAAAGTTATCATACTTATCTTTGTGCACTACCGTGGTCAAGGAACTACTATAATACCCACTACTGGGACTCCTACTCCAAATGGTATGAGGTTTAGCTGGGACTTCTTACTGGGGAGATCCCCTAACATGTTGGCATGTCTAGCACTGTCAACATATATATATGTGCATATTCCATTTTTCATTATGAATATATATGTTCCTTTATTTGTATGCGTTGCAATAACCAACACAATTTAAACAACAAATGCAAAATAAATTCACACAAATTTCCCATTTTGAACCATTGTCAACTTCAATATCAACCTATATGCAAATTCAAACAAAACCACACATCAACTTGATTACGTGAAATCACAATACCTTCATGAAATTTTGAGCAAACATACTCCTAGGCCAAAGCTTGTTATTGATCACATTTGGAAAAGTCTACACATTGAAGATTATCATATCCATTTTTTAGATACGTATTAGCATGATCATGATGCAGTCTTTGCATCACTAAATTCCACATGAATTCTACAAAAAATTGTATGAACTTGTATTGTTCATGTTACCCACCAAAAGTGGGTGACCCCTAGGAGAATTTTTTCTCCTATTCATCTCTTTTAGTTGGTACCCAAGATCCCTTTATAGCCACCACGTAGTCGATGTGATGTGCCATCCATATCTCTGCTACCCACATCAGTCATAGGTTTCCTCACCCATTTTCCAAGAGCATGTGTTGGAAGGTGGGATTCTGATCAAAAGGTACTTTATTCATTTTGCAATCAAGTGCTTACACTTTTTTTTATTTGGGAATTTTGACATGGATTATGGGGTAGCTTGGAAGAAAGAAGGGTCTTTTTTGTGATCTTGTTCCTTCACATTAAATGGGGGGTTAATTGTTAATCCTATTCCAGTGGGGCCACCCCTAATGGACCAATGGGTATAGGAGGGTTACTACTTGGGAAGCCATGATTGAGATAGTGTAGCCTTATTTCTCCCTATTCCATACTTACTACTTTCAATCTTACATCCTCATACTTGGGTAGGTCCTAGAAATGTACCTAGGGAGGTTGATGCATTTAAAAGAAATATAAATAGCATATGATGGCCACAAGAAAAATAAAATACAAATCAAAATGAAAAATATGGTCGAGACTTACAAATTAGCACGTGGGAAAAATCCAAACATGAGTTATACCTCACTCATAAGGCCATCACCTGGTTCTTGTGTGAATGTTTCCTTATCTCATAGAAGACAAAGAACCCTTGCATGTCCCAACCCTAATGGGTGATGAACTACCCCATCCTAAAATGGGTAATAACTATTATGCAACATACAAAGCAAGCTTTCATTCCTTGAGTTATGAGCAGTAATACAAAGAAGAATCAAGAAAATTAAAATGCATTTAGAGGGGTGGAAAAACAAAGGTCAAGGTAACTCATGCATCCACTATTTCTCCCTCCTCATATCTATACACCTAGGATGAGGTATTCCATCATAGTCATTCCCTTTGACCACAGCATGTGGCCATGAAGTATTTTCCCCTCAATTCCAGCATTATTCACATGGCACCTGTTGATTGAAGGGTGGACCAAGGACATGCCACTTTGCCTTGGGGGTTGAGAACACCTAATAGGATAGTCTACTAACCACTCCTACCTAGGTAGGTAACACCATTATGTGACTAAGGCCCTTATTTTGGAAGAGAAGCCTTATATGAAGTGTTAATTTTCTCATTTCTTTCAAGCTTGGTTCACTTAGATGCGATAATGATTAAATGTACCTAATGGTGAAATTTACGACATTGGGTATTGTGTGTAATTAGCATGGGGTTCCATCTATAGGTCTAGGCAACTTAATTGGGGTCTAGGTCCTCCAGAGGGACATATTGACACCCACGGGAGATGCTTTGAGAGACATGGGACTCTAGACAGTTGTAAAGTATCATTTGTATCCATGGGAACCTTCATCACCCACAGAGCTCCTACACTTTAACCTATATCATTCATGGGATGATGCCCCTAAACCTGCATGCACCCATATGGCTTAACAGTAGCACGGGGTTAGGTAGTTGATTAGGGTCCCAAATGAGGTTTATCTTATGTCTTGAGACATGAAAGGGATAGCACCATCTTCAGTGCCCTCAACGTTGGAGCAGAGTCAAGCATATTCACCACTTGGAGACCCATGAGACCCATTATGTTCCCCAAAGCCAAAAAAAGGGTCCACTAGATGATTTTGACAAATATCTAGGGGCCATCCCCTAGAAGGTGAATTTAAAGGGCCTTTAAACAAGTCAAGGCACTCAAGCTCCTCAACATAATCCCTAAGGATGCATTCACTAGCATGATGTTAGTGTTTTGACTTGCACTTATGGCAATTTATTTTATTTCACAAAGACTACTAGGTCAGCTTGTGACCTAAGCTAGTATTTTCCCATTATTTTATGATTTGAAGGGGCTAGCAAGCTAATTAGGCATTTGTATGCCTCATATAAGTAAAACCTATCATTGTAACTTATCATCATCACGACTTTGGATTTTCGGCCTCATTAGAGGAATTTAGACTTGTTCTCTTGTGGATGTATTGGAGATCTTGGATGAATTTTGATATTTGGAGTTGAAATTAAATATTCTTTGGAGTTATTCTTTAGTCTAATGGATGAAAATCTTGCATGTCATCTTGTAAGTGCATAAATTGTTGAATATCTATTTCTTAATGTCTAATGTTTGGAATTGTTGATTCTACGTTATGTTAAATTCTGCCCTAATTTTTCTATGATTAATTGAATTTCTATCTAGATGAATATTTCATACATTACTCATACATAACATGTAATGAATTTGTCCTAGTGGTGAACTCCTCAAATCTCTCCCATTAAAAATGATTTTTCCATTACATAGGTAAATGCTTGAAATATTGTTGCTAGGGCATCAAATTTTGGCCTCCTTAGGAACATTTTTGGTTAATTTATCTCATATTAGGCTCCATATTCCCAAGGTACAAGTGACTCGTCTAGTTTTTTGGTGATCAAACTTTATTCTTATCCATATTTTCTCTCTCCTAATTTAGCCCTTTCAAGGTCAAGCTTGGAAATTAGGGCTTGGTGTGAATCCCTAGGCAAGTAGGGTTTTGGTGGTTAGAGAGCCTAAACATCAAGGGGATAGTATTTTCCACAAAATATATCCTTTCTATGGGCATCCACTTCAATTTCATTTATAAAATCTCTTGCCCTGGTTGTTTGCCTAAGAGGGAAACCCTAGTTTTGACTTGCTTCAACTTAAGGGATTCCTTGAAGGTTTCATGAGCCTTGGTGTTGCTAGTACACATTGTTGGAACCTTTTATCTTAGCCTTGACCTTTGGAAATTCCAACACCCATCAAATTTATCGAACCCTAAGTCTTGTGCCTTCTTTCCTAGGTCTCATCATAGAATGTGAATTGTCTCCTTGTGGAGGCTTGCACATAAATTGTGCCTTTCTTTAAGAGTTCCTAGTGAGGTCATCTTACATATTAACCTTATAACATCTATCATAAGTGATCTCTTTCCTGATGGGCTCCTCCCATTAATGAAAATTTGTAAAGAGCAAGTATTTTGGCTATGGTGACAGTGGGCCACTACCCCATCATTGTCTCTTGGTCTAGTTTATGCCTTGTATGGTTCCCCTCTCCAAGGCCTGCTAGATTTTGTGGCAACAGTTCCCTAGCCATCATTTCTCTCTATCATCCCTTCTCTTATATTTGGAAAAGAAAATAAACAAGGAAAAAGGGACCTCGATATATATAGAGTACAAGCTCTTGCAAATATAGAGAGAACAATCTCAAATGCAAATCACTCAAGGGTAACAATATTGGATACTTAGCACCTTTGCATATTGTATTGCATTAATCACATTTTGTCTTTTGATATTTTATCCTATAATGCATTTCTTTATCGATTTCCATTTATCATGATGTCCATTGCAATCTAACACTCACATGGTAGTGATGGATCCATATAATACCATTGTCGGTAGCTTATAATTTACAAAAAAACAAACTCCAAATTAGTAATCTCATTTTCATTATCATGCAATCTTTTGGCATTCATAGACTCTGACTTTTGTAGACTTTTCACTTATACCATGCCCTCCTCTCCTTCCCTCCCACAACCCTATACATGAACATATTTCCATCATATTCCATAGTTGAGATATGTACCAGAAGAACCACAAAAACTTTTGAAGTTGATGCTTTAACATGACATGGAGCTTCCCATAATGAAAATTAAAATTCACTAGCAAACTAAAACATGTTCATGTTGACCTAGTGGATGGAGATACCCAAATTACTATAATAATGAATATGGGAATTTCTTTCATTACTAATGTTTTTCCATAGTTCTCTTGCGATATGAGTATATGCATAGAAATATTTGAAGTCAAAGATAATCAAATATATGAGAGAGTTGATGCACCTTGTCTATATCCCATTGAATTTAGGTGTTTTAGTTTAAAATATTGTGCAAGTTTGTCAGCTCTATATTCATATATCGGACACCATTGTATCCTACCTATTGACATCCACCAACACATATGCTATTTGTTGGTTTCACTGGATCAGTTTTCATTGCATGGCATCAAAATAACAAGTAATATGGGATCTCTATGAAGGATGGTGATACAAGGAAAAATGACCTAAAGAAACAAATAATTTTGCCTCCAAATTCAACAACTACGAATATGAAATATTAACCATGTAACTCTTTCAAATGTTGTGAGAAATGGCCCTAGAGGTTATCAAATCAATCATTGTTTGATCAACAACATCTATTGCAGTTTTAAATGATGATGTAGAAAAAACATAGTTGGCAGTTTTTGTGTAATCAAAAGTCTTGAAATAGATCAATTTCACATTCCATTTAATTCAACTATGTTTTGTTCCTCAATGGTTATTCTTGAGTTGTTGCTTTTCATTACATGCTGTATCAAGAACAACACCAACATCCATCGATGTGCTCTTATTACTTTAATGTAGGCTCAAGATGTATTAAGAACCAACAATGCTTTCATGCTTCTAGTGGAACCTTTCTAGAATAAACTTGAGAAATGAGTTGTTCATATTTTACCTCATTGCACAATCTGCAAGGAGAACACAATGAGCACTTTTGAATATCTTGTCCAATGCCTCCTAAACAAGGAAGATGGGTTGGATGAATGTACAATGCAAAATCCAATCCTCCATCAATGCTTTCTAGAGTTTTTCAATATGTCCTACAAATAAAATACACAAAAAAATTCAAGGGCAATCTCCCAATTGCACAAGTTGTCTCAAAAATGTTTGTCCATGCTAACACTAGACAAAGTTGCTAAATAGATGGAAAAACTTTGAAAGTGGTCATGACACTTATAGAGTAATTTGAACTTTTGAACTTTGCAATTCCAAAAAATTCACTTAATAAAATATTTAAAAAACATCTTTCGATTTCCTAACAACATAGCAATGTGCAAACCCTTAACAATAAATGCAGTTTGTCTTGTGTTTATGGATCTCAAACTTCTAAGTTATTTATGCTTTCTTGTACCAAAGGAGTACTTGTAATTTTATCTACAATCTATATGAAGGCCTAAACATGTGTGCTTGATGAAACAATAAAAAAATTGAATTGGATCTATTTCAAATTTATCAACTTATTTTCTAGATTATATTTTATGCTTGTCATGTTGATTTTTTTGTTCACGTAGTTCACTTTCAATGTTGTGCAACGTTGTTTAGAGTATGTGATTACTATGTTTTTAAGATCTAGAATCTATATTGCCTCTATTTTCCTATCTTTTGGTTGTACTTATGGTGTAACAACTTACATGCTTGGATAAACTCAAAAAATAAATAGTTTATATCCTTTCAAGCTTTGTAAGCAATGCATGAGTTAGTCTCTATTAAAATTAGGTATCTATGAAGTGTCATCCATAATATTGTTATATATTTTGTTCCATTTGTAGTGCTTTTGCTTGTAGTTCCTTAGTATCGTGTATCTAGAAGTAACCAAGAAAGAAAGGAATGTGTTACATTTTTCTTTTCTACCTTATAGTTATAGAGATATTTTTGATGAGCTTATCACTCGGATCATTCATACATCAAAAATAGACATAAGAATTTGGTATTACGTAAACTACTCTATTTTTTTTTAGGTCCAGCTATGTAATGGAAAATGATGTCGATGAGATCTGTAGCTCGTCCATCTTAAAGATTAAATAGTATTTTAAAATTTCAACATGGTTAGCTTGTAAATCAAAATCCCCTCTTATATTTGATTGATAGCATAATTTAAGAATTATAATTAATAAAATTTTTATTAATCCTCAATGAATCATTTATAGGTATTTTTTCGCCTTTATTTCCTTCCTATACTATGTCGACATGGTATCAATAGGACTTATAACTTGTCCCTTTAAAGCTTAAACACTCTTTTAATATCTCAACACGGTTAGCCTATCATTAAAGTCTCTTTTTGTTTTATGAATGTGGTGAAATCTAGGAAAATGTGGCAATGTTTCATTTTATTTATGTATGATGGAAATTTAGGAAATCAAATGTAAACTTTTGCATTGATACTTGTGTATTATTTAGAGGTTCCTCTGTTTTTGACTTTATTTCGAAAGCCTTCTTACCATACTCTCCATTGAATTCTATCTTTGAATATTGAAATTTTATTTATGAATATGTAATTTTTGTTTGAAATAGGTGACATTTTTTGGTCAATATTTTTTCCCTTTGTAAATAAATTGTAATTAAATTAAACGCTGAGAGAAGGGACACGAATCCCAGTTTCTTGGGGAGGGAGATTGCTTAAGGAAATGGAAAATGTAAATGCATCAACCTTGGGTTGGCTGAGAAGCTTAAATGAACTAACTTTGCATTAATTTTAACTAAAAATACAAGGATATGCCTAGGTGTCCTTTAAGCCCCAACGGCAAGCAAGAAGAGGATGAAAGATATTGAAGACGGCATGGGTTGCATTGTCCAAGGAAGTTTGATTTTGTGGAGCATTAGAAAGAGATAGACAGTTGGTATGTGGGGAGGCACAAAAAATAGGTATGCATGAGGGAGAACTAAGAATTCGCATTTGTGCAGTGGAGAGGCAGAGAAGGGACTCTCATGCATATGCAAAGTAAAAGATTTAGTAGAGAAATGATCAAAAATTGATAGTAATCGAGCTCTGGAGAAAGTGAACCAGTTGAGGAACCTCCAAAAATATGGATGTTGGATGAAACACATTATGGAGAGAAGTGGTTTTCCTTAAGATTGGAGAACCACTAGAATCTTGTGGAATTATGAACCACTTGTTAGGAGAGAAGCACACGAGTACTTTTGGAGCTGAGGAACCTCCATGTGTTGACAGCACTGGTGCATTCTCTCACTGATTAACTACCTAGTAAAAGTGGCTTATATGCTCCAACAGTAACTTATCCAGTGATGAACCTCCTTAATGTGGACTCTCTTCTCCTAAAAATGAATTGAGGCTCTCTGCACTATGGTATCCTGGCATGGATGTTAATTATGTCTGAAAGGACTGGGTGAAAAACATGTGTAGCTAGTGGATGAATACAATGTGGTCGTGTGGCATCCTATTTCAGTTGCTCTGTTTGTTTAAATTCCTTTTAAGAATCACTCCACCTCAAGCACTGGAATTTGGCTGAGGGGTGACAACTACAAGTAACTATGGTTGTAGCTTGCTTATGGTTAGGTGGAGAGTTAGAGTCCCACTCTCAATTTCCATAACTCTTACAAGATAAGTGCACTCTCGTGTTTTGTGCTTGTTTTGCTATTACATCTCTATTTCTTTCATGGAAATAATATTATGGTAATACTAAGGAGTGTTGTTCTTGCATAAATGAGGAATGTAAATATATTTTGATATGGTCCATTACTTGTGGATGTACTAATCTTGAAATAGCTTAAACCTGCATGTGCATGAAGGGGTTGAAATCTCTATAAATGGGTAATTCATTTGTGTAGACCCGTTGGAATATTTGGTCTTTGTGTTATTAACTAGCACCTGTTGATAATAAGGAATGTGATTCCTGTGCAGAAGTGTTCCTTGAATATTTTACAGGAATGGTTTAATTCCTGCAATCATCCAAGTCTATAAATTCATTTAAATGACATGTGTATTAAGAGATGGGTATGTTTCTATAATATCTATCATTATGTTGAAGGAATGTTTCAATTCCTAAGTTTATTCTGAGCTTGAATTCAAATTAATGAGTTGAGCATGAAGGTCTGTATTACTGGCCTACATATCTCGTTGGTGTTTAGTTATAAGCTCAAGAAGAATAAAGTTTTTGATACATTGGTATAGATCTAAATATACATGTATTCATAGTTTGGGTTGAGGTCTTTAGAAGCTCTTAAGGAATAGCCCTAAAAAAAAGGACTTTATGCATTTAAAAAAAAGTCACTAAGCGTGGGGCTAGGAATTATTTTAAATTCCAAAACACGGGGTGCTGGAAGGGATTGGTTTAACCCCCCCCCCCCACCCCCAATCAACATTGTGACCAGGCGTAGTGACCTAGTGCTTAAGAGGGATAAATTTGGGTTTTTGATGGCAAGTGTTTATGGTTGTCGGATGAACCCTAGATAAATATCCCCAGAAGATCCAGAGCAAGTGCCAAGAGGAACTCCTGGGGTCAAATTCCTAGGATGAGATGGCAATGGGGTCTGTTTCCCAACGCATAAAGCGGGGATAACCCTCCAACTCACATATAGCTAGGAAGTCATGAATGGTTGGGACATGGGACCCCGTCTACGTGGGAAGAGTGATGAAGGATGAAGACACCCCATGCCCATAACCCCTGGAATATTTGGATGTAGAGCCTGATAAAACTCTCGGGATTTGTTACTCAAGATGACTTGGCATGTGGGGCATGCTCTGTGGGGACAATTTTTTGTGGTAGATACACATTCATTTACCAATCGAGGGGAAAGTCAAGCCCAAAACGTAGCGTTGGCACTACCAACATAGCCAAGAAGATTGTCCAAGAGTTTTCAGTGGGGATAGTGTCAAGATCAGCTAAGATTTAATTCCCAGGGTGATGTGGCCATGGAGGGCCCATACCCACACCCATTTGAATAAATATTATGTGTGTGTGTGCATGTGTGTAAGTGTGTGGTGTGTGTGTGTGTGTGCGTGTGCGTGCGCGCATATGGGTTGGTCCATGTGGACCATAGAAAGGGGGTTAATATGTGACCCTAGTATGAGCAGGCCAGTAGTTGTGTCGAATGACGAATTGAGTGGTGACATGGCGGATGACTGGGATAGTCACATGGGAGCCACATGACAGATTAAATGAGGTGGCACTATGTGATATGTTAGCTTCAAATGGCCATATCTTTTGATCCAGATGTTGGATTCAGGTAAACTTTATATCGTTGGAAATATATCAATGAGACGAACACAACAATGTCATTGGTTACAAGTTTTAAGAAAGTCAAAAAAGAGTCAAAAATTCAGACCCCATCTCCTTAATTGAACCATGGGGGTCAGGTCATCACAGTAACTACCCCTTTCAAACTTTTGTTTTGGGTTGGGGTTAGCAGGGGGTATGTTACAGAGTGGTATCAAATATTTCAGGCTCAACACTTGGACTGGAAGGGCATCATCGCGGAACTAATAAGCGAAGGTTTTGCATTCGACTTTGGGAGATCCAATGAGGCCTTAAAGCCTCATGTCAAGCATTGGAAATATTTTTATTTACACATCAATTATGTGTGTTTCTTGGTATATTTTATTGTGATATTTACATGTGGCATAGTATGGATGATATATATGATTTATTGATGTTAATGCACTAATTGAGGTGTATTGTTGCACCTATATTTGCAACCGCAGATTTCCATCAACAAGCCAAGGTGATGGTGTTTATTATGTAGTTGAATTTTGTTAAAAATATAATAGTTGTGTGTATTTATGACACCACATAAAAGATAGTAAGGCTCAAAGAGATGAATTTTAAGGACCATGTGAACAGTAGAGGGTGCTGCAGTCTAGAAACAACTGGCCAAGCAAAGAATACTAAAATGGTACAATATAGCTCTGACCAATCACAACATGGACATGAAGAGGAAATATCAATTTAATGGGGGGGGGAATCTCTTGATTGTATGTACACATTGAGAATCATAAAAGCATAAATAAGAAGTTGTAAAGCTGACAATGACAGACTTGTTAGAGCACAAGAAAATTTGGTTGAAGTCAATGCATTCATACTACAAAGCTCATCAGACCTGCAAAGACAGATGCAACATGAGTTGGGGACCAGCCATAGAGACGTACAAAGTCCTTTGGTACAAGAATAAAGAACCAATGGGGAAAATGAGAGCAGATCTAGAAACAAGCTTCAGTTGTCTAGTGAAGACACTGTGAAAAGAGCCACTATGTTAAGTACTCTTAAAATGAAGTCAAGAAACCATGAGCATTAGTATGAGGGCATTTATAGAAGGCCACATTGTCATCACTATCATCATCTTCATCGTCATGGGAGAAGGTAAAGAGAATATATACCAAAGGAGTTTAAAAATGTGAAGTGTCCTACCTTTGATGTTGAAATGAGGAAATCAGAGGATGCCAGAACATGGTTGTTGGGAATGAAGAAGTTCTTTTGAATCCATGATTATTCAGAAAACCTAAAGGAAAAGGTAGTTAATTTCAACCTAAGAGGAAAGGTTGATATATGGTGGGAAGCATTGAAAAATGTAAAGGTAATAAGGGAAGAACAATTGTCTTGGAGGGAGTTCAAGAAGTATTTCATAAGTAAATATCTATCTAAGAGATAATTTGACAGCAAGGCGAAGGAGTAATATGAGCTCATATTGGGACAAATGAAAGATGACGAGTACAACACCAAATTCCTAGAGTTTCTAAGGTATGTTCCCTCCCTTAAGGAGGAGAAAGCAAAAATTTAGAGGTATGCCATTAGACTGCCATTCTCTTTCAAGGATAGGATCGAATTTGATGATCCCAAGACATTAGAGGATGCAAATTAAACCATTGCTAAGAGTAGTCTAGACACATGCATGAACATAAAACAAATTGGAAATCCAATGGAAATGCCAATTTCAAAGGAAAAAGGCAAAAGGCAAGGAGGGGAGCAAGTGTGGCCCCTATTAACCAAGAAATCTAGCAAAAGTCCAACACTGCCAGTAGAGGCCATTCTACTCGAGATGAAGCTGAGAGTTATGCGAAGGGTCCATATAATTATTGGACTTGTGGAGAAAATCACACAAGGAAAGATTTCCCACAACACAAGTATATTGGTCCAACACTGTACAATTCATAGGAAGTAAAGATTTCAGGGACGTCACTCAAAGTATACCCAGAATTTACACAATAGTGGGTAATCGCCAATTTCATCATCAAGAAACGATTATAGAGATGGAAGGTATTCTCCATGACCAAAACATTTTGATTTTGATTGACCTTGGTTCAAATTTTGGTTACGTCAGTCCCGCTATTGTTCAAAAATTTGCACTAAAGAAGGAAGCACACTATGAGTCTTAGCTAGTTCAACTGGCCACAGGGATAAAAACAATGGCTTTATATTGGGTGAAGGCTTACCCAAACGAATTACATGGGATGCTGACAATTGAAAACCTCAATGTACTGCCATTGATGCATATAGAATATTGCTTGATGTGCATTAGTTATATGTGCACCGAACCAAGGTCGACTACTTTGAGAAGACCATCGAATGCCTAGATGAAGCTGGAAAGCATAGAATATTTCGTGGAAAGAAAAAAACCCACTTCGATGAAATTAATTTCAGTTATGCAAGCCAAAAGAAGTTGCAAAAAAGGATGTCTTTTATTTTTGATGAAAATATCCCGCAATGTTGAAGCTAATCATAGTGTCGAAAATGATGACAGTGATATCCTGAAGAAATACCTTGTTTTACAATAGTTTTCAGATGTATTCCCTGAAGAAATTCTTAGTTTTCCTCCTCATCGAGAAGTCAACGTTTCCACCGAATTAGAGCCAAGGGCGGCTCCAACATCCAAAGCTTTGTATAGAATGAGCACTCCATAATTAGTTGAGCTAAAGCTACAACTCAAATAGATGTTGGACAAGGTCTACATAAGGCCAAGCATGGCCCCAGGGGGAGCACCAATTCTATTTGTTAAGAAGAAGGATGGTACACTCATGTTGTGCATTGATTACTGGCAATTGACCATCAAGAATAGGTACCCATTGTCACGAATTGGTGATTTAGTTGATTGGTTGAGAGGAGTAGTAGTCTTATCGAAGATTGATTTTAAATCGGGCTATCATCAGGTGTGTATAAAGGATGAGGAAATCCATAAAACAACCTTCAGAACAAGGTATGGGTATTATGAATTTGTGGTAGTGCCCTTTGGGCTTACCAATGTGCCTACAATTTTTATGTGCCTCGTGAACAACGTGCTACGCCCCTATTTGGATAAGTTCATCATAGTCTTCGTTGATGACATTTTGGTCTAATCGAAGACCAAGGAGGAGCATGAAGAACATCTGACCACAGTACTACAATTTCAAAGTGGATATTTCCATATTTATTCATATTGTTTGAATCTTTCAGAGATGAAATATGTAGATGTTTTCCCTATCCGACGTTTCGGGTGGACACTACACCCATCACAGGGAATAGAAATAAAATAGATGGTAAGAGTGAGTGTTGATTAAACATTTAAGTAAATGAGAGCCCTAATATTAGATTAATAGACACAAAGGTGTAAAATATTAAAATAAACTATGAACGATCAAATGATTTTTAATTATGAGATGAATGATCAAAAGAGGTAATAAAATATCAAATGTAATAAGAAGGGTAAAATAAAAGGCCAAAGAAAGGATAAATAGGTTAAAAAGGAAGTTGAGAAATTAATAAAAGGTCAAAAATAGTGAAAATTAGAGAAATAATAAAATAATATAAAACAGTGGGGGTTTAGATAAAGAGATAAATAAGATTATATTTTATTTTTAACACACACACACATATATATATGGGAACAATATAATATTGAAATTTATATTGGGTTGGGGGGGGGGGGGGGGGGGGTTAGTTAAAAAAGACTAATATAAAAGAATGACTAAAATAAGAATATAAAAGAGGGAGGGAGGGAGAATGTAAAAGGGGAGGTATAAAAAGAATTTGGATAAAAGGTGGGTGGGGGGTTATAGAGTAAAAATATGGATTGTCGATTTCAAAGAGTGGCTAGGTTTATAAACATCTTCCCTGTTGAAATTATCGAGGTGTTTTCCAATTTCTAAAGCTTCCCTAATGACACGAGTATTATGAAAATGATACAACCTAGGATTCAAGCTTGGTCAAAGCAAATAAGGTGTTTGGTGTTATGGGAGTGCTCAGCTATGGCAAGCTTAGTCACTCTATGATGGTTGTTATTTGTTATGTGCTCCTTAAGGAGGGTTGTGACCAGGCGGCATGTTTGGCCAATGTAGTACTTATCGCATGAACAAGGAATTTGGTAGACACTTGATCCTTACATGGGGTCAAACTTATCTTTAGTTCATTAGAATAACTTTCTGAGGGTTCTATGTGGCTTGAATACGGTCTTAATGTTCTTTTTGGATAAAATTTTGGCAATGATATTGGTGGTTCCTTTTATGTAAGGGAGAGAGACTTGGCCAATGTGAGGGGATGGGTTAGAGTGGTTGGATTTAGGGTGAGAGGTGGCTTGGAATGATTTATGAATTTGAGAGGCAGAGTAGCCATTGGAATTGAAAGTTTGGATCAGGTGGGATTTTTTTTAGTGAAGGAACTGGGGAGTGAATATATTAGGGGCACGAGAGATAATGGTTGTAAGGACACCTGATTTTATGGAAGGGTGGTGGTGAGAATGAGCGTGAATATAACGATCAGTATGGGTCTTTTTCTGGCAAACTTGGTGGGTAAGGGAGCCTTCAAGAAGCCAAGTAACAAGTACATCAAGAAAAGGGAGGGAATTATTAGATTTTGTTTCCATAGTGAATTGAATATGGGCTAAAATGCTATTGAGATGGGTGAGAAAGGCATGGAAGACTTGAAGGACATGATGCCAGATAATGAAACTGTCATCAACCAAAATTTTGTCTTGTGATGCCACGATTTTAAGGCTTTGGTTTTGAAATATTCCATAAATATATAATCCTTAACTAGCAATAGGGAAGAACCCATAGTTGTCCCTTCGGTTTCCTCATAGATGATGCCTTTGTAAGAAAAGAAAGTGGATGAGAGACAAATATTGGTAAGGTTAATGATTTCATTGTCAACTAGTTTAGATATTATGTTTAAGGCTTCAAAGATAGGAATTTTTGTGAACAAGGAGACAACATCTAAACTAATTAAAATGTCATTTTTGTCAAGGTGGATGTTTTTGGTTTTATGAATGAAATCTGCAAAATATTTTATATAAGAGGAGGTAGAGCCCGCAAACTGTTGAATCTTTGTCGCTAAATATCAACCAAGTTTGTGGGTTGGGGCTCCAATGGCACTAATAATAGGTCTAAGGGTGACCCGTCGCTTGTGAATTTTGGACTAACCATAGATTTTAGGGGTTTGGGGGGCATAAGGGATGAGACGTTACTGAATAGAAGTATCAATAGAAGAGGATTTTATTGCCTTAGTGATACGATGAGTAATAGAAGTAATGGGATTTTTGGGAAGAAATTTACAAAGGAGAAGGAGAGAAGATCAATTAATTTGGATTCATAATCTTGAGAGTTTATTACTACATTGGCCTTACATTTATCTGCTTTAAGAATAAGAATTTCAAGGTTATAATTGAGGTGCTTGATGTCAAGGGCTTCTTCCTTGGATGAATTAGGTTTGGGAGGTTTGGCATGATGGACAAATCTACTAAAATATTGTCGAATTTCTTCAGTAATGTGGGAGGGGAGGTTTTGAGTGACTAATTTGATAGAGCAAAGAATGTCTTCCTTGGGGATTTGATAAGGGGCGAGGGAAAAATTGAAACATTTTGCTAAGAGGTGAAGAGTTGAGGAATCAAGTTCAAAGGATAAGAGATTAACCACAGAAGAAGGTCGAGAAAAGGACAGTAGGGTAGTAGCAGGATCAAGAGAAGATATAGAGGAGCAATCAAGGGGAGAGAGGGAAATTTTCGAATGATTTTGATTACTATTAAGATAGCCAGAATTGTTATTATTCTCAAAAGTTTTATTATTATTAATTATATTGGGAGAATAATTATTATTGGGAAAATTATTGTTAGGAGGGGTATTATTATTAGAATTATTGTTGTTATTAGAATTATTATAGTTAGGGGGGGGGGGGGGGATTTTCTTTAATTAAGTTATTAATATTAATTATATTGGGAGAAAATATATTATTGGGAAATTTATTGTTTGGGGGTATTAATATTAGAATTATTATCATTAGGGGGAGAATTTACACAAATTAAGTTATTAATATTATCGAATAACTTATTAATATTATTAGGGGAGGTTATATTAATAAAATTTAGTATTAGTATCTTGGTATTAGCCTTATTAAGGGAGAAGTCAATGGTATTTTTATTTTTCTTATTTGTGTTATTAATATTGTAAGTAATAATATTTATTTTATCATCAATATTAGGAGTATTATTGATCCAAGTGCATGTTGGTGGCCACCCACATATCCCACTTGGACCCCCACAACTATCTCTTTCAGTTTTTCAGTTTCCGTAATTGCAGCATAATTTACTATTTTTAGCAGTTTTTCACGTCCTAAACTTCCGGAGCCGTTTTGAGGCCCTAAACGACGGTTTTTGGGAAATCTACCTCCAATGATTTTTTTGTCAAAAAATTGCCTTTTCTGTCGTAGTCCTCGGAGAGATCTTTCCAATGGGCTATCATGCGCGTCAAACGGAGATAATATGACCAATTCGCGACCCCAGGAAGTTGGTTGTCCAACTCACCCCAATGGGGCCCACAAACTCTTGGTGTTACATCTCCTCGGGTTAGGGTTTTGGTTGTTTAGGGTTTTCTCTTATTGTTCAATAATAAAAAGGCCCTTGAGCCTCATTGTAAGACAGTTCAGAGGCATGTAGCCACCACATCTCTGCTCAGAGATAAGCTACCATCACCCTAGATGGTTTATTTCCATCACTATTTGTAAGCATATTTCAGCATTTTACGTTAATGAAATGAAGTATTAATTTCGCTGCATATCTGTTTTATGGTTATCTCTGTAATTTGTTGTGTTCCTGTTTAAGCTCAGATCAATTATAATATTGTATCTTAGGGATATTGTTTACATTGTAGAAAGTACAATTGTTATTGTTATAGGGAGAAGAAGAATCAACATGCAAATTAGGTTTAGGGTTGAGTGGACAGGATGCACAGTTATAATTGGGAAATGGTGGAGAGTAAGGGATTTGGTCCACAGTTCAATGGCTATCATCAGATAGCATGACTTCGGGTGAAGAGGAATGGAGCTCGGAGTAGTTGTTACATAAGGTCAAATCAAACTCGAAACATTTGATGGCAGGGAGATGCAAGGAAAATTGCATAGAGAATTTTGACGGTATGCTTGAAGAGGCTCTAGTTTAATGGGAGTGAGGATGGCTTTCAGAGGATGATTTTATTTGAGGGATAGCACAAGCTTGGAAAGGCGCCTAAACAGAGGGTCAATTGAAAGAGGTATGCAATAAAATTGATGTGTTTTTTGGTTGTGTGATAGAAGAGTCGATGACATGCTAAGAGTTGAGGTAGGTAGATTGGGGAGGGTCGTAAATAGATTCAAGAGTAGAATTAAAAAGGCCGAGAGAGATGGAATCATTGATGTTGGAACAGTTGGCTGAGACCAAGGAATTAGCACTATAATTTGAGAAAGAAGAAACATAAAACCTTAATTGTCTTGAATCAAGGTTATTTAATTTTTTAATTTAAAAAAAAGAGGTTCAGATTCAAATACAGCAAAAGATGAAATAAAATATCTAATCTCAATAGCATCCCATAAATCAGAATGAATGAGAGAAGAAAGTTTGAAGTGCAAAGAATAAATTTGATGAGATAATTTTTTTAACTCAAACCTGTAAATATGGATCTCAGCACGAAGGATCACCGCGCTAGTTTTGTTGAGGACTCGCGTTAAATATTTGTGCTTATGATGAGATTTAACCCTAGTAAATGAAGGAATAATGCAAGAATCTTGACAACATTTGAGGAAGTTTAGATCAACAACACACTTTTGTAGGTTTGTGTGGATATTTTCAAATTACCTTATAACTTTAAGATAAGCCTCTTCGTAGAGGTTAGAAATTTGAGAGTGGATATTTCCATAGCTATTCATATTGTTTGAATCCTTCATAAATGAATTGTGTCTGACATTTCAAGTGGACATTCCACCCATCATCAGGGCATGTCTTCATCTCTTCTATTGCACAACTAGAAAGTGCATCAATTTTATTATCTACCTCTTTTATCGACCCTTTGTTAAGGTGACTTTTCAAGCCTGCAATGTCCCTCCAGCAACAGCGTCCTCTAAAAGCCATCCTCACTCCCATTCTACTAGAGCCACTTCAAGCATCCCATCCAAATTCTCTACGCAATTTTTCTCACATCTCCCTATCATCAAATATTCTGACCTGGATTTGACCTTTTGTAATTGTTGCTTTGAGCTCCATTCCTCTTCACCTGACATCCTTCTCTTTGATCATAGCCATCAAACTGTGGATCGAATCCCTGACTCTCTGTCATCTCCCATTTATTCATGGGCCTCCCGTCCCCTCAACCCTAAACCTAATTTTCTCGTTGATTCTTCTTCTCCCTATAACAATAACAATTGTATTTTCTATAACGTAAACAATATACAATATCATAGTGCTCCTAATATTGATAATAACATCAATATTACTACTTAGAATATTAGTAACACAAATAAGAAAAATAAAAATATTATTGACTCCTCCCTTAATAAGGTTAATACCAAGATACTAACGCCAAATTCTAATAATAATAACTTATTTGATAATATTAATAACTTTGTTAATGTAAATTATCCCCCTAATGATAATAATTCTTATAACAATATTCCATTTTAACAATAATTTTCCCAATAATAATTATTCACCCAATATAATTAATAATAATAAAACTTCTAAGAATAATAACAACTCCCTTTGTCTTAATAGTAATCATAATTATTCGGAAATTTCCCTCTCTCCCTTTGATTCCTCCTTTATATCTTCCCTTGATCCCACTACTACCCTACCCTACTTTTCTCAGCCTTCCGTTGTGGTTAATATCTCATCCCTTGAACTTGATTCCTCAACTCTTCACCTCTTAGAAAAAGGTTTCAATTATTCCCTTGCCCCTCATCAAATCCCAAATGGAGACATCCTTTATTTTATCGAATTAATCACTCAAAGTATCTCCTCTCACATTGTTGAAGAAATTCAGCAAGACTGTAGCAGAGTTCTTTGTCGTGTCAAACCTCCCAAACCTAATTTATCTAAGGAAGAATCCCTTTCCATCAAGCGCATCAATGATAAACTTGACATTCTTATTCTTAAATCTGATAAAGGCAATGCCACCATAGTAATGAACTCTCAAGGTTATGAGTCCAAATTACTTGATATTGTCTCCTCTTATAAAATTCTTCTGAAATATCCCATTAACTCCATTACCCATCATGTTACTAAGGCTATAAAATCCTCTTCTATCGATGATACCATTCAGCAACGTATCATCCCTCATGCCCCCCAAACCCCTAAAATCTATGTTCAGCCCAAAAAACACAAGTCATGGGTCCCCCTTAGACCTATTATTAGCACCATTGGATCCCCAACCCACGTAATTGGTTGGTATTTAGCAACAAAGATTTAAAAAATTGTGACCAATACCCCCTCTTCTATAAAATATTTTGCATACTTCAATCATAAAACCAAAAACATCCACCTTGACGAAAATGAAATTTTAGTTAGTTTTTATGTGGTCTCCCTATTCACAAAAATTATTGTCTCTGAAGCCTTAATATCTAAAAATTTGATGATGAAACCCTCCACCTTATCAATATTTTTCTCTCATTCAATTTCTATTCTTACAAAGGCAACATCTATGAGCAAACCGAAGGGACAACTATGGGATCTTCCCTATTGTCAATTGTGGTTGATATCTATATGGAATATTTCAAAACCAAAGCCCTAAACTCATGGCATCACAAGCCAAAATGTTGGTTTATATTTTTTGATGAAACTTTCATTATATAGCAGCATGGCCTTCAAGCCCTCCATGCCTTTCTCACCCATCTCAATAGCATTTCACCCCATATTCAATTCACTATGGAAATAGAATCTAATAATTCCCTCCCTTTCCTTGATGTCCTTGTTACCTAGCTTCTTGATGGCTCCCTTACCCACCAAGTTTACCAGAAAAAGACCCATACTAACCATTATCTTTATGCCCATGCTCACCAATACCCTTCCCAAAAATCAGGTTTCCTTAAAACCCTCATCTCTCATACCCTTAAAATCTTCGTTCCCCAGTTCCTTCCCTCGAAAAAATCCCACCTGAACCAAGATTTCAAAAAAAATGGCTACTCCACCTCTCAAATTAATAAATCATTCCAAGCCACCTCTCACCCCAAATCCAACCACTCTAAGCCCTCCCTACACGTTGGCCAATTCTCTATCCCTTACATAAAAGGAACCATCGATATCATTGCCAATATTCTATCCAAAAAGAACATTAAGACTGTATTCAAGCCGCATAGAACCATCAGAAAATTATTTCGCTTAGCGAAAGATAAGTCTGACCTAAAATAAGGATCAGTGTCTACCAAATTCCTTATCCGTGTTGTTGAAAAAATGTAGCAAGAAAGGCTCAATTTGACTTTATTCATAGACAAATTGAGTAAATCAAATTTCCACATCAACAGGACAACTTTGAGGCAGTTAACTAGTGTGACATGGCTCTTTTCACTTAGTCATCTCACTAAATTCAAGTTAGAGGGATTGGAGTTCAGTTAAGCATGTGTGATTTCTAAACTTTTGTAATCCAATTCAGTTATTTTCAGTTGTATTCAGTTAACTAGCCTATAATTATTGATAGAGTCAATTGAAGGTCAAGTGTGCAGTGGTACAGCAGTCTAACTCAGAGATCTATCAGTTAACTTATTGATCAGCCCAAAAATAACTAGTGCACACAAGGAATTCGGGTTCCTTGGCTAAATTGGATATAACAAGGTAGTGTAACATCAGTTGTAGACTAGTTTTGAGTGTACAGGTATTGCATGAGTAAGAAGATCAATCCTTGGGTGCGCAATAAATTTGGAGGAAATTCCTATTTTTAGGGGCTAATTTCCTTGGGATTTGAACAAGGAAATAGGAGGCTTGGTGAGAAGATAATTGTCTAAATGTTTTCCAAAGTTTCTCATTGAGCAGAGAGAACAGTTATTCTTTTGCAGGTTGAGCTCAAAGCGGGAGCTAGCAATTGTAATAGTTTATCTATTAATATGATTAATGCAAGGAGGCTTGACAAGTTTTTCCCAATTGGGTTCCCTTAGAAATCATTTTGTATTTGTGATTTTTATTATTGGATGTTTATGGGTGTTGTTATAAATTGTGGTTTCCATTCAACAGATCAGTAGAGTAGAATTGTGTCTCTTTTTTTTCAGTTTGAACTCTTGAGTAGTTGCAATTTATATCAAATTTTTACACGGTATCATATCCCTGAAATCACATTAGAACGAGTATTTTGAACTTGCCTATCAGGAATTTCAATTTGGCAGCGTTAGTGTAGCAGTTTTTCTTTAGGATCGAGAGATATTTCAATGGACTAAGATTGGAATTATGCCTTAGAGGGTAGCTCGAATTTCATAGCCTAGAATGATCGAATAAAAGCAATGCTCAATGACAATGTTGTTTTAGAATATGTTAAAACTGATATTGCAAAACCCCAGCAATCCGATGCACAACAATTAGCCCAATGGAAAAAGGATGTTGCAAAGGCTTTATCTTCCCATTATTTTTGGCTTGTGGCTTCGAGGATTTGTCCTGGGGGTTCGCGGCCTTACTCTTCCCTTTGCTCTGTGGCTTGGGGGTTCCTTTTCTCTACTTCAGGTTCACAGGTCCAAAGTCTCGCTTCTTCTGCTTGAATTTTTGCTCAATCTTGGCATCATATATGTATGTTGCACCAAGCAAGGAGATGGAATGCCAAGAGTTTGTGGGCCTCGTTGGGGTTAGTTAGGCATCCAACTTCCCGGGGTCATAACTTGGTCATATGATCTTCATTTGGTGCATACACTACCTTGTCAGAAAGGTCTCTCTGAGTACTTTCCCTAGTGAAGGAGTTGGCTTGGTTTGACCACTCGATATAGCTAGATCCTTTATTGGTGAGTGTTCTTGATTTATGTGTCCATGATCCTATCATTTATGGCTTATTTGATACAACTTGGGTTGAGCTCTATTGGTGTCAGCTGCTCAACAACGTCGGATGTCCCCAATAATGGGGGAATATATGGATGCAGTTGGTCCACATTGAATATTAGGTGCAGTCCAAGGAATAGTGGAATGATGAGCTTGAAAGCATTATCCCCTACAACCTTAATGATGGTGTAAAGGCCATATTAGAGTGGGTGAAACTTGTGGTTGGCCTGAGCAAGGCGCTCCTTCTACAAGTGTAACCAAACTTTGCCGCCCACCTAGAACTTGTGTGCCACCCAATGTTGGTCATGACGTTGTTTGTACTTAGCCTTTGCTCTGTCCAATATGTCATGGATCTACTAGTGGATGTGTTGAATGTACTCAATGAAGTTATTAGCTCTGTCAGCTTCAAACTAGACATGAGTCGAATATGCCTGAGTAGTTGATGGTGGTATGGCAATATCAATGGGACATATTGGCTCGAATCCCAATCCAACCTTAAAGGTGTTGTGTCCATTAAGTTGTGGAGAGATCTGTTGTAGTTGTGTTGAACATAGGGGAGGCTTTCATCCCATGTGCATGGATGCTTCGGGTTGTACATGCGCTGAATGTGCACGATCATCTTGTTGACGACCTATGTATGGCCATCTCTTTGGGGGTGGAAGGTCGTGGACTTAGTGAGATTGGTATCCAACAACGACCAGAGGCTTGACCAGAATGTACTTAGGAACCTGTTGTCCTGATTTGAAATAATGGATGTGGGATCCCAAAGTGTACCCATACTCATTCAAAGAAGAGTTTGGAAATGGCTTCTATTGTGATTCTCTTCTTGTAGACCGCCAGAATGCCCATCTTAGAGAACCTGTTGACCAACACGAAAATGAAATTGTTGCCATGCATGATAGAAGTTAGGTCCAACATGTAATCCATGGAGATGGATTCCCAGGCCTGGCTAGGAGTAGGAAGAGGAGTATACAAGCCTTTCTTCTTGATTGTAGGTTTGTAAATGGCGTAGGTAGTGTAGGATCTGTTGTACTTCCCAACATCCTATTGAAGGTTTAGCCAATAAAGATAATTTTGCAGCACTGCCACTATCTTTTTTGCCCCAAAATGTCCAGCAGGCCAACTGTAGTGTGCCTCCCAAATCATCTTGGTATGCTCTATTGCAGGAACATATAAGTGTCCTAGTTGGCATAGCAATGTGTCTTGGAGGTGAAATCCTAGAACTTTCTTATCTTTCAGGAGCATCTGATATGTGGTGTCGAATTATGGATCACTCTTATAAATATGTGGCCATCCCAAAGTATCGTATCCACAAGAGTCGAGCATAGTGGTCAACACCGTAACTGGTGGTCGGCTGAGGCAGTATGCAAGATTATCTGCATTCAAATGGCACTATTGCAGATATGTGGAACATTTCTGATGGTGATCATTCTGCAACTTTCCTTGTGTTTGTATGAACTACAAGGGTCGGTGGTTTGTGTGGATGATTGTTTCCATCCCCATAATGTAATGCTTCCATTGTCGATAGGCCTACACAATGGAATATATCTATTTTTCATAGGTAGGATACTTTTGGACTGTATCTAAAAGTTCTCACTGTGATATGCCATTGGATGCTCCTGTTGGGTAAGAACTGCACCAATAGCATAGTCGGAGACATCTGTCTCAATTTCAAATGGTTGCGGCAGGTCTGGTAATGTGAGCATTGATGCAGAGCAGAGGTAATGTTTCAACTCAACAAATGCCTTCTATTTGGATTCATACCAAAAAAACTTTGCTTCCACTTCGCCCTTGGTGACTTGACTCAAAGGCCAAGAAATATGAGAGAATCCCAACACGAACCTGCGATAAAAATTGGCAAGACCTAGAAAGTTATAGAGCTCCGTTAGAGTGGTTGGGCTCATCAATCCTGAATAACTTGTATATTGGTTGGGTCCACATGCACACCTCTCTCATCAATGATGTACCCCAGATATTGAACCTGTGTCATAGAAAAAGTGAATTTCTCCAAATTGGCACGCAATTTGTGTTGTCGTGGGGTTTGGAGGACCTATTGAATATGGCGTATGTGCTCTTCCAAACACTGGCTAAAGATTAGGATGTCATCTAGATATACTACCATGAACGTGTTGGTGAAGGGATACAAGATCTCATCCATCAGCCACATGAAGGTTGCAGGGGCATTCATCAACCTGAAAGGCATGACTAGCCATTCGAAAAGGCCCTCCTTGGATTTAAAGGTAGTCTTCCACACATCAAAGGGTTCGATTGGTACCTAGTGATAATATGACTTCAAGTTAATATTGTTGAAATATTTTCCCCCCTTGAACTGGTCCATAAGGTCATCAATCTGTGGGATTGGATACCTATTACGAACAATGAACTTATTCAGTGCCTGATAGTCAATACAGAGCCTCCGAGGTCTATCCTTCTTATGTACCAACACGATTGGGCTCCCATAGGATGATGAACCTGGCCTGATGTGCCCTTTCTACAATAACTCCTAAATCTGCCTCTTGATTTTATCATTCTTCAGAACATAGTATCGGTAGATTGGT
Organism: Pinus tabuliformis; assembly: GCA_031772625.1. Taxonomy (NCBI): domain Eukaryota; kingdom Viridiplantae; phylum Streptophyta; class Pinopsida; order Pinales; family Pinaceae; genus Pinus; species Pinus tabuliformis. The sequence goes on along the minus strand of CM062809.1, from coordinate 270,464,773 downwards.
CCATTGGGTAGCGGCGCACATAGGGTCAGATCAATGGAGTGCTTGACCTGACAGTGTAGGGGTACAGCTATGAGTAAGGTGAATATTTCCCTGTACTCCTCCAAGACCTTGTCCATTTGCTAATGTCCTGTGGAGGAGCCTTGTCCAGAGGTTGTGGATGTGGCCACATTCTTCCTCTTGCTCCAAGGGAAAATCATAAGGAAGACAAATTTCCCAGTCTAGGAAATGATCTTACTGCATTGTTTAGTAGAGATCAAAGAAAAGGTGGTAGGCGGCGCTACCTCTGGTATCCTATACAATTTCTTACGCATATTAATAGTAATAGAATGAGGTCTAGATTCATATATAGCATGACGCTTCCATAGGTATGGTTGACCCAATAAAACATTACATACTTCCAGAGGGGCAACATCGCACAATATAATATATGCAAAGGGCTTCATGCTATAAGGCAGTCGACATTTTTGGCTGATATGGAGATCTCACCCTTGGTGGAGCCACCCAATGGTGTATTCCTATGGGTGCGGTGTCATTTCCAGCTTCAATCTATTAACAACCTCGACTAATATTAGGCTCTTTTGTCTCCCACTGTCATCGATGAACTGCACCAGTGAACCCTTTACCCACATCTACGAGTGGAAGAGGCACTTCCCCTCCCTCTGGATCCTTAGGTTCCTCCTTTTGGATTTTGGTGGTGGCTACCGTCACAATGGGTTCAACATCAATGATTTGATTTCCCTTGTCGGTTCCATTATCAGGTTTTGGCTTTGAATTAGAGAATGCATCTTTGGGTTTTTTAGCTCAACCACCAACACCTGCTTTGTGTGACATTCTTTCATGTTGTGAGTGGGATTTTTATGGAACTCGCACCACTTTTCGGTGTCTTTCTTCACTTTCCTATTATTCTTGGCTTGCAAATTCAAGGAGTTTTCTTATGGGGTCACAACCTAACTCTGCCCTTTGCTCTGTGGCTTGATGGTGTTTTTGCTATGCTTCGGGTTCACAAGTCCAAAGTCTCACTTCTTTTGCTTGAATTTTTTCTCAAAATTGGCCACATATCGGTATGTTGCATAAAGCAAGGAGATGTCTAAGAACTCCATTTCCTCCTAAATTTATTTGTGCAAACAACTACAGTACTTGAGCACCAAATATTTCTCATAAAATTCGATACCCAACTTTGTGCACAGGGTACGAAAAAGATTCTTCAGCACATGCACATATTGATCTTGCCACAACATAGTCCATTGTATGTACTTATCCTCATAACTCGCCATGGGGTAATATTATTCCCTTACTATGTCTCGGGAGGAATTCCAAGTGGTTGTGACTAAAAACAATGAGGGTTCTCTCTCGTCCCTTTGTTCATAGTAGGTTTCCCAACGTCCTTGACATGGGGAGCGGCTTTGAGCTGTGAAAAATCAATATTTTCCCGATTGGAAAAGTAATGAACCAAAAAATATCCTTCCAACATATTTAACCATCTATCTATAATGTCTAGATCTATCTGGCCTTCAAATATGGGAATGTCAAAGTTGACTTGTACCTTCAAGGGAGTGGTGCATCCAGAGTGGCTGTCAGATGAAGATGCGTCATCTGTGGGCATCCGTTGAAGGATCTGGCAAAATTTTCCATCATCATGTTCCTTTTCTTCTTAAGGGATTCTTCGAGCAATATTTTGAAAGGGCCTCCTACTCCCTCGTCTTTCTTTTCTTCCACCATGGGATGTCATTGGGGTTTTCTAGGTCGATCTTGTAAAGGTTCAACCATTTCAAGCCCTAACTCCTTATACCCTGACCTCGTTGGGGACATGCAAAGAAAAATAGAGAACGAGCATACCGCTCTAATACCACTAATCCAGACTTATGCATGAATGAAACAAAATATAGAGATAAACATAAACACAGAGATGTAGTGGAAATAAACTTCATTTCATTAATATCAAAGAACTAAAATATGCTTACGTACAAAATGGAAATAAACTAGCTTGGGCAATGGTAACTTATCTCTAAGAAGAGAAGTGGTGGCTACATGCCTTTGAACTATGTTACAATGAGGCTTAAGGGAATTTTTATTATTGAACAACAAATAGAAACCCTAAACAACCAAAACCCTAACCCTAGGAGATGGAACGCAAAGAGTTTGTAGGTCCTGCTAGTGTAATTTACGCAGCGAAATTACCAATGTCATAACTTGGTCATATGATCTTCGTTTGGCGCATATGATACCTGGTTAGAAAGTTCTCCTAGGGTACTACAATATTTATGGTAGGACCTTGCATATGGTTATGTGCCTGCTGCGGACATCAAAAAAATATCGTTTATGGAGTCAAAACAACTTTGGAAGTTCAGGACCTGAAAAATTCTAAAAATAGTAAATTGTGCTATAATCAAGGAAACTATGAAACCGATTGGAGGTCCAAATGGAATAGGTGGGTGGCCACCAAAATCCACCTATATCAATCCTTCCACCTTAGGAAGAAATGGTCCCCATTATGTGTAGAGCCTCTATGAGGTGAGGAAATTATTTAGTCAACCTTGTCCCTAGTGAGCCACTTGACCTATTGAAGGAGTTGACCTAATTTGACAACTCGATATAGATAGATCCTATGATAGAAAGTGTTATTGATCTGTGTTTCCGTGATCCTATTAGTTGTGTCCTATTTGATACAGCTTGGGTTGAACTCTATTGGTGTCAATTGCTCAGCAATGTCAGATATGCCCTGCAATGGGGGAACGTATGGCCACAGTCGATCCACATTGAATATTGGGTATGGACCAAGGAATGGTGGACTATTGAGCTCGAAATAATTATCCCTTGTAGCCTTAGTGATGGTGTAAGGCCCATATCAAAGTAGGTGGAGCTTGAGGTGGGCCCCAGCGAGGCACTCCTTCTGCAAATGTAACCAAACTTTGTCACCCTCCTATAACTTTTGTGGCACCTGATGTTGGTCATGACGTTGTTTGTACTTAGAATTTTCTTTATCCAATATGTCATGGACCTGCTGGAGGATGTGTTAAATGTTCTCAATGAAGTTGTTATCTTTGTTAGCTTCATACTGGACATGAGCCGAATCTTCCTGGGTAGATGCAAGTGGTATGGCAAAATCAATCGGACATTGTGGTTGGAATCCCAATCCCACCTCAAAGGGGTTATGTCCAGTTGAGTTGTGGAGAGCTCTGTTGTAGATGTGTTGGACATAGGGGATGCTTTCATCCCATGTGCATGGATTCTTTGAGTTGTACATGTGCAGGATGTGCACGATCATCATGTTGATGACCTATGTCTAGTAATTAGTTTGGGGGCGGAATGTCGTGGACTTAGTGAGCTTGGTATCCAACAACAACCAGAGGCTTGAACAGACTGTACGCAGGAACCTATTGTCTTGATTTGAGATAATGGACTTTGGGATCCCAAAGTGTACCCATACTCATTCAAAGAAGGGTTTGGCAGTGGATTTTGTTGTGATTCTCTTCTTGTAGGCCACCAAAAGGGCCATCTTAGAGAACTTGTTGACGACCACAAAAACATAGTCATTGTCATGCTTGGTAGAAGGTAGGCCTGACATGTAATCCATGGAGATGAATTCCTAGGGTCAGCTAAGAGTAGGAAGAGGAGTATACAGACCTTACTTCTTGATTGTAGGTTTGGCAATGGCAAAGGTAGTGAAAAATCTGATGTACTTCCCAATATCTTGTCGAAGGTTCGGCCAATAAAAATACTTCTACAGCATTTCCACTATCTTGTAAATATGTGGCCATCCCGAAGTCTCGTGTCAACAAGAGTCGAGAATAGTCGTCAACAACATAATCGGAGGTTGGCTAAGGTAGCATGCAACATTATTGGTACTTTCCTTCTTGTACTTGATGTTCAAATGGAACTATTGCAGACATGTGGACCATTTTTTATGGAAATCATTTTGTAACTTTCCTTATGCCTGTATGAACTGCAGGGGTCGATGGTCTATGTGGATGAGTATTTCCTTCCCCATAATGTAATGCTTCCATTGTCGGAAAGCCTACATAATGGAATACATATCTTTATGATAGGTGGGATACTTTCAGAATGTATTTGAAAATTTCTCATTGTGATATGCCATTGGGTGCCCCTATTGGGTAAGAATTGTGCAACAACGTAGTCGGAGGCATCTATCTCAATTTATAATGGTTGTTGTAGGTTTGGTAATGTGAGCACTAGTGTAGAGAAAAGGTGATGCTTCAACTCTGCAAATGCCTTCTATTGGGATTCAGACCCAAAAAAAAAGTAGTTTCGCTCCTCCCCTAGTAACTTGACTCAAATGCCAAGTAATATGAGGGATCCTAACATAAACCAGTGATAGAAATTGGTAAGACCTAGAAAGTTTCGGATCTCTGTTAGAGTGGTTGGGGCTAGCCAATATTGAATAACTTGTATCTTGTTTGGGTCCACATGCACACATCGCTAATCAATGATGTACCCCAGATATTGAACCTGGGTCATACCAAAAGTGTATTTCTCCAAATTGTCACAAAATTTGTGTTGTCGTAAGGTTTGGAGGACCTGTCGAATATGGTGTATGTGCTCTTCCAAACTCTGTCTAAAGATCAGGACGTTATCCAGATACATTACCACGAATGAGTTGGTGAATGGTTGCAAGATGTCTTCCATCATCCGCATGAAGGTTGCAGGGGCATTCATTAACCCGAAAGGCATGACCTGCGATTCGAAAAGGCCCTCCTTGGATTTGAAGGTAGTCTTCCACACATCGAAGGGTCTGATTGGTACCTAGTGATAACCAGAATTCAAGTCAATATTGCTGAAATATTTGGACCCCTTGAGCTGGTCCAGAAGGTCATTAATATATGGGATCGGATACCTATTATGGACAGTGATATTATTTACCGCTTGATAGTCAATACAAAGCCTCCAGGTTCCATCCTTCTTCTGTACCAACACGATCGACTCCCACAGGATGATGAGCATGGCCTGATGTTCCCTTTCTGCAACTGCTCCTGAATCTGCCTCTTGATTTCATCATTCTTTAGAACAGAGCATCGCTAGATTGGTACAATGGTTAGTGGTGTGCCCGACATTAGGTCGATAGAGTGATTGACCTAACAATGTAGGGGTACCCCTGTGGGTAAAGTGAAGGTGTCCCTGTACTCCTCCATGACCTTGTCCATCTGCTGCTGCTATGATGAGGAGCCCTGTCTGGAGGCTATGGATGTGGCCACAATATTCCTCTGCTCTAAAGGCGAATCATAAGGAAGGAAAAATTCTCGGTCTAGGAAATGATCTTATTTCATTGTTTAGCATAGATCAAAGAAAATGCGATAGACGATGCTACCTCTTATATCTTGTACAATTTCTGAACCGAAGTAATAATAACATAACGACGTCTAGATTCATATACAGCATGACGCTCCATAGGTATGGTTGACCCATTAAAACAAAGCAGACTTCTAGAGGTTTAACATTGCACAATACCTCGTCTGTAAAGGGCTTTATCATATAAGGCAGGCGACACTTCTCAATGACACGGAGATCTCACCCTTGGTGGAGCCACTCAATGGTGTATGGTTGTGGGTGAGGTTTCATTGTCAGCTTCAATCTCTTAATGACCTTGGCTCATATCAGGTTCTTCTAGCTCCCGCTTTCAATGATAAACTGCACTAGCGAACCCTTTACCCACATCTGTGAGTGGAAGAGGCACTCCCCCTCATATGGATTCTTAGGTTCCATCTTTTGGAGTTTGGTGGTGGCTACCATCATAGTGGGTTCAGCATCAATGATCTAATTTCCCTTATCTATTCCCTTTCCGGGTTTTTGCTCAAAATCAGAGCATGCAACTATCTCTGAGTCTTTTAGTTCGGCCGCCAGTGCCTACTTCGCATAACATTCGTTCATGTTGTGAATGGGAATTTTATGGAACTCACACCAATTTGTGTATTTCTTCACCTTCCCATTATTCTTAGCATGCGGCTTCGAGGAGTTGTCCTGGAGGGTCACAGCCTAACTCTGCCCTTTTCTCTGTGGCTCTAGGGTGCCTTTGTTATGCTTCGGGTTCACAGATCCAAAGTCTCACTTCTTCTGCTTGAATTACTCCTCAATCCTGGAAGAATATTGGTATGTTGCACCAAGTGAAGAGATGTCCAAGAACTCCATTTACTCCAAAATGTGTTTGTGAAAATAACTTCAGTACTTGAGCACTAGATGTTAGAATCTTTGATCCCTAACTTTGTGCACAAGGTATGGAAAATATTTGTCAACTCATGCACATCTTGATCCCTTTGTTGTCACAACATATTCCATTGTATGTACTTATCCTCATAGCTCCCCACGGGGTAATATTATTCCTTAATGGCGTCTCGGAAAGAATTCCAAGTGGGTGAGGCTAAAAATAGTGAGGGTTCTCTCTCTTTCCTATGTTCACAGTAGGTTTCCCACCATTCCTTGACATGAGGGGCGGCTTTGAGGAGTGCAAAGTAATATTTTCCCTATTGGAAAAATCATGAACCAAAAAATATCATTCCAAGATATTTAAACATATATCTATAATGTCTACATCTATTTGGCCTTCTAATATGGGAATTTCAAAGTTGACTTGTACCTTGAAGGGAATGGCGCCTCGAGAGTGGCTACCAGATGAAGTTTGTCGCATGTGGGCATCCACCACAGGATCTGGGAAAAGTTTTCCATCATTACATTCCTTTGTCACTTGAGGGCTTCTTCGAGCAATATTTTGAAAGGTTCTCCTACTCTCTCGTCTTTCCTTTCTTCCACCATGGGAGGTTTTTGGGGTTTGCGAGGCTAGTCTTGCAAAGGTTCAACTTGTTTAAGCCCTAACTCCTTATACCTCGACCTCGTTGGGGACATGCAAAGAAAAATAGAGAAAGAGAAGTTCACTCTGATACCACTAATTTAGACTTATGCAATAATGAAACATAATACAGATATAAACATAAACACATAGATGCAACAGAAATAAATATTCATTTCATTAATATCAAATAACTGAAAGATGCTTGTATATAGAATGGAAATAAACTATCTCGGGTGATGGTAGCTTATCTTTGAGATATGTGGCAGCTACATGCTTCTAAACTATGTTACAATGAGGCTCAAGGGCCTTTTTATTATTGAACAACAAAGGGAAACCCTAAACAACAAAAACCCTAACCCTAGGAGATGGAATGCCAAGAGTTTGTGGGCCCTGTTGAGGTTATTTGGGCATCCAACTTCCCCAGATTGTAACTTGGTCATATTATCTTCGTTTGGCATGTACGATACCTTATTAGAAAGGGCTCTTCGAGTACTATAAGATTTTTGGTAGGTCCCTACCTATGTCCACAGCTACGGGCTTGTTGTGGACCTCAATAAAATTTCATTTAGGGGGTCAAAACAACTTCAGAAGATCATGACCCAAAAAACTACTAAAAATAGTAAATTGTGCTATAATCAAGGAAACTGATGAAACCGACTAGAGGTCTAGGTGGAATAGGTGGGTGGAAACCAAAATCCACCTGGACCAATCCTTCCCCCTTAGGAAGCAATGATCCCCATTCCATGCAGAGCCTCTATGAGGTGAGGAATTTTTTGTTGGACGTGGTCCCTAGTGAGCCACTTGCCCTGGTGAAGGAGTTGGCCTGCTTTGATAAATTGATATAGATAGATCCTCTATGGCGAGTGTTCTTGATATGTGTGTCCATGATCCTATCACTTTTGGCATGTTCGATACAGCTTGGGTTGAGCTTTGTTGGTGTCAACTACTCAACAACATCGGATGTGTCAAGCAATGGGGGAACATATGGACGTAGTCGATCCACATTGAATATTGGGTGCAGGCCAAGGAATGGTGGAATTTTTAGCTTGAAAGAATTGTCCCCTATAGCCTTAGTGATGGTATAAGGCCCATATCAGAGCGAGTGAAGCTTGAGGTGGGCCCCAATGAGGCGCTCCTTCTACAAATGTAATGAAACTTTGTCGCCTACCTAGAACTTATGTGGCACCTGATGTTGGCCATGACGTTGTTTGTACTTAGCATTTACTCTATCCAATATTTCATGGACCTGATGATGGTTGTGTTGAATGTGCCCAATGAAGTTGTTAGCTCTGTTAGCTTCGGACTGAACATGAGCCGAATCTTCCTGAGTAGCTACAAGCAGTATGACAACATCAATGGGACATAGTGGCTAGAATCCCAATCCCACCTGAAAGGGGTTGTGTCCAATTGAGTTGTGGAGAGTTCTATTGTAGTTGTGTTGGACATAGGGGAGGATTTCATCCTATGTGTGGGGATGCTTTGAGTTGTACATGCACGGGATGTGCATCTTCATCGTGTTGACAACCTCTATTTGGCCATCAATTTGGGCGTAAAAGGTATTGGACTTAGTGAGCTTGGTATCCAACAATGATTAGACGCTTGACCAGAATGTAATTAGGAAATTTCTATCCCGATCTGAGATAATGAACTATGGGATCCCAAAGTGTACCCATACTCGTTCAAAGAAGAATTTGGAAGTGGCTTACGTTGTGATCTTACAGGCCACTAGAATGCCCATCTTAGAGAACATGTCGATGACCATGAAAACACATTCCTAGCATGCTTGGTAAAGGTAGGCCTAACATGTAATCCATGGAGATGGATTTCTAGGTCCGACGAGGAGTAGGAAAAGGAGTATACAGGCCTTGCTTCTTGATTGTAGGTTTGGAAATAACACAGGAAGTGCAGGATCATATGTACTTCCCAACATTTTGTCAAAGGTTCAGCCAATAAAAATACTTTTGTAGCATTTTCGCTATCTTTTCTGCCCCAAAATGTCCAGTGACCCGACTGTAGTGAACCTCCCAAATCATCTTAGCACGCTCGCTTAAAGGAACACATAGATGTCCCAAGTGGAATAACAGTGTGTCCTGGAGGTGAAAGTCTGGAACTCTCTTACCTTTTATGAGCATCTGGTATGTGGTGTCGAATTCTAGATCACTCTTGTAAAGATGCGGCCATCTGAAGTCTCGTGTCCACAAGAGTCAAAAACAGTGGTCAGCGCCATAAATAGCAGTCAGTTGAGACAGTCAGCAACATTATTAGTGTTTCCCTTCTTGTACTTGATGTTCAAATGGAACTGTTGGAGATATGTGGACCATTTTTATGGTGATAGTTTTGTAACTTTCCTTATTTTTGTATGAACTATAGGGGTCGATGATATGTGTGGATGATTATTTCCTTCCCCATAATGTAATGCCTCCATTTTCAGCAGGTCTACACAATGGAATAAATCTCTTTTTCATAGGTGGGATACTTTCAAATTGTATCTAAAAGTGTCTCACTGTGATATGCCACCAGATGCCCTTGTTGGGTAAGAAAGGCACCAAAAGCATATTCGGAGGCATCTGTCTCGAATTCAAATGGTTGTTGCAGGTCTAGTAATGTGAGCATTGGCGTAGAGCAAAGGCGATGCTTCAACTCAGAAAATTCCTTCTATTGGGATTCGGACGAAAAAACTTTGCTTTCACTCTACCCTTGGTGACTTGACTCAAACCCCAAGTGATATGAGAGAATCCCAACATGAACCTGCAATAGAAATTGGCAAGACCTAACAAGTTTTGGAGCTCTGTCATAGTGATTGGGGCTAGCCAATCCCGAATAACTTGTATCTTGGTTAGGTCCACATGCACAACCCACTCATCAATGATGCACCCCAAATATTGAACCTGAGTCATACTAAAAATGCATTTCTCCAAATTGACACACAATTTGTGTTTTCACAGGGTTTGGAGGACCTGTTGAATATGGTGTATGTGCTCTTCCCAACTCTGGTTTAATATTAGGATGTTGTCTAGATATACTACCATGAACAAGTTGGTGAAGGGAGGCAAGATGTTGTCCATCAATCGTATGAAGGTTGTGGGGGCATTCATCAACTCGAAAGCCATGACCAACCATTTGAAAAGGCCCTCTTAGATTTGAAAGCAGTCTTCCACACATCAGAGGGTTCGATTGGTACTTGGTGATAATCAGGCTTCAAGTTAATCTTGTTGAAATATTTGGCCCCCCTGAGCTGGTCCAGAAGGTCATCAATACATGGGATTGGATACCTATTCCGAACAGTGATCTTATTTAGTGCCCGATAGTCAATACAGAGCCTCAAGGTTTCATCCTTCTTCTGAACCAACACGATGGGGCTCCCATAGGGTGATGGACTTGGCGTGATGTGCCATTTTTTCAATAGCTCCTAAATATGCCTCTTGATTTCATCGTTCTCAAAAACAGAGCGTTGATAGATTGGTCCATTGGGTAGCGGCGCGCCTGGGGTCAGATCAATGGAGTGCTTGACCTGACAGTGTAGGGGTACCCCTGTGGGTGAGGTGAAGATGTCCTTGTACTCCTCCACAACCTTGTCCATTTGTTATTGTCGTGCGGAAGAGCCCTATCTAAAGGTTGTGGATGTGGCCACAATATTCCTCTTACTATGAGGGAGAATCATAACGAAGACAAATTTCCCGGTCTGGGAAATGATCTTAATACATTGTTGAGCATGGATCAAAGAAAAGGCAGTAGGCAGCGCTACCTCTGGTATCATGTACAATTTCTAACCCAAAGTAACAATAACAAAATGAGGTCTATATTCATATACAGCATGATGCTTCCATAGGTATGGATAACCCAATAAAACATCACAGACTCCTAGAGGAGCAACATCGCACAATACCTCATTTGCAAAGGGATTAATGTTATAAGGCAAGTGACACTGATGGATTACATGGAGATCTCGCCCTTGGTAGAGCCACCAAATGGTGTACGGTTGTGGGTGCAACGTCGTTCATTGCTTCAATCTCTTAACGACCTTAGCTGAGATTGGGTTCTTCTGGCTCACGATGTCAATGATGAACTACACGAGTGAACCCTTTACCCACATCTGTGAGTGGAAGAGGTGCTTCCCCTCTTATAAATCCTTAGGTTTCGCCTTTTAGAGCTTGGTGGTCGCTACCATCGCAGTGGCTTCTGCGTCAATGATCTGCTTTCCCTTGTCGAGTTCTAGCTCAAAATCAGAGCATGCATCCATCTCTGAGTATTTTATCTCGGCCATTGACGCTTGCTTCACGTGACTTTCATTCGTGTTGTGAGTGGGATTTTTATGGAACTCACACCACTTGTCGTTGTCTTTCTTCATCTTCCCATTATTCTTGGGTTGCGGCTTCGAGGAGTTGTCTTGGGGGGTCGCAGCCTAATTATGCCCTTTGCTCAGTGGCTTAGGGTCGCCTTTGCTCTGCTACAGGTTCGCAGATCAGAAGTATCACTTCTTCTACTAGAGTTTCTACTCAATCTTGGTATCGTATCAGTATACTGCACCAAGCGAGGAGATGTCCAAGAACTCTATTTCCTCATGAATGTATTCGTGCAAACAACTACAGTACTTGAACACCAGTTGTTTCTTTGAATCTTTAATTCCCAACTTTGTACGCAGGGTATGGAAAATATTTGTGAGCTCGAGCACATCTTGATCCATGTGTTGTCGCAACATAGCCCATTATATGTACTTATCGTCATAGCTCCCCATGGGGTAATATTCTTCCTTGATGGCCTCTCGGAAAGAATTCCAAGTCAATGCGACTGAAAACAATGAGGGTTCTCTCTCATCCCTTTATTCACAATAGGTTTCCCACTAGTCCTTGATATGGGAGGCAGCTTTGAGGAGTGAAAAAGTGATATTTTCCCTATTGGAAAAATCATGCATTGAAAAATATCCTTCCAATAGATTTAACCATATGTTTACGGCGTCTACATCTATCTAGCCTTCAAATATGGGATTTCAAAGTTTACTTGTACCTTGAAGGAGTGGCGCCTGTGGGCATCTGTCGAAGGATCTGGGAAAAGTTGTCCATCATCGCGTTTCTTTGACAACATAGTTACCGACCAAACAATAACTATTACCTCAAAACAAGAACTCTAGTAAAAAAAACATGAAAAAACAACCCGAAAACAAAAATTGTTGCTTCTGCATCACCACTTCTTTTTTTCAGAGTAAATTTTCAATATTTTTTTAAAATAACAGTAAAAAACAATCAAAGCCATTTTGTTTGGTGCAAAAAACACCTTGAAATCAGAAAGTGTTGTGTTGATGCTGGAATAACGTGTTCTTTTTTTTATTTTTTTGGAGTAAATTTTCAACATTTTTTAGCAATGGCATTAAAGATCAAATATCAAGGCTCCAAAAAACCTTAAAATTGCAACAATTTTCTAGCATGGCATTAAAGATAAAATATCATGTCTCTGAAAAACCTTAAAATTCAAACAATTTTCAGTCATGACATTAATGATAAAATACTTAAAGTTGTTTTCGACCATATCATTAAAGATAAAATATCGTGACTTAGAAAAACCTTAAAATTTTGACAATTCTTCAACCATGGAATTCAAACCAAATTTCACGACTACAAAAAAACCTTAAGTTTTCAATATATTTCAACCATGGCATTATCGAAAAATTATATGACTAAAAAATCTTTAAAAATGAACACCTAAATAAAAGAGTTATTATACCAAGAGTAATTTTTTTTTAAATGCTAAAAGTATAGTTATTTTAAAATCTTAGCGTAGGTCAACTTGACACATTGGAACAAAAATTTAAAAATCAACCATCAAATTGACATGTGATGTAGGCGAACTCGACTTATTGCCATGAAATTGATACATTGTGGGGCAGACTTGTCCATTATAACGATAACTTTAAAATTAACTATCAAATTGACACATAATGAGGTCGGGTTGCTAGTTGATGATCGACAAAAACCCTACAAATAATAATAATAATAATAAATAAGTAAATGAATAAATACAAAACAAAACAAAAAGTAAAAGATAGAAAAAAAATTAAAATTAAAACTAAAACAAAAAGTTTTAAAAAATAACCAATAATAAATAAACAATATATTAAAACAAAAAAGATTAAAAATGACCAAAACAAAATCAAACATAATAAAATATATATATATATATATATCTTTGAACCATTAACCACTTACTATATATATATATATATAAAACAAACAAATAACCAAAACAAACATAAAATTTGTAAAAAAACAAAATTAACTCAAAAATTTAAAAATATATATATATATATATATAGATAAAATGCAAATAAATAAAATTGAATAAAATTATATATATATATAATAAAGTTAAAAATAAATAAATAAAAAATTTAAAAATCATTTTAAAAAAAAATATTTTATATTATATATATAAAATAAAAAAAATTATTAAGAAATATAGACATGGTAAAAAAAAAAAAAAAATCAAATATAAAATAAAACAATTAAAACCCATTTACAAAAAATTATTTAAAAATATATTAAAAAATAATTATAAAACATAAAAAATTTATTTATATATATATATATATATATATATATATAAACATTGTAAAAAAATATAAAATATAAATATTAAAAATTATTGAAAACATTACTCAAAAATCCTATAATTTTTTTTAATTGAAAACAAATATACATAAAAATTTAAGCAAATCTAAAGATTTTAAAACTTTATTTAAAAATAAATAAATTTTAAATTTTAAATTAAAATAAAAAATAAAAATAAAAATAAAAAAAATTACCTCGTCTCCCGGTTGGCCGAGGGCTGATTATGGGAATTGGCCCTTGACCGCCTAGGATAATTTTTTTTTTTTAATAAAAAAAATAATTTTTAAATTTTTAAATTATAATTTTTAATTTAAAAAAAATAAATTAAATAATTTTAAAATACAAAATTTTAAATATTTTTTTTAAAATTTTATTTATATAGTTTTATTTAATATTTTTTAATAATAAAATTTTAATTATTATAAATTTTTCAGTGATAAATTTTTAAAATATAAATTTTAAATAATCTTTTTAAAAGTAATTTTATAAAATATATATATATATATATATTAATAATAAATTTCAATTATTTATTTTTTTTAATGTATTTCAATTATTAAAAAAAAAATTATTTTATTTTAAATATTTCCAATGCATATATGACTTTTTTGAATTCAACTCCATCTAAATCGTCCTTCCTTCATCATTTTTGAATTAGGCTCCATTTTGTTTATTGATAATTTTTTGTCAACGACACTGATATGTTCTTCAAAAATGGACTTCTTTTGTGTTCATCGAAGAGCTTAGGGTTTAATGATAACCTCTTTTTTTATTTCTTATTTTAATCGTTTTTCTTCTTCTTTTTCCTCCTCTTTTTTCCTTTAATTAATCCTTCAATATTTTTTTTCTTTTTTAATAATTTAATTAATTGATTGATTTTAATTAATTATTTTTTTAAATATTAATTGTTTTATAATTTAATTAAATTAATATAAAAAAAATGTGATTCCAAGGGACGTGATGCCTGGTCACGTTTCTTTCCAACGCATAACAACGCTCGGCAGCCACGAAATGCCCAGCCACAGAACGTGACGCCACAGCCACGATCACGGCAGCCCAAGACGTGATCCTTTCTAACATTGGACGATGAGTGCAGAGGGTTACGTGGTGTGGGTCTAAGCCGACGCGGGGGAAATAGAGTTTAACGGTGTGATCAATAGGGACGGAGGCCTGCAGCAGGGACAGGGAGATGTGAAGGGAGGGATTAAACGCAGGGTTAACAATAGGAAACAAGACAACGGCGGCAAGGGAAAATGACAGTGGCTAAGGTGGGAGAATGAGCTTGTGGGGATATTTCGGGGCAGTCAATGGATAGAAACAAGACGACACAATGGGGACGACGGACTTGGCGAGGCGGATAAGGCAGTGCCCCGTGGTGTTTGATCGGTTGTCATTGGATAGAATAACAAGTGTGGCAGCAAGTTGGATGATTGCGGAGGACGTGGACCCAGCAAGTGTAGACATAATGGTGTGCACTGCAGAGGGTGGCGTCGGCTGATGCGTCCGATCCTATTATGGATTGCTCTACATGCCCGCAAGGTAAAGTGCAGGTATTTTTTATTTATTTATATTTTGTTTTTTGTTTTTTTTGTTTTTTTTATATAACTTTTTTTTTCTTTTCGATTTTTTTTATATATAAACATTTTTTTAATTATATATATTATATACTTTTCTTTTCTCTCTTTGTTTCTTTTTTTATATATAATTTTTTTTAATGGCCAAAGGCCTAACGGCGAATCCGGTGGAATGGAGAATCTCCAAGATTAGTGAAATGCCTAAATCATGACGACAACAAGGTTGACGATAGGTTGATGTCCAAAGGCCTGGTGATCAACCAAACATGGATCTGATTCCAATGTAACGACCAAAAATTCGTATACTGATTAGGTCCTCAAAATTAGGCTTGAAACTCAAAGTGTCAGAATGTCTATAAACTTAGCTTCAGATTGAAGAGATCATCATCCTGATTCCAACGGTGTGAACGGCACTCGAATCTGAGATTGTATGAAGAAGTTAGAGCAAGTCAAAGTTCAAGTTTGACTTGGACAGATGGCATGAAAAGATGATGTGACAGGGCTCTTCAGCGAATAGGGAAGCACAAAGTGGCAGACCGCCATTAGCCCCTGCATTTCGCAAATCGCATGTCGCAAATGGTTCGGCGTTAAAAATCGGCCCCGGAACAAGCCGGGGTGTGATGTGATAATCGAAATCGCACATTGCAACAGGGCAGGCGGAAAGGCATTAAAGAATCAGCCCCGGTAGTTGCAATGTGACGATCGGCCCCCAAGTAGGGAAGGGTTACGACGTGATAATCGCAATTGCACACTGCAAAAAAAAGAGTCTCGCATATATAAGATTGTCAGTACTCCACCGATTGTGAATTGTGAAAGGATCCTGAATGCGATAAGTTTATGAGTTCGGTTAATAGTTTCGTCGGGTCCGCCATATCGCAATCGCACATTGCCCCGCCATGTTCACAAACCATAAGCCCATTGGTTCTCGCCGATTGCGATTTGCGATGGGACAGTCGGTGTCGATAGAATATGGACTGTTGTGCGGCGAAATTTTCGCTAAGTTATCGCTTTTTGGAGCTAATTTGTAGGATCATGCCGGATTTTGAGCAATTTGTGGAGCGAATAGTGGGAAAACTAGGAGAGACCATAACTTCTTCAATTTTCCACCAAATTGGATGCAAAAATGGGTTAGATGGCCATTTTGTGACATTTTCATGGGAGAAAGTTTCAGAAGCATTTGAGCATTGTAAACACATCGTTTTACACTTTTGAGCATAATAGAGAGGCTCACGCGGTGGAAGTTGGACCAAGGAGACGTAGCCCAAGAGGGGTGAACTCCTTTATCATGTTCTTGTTGTAATGTGTTTTTGATGATGTTTTGTACATGTTTATGCTATTGTCCAGTCTCTTATTTATGTTTCATTGCTCATAAAATTAACATAAAAACTCATTTTCACTTGTAAAAATTCATGAATCCTTAAGCACAATGAAAGCATTTTGTTTATAATCTGAGGAGGATATTAGCACAAGAATCTAATATTCTAAATCAGATCATTTTGGTATCAAAGCACTAGGTTTTATTTATGAAAGAAGGACTTAATTGTTTGTAAGTTTGTGTCATGCTTACAATGTTAAAACTCAAAAGAGGAGAAGGAAAGATAGTTGGAAGCGCTAAAGTTGGGTCAAGGGGAAGGAGAGCAAGGTTGCCACAATATCCAACACCAATTCATCCTCAAGTTGCAGTTGAGACTCCAGAGATCATGTCTCATGAAGGAGAACCCACAAACATGACAGAAGATGAGAAGACCTTCATAAAGGATTTCTTTGATATGACAGAGATGGTGAAGGTCCTCTATGAAGAGAGGAATACCAAGTTGCAAGGGGAAGTTCCAAACCTCCCAAAGGAGAAGGCTCTTCAGGAGGAGATAATGGAAATGGAGACAAACCTCCACCCTCTCCACCATATTCTTCATCTTCTTCTTCACAACCATCTTCACCCTCTTCCACTAACACAACCCTTACTTATACTCATCATCATACTTCAAAAGGAACTGGTAAATCACCTTTTTTAAAACTTGATGTTAAATTTGATTTGCCCATGTATAATGGTGAAGTGAATGCAGAGAAGCTTGATAATTAGATTCGTCAGTTGGAGGTCTATTGCAGAATTCAAAACCTTCAAGAGGATGGCATCAAGGTTCAGTTAGCTTCCTTGAGAATGGAGGGTGCAACACTAGTATGGTGGGAATCAAAGACCCAAGAGGAGATTAAAAAACACGGTAAGATCTCAATTTCTTGGAATGATTTCATTGCTGCAATCAAAAGACAATTCTACCCTCTAGCTTATATGCAGAAATCCATCATGAATTGGCAGAACTTTAGACAGCTTAAAGGTCAAAATGTGCAAGATTACACCCAAGAATTCAGAAAAAGGTCTTTAATGTTAGGTGTAGATTTGCAATCACAGGACACATTGCTGAAGTACATAGGGGGTTTACACAGTTACCTTAGGCATACTATCTTAATGTTTAATCCCAATAATCTAGATGATGTGTGTGTGCAAGCCACTCATCTTGAGGCAAGAGGAAAAAACACCCCAGAAGAAGGTAGTAAAAAGCCATTTAAGAGTAAAGGAAAGGAAAAGGCTTTCAAAGGGAAGGCAAAGAAAAATGTGTCTATCAAAAAAGAAGGAGAGAAAATTACATGCAAACATTGTTCCAGAGAGGGTCACGATGAAGCTCATTGTTGGAAGCTTCATCTTGAAATGAGACCAAAGAAAAACAACAAGGGAAAACAAAAAACAACTGCAACCACTCAACAGGATTTGGGATCTGATTCAGGTGATGAAACTAAAATCACATCCATGGGGTTAAAAGGAAAAGAATCCATTGCTAGCACTGGTTCTTCAAACTCACAAAATGAAACTCCAGACGAAAAGAGGAGAATATAACTTTTTGACATAAGGGTGATCTCAAAACATAATTGTTAGGTCCCTATACTACTAGTGTAACCCCTTATTGTTATTAATACAACCCCCTTATTATATTGTTGTGCCCATGTAGTCCCCATATTGTTATTATTGTGCCCCATTGAAGCCCACTGTTGTTATTATTGTGCTCTTACATTATTATTGTTATGTCGGCTCTGATTATATTATGACCCCTTAGAATCCTATATATAGAAAGGAGGTCTTATCATTTGTATCATCCAAGAATTGTTCATTTTTGTAATGTAAGGAGGTTTCCCCCTTGAAGAGGCTTATTTTGAAGGTGTTTATCTATCTTTTCTATCTTTTTGTGAGCTAGTTTCATAACATTTGGTATCAGAGCTTTGGATTCTAGGGTTTCGCTGCTCCAAACAGGTCATCATGGGATTTTCGCTATAACGTTTTTTTGCGACGTTTCAGAAGCTAAAAACAAAACCCATTTTAGAGGAAATCTCATTGAACCTCGGTTTCGAATTTCAGATCTTGTCTCGCTATATTTTCGGAGATATTGTTGGCTACATGGGGCCTGACCCAGGTTCAGCAGTGAGTTTAGCCAAGCAAATCCTGGTACTACCGGCCCTTTTGGCAATAGTCCGCGGTGCGCGAACTGAGGTCTCACCCGAGGTAGTATGGGAGGGTGCTGGAACCAGGTTTCCGCACCCTAGGGATGTCTTGTTGAAGTCTGGGAAGTTCGCACACCCGATCCTGCGTGCTTGCGCTGCTTCGCGCAGCCGTCTATCCTTCGCAGCTTATGCGACTGCTATCGCGCAGCCTATAAAGAGCGCGAAAAGGTGTTGTCTAGATCCTTTATCCTTACTGTGTTGTTATGATATATCTTAACTTAATTATGTGGGCCCAATATTCTCATTAATCATTCAACATTTATAACTAGTGCGCGCAATCATAAAACCGTAAAGAGATGCATAAACATAACAGGAGTATAAACACACAGTATTTCCAGAATCAACTTATCTTTTATTAATTCTTTGTCCAAGTACAATCCGAACTATGCCCTGCGCACTCAGTGGCAGGGGTCCACGCACACAGCTGCGGACTCTACCACGCCTTTGCGCACTCAACCGCAGAGCCTCTTACTACTACTACGACCCAAGACTCAGACTTACAGACTCAGAGTGAATTCCTCATTTAAAAACTCATATTACTTCTCAAAGCTAAGACTGAATTTTACCCTTAGAGCCTCGCTCTATTTATACAATCCCATGGTCCGCGGACCATGGGTAGGCCGACACATTCTATATTAAATTACATTATTTTATGGTGGACAACCCTAGACTCTCGTGCTCCGCGCCCGCATTTTGCAGGGTCTTTACATTACATTGACCAAAACTCGGGCTTTAAGCCCCAAAAACATGCTATGGGGGGGTCTGTTGCCTAACAGGCCCCCAACATAATCATCGTGACTCATCCTGAGTCACTCGGCTGGTGCGGTGATCTTCGCACAGAGTCCATCCAACAACTTTTGCACTTCATTTACGTCCGCAGCACATTCTTCCATCGTCCACTGTATCAGTTGTGGTCGAATCTCCGATGCATCGTTGTCAGGGGCAGCTTCTTTCCTTAACGCATATGTATCCTGCATCTATGCCAGCTTTCCCTCAATCGTGGCGATGACCGTGAATGCTTCCTCAGGCCAAGGCTGGATGTGTGCTTTAACCACTTCTTCTTTCTGGTGTGTGGCGTCCACCTATTCCTTTAGAGCCTGGGCCTCCTACATCTTGGCAAGTCGCTGAGTAAGGGCAACTGCCTGTGCGGTCTCCCTGATATTGTCATATGTTTGTTGTAACTGCCATGCTTCTGTCTCCAGACATTGTATGGTTGGATCTTCCTACAGTGAGGTGAGTGTGAAGAGGGACTGATCCAACAATCCCGTGCAGTCCTGTACAGCGTGCTTTATTGCTTCCAACCTTTGATTAAATGGCGTGGTGGCATTGCTCTCTGACTTCCGGGGGTGTAGAGGGTTGCGCCTTCAGCCATAGCTCAGCGATCTGCAAGTTCAGCTCCAATTGAACCTTCGTGGCCTCTTCCTGGGCCTTGCGGGCTCCAGTCGCTAGCTGGTGAATCTTTTCTGCTGTTGGGAGTACCGCCGGCACGGCCAACTCCAGTATGCTGCTACAGGCCTCTTCCACGGCTTGTTCCAATACCTGGGTTTGTGCGACCAAGTTGTCGCACTACAAGCTAAATTGTTATAAATTTAACTTCTGCTCACTCAAGACCTAAAGGGCATGGCCCTCCCTGGTGCAAAGCTTAGCAATTACCCCATCCTGTAGTTGGTATAGGGTTTCTCTGGGAAGGGTGGCCAAATTCAACCCCCAACCCTTTATTTTACTTGTCATGACCCTCGTGGCTACTAAGACTGCGCCTTCTGGTAATAAAAAATTATTTGTGGTGTGGGCGCACAACATCGGCTCGGCTTCGGATGTACCTGCCACAACATGTGGTGCCATCATTCCTGGGGCCGCACCTATAATGCCTCCAACTGCGCTCTGATCACCCTCAACACAGTTGTCTGCTCTATCATTAATTCTTCAAAAGCATCCTTAGTGACATCGCGAACTGTTTCGACAATGTCAAGAAGGGCTCCCTCTGTGAGCTAGGTTGGGTTGGCGGAGGTCTTTGTTTCCTTTGTCTTTTTCCGCGAGGCTGGCTTCTCATGGATGCGCAACCTCTTGAGTTGGGTTGATTTTGGTGCAGGGTTTGTGCGTTACTCTGTCTCAGCCTCCGCCTGTATGTCCTGCTCTATGGACATTTCCTAGCCTTCCTCGGTCTCTTTGGTGGGCGCGGTTGTGGTCTTTTCCATCTATGCTGCCACTGTTGCCTCAGTCGCCTTCTGCTACGTGGCCACTTCTTCTTCCTGGCTCCTTCTCTCCGCTAGTTGCGCGATGCGCAGCTTGGTATCCTTCTTTCACTGCTGTGTTGCAATCTTTTCCATTTCTGCCAAGTCTGGGGTGCGCCACTCCAGGGACCAGGACTCCATTACCGCAAAGATTTCATCATCTGTTGCGATGAATGGGAGCTTTGCCCATGTTCCTGTGGGATCATTACGCACCCGAATATATAGGTTGTGCATATCTACCTTGAACTCTGCCGCGCTCTGTAAGCTGTTATGGACTGTAGGGGACAAGCGTGGCCTTCGGTTGATCCGTGTTCGTATGCTCACTTCTACGAACATCCAAAACACCTTTATCTCACGAATCCTCATCGTCTCTTTCGTTGCCTAGAGCGAGGTGTACCTCGCGGCTTCAGGTACATCAACCTCAAGCGTGGGAAACTAGTCATCTTCCGGCAGCTCCCCTACAACCAACAGGATGGATAAGAGCAACCACGCATAGTGGAAGGTCTTACCCTGCTCCTGTGCCTCTCTACAGTTTGTCAAAAACTCGTCATAGAGGAACTGCGTCTAGTTGAACTGGACCCCCTCTGCGCATTGCTCTACCAACGCAATTACAGATGTTGGCACTTCGTCGGCACGGCATTTCCTCATTAACTTGCCGGCCAGCAGCTGGGTGGCTACGTGCACCCCTTGGTCCTTGATGCTTACTATTACGTACCCTCACTTCCTCTTCTCCATCTTATATTTGGCCTTCATAGCTTCTGCGAGGGCCAAGTCACTGCTCTTTCCTGCTATGGTTGTGGGGTCGTTTCCTTTGATGGGCAGCCGAGAAATCTGGTGAATTAAATCGGTCGTGATGGGAATCGGCTCCTCTAGCCAAAGATACCCATCATGTACTAGGCACAGCAGCTGCCGGATGACAAAAATTGTGATGGGTGCACGGTGGTAGTGGGGTATCCATCGCAAATGGAGTAACCCAGCCCTCTCCACACCGCGTAACCATTTCTTCTTCAGTAATTTCTCCACGGCCAACTGTGGGAACTTCTCGCTGTCTGTGAGGTCCCAGTCTTCGAACTTCATATTAGGTACCCATCCCATCGGCGGACCTTAAAACCTTATTTCATCCAGAAGGAGTTGGGTCTGAAGCGCACTTTTCATGGCCTCCAAGTCCTTTGGTATCTTGGCTTTCCCCTTCCATGGGGGGCTGTAGGGGGGTAACTTTATCACCGAAGGCACTTGGGAGACATTATCTGCCTCATCATCCTATGCTTCAATTTGGGCGATCAGGGCTTGCAAATCTTCCTCATCCTCCTTGTTTCAAGGGTGACAGCTTTGCCCTTCTTTGCCATTGACAATTTACTAAACCGTGGGTTCCATGGTGATACTCGAACTAGCCCCATTGTTTGCTTGTCTTTTTGTGGTCGCAGCGTGCGTGGTGACTTTGGAACCTCTAGTGCAGCTGCCGCCTCTCCAGGCTCCTCCTGGATCATACGGGGCTCTGGGGTAACTTCCGCGAATCGCACTCTGGTTCTCGCAGCCGTCATCGTATCTACACTGGATCCGTTCAGTCGCATACTCAAGGGTGGCAAGAGTGCTTGGTGCTCAATGCTCTATACTGGCTCAAATCTTAAACAACCAAGTGTTGCCTCAAGGCTAGCCCAAGGGATTTTATAGTATCGTTTGAATTTGAATTCGACCATTCCCTCCACTTCTGAGTCATTAATACCTTCTTGGCGGCAGATCGTCCCGAATCTAGCTCTTAATTCCTGTCTTAATTGCCCGCCGCCCACTCCTTTTTGCCTTAAATTGGACCTCTTGTCATGAATAGTGACACCAACGGTCACCTCCCAGCCTATCCGCGCAGCAGCGTGGCTCCCTATGTCTGGTCGTGACCCTTGTGACATACCGATCCTGCACACAACCTCCTTGTCGCGCAGCTCCCATACAGACTCTTTTATAGTCCCGCGCTCTCTTTCAACTGCTTACAACGCTGAGACTGTGCTTCCTACAGATAGTCAGGTGGTCGCACCCATGGTGCGAGGCTTCAAGTCACCTTTCAACCTAGTCTGCGGGCCTCCCTTAGTTACCCTCGCACCAGTCAACGTCTCGCGTTCCTCCTTATGTAGTGTGCTCCCCTGGTTCCTTTGTTTGATAAGGTGCGGTTGCAGCCATGGTAGCAGAGCTAGAGATTCTCAGCGATCCTCTTCTAATGCGGTGGTATGGCCGCCCGTATCTTGTCTTGTCCTTCCGTCGACGTGACATGTTTGCATGATTTTGGTCTCCAGTTTTCTGATATCTGCGTCCACTAATATCCTTTCCTGCTTCAGTCATACCCGATCTTTTCCGAGTTCGCGAAGCTCAACGTTCCCTCGCTGAATGGCTTCTTGAATCTGCATATGTTCGTCCTCGCACGGCTGCATACTTTCTTCGCTCTGGTCCTCACGTGGTGTACCAATTATGGGAGTTATTGCGTGAGGATTCTTTCCCAAAGCTACGACCTCGACTTTGCTCGTCGTTTCAGCAATCATTCCCGCGCTCAGGTTCTTGTGCATGGCCCCATAGGCCCATTGGACCACTGGCACACGCAAGTCCCAATCAGTCTATTCTGCCTAGTAAACTTTGTTCATGATTCTACATAGCTTTGTGAATGCCCCGATGTGGACTATTTGTGGCATGCATCACTTTTCCTGCTGCCACGTCGAGTTCTTATTCTCGATCCTTAGTCTGGGATGTGCTTGCACAGTACGCGTCTGCACCCATCAACACAGGTGGGCGCGCAAGTTGCTTCGTCCTAGCTTCCTAACTCTCGCTCGACGTTGAGGACTTACAAACCGTAAGCACATCCGTCTTCTACATTCGCGCCAGTTTCCAATAATCTTCTGATGTGTACTCCACCTTCGTGTAGGTGTTGCGCGCAGTGCACATTCCAGCGCATCATACCACTGTTGTTCTGGTACTGTGCTTTCAAATTTGTCCAGGAATTCATCCACCGATGTTACTCCATCATATGTTGGCAGTTCCCTTGCTTCTGTC
The DNA here is from genome assembly GCA_031772625.1 of Pinus tabuliformis. Lineage (NCBI taxonomy): Eukaryota > Viridiplantae > Streptophyta > Pinopsida > Pinales > Pinaceae > Pinus > Pinus tabuliformis. Next base: position 270,440,988 of record CM062809.1, on the reverse strand, counting down.
ATCACGCACCGCAGTGATCTAATCATCATGTTGCAATTCAGCGTTGTCACTTTGTGCAACTGGTTCTGCCAATGTTCTACTTCTTCATCTGAATCCGAAGTACAGGAACTATCGCGTTCCCACAGGATTCTTCCATCTGCAGTCGGGTTCACCCGATCCTGGTCTTGTGTCGTTATCTGGTAAATGCAATCTAGCTCATCGTTATTGTCACCGTCACGCATAGGTTCAGTGTAGCACCCTCCTTCGACTAGGTCTAGTGGAACTACTATGCGTAGCGACTTTTTTTCGAATAACATCTTCCGCTTCTTCAGGTTGATGACACCATTCATATCAATGGCCCAGTGTATTCCTAGCAACGCGGGATAAGGATTGTTGTCATCAACAATCTCTATTACTTCAAAGTCTGTCTACGTGCTCGCGCCTTTGATATCAACTGTCACTCCTTGCAACCTTCCCATGGGCACGATCTTCTGTTGGTTTGCCATTCGTAATTGAATAGGGGACCACTGCAACGCGAGCTTGCCCATGTGTTCCCAGGCTTGCTTAAGTAAGACATTCGCGTCGGACCCCAGGTCCAAGATTACCTTATCCATTTCATACTCTCCAATTTGTGTCGTCAATCTCATTTCCCTCCCAGTGCGCAAGGCATGCTTTCCCAATTTCCGGACTACGCGCGGCTCCCCTGATCTTGCGCACCTGGTGATCAACTCCTGTAGTCCCTTGACTACATTATTGTTGCGCAACAGCTTCATGCATGTCTCTAAAAAGGTAGTAAGCATAGAAGGATCCATTCTTGGCTTTGGTTGATCCTTACTACCTGAAGTAGAGGCCTTCGCGAAGCTCTTCTTGGCTTCCATAAATGTCTCCTTTGCGTGTTCTAAGTCAAATTCAGGTTCCTTTGCAGGAGCCTTGCGAACCCATGTATCTTCCTCAGGCTACTTCCCCTTATCTTCCCCTGTGGTCGTGCCACTTCTGAGCATCATGTTCACGTTGGGGTCTTCGTCGCGGGGTTCAGATTTCATCATTTGGATATTCTGAGTCGGAGGGGACTGGAGTACCCCTTTCTCGTGCATCTATGTTATCAACGTAGGACAATCTATCATTTCATGATCAAACTGATTGCAATATGAACAAGACATTCTCGTTGGATTAGTACAATCGCAGGCGTAGTGTCCTGGTCCTCCGCAATTGTAGCAAATCAACTGTCTGCGGCCCCTTCCTAGCCCCATTCCTCCTCGTCCTCGACCTCGGCCCTGAAATCCAGCGCGTGCCATCCCTGTGGCTGGGTCGAGGCCTTGTGTTTCTGTCTGCATTCTATAGGCGGGGGTCCTCTCCATCATCAACTCGTAGCTGCAACAAGTATGCTCGTCGTGGCCCACCGATCTACAAAAATTACAAAACAGCTGCTGCGGAGTCTGTGTATACTTCTGCAATAGATGACAATTGTCCATTGTGTGTTTTCCTCCTATCTGACAGATCGCGCACCATAACACAGGGGTCATACTCGGCCCTGCGTGTGCTTCTGGTCTCAACAGCATCGGTCCCCCTCCTACTAAGTAGTTCACGAATACTGGACAATAATCCTTGTCGTGGCCCTGACCTTTGCATTTTATACACCATACTTCCTCATGCACCTCTGGCTGTGGTGCCCTATCTTGCTTCAAGCTCTGCATTTCCAGATAGAGACTCTGTAGCTGCACGTGGATTTGTTGAACTCCTAGCCCTGGATCCTTTATTAGTGTTTCATGCAACCTCATCACCATTTCCAACGCTTCGGCCTGGGTTGAAAGCTTTTGCTGTGACATCACCGTCCTCAGTTGTGGTGTCAAAGACGCCACAAACCATGCACAGTGTTGCGCATCCGTTAGTGTCATATTAGCCTCGTGGATCGTACTCTCCAGCCGCTGATTCAGATCCCACGGGGTCTCGCCTAGAATCATCGCGATCTCTTTAAATCCGATGATTGACTGCATCTTTGATTTCAACCGGCTAAATTCTTTGTTCAACGCATTCTGGATCTCCACTATTCTTGCATTTGGGTGATCATTGGAATGCTTGACATACCATGTCAACACGCGATCATTTAGCACGCTCACCAATGTAGCCTTCTTAATGTTGTCATCTGTGACCCCTTGTGCTTCCCACACTGCTCTTACCATGAACCAGAACTGATATGGATCCTCATTTCCTACTCTTTTGAATACGGGTAGCTTGATCGTGCTTGCCATGCTGAACTATGGGGGTGGTGGAGGTGGAATGCACTACCTTATCAAACTGACTGCACTTCTCGTAGAGACCCGAGTGAGCTCTTCCTCGCTCTCTTGCGAAGGTGAAATCAAGGGATTGTTTCCTAATTCCCCACTACCTTTGTAGATCCTTCCGCTTTGCGTCGTTCCAAACATTAATGTATTCGCATCACCCATTTTTCACATAATAGCATCTTAATCCAAGTATTCAGGGATTTAATGTACCTACCTCGCGGTCCCTTGAGAAAATGTCGCTCTGCTTCACGGTTGTGTCTATCACAAATTCAATGATAAATCCTCCTATTATCTGGTCGAGCCAATAGTCCACAGCCCGCACAATCTTATCTTCTGATGTCTTTAGTCTACGCACTAATTCTGGAGTCCACACTATCAGTTGATCAAGCTTATACCTTCCCTAGCTATCAGCTAACCTCCTGATCCACTCATACAGTTCAGAAAGGAAGGACAGAAGAAGATCTCATGAATTTTCATATATATGTAGCGATCTAGCCACCTCTTCTCGGATATTTGTGTAGTTCTATTTTCCTGTGTCACAAACTCGTTAAGCTTCTTATACAACCACTCTTCAATTTCCTCCTTTGTGGGGTTCCAATGGCACGACATCAGACATCCCTTAGGCAGATCCCGATTCGGCAACAGAACCATTTGTTGGCTACGTGGGGCCTGACCCAGGTTTAGCAATGAGTTTAGCCAAGCAAATCCCGATACTACCAGCCCTTTCGGCAACAGTCCGCGGTGCGCGGACTGAGGTCTTACCCGAGGTAGTATGGGAGGGTGCTGGAACCAGGTTTCCGCACCCTAGGGATGTCTTGATGAAGTCTGGGAAGTTCGTACACCCGATCCTGCGCCCTTGCGCTACTCCGCGCAGCCATCTATTCTTTGCCTCTTGTGCGACTGCTTTCGCGCAGCTCTATAAAGAGCGTGAGAAGGTGATGTCTAGATCCTTTATCCTTACTGTGCTTTTATTATAGATCTTGACTTAATTATGTGGGCCCAATATTCTCATTAATCATTCAACATTTATAACTAGTGCCCGCAATCATAAAACCGTAAAGAGATGCATAAACATAACAGGAGTATAAACACACAGTATTTCTAGAATCAACTTATCTTTTATTAATTCGTTGTCCAAGTACAATCCCAACTCCGCCCTGCGCACTCAGCTACAAGGGTCCGCGCACACAGCTGCGGACTCTACCAGGCCTCTACGCACTCAGCTACAGAGCCTCTTACTACTACTACGACCCAAGACTTAGACTTACAGACTCAGAGTGAATTCCTCATTCAAAAACCCATATTTCTTCTCAAAGCTAAGACTAACTTTACCCTTAGAGCCTCGCTCTATTTATACAATCCCATGGTCCGCAGACCATGGGTAGGCCGACACATTCTATATTAAATTACATTATTTTAGGGTGGACAACCCTAGACTTTCACGCTTCGCGCTCACATTTTGCGGGGTCTTTACATTACATTAACCAAAACTCGGGCTTTAAGCCCCAAAAACATGCTATGGGGGGATCCGTTGCCCAACAAATATGATCTAAGGCAGTTAGAGTTTTTGCAAGCTCCAAAATTCCATCTCAAACAGGTCATCGTGGAATTTTTGCTATAATTGTTTTTCTGCAAAGTTTCAGACTCTAAAATTAAAACCCATTTGAGCTGAAAACTTGGTGACGCTCCAGCCTGAATTTCAAATCTTGTTTTCTTATGTTTTTGGAGATACAGTCCAAGACATTTAGGGTTTTGGTAGGCTCCCGAATTACATCCCAAATAGGTGACCTTGGGAAAATCATCATAACTTTCTCTTTGAGCATCAGATTGAAATTTCGTAAGAAGTTACAGAAAGAGGATGGACTGTAGTTTTTTTTGTATCAGTTTCAGGTCCTAAGGTTGAAACAGTGACACGTGGAACTTAGTACAAGTTCACTCTACTTAACTAGTCTATAATCAGGACATCATGGGATATTTGACATAACTCTTCCTTGCATAATCCAATATTGGTCAGAATTGTGGGGTTAGAGAGAGGACTCAGAGGGCTGCTACATGATACCATTTCAGAACTTGGATATCTTAAATTACATAGTTACAATCGTTTCAATATCGAGCTCCTAAAATCAAGAAAAGGCGATATGAGGAAGTTTGATGGCAAAGATCCGTTAAATTGGATACTACAGATGGAACAATATTTTGATCTACATGAGGTGCAACTGTTACAAAAGCTATGTATTTCATATTTATATTTAGAACCGAATCAATTTTTATGGTATGAAGGGATTTGTTCTCGTAAACCACTTGTCATGTGGTCAATTTTCACGGAGGAAATGATAGCACATTATGAGGATACAAAGAGAAACACCTTCTTTAGCCCATTGATAAATCTCAAACAAAAGGGTTCAATAGCAGAGCACATTGAGGAATTTCAAAATTTTAATATAAGGGTGAATGAGATTCTAGAGAAGCAAAGGATTGATGTCTTCATAGGGACTTTAAAGGATAACATTCAACATGAGGTTCGTCTTTGGGAACCTGATTCATTGGAGAAGGCATTTAGGTTGGCAAGAAAAATTGAAAGCGAAATTATGGAAACAAGGAATCCCACCACTCACGACTATAATTATGGAAGTGTTTTTTCTCCTAGCCTTCCACAACCTACAAGGTTTACACCACAACAATTAGAAGAAAAAAGAGAAAAAGGGCTTTGTTACAATTGTGATAGCAAATACACTAAAGGTCATAAGTGTGCTGAGAAGAAATTATTTTACATAGATTATGAAGAGGAGGAAGAAAAGGATCAAGAAACATCAAAAGAAGAGGATATACACCAAGAACCAACCCTAGAGAAAGAGGAAATGAATCCGTCCATATCCTGTAAAGCATTGGCAAGAATTACCACTCCTCAAACTCTCAAGATAGAAGGACATATCAAGAAGAAAAAAGGTTCAAGAAGTGAAATATTACATCGAAAAAGAAGAAATGAATCCGACCATATCTTGTAATGCATTGGCCGAATTACCACTCCTCAAACTATCAAGATAGAAGGACATATCAAGGAGAAAAATGTTCAAGAAGTGAAAGATCACATCGAGCATCAAGAAATGAATCTGACCATATCTTGTAATACATTGGAGGAAATTACCTGATCCATATTTAAACAGGAATGAAACAAATTACAAAGATAACCATAAACATAGAGATGCGGTGGAAATAATACTTCATTTCATTAATGTAAAATACTGAAATACGCTTACAAACAGAAATGGAGATAACCCAACTAGGGCGATGGTAGCTTATCTCTGTGAAGAGATGTGGCGGCTACATGCCTCTAAACTCCCTTACAATGAGGCTCAAGGGCCTTTTTATTATTGAACAATAAGAGGAAACCCTAAACAACCAAAACCCTAACTCGAGGAGATGTAACACCAAGAGTTTATGGGCCTCGTTGGGGTGAGTTGGACAACCAACTTCTCAGGGTCGCGACTTGGTCATATTATCTCTGTTTGACACGCATGATAACCCATTGGAAAGATCTCTCCGAGGAATACGAAGAAAAAGATGATTTTAGACAGAAAATTGCTGGCGGTAGATTTCAAAAAAAACGTCGTTTAGGGCCTCAAAACAGCTCAGGAAGTTTAGGACCCGAAAAACTGCTAAAAATAGTAAACTGTGCTACAATTAAGAAAACTGAAAAAACTGAAAGAAGCAATGGTGGGGGTCTAAGTGGAATTAGTGGGTGGCCACCAATATCCACCTGGATCATTCCTCCCCCCTTAGGAAGCAATGGTCCCCATTGCGTTGAGTTCCTCCATGAGATGAGGAAACTTCTGCTGAACTTGGTCCCCAGTGAGCCACCTGCCCTGGCGAAGGAGTTGGTCTGCTTTGACAACTCGATACAGTTGGATATTCTGCTGACGAGTGTGCTTGATATGTGTGTGCATGATCCGATCAGTTGCAGCTTGTTCCATGCAATCTGTATTCAACTTTGTGGGTGTGAGCTGTTCTGCAATGTCGAATGTGTCTAGTAATGGTGGAAAGTATGGTCGAAGGCGGTCCACATTGAACACTGGGTGCAGGCCAAAGAATGGGGGAATGTTGAGCTAAACATGCGCATAATTTGTACGATCATCCTGTTGACAACCTTTTTCTGGCCATCAATTTGAGGATGGAAGGTTGTGAACTTAGTGAGTTTGGTGTCTAGTATCGACCAGAGACTGGACCAAAATGTATTGAGGAACTTGTTGTCTCGATCTGAGATGATAGACTGTGGGATCCCAAAGTGAACCCACACTCATTCAAAGAAGAGTTTAGCAGTGGCTTCTGTTGTGATATTCTTCTTGCAGGATGCCATAATGGCCATCTTCGAGAACCTGTCAACGACCACAAAAGCACAGTCATTTCCATGCTTAGTGGAAGGAAGGCCTGACATGTAATCCATGGAGATGGATTCCTAAGCTCGACTAGGGGTAGGCAGCGGGGTATAGAGGCTTTGATTCTTGTTGGTCGGTTTGGTAATGGCGCAAGCAATGCATGATCTAATGTAATTCCCGGCATCATGTCGAATATTCAGCCAATAGAAATATTTCTGCAGTACTGCCACCATTTTCTCAACCTCGAAATGCCCAGCAGCCCTACTGTGGTGTGCTTCCCAAATCATCTTGGCACGCTCGCTTAAAGGAAAACAAAGGTGACCCAGGTGGCATAACAAGGCATCCTGGAGGTGAGAATCTGGAACATGCTGACCCTCCAAGAGTGTCTGGTATGTGTGGCCGAATTTTGGGTCGCTTTGTAGAGAAGTGGCCAATCAGAAGTCTGGTGCCCACAAGAGTTGAGCACGGTGGTTAACACCGTGATCGGTGGTCGACTGAGGCAATCTGCAACATTATTGGTGATGCCCTTCTTATACTTTATATTCAAATGGAACTGTTGTAGGTATGTGGACCACTTCTCATGGCGATCATTCTACAATTTCCCTTGGGTCTGTATGAACTACAGAGGTCAGTGGTCTGTGTGGATGACCGTTTCCTTCCCCAAAATGTAATGCTTCCATTGTCGGCAGGCCTGCACAATGGAATACATCTCTTTGTCATAAGTGGGATACTTCCGGACTGTGTCTGAAAGTGTCTCACTGTGCTATGCCACTGGATGCCCGTGTTGAGTAAGCACTGCCTCAATAGCATAGTCAGAGGCATCTATCTCGACCTCAAATGGTTGTTGCAAGTTTGGTAATGCGAGCACTGGTGCTGAGCAGAGGCGATATTTCAACTCTGTGAATGCCTTCTATTGAGATTCAGACCAAAAGAATTTTACTTTCGCTCCTCCCTTGGTGACTTGACTCAAGGGCTAAGTGATATGAGAAAATCCCAACACGAACCTGCAGTAGAAGTTGGCAAGACCTAGAAAGCTACAGAGCTCTGTCAGAGTGGTTGGAGATGGCCAATCTCAAATTACTTGGATCTTGGCTGGATCCACATGCACCCATTGTTCATCGATAATGTATCCCAGATATTGAACCTGGATCATGCCAAAAGTGCATTTCTCCAAATTAGCACATAACTTGTGTTGCCGCAGTGTTTGGAGAACCTGTCAAATGTGGTGGAGGTGCTCTTCCCAACTCTGGCTGAAGATCAGGATGTCATCCAGGTATACCACTACAAATGAGTTGGTGAATGGCCACAAGATGTCATCCATTAACCTCATGAAGGTTGCAGGAGCATTCGTCAATCTGAAAGGCATAACCAACCATTCGAAAAGGCCCTCCTTGGCTTTGAAGGTAGTCTTCCACACATCAGAGGGTTCGATTGGTACCTGGTGATATCCTAACTTCAAATCAATCTTGCTAAAATATTTTTCCCCCTTCAGTTGGTCCAGGAGGTCATCAATCCGTGGGATCAGGTACCTATTACGAACAGTGATCTTGTTCAGTGCCTGATAGTCAATACAGAGTCTCCAAGTCCCATCCTTCTTCTGTACCAACACGATTGGCTACCACAGGGCAATGAACTCAGATGGATGTGACCTTTCTACAGCAGCTCCTGAATTTGCCTCTTGATTTCATCGTTCTCCATAATAGAGCACCGATAGAGTGGTCCATTGGACCGCGGCGCACCTGGGGTCAGATCGATGGAGTGCTAGACCTGACAGTGCAGAGGAACCCCTACGGGGGAGGTGAAGATGTCTTCATACTCCTCCACAACCTTGTCCATCTATAGTTGTCATGCGGACGGGCCCTGCGTGGAGGTCGTGGCCACCGTCTTCTTCCTTCCTTGAGGGTGTATCATCAGGAAAACAAATTTTTCCTTGATTGTGGGGAAAACTCCACAGTTAAGCGTGCTTAAGCTAGAGGCGATCTAGGATGGGTGACCTCTCGGGAAGTCCTGGTTACCGGGTGCAAGCCCCAAAAGTGATGATTGATGCTATGTGATTCATTTCACTAGTTTCAATCCCACTTCTTCACCCCTATGAGCATCACCCGATGCAATGAGTGCTAAGTGGACTATTCAAAAATCATGAGAAATTGGTCAGTTACGACTACCTCTCATGGAAATGGTCATAGATGAATGACTTACTTGATGCAGTTGAATCCCAAAATGATATCTAATATAATGCACTGCGAAAACCCCCAATACTTAATTCAAAAGAGTGAAGGGAACTCTTCTTGAATGGTTCATGAGGCCCAATACTTGCTAAGGTTTTGCAAATGGGGTAGAAAGCTAAGTGGACTTGATTGTGGGGAAAACTCCACAGTTAAGCGCACTTGAGCCAAAGGCGATCTAGGATGGGTGACCTCTTGGGAAGTCCTGGTTACTAGGTGCAAGCCCAGGAAATGATTATTGATGTTATGTGATTCATTTCACTAGTTTCAATCCCACTTCTTCACCCCTGTGAGCATCACCCAACGCAAAGAGTGCTAAGTGTACTATTCAAAAATCATGAGAAATTAGTCAATTACGACTACCTCTCATGGAAATGGTCATAGATGAATGACTTACTTGATGCAGTTGAATCCCAAAATGATATGTAATATAATGCAATGTGAAAACCCCCAATACTTAATTCAAAAGAGTGAAGGGAACTCTTCTTGAATGGTTCATGAGGCCCAATACTTGCTAAGGTTTTGCAAATGGGATATCAAGCTAAGTGGGCTTGATTGTGGGGAAAACTCCACAGTTAAGCGCGCTTGAGCCAAAGGCAATCTAGGATGGGTGACCTCACGGAAGTCTTGGTTACCGGGTGCAAGCCCCAAAAGTGATGATTGATGCTATGTCATTCATTTCACTAGTTTCAATCCCACTTCTTCACCCCTGTGAGCATCAGCCGATGCAATGAGTGCTAAGTGGACTATTCAAAAATCATGAGAAATTAGTCAGTTACGACTACCTCTCATGGAAATGGTCATAGATGAATGACTTACTTGACATAGTTGAATCCCAAAATGATATCTAATAATTATGTAGATATTCTTGAAAATATTGTCTGGAATTGTGTTGATTTATTCATTTAGGTGCATAAAAGGGTTTTATGCATAAAATATGGTTAGTTGTGGTAATTTATTGAAAGAGAAGCATGAGAAACTTGCATATAGAAAGATAGAGAAATGGCGTTATATTAACTTCTTTTTGAAAAAGAAGTATGTATTTGTTTACATGAAAATAATAGTTAATGATGGTAGAATTCTAGAAAATGGAATATGTGTTGCATACATTAAAAAAGAGTTATTATGATAAGCTCTTGCATACACAAAGAATAGTCATTGTGTTATAGAGATATCTTCTTCGCATGGATAGAAGAACTATTGAGCTATATTTCTTTAGAAAAAAATTATATGTGATTACTTTTATGCTATCATAAATATTATGTTAGTTTCTTTTGGAATAAGATCATGTATATGCATGCAAGATTTGTATTAGCTTTTGTTGGAAAGAATATACATTTGTATGTGGGAAATGATAGCATGTTGTGTTAGCCTACATTGGAAAATATTTTTGGGAAAAAAGATGAATTACATGCACAAAAACCATAGTACTGTGTTGGTTTCCTTGGAATATATATATGGGTAATGTTGGTATGTTTTACTGCATTAGTTTTATGGATAAGAAAACATGTTTTTATATGCCCTGTTGTGCTAGATTTCCTCAAAAAGAAAACATGTGTTTGCATGCTCTATTGTGTTAAGCATTCTTTTGGAAAGTGTATGCATTCGCATAGGAACAACATTCGTTGTGTTAGCTTTATTTACACATTTGAATGCACCAAAAGCAATAGTTGAAGGGCTAGTTCTCTTGATAAAATTTATGTAATTTGCATGCACAAAGATCATAACTGATGTGTTAGTTTCCTTTAAAGGAATGTCTGGACAGTTGTAGTGATTTGTCTTGCAAGAACATGTGCTTGTGTAAAGGAAATATTAGTTAATGTGGTATTTATTTTATAGACATGCTTTGATGGTTACATGCTTATAACTAGTGCATATGCAGTGTTGTTAAAGGAAGCATGTCGCGATATTTTGCTTACATTTCATGAATGTATATGAATAGATGGTGGAGCATCATCTAGTATAGATTTATGAATTGGTTGATTAATACTTTATGTAATCATGATATCAACGTATGTTGACGACAACAATGGCAGGAAAGGTTATGCTTAACATGGTGGAAGGTAAATAATTAATGGTCCATGTAGATGAGTGTGAGCTGCAAGATGGTCCATTGAAGGAACAACCAAGCCACAAAGATATGAAGATTGGAGATTTGTGGGTAAATGATGTCATGATGATTGTAATTTCTTATAGTTAGTTATGTTGTTTTTGAGATGATATTCTTTGTAATATTTTATAATAATGGTAAATGGATGGACTCCCTTATAACCATTGAGTGATGGGTAAACACCGTCACGAGCGTTTAATCATAAAATTAATCGTTTGTTGGTTTTCACCCTATGGGGTTTCCAGGTTATATCGGTGTATAATGATGTGGTTGCATGTTGTCCCATTTTTATGACGTTGATTCCTTGCATGATGTGACGTTTATATTGTCAAGAATACTATTAACTAATAGAGTTAAAATAATCATGGAATTAATGCAAGGTTACATCAGAAAGTTTATGTTAATATGCTACAACAGTGGTTGTTAATGGTTATGTAATTTATTATTGCCTTACTAAAGTTATTCTATGTAATGATGAAGATTACATCTAATGGTTAATGAGGAATCTGGAATAGTAATTTGGATAGCTACCTTTGGGTAAATTATGTAAAAAAAATCTAACTCCATACATTTTCATGTGAGGTTACCAGGGAATGTTACATTCCCCCACTTCTTAGCATATCCAGACAAATGTCGAGCATTCATTGTTTTTTACCTTTACAGGTAACATGGATTCAATGCCATTATTTTGTACAGCTAATTATGTATCTAAATATAACATGAAACTAAGATGGATCTAGGCTAGTTTAATTTCCCCCTTAAATAGGCCCTCTCGGTCGTTGGTAGATCTGAAGTTAAGATGGATCTAGGCTGGTTTAATTATTAATTATAACTAATTATAATTATTATTATTTTTTTTATGTATTTCATTTTACTTTTACCAAGTCAAAATGTTAAAGATTACAACATCTCTACTATATTGGGATCAAATGTTTACATAAGAGTTAAGTTTACTTATGAACCTCAAATATAAATATTTTTTTTAATAAAAAATGAATTGGGTGAGGGGAAATCTTGGATAAAATATAATATTACAATATTTATTACCACCCCACCCAATAAAAAGTCACCAGGGGTGGGAGAAATACTAACTAAAATGTAATATTATTACATTTTACCTAACCTAAATATTAGATTTTATTCAATATTTATGCTCACCCCTGCTAATTTTATAGTTGATTTTGTTTACTTTCAAACTTCAAATATAAAGAAAAATTAGAATAAGAAGTGGACTAGTTGAGGGTAAATATTGGGTGAAACGTAATATTGTAATATTATATTTTACCCAATATAACCTAGTAAAATGTGGATGGAGTTAGGAAAAATATTAGATAAAATGTAATAATTACATTTTTCCTAATATTTCCCCCACCTCTGAACATATCCAGCCAAATGCCCAACGCAAATATATCAATAATTTTTTTTTACCTTTACAAGCTACATGGATTCAATGCTATCATTTTCTATAGCTAATTATGTATCTAAATATATGATGCAGGAGCATCTGGACTTAGCCAACAATGTGATGGTTTGTTAACATGTTGTGGCTAAATGAGTTGAATTTCACTGACCTGAGTGCTCAAAAGTCAGTTTTGGTAGAGAGGGTTGGATCTCTCGAAAATGATCTTTACTTCATTATTGTAATAATTAGAAATTGTCTTATTTTAGACTAAGGGATAAGTTGTTAGCATAGGTGTGTAATAGAGCTTAAAAATAGAGATTTGATTGTTAGATTGATTAAAATAGAGATCGAGTTGTTAGTACAGTTAGAATAGGATTTGACTCATAAAAGAGAAAAAAATGTAATGGAAAGGGATTAGCTGAGATGATTGAGAATTGAGTGAGAGGTGAGAGTTGAGTGATATATAGGGTTTTGAGATTGAGACAGAGGTCAGATAAATTGTTGTAATTGAGTCGAGAGGGCCAAGACTCTGTAACTACTATTATATTGAAGAAATTGATTCAGTGTGCAACTGTGTGTTATGAAGACTCTCGTTTACCTCTATGTATCTGTGTTCTGAAACTTAATCGGGTATTTTCTTTGTTTTCACACTTTAAATAGTAAATCTCAGTGTTTATGTGTTAATCGCGGTCATTTAGTATTATTGGCGGGGGTAGGAGATTTTGTTCAAGGAAAAGTAAAGAAACCTATCGATGATGCAGGAAAGGAAAAGTACAGAGAAACCGACATCTTGTCCATGAATCTAATAGTAGATGCAGTGAATGAAGGTCTAATCCCATACATATCCAATATAGACTCTACACAAGAAATGTATGAATCCCTCTCCAAGTTGTTTACCATCAAGAACATTGGTCAGATATCTAATATCAATAATGAAGTTAGGACAATAAAGATGACACGGTATCATCCTATTTTGTAAGGATCTCTAGAATAAGAAATGAACTCGAATATATTGATGAAGTTGTACCATAAAAGGAACTCGTGATTGTTGCACTACTAGGTATACCAAAATCTTGGAGCTCTTTTGCATCAAGAATTAGTAGTTGAAAAGATACTCCAACCCTTAAACAAATGTGGAATGCATGCAGTCAAGAAGAAGCCTGCATCTCATTAGTAAGTGAAAAAAAGGAGGATGAAGAAAACAACACTTCAAATGCCTACTCCGCTCATCACAAGAAGAAGGGAACATACAAGAAGTTCAAAGGACCAAAGAATAAGGTTGATCTATCAAATATTAAATGCTAACATTGTCATAAGATGGGACACTACAAAATTCAATGTCCTGAAAATCCAAGAAATAAGAAGAGAGAAAGAGAACATGCAAATCTTGTCGATGAAGCTCCACCCAATAAAAACAAGACTCAAGAATCTAAAGTCAAAGACTTGTTTGCTAAAGTCTCTTAGGGATATTATCTCTTACATATCCTTCTACTTTAAGTTTTGTAATGTTTTTCTTTTATATAATTCATAGATCTAATATATCATTTTAGAACCTTTTGAATTGTTTTGATAAGTTGTAGGTATCCCTCACTAAAACTAGATTAAAATCGAGCCTTCACCATTTTACAAAAAGATAAGCATATTGTTATTTGTTTCATTTTTCATGTTTGGTTTCCTCCTCACATCAAGATTTGTGTGTATTGTATACTAATAACCTTTTTCCTTATATTTTCATTAGTAGAAAAGTTTGCAGATTACACATTTAAGGTTATGGAGGAGACCTCAAGGAAATACTTGATTCACAAAAGAAGTTTTGTTGCAAAGGAAGCCCTTCAAGAATTTATGTTCTACAAGGTTTGTTAAAGAACAACTGAAGGTATGTCTTAGACTACAAGTTTTGTTACAAGGTTTTCTTCATACAAAAGGTATGATCATTCTTATTTTGAAATTTTCTTTACATTACTAACATATTTATGTCTAGGACTTTGAATCATAAATATTCTTGTTATGGTGATTAATCATTAAATTTAATCAACCCTCATTATATTGTCTCTTGTCATTTGATCATTCTTGTGAAACCCTAACCATTAGGATTCATTGTAAAACCCTAGCCTCTTGATGCTAAGGGTATGTCAATATTAATAATGAAACCCTAGTATACTTAAGGGTTATTGATAAATTCTGGAACATATGATGAAACCCTATTCTTTTGATGTTTAGGGTTTTGATAATGTCGTGGTAAAAACCCTAGTCCTTTAAGGTTTACTACTAATGTATAGGTTATATAATGAAACCCTAGATTTTTAGGATTTGATTTGTTAGGATTTATGAAAAAAAACTTGCAATAACTAAAGTAAGATCCTAGGAATGAAACCCTAGGTGTATATTCATATGTATGATTAAAACCCTAGCATGTTCAAAATTGTTGTATATCTAGCTTTAATGTATTGATGTTTGTATCTTAGGTTTACTTAGTATATATTAACATGATATGCTAGTGCATGATAATGAAATCCTAGATATGTATATGTGAGTATGCTAACTTGATTGTTGATAAAATTGAGGGTTTGTAACAAAACCCTAGTAGAATCTGTTATGAATTCTAGGACATAATATTGAAGTCCTAGATGTATAGTGCTATGATTGGATTGATATCTTGATTGAGTTGATTTAAGTCTTGATGATGGAGTCTAGGGTTTGTGACAAAACCCTAGCAAGTTATTGAAGTCTAGAATATAAAATATGTGACCCTTGTTAAATATGAACCTAACTAGGTTTAGGTATTTGATGTCTAAAACTAAAATGTTTTGATGCTTCCATTGTAATGACATGATTTTGATATAGTTAAATTCATGCTTCTATATATTTGTATTTAATTGTACTTACTATTAATTTTTTGCAGGTACATAATCTTCAAGATGTTGAAGATGTTCGAAATTGAAATTGATAATAATGATGAGCATGATGAAGGAAGCTATAAGAATGATGATGATCAAGATGACCTTGATGCCATGAGAAATAAAGAAAGCCTTGAAATATTGTAGTCTCTCCAATATTATAAAATAAGGAAGTTGTTGAGTTAAGAGGGAGCTTGGATATAATAAAAGGTATATATCCCCAATGAAGAGGGGGGCATATTATGATATTCATAAGTAAATAATTTGAAGAAAGAATGAATGAAAGTAATTCAAATATATGATCATGATTCATGAAGTTGAAAACAAAAAACTTGAGAATTACTTAGGTTGTATTTGGTGTTACTGGAGAAATGAAAGTAGAAAGATTCCGACAAGTTGTATTTGGATAACTTGATGATGATATAAGTAACATCAGAATGATTGAGGACCCTGAAGGTTTGTGTTTTTTGTATATATATTTGAAGGTTTATTACTGATTGGAGTTGTGATTGTGCAAGATCTCTCAACAAAAAGGTCAAATATTTGAAGCATGCTTGGATTGGTGGATATGTCTTATTAGGAGAGATAAATCATCTTGTGGCGACAAGATGCTTGGGAGGACATCTGGTCAGCCTATGTGTTGATATCTAGATATTGAAATAGAGAGGGTGGCATTGGTCATGGAGCTTTGATCTTGGATGCGCACCTAGATCCATGGGTTGGTGTTAGAGCTTAAAATCCTAATGGTACCCAGAGTGGCTAAATCTTGAGTACACCTTAGTCCCACTCAATTAGAGTACCCTGGTAAGGTATCTAATTTGTAGCATTGCATGTGCTATGACTCTTCATAGAGAATATCATTTTGAGATCTTCCATGTACCTCTGTATATATATATATATAATTATGAATACCTCCCTAGTTAAGAGGGAGTGTTGAAAAATGTAACTAGTGTCGGTCTTCATAATTTTATTTAAGTCATGAAGTAATGTATTTGTCAAAAGAAAGAAAAATATTTTTTTGTAAAATAAATTGACTTATTGAAGCATGGATTTCATGCTTGGGTCAATGGTTAATAGGTCAAATCCTCCATTGCAAACTTCTAGAATTTGTGTCAAGATTCCTTGTCCTTGTCATTATGTAAAAGACCCTCTTTGGGCTTATTGACTCAAGAAAGAAATTTATTTTACTGTTAAATAAGTCACTTAGGCCTCCTCCACCAAGTTGGCCTCAAAGAAGGACAAGGCGACCTCATCAAGGGAATTTGACCTCATGGAAGCAGTGTTAATAGAGGGAGCTTGATTCATTTGGACACACTCACTCAAGTTAGATCTTCATAGAGAAAGAGAATGAAAAGGAAAGTGAAGTGCAAGACAAGGAGACCTAATCAAAGAAAGAAGAAAATCAAACTTTTTTAGGCATCTCTCTCACACGTGCGAAGTTTGTTAGGGTTTCTCGACTGAAGTTAGGGGCCAAAATTAATGAATTAGTTGCAAGACCGAAATTATGAAGTTGCGGGAGGGCCGAAATTACAGACTTGAAGCTGGGCTAAGATTCTGAAGCAATACGGCTGAAATTATGTTTGTGATGTAGTATTGTTGTAGTTGATATTTGAAGTTTAGAAGAATAGTTTGAAGGATAACTTGGTGGAGGAGGAAGGTGTTGGTCTATCTCAATTTGAATTTGCTAATGGAAGAGTTTGACTGGGTTTTCGCCCATAGAGTGCTTTTAGCCCTAGTTGAGTGCCTACATATGGTGTTGTTGATCTTCATGTTTTTTATTTGATGATTGCGTGATGAAAAGAAGATAAAAGAAGAACATAAATAAAGTTAATAAGACTACAAGAATATCGCAAGTCATTATCAACATAAGAGAATATTTCTGCCCTTTTTTTTTATTTTATAACAGGGATGAATTAGCTTGTGGGGCCCACTCTATGGGGAAAATCTTGTGTTGCATGTACACATTCATTTTCTGGATGAGGAGAAAGCCAAGCCCAAAACGTAGAGTTTCACTGCCAATGTAGCCCAGAAGATTGTTCGCGGAGGTTTCATGGGGGGTAATGCTGAGACAAGTTGGGATTCAATTCCCAGGATGAGGTGGCCACAAAGAGCCCACACCCACGCCCATTTGAATAAATATTTTGTGTGTGTCTGTGTGGATTGGTCCATGTGGACCATAGAAAGGGGATTAATATGTGGCCCTAGTATGAACGGGTCAACAACTGTGTGGAATTACCACTTGGGTGGTGACACGGAAAACGAATGGGTTAGTCACATGGGTGCCACGTGGGCGCCATGTAGCAAATTAAATGTCATGGCACTATGTGATAAGTTAGCTTCAAACAACCATATCTTCTAATACAAATGTCAGATCGGGGTAAACTTTATATTGTTAGAAAAACAAACACAACGATGTCATTAGTTAAAAGTTTTGATAAAGCTGAAAGAAGTTAAAAAATTAGACAAAACCTCCATAACTCGACTTTGGGGGCAGGGCTTCACAATAATTTCCCTTTTCTAACCTTTGTTTTGATCTAGGGTTAGTAGGCAATATGTTACAATATAATTTGGTTTGGATTACTATACTTAAAATAATCGATGTTTTTTCAGAAGATCCGTGATGACGTTTTGGTTTTTAAAAAAGCAAAAGATTAAAGAGGCATGGGATAACACTAGTTGCCTTTCCTAGGTGATTTTATGTTTTAACAATGTTATGCTAAAATTATATATACAAAAAGTATATTAGGTTCACATTTGACATTTTTGTCAAAGCTTTTAGTGTTGTGGAATTTTTATATTTAAATATTTTATTTATTTTTATTAAACAATGGTGTGGTAACATTTTACAGTGTTAGTCTTAAATTTTAGTACTAAGTAAAATATTAATGTTTCATACTATTTTGAAGTATAGAAATCTTGATGATTCTTGATGATTCTTAAAATTTCGACAATAAAATGTGTGGCAATATTTTTGTAAGACCATATTTTTTTAAAGCTTTTATACAATTTAAAAAAAAAAAAAATTGCAATTTTTATGAAAAAATAATTTTTTGCTATAAAATATGGACCAATCCTTTTATGAAATATGGAATATATTGATCAGGTGCTCAGTTTTTAGCTCAAAAATAAAAGTTCTCATATTGGCTTGAAAAATGTATGACTGCGTCCGCCTCATCAAGACAATCGCAACGTAATTCGTTTCACTGAAAACGGAGTCTGGATGAAAGAGAAAAGGCATGTTGTTCGTTTTCCTAAACAGCGAAAAAAATTGTAGAATGGGATAGAATGATGACATGGAAGTCCAGTGAGCAAGGGGAATATTCTTCAGTTTTAACCCAATGGCACTGTGACAAGTGTCACCTCAAGATTCGCCAGTTTGTTGTGAGAAGGTGAAATTGCCTAGTTGGCTCCAAGGTGGAATTTGAATTTTTTTTTATTTAAATATTATTATATATTATATATAATTATTATTTCTAATATATAGCTTTTATATATATATATATAATATTAAACATTAATTATCAAATCCGCATTAAATTTAAACCTTAATCCTAAATCGCATATTAAACTATGTGGTCAAAGGTCCACATATTTCAAATGACACATATATTTCATATGGAAAAACATATATGGGTTGAGCAGGGGGCGGGTTTAAACCCATAACCTCCCCCACCCGAACTCCAAGCCATTGTCGTTGAACCACCAACGTAACGTTTGAAATACTTTGCCGTGAACTTCTATTTAACGTTGAAGCTAAGTCCGACGGCGGGGGTGGTGGGAACCCCATGCAACCACAAGCGAGCGACCAAGGGCCAACAGATGGATAAGCGCTTAGCGCTAATCACGTTTAAATTAAACTAATTATGTTTAAGCTTTAATTAAACCCGCTTAAACTTTGGATTAAGTTGGACGTGCGCCAAATTCGGCGGAACTACTAGTTTTGGCGGACTTAACTGGAGTCTCTCCAGATTTAGTGAGGTTTCTTAGGGGAAAATTGAATGCAGCATATCTTGAGAAATTTTTGACCAAATTGAGCTCAGAAAAAATTGTTTTTGGCTAATTTGGACATTCTGAACACATTGGTGTAGGTATCAGGAGCCATAGAGCTTTGTAAGCAGTATTTTTTCCATATTTAGCTAATACAGAGGCCCAAGCCATGGAAGTTGGACCAAGGAGATGTAGCCCAAGAGAGGTGAACTCCTTCATCAAAACTCTGTTTTAATGTGTATCTTTGATGGTTTAATTCACTTTACAAGTTTGTTGTTCATTATTCATTTCTAAAGCTATTTTTCTCATGAATGTCTTCTTTAACTTAAGGAAATTTACCTATTTGTAAGCACCAACAACAAGGAAACCTCATCTCAAAAAGAAAGAAGCAAGCACATGTTTATAAATCTATAATTGTTATTAGCATAGAAAAATTGATCATACAAAAGCAGATCAAGTTTGTATCAGATCCCAAGGTTGAATTTCTTGATTGATTGAGTTTGTGCAATTAGGGTTTTAATGGTTGCAAAATTGTGATGCTTACAAGGTTAAAGTTGCATAAAGGAGAAGGGAAGCTATTGGTTGCAACCCCTGAGGTAATGCCCAGAAGAAGGAGATCCACAAGGGCACAATCTCCACCACCCAAAGTTCCAATTCCAGCTGCACTTGAAGCTCCTCAAGTTTTGCCTTCAATTGAGATTGAAGAGGTACAATCAATACAAATTTCTGAGCCTGAATCCATAGCCATTATGTCTGGAGAAAGAGAGCCTGAAGGTCCCTCTTCAAAAGAGGAATAATTCAAGAAATATTTCTACACTTTGACTGAGATGGTTAAATTCCTCTATGAAGAGAGGAACACTAGAATGGTTGGAGAGAGTTCTAAACCTCCACATGGAGAAGGAAGCTCAAAGGAAAAAAAAGATGAGAAGAAGGATTCCAAAGGGAATGGTGGAAAGCCACCTCCATCTCCACCATCCTCATCATCTTCCTCATCATCTCCATCATCTCAAACATCATCATCTTCCACTACCACCACTGAAACTGCCCATACTCATTCCTAAACCCCAAAAGGAAAAACTCCATTACTAAAATTGGACATACAATTCGAACTTCCCATGTATAATGGAGAGGTGAATGCAGAAAAGTTGGACAATTCAATTCGACAGTTGGAGGGATACTGTAGAATTCAGAACCTTCAAGAAGATGACATAAACATCCAGTTGGCTTCACTAAGGCTAGAAGGAGCTGCACTAGTTTAATGGGAAGAAAAGACTCAAGAGGAAATGAGAATCTATGGTAAGATATCCATCCCTTGAGTTGAATTTGTTTCTGCAATTAATAGACAGTTTTATCCTTTAGCCTATATGCAAAAATCCATTATGAGTTGGAAGAATTTTAGACAACTTAAAGGCCAAACAGTCCAAGATTATACACAGGATTTTAGGAAAAGGGATTTGTTATTAGGAGTGAATTTGAATTCCCAAGACACACTGTTGAAATATATTGGGGGTTTACATTCCTATTTGAAACATACTATCCTTATGTTTAATCCAAACAATTTAGATGAGGTATGTGTGCAAGCCACGCACCTTGAATCTAGAGGAAAGAACATTCAGGAAGAGGGTAGTAAGAGGAATCCATTCAAGGGTATCGAGAAAGAAAAGGGTGGAAAATGGAAGGGAAAGAAGAATGCAAGTGTGAAGAAATAAGGGAGAGAAAATTACATGCAAACATTGTTCCAAAGAGGGGCATGATGAAGCCCACTGTTGGAAACTGCATCCCGAATTAAGGCCTAAGAAACAAAAGAATAAGGGAAAAAAAAAAAGATGACAGCTACCACACAACATGACCTTGGTTCAGATTCTGGTGATGAGACGAAGATTTCAGCGATGGTTAAAAACACTCCAAACCAACACTCCAAATGAAGAGTCAAGAATAGAATTGTTTCATGTTAGAGTGATTTCAAATCATACAAAGGTTGATGCATTATTTGATAGTGGGTCACAATCAAACTTGATTTCATAATACTTGATTAAAAAAACTAAACCTTGAAATTGTACCTCATCACAAGCCATATCCATTGGGTTGAATAGTAAACGATGCAAATTTACAAGTTACAAGGAAGTGTTTATTCAAGTTCGCCATTACTGAAAAGTTCATTGATGAAGTTGAGTTAGATGTAGTTCCACTTGACATCTTAGGAATCATTTTGGGTAGTCCTTATTTGTATTGTAGAAAATCAGTATTTTATCACCATGACAACAAATACATATTGCTCAAGAATGGAGTGGAGTACATAGGGAGAGCCCATCGCAAAAAGATGAACATTTCTTTGGTTAATGCGGGGCAGATGAAGAGACTAGTAATGCAAGTAAAAATTTTGTGCTTTCCATGATCAAGAAAAAGAATGATATTGATTATGAATCTTTTGAAGGTTGTGATGATGAATTGAAATATGATTTGTTTGATGTGGTAAGCAAGCATGGCGAGATGTTTCAGGAACCAAATGGTTTACCTCCCAAGAGGGGAATTCAGCATGAGATTCAGCTGCAACAGGATGTTCCAATTCTAAACATTGGCATGTATCGCATGTCTATTATGGAGAGTTTGGAAATCAAAAAGCAAATCCAAGAATTGTTGAGCAAAGGTATCATACGCCCATCTACTTCACCATGTGGTTCTCCCATTGTCTTGGTTCCAAATAAGGATGGCACTTGGTGCATGTGTGTGGATTTCCAATGCATCGAATAAAATCACGATAAAGAATTGTTATCCACTCCCAAGAATTGATGATTTGCTTGATCATTTGAGGTATGAAAAATATTTCACTAAGTTAGATTTACGAAGTGGTTATGATCAAGTTAGGATAGCTGAAGAAGAAATTTGGAAAACTGCATTTAAAACTAAACAAGGATTGTTTGAGTGGCTTGTTATGCCTTTCAGTCTTGCAAATGCTCCAGCTATTTTCATGAGAGTAATGAATGATGTATTGAGACCATTTCTAGATTATTTTGTCATTTTCTACTTAGATGATATCCTCATATTCAGCAAATCAAGAGATGAACATGTCACGCATGTAAACAAAGTACTTGATGTCTTGAGAAAAGAACAGTTGTTTTTAAAAATGTCGAAGTGTGAATTTGGTAAGACTTCTTTGGTGTATTTGAGACAGATTGTTGGAGGAGGTGAACTGAAGATAGACCCCTCTAAGGTTGAGGTCATTCTGAATTAGCCCAAGCCCAATACAGTTACAGAGGTAAAAAGCTTTTTGGGGGCAGCACAATATTGGAGAAATATTATTGCTAATTTTTCTTCCATTGCAACTCCATTACATGCATTGACAAGTGTCAAGAAAGTCTTCCACTGGGGAGATGTATAGCAAAAAGAATTTGATGCTTTGAAGCAAAAGATAAGGTCAGCACCAGTATTAGAACTTCCAGATCTTAGACAACCATTCGAGATTCAAACATATGCAAGCGATTATGCCATGGGAGCAGTTCTATTGCAGCATGGTAAGCCAATTTCATTTCATTCTGAAATTTTTAATGGAGCTGCAACTAACTATCCCATATATGACAAATAACTTTATGCATTGGTACAAAGTGTTAATAAATGGAAGCACTATTTGATGGGGAAGGAGACCATCATCCATACCAACCATCAACGATTGTAGTGTTTACAGTCACAGTCAAAGTTGCAGCAGTTACGACATTTCAAATGGATGGGTTTTCTACAACAATTTCATTTGGTTATAAGGTATAAAAAAAAGGAATTTACAATAAGGTAGTTGTTATGCTTTCAAGGCCTATTGTAAATTCATATGTTATACTCAAGCATAATTATGTTTTTCATGAAAGTTAGATAGAACAATATAGTGACTTTCAAGAAGTATATGCAAGCTCGAGTCAAAGAAACCAAATAGAAGAGTTGGATTATCATGCACATAACAGTTTGTTGTATCAATTGGGCAAGTTGTGTATTCCACGAGGGGAAAGAAACCGTATCATAAGAGAGGCGCACACTTCATTGATTGTTGGACACTTTGGTGTAGGCAAGACAGTAGCGAATCTTCAAAGGTATTGTTATTGGCCACGCATGTTGGATAATGTTTCTAGTTTCATAAGAGGATGTTCTCTATGTGCTACAAGTAAGCCTAGTAATAGGAAACTTGGTTTAAATACTCCACTTCCGGTACCTTCACATCCATGGGAGAGTATCTCAATGGATTTTGTAGGAGGTCTTCCATTGCCAAGGAAAGGTCATGATTACTTGTATGTAGTTGTTGACAGGTTTAGCAAGATATGCATACTAACACCATGTAAAAAAAAAAAAAATACAGCTGAACAAATAGCTCATAATTTCTTTCAAAACATTTGGGTTCATTTTGGTCTTCCTACTTCTATTGTAAGTGATCGAGATTCTCGATTTGTTGGGAATTTTTGGTCAAATTTATGGGACATGATGGACACAAAATTGAAGAAGAGTACATCCTTTCATCCACAAACAGATGGAAAAACCGAGGTGGTCAATAGAACAGTTATTCATCTTCTTAGAGGATATTGCAGCAAACATCCCAAGTTGTGGGATGAACAGTTGCATTACATACAGCATGCATACAACAAGGCAAAGCATTTTTCCACAAACACATCGCAATTTGAGGCATGTTATGGATACTTGCCAAGATCGCCATTGGACTTCATCTTTGAGAAAGATGTTGCTATCAAAGGTCACAGTGACATCGATAAGGCAAGGAAGTTCATAGAGAAAATTCAATTGATACATCATACAGTGCAAGAACATCTTAAGAAAAGTCAAAGCAGCTACAAGGCAAGGCATGACAAACTCCAGATTGATCACAAATTTCAAGTTGGCGGCGAAGTTTGGTTATATATTAGCAAAGCGAGACTTCAAGGGGAAGGTAAAATGCTTAAACCAATCCGTTATGGTCCTTTTAAACTTCTGGAAAAGATTGGTAATAATGCATTCAAGCTTGATTTGCCTCCTTACATGCAAATATACTTTGTTGTTAATGTTGAGAATTTGAGATTATTTGAGCCTCCTTTGATTGATGATCAAGGAGAGCATGTTCAACTGCCATCAATAGATGATTTTTCACCAGAATATCTAGATGAGCTTCAGCAAGATCTCATACTTGACAAAAGAACCAGAACTTCAAAGAGAGGGATGTCAAATACTTTAGAGTGGGACTCAAGGGACAAAATCCTTCTCAAGCCAAATGGTTGCAGAACAAGAAGGTGAGGGATTTGTACCCTCACTTGTTGAAAAATTTATAATATCTTTTGGGGTCCAAAAGGCTTCTAGTGGAGAGGAATGATCAGGTGCTCAATATTTAGCTCAAAAATAAAAGTTCTCATATTGGCTTGAAAACTAAACGACTGCATTTGTTTCGTCAAGACGATGACAACGCAATTCATTTCACTGAAAACGGAGTCTGGATGAAGGAGAAAAGGCCTGTTATTCGTTTTCCTAAATAGCTAAAAAAAGTTGCAAGATTGGACAGAATGATGACATGGCAGTCCAGTGAGTAGTCCAGTCAGCAAGGGAGATCTTCTTCAATTTTCGCCCAATGGGGTTGTTACAAGTGTCACCTCCGGATTCGCCAGTTTGGTTGTGAGAAGGTGAAATTGCCTAGTTGAATCCAAGGTAGAATTTGAATTTGTTTTTATTTAAATATTGTAGAATTTGAATTTGTTTTTATTTAAATATTATTATATATAGTTATTATTTATATTATATAGTTTTTAACTATATATATATATTTAATATTAAACAGTAACTATCAAATATACATTAAATTTAAACCTTAATCCTAAATACGCATATTAAACTAATGGTGCATATCAAATATGGATTATGGTCAAAGGTCCGCATATTTCACATGGCAGATATATTTCATATGGAAAAACATATATGGGTTGCGTGGAGGCGGGTTTGAACCCATAACCTCCCCCACCTGAACTCCAGGCCTTTGTCATTGAACCACCGGCGGAACATTTGAAAAACATTGCCGCAAACTTGTATTTAACGTTGCAATTAAGTCCGATGGCGGGGGTGGTGGGAGCCAACCCTGCGGCCCAGCCCCCACCCCATGCAACCACAAGTGCGCGACCAAGGGCCAATGGATGGATAAGCGCTTAGCGCTAATCACGTTTAAATTAAACTAATTCTGTTTAAGACTTAATTAAAACCACTTAAATTTTAGATTAAGTTGGTGGCAGATTTGGTGGCGCAGCAAATTCAGCGAAACTACCAGTTTTTGCGGACTTAACTGGAGTCTCTCTAGATTTAGCGGGGTTTCCTAGGGAAATATTGAATCCAACATATCTTGAGAAATTTTCGACCAAATTGAGCTCAGAAAGAAGTGTTCTTGGCTAATTTGGACATTATAAATACATTGGTGTAGGTATCAAGAGCCATAGAGCTTTGTAAACAGCATTTTTTCCACATTGTGCTAATATAGATGCCTAAGACATGGAAGTTGGACCAAGGAGATGTAGCCCAGGAGGGGGCAACTCCTTCATCAAAACTCTTTGTTAATGTGTATCTTTGATGGTTTACTGCACTGTACATGTTTGTTGTTCATTATTCATTTCTAAAGCTATTTTGCTCATGAATGTCTTCTTTAACATAGGGAAATTTACATGTTTATAAGCACCAACAGCTAAGGAAACCTGAGCTCAAAAATCAAGAAGCAAGCACATGTTTATAAATCTATAATTGTTATTAGCACAACAAAACTAATCGTACAAAAACAGATCAAGTAGGTATCGGAGCCCAAGGTTCAATTGCTTGATTGATTGAGTTAGTGAAATTAGGGTTTTAATGGTTGCAAAATTGTGATTCTTACAAGGTTAAAGTTGCAGAAAGTAGAAGGGAAGTTATTGGTTGCAACTCCTGAGGTAATGCCCAGAAGAAGGAGAGCCACAAGGCCACAATCTCCACCACCCAAAGTTCCAATTCTAGTTGCACTTGAAGCTCCTCAAGTTTTGCCTTCAATTAAGATTGAAGAGGTACAATCAATACAAATTTCTGAGCCTGGATCCATAGCCATTATGCCTGGAGAAAGAGAGCGTGAAGGTCCCTCTACAGAAGAGGAAGAATTCAAGAAAGCTTTCTACACTTTGACTGAGATGGCTAAAGTCCTCTATGAAGATAGGAACACTAGAATGGTTGGAGAGAGTTCTAAACCTCCACGTGGAAAAGGAATCTCAGAGGACAAAAAAGATGAGAAGAAGGATTCCAAAGGGAATGGTGGAAAGCCACCTCCATCTCCACCATCCTCATCATCTCCATCATCTCACATAGCATCATCTTCCACTACCACCGTGAAACTACCCATACTCGTTCCAAAACCCCAAAAGGAAAAATTCCATTACTGAAATTGGACATAAAATCAAACTTCCCATATACAATGGAGAGGTGAATGCAGAAAATTTGGAAAATTGGATTCGACGGTTGGAGGTATACTGAAAAATTCAAGTCCTTCAATAAGATGACATAAACATCAAGTTGGCTTCACTGAGGCTAGAAGGAGGTGCACTAGTTTGGTGGGAAGCAAAGACTCAAGAGGAAATGAGAATCCATGGTAAGATATCCATCACTTGGGTTGAATTTGTTTCTGCAATTAGAAGACAATTTTATCCTTTAGCCTATATGAAAAAAGCCATTATGAGTTGGCAAAATTTTAGGCAGCTTAAAGGCCCAACAATCCAAGATTATACACAGGAGTTTAGGAAAAGGTCTCTGTTATTAGGAGTGAATTTGAATTCCCAAGACACATTGTTGACATATATTGGGGGTTTACATTCCTATTTGAAACATACTATCCTTATGTTTAATCCAATCAATTTAGATGAGGTATGTGTGCAAGCCATGCACCTTGAATCCAGAGGAAAGAACATTCAGGAAGAGGGTAGTAAGAGGAAGCCATTCAAGGGTAAGGATAAAGAAAATGGTGCAAAATGGAAGGGAAAGAGGAATGCAAGTGTGAAGAAAGAAGGAGAGAAAATCGCATGAAAACATTGTTCCAAAGGGGGGCATGATGAAACCCACTATTGGAAACTGCATTCCAAATTAAGGCCTAAGAAACAAAACAATAAGGGAAAACAAAATACGACAGCTACCACACAACATGACTTTCATTCAGATTCTGGTGATGAGACCAATATTTCAGCCATGGTTACAAAAGGAAAAGAAATTGTTGCAAGCACTAGTTCATCACATTGTCAAACCAACACTCTTTTGATGGTGCTAGAACTGCCAACATGTCAAGGGGATCTCCCCAGTAAGAAGTCCCAATCAGACCGTAAGGTAATGCCTTGACCGCTATGTGGCAAAAAGGCAAGTAAGATAACTCTGTCAGTAGCAAGGGTGTGACTGATGCAGTGAGTCAAGGAAGGCGTATGAGAGGTTCTAACACTTCGAAGGGGGAAGGAGGTGAAGCTGAGTTCCAGGTTGAAAGGGATCAATCCCAACTCGGCTAGGAACACACAACACAAAATGACATGCACATCTTCCGGTGGAGTAGTCCACTCAGATACGGTAGTCACATCATACAAGGTAAGATAACACGTACAGCACTCATGGATCAGTTCAAGAAGAGTGCGATGGTTGTTACAGCGAGGTTCATGTGAAAGGTTTGTATGATGTCCGACAGAGCAGTCGACACATACGGTGACAACATTAACAACATATCAACACATTAACAATAAGATTCATATAATTGCATGTGAATCAGTTCATAGACAAGTACGTAAGTTAAACAACATATATCATTAAAGAAACCGAAGAAGTCCAACTACAATAACAACATATGCATGAAAATGTGTTGGCTCTTATTATATAAAGAAGTGTAAGTCACAATCATACAATACATCCATGTAAACCTGCTAGCCCCAACAGTGGAACGTTACAGCCACATCCGCTTGCTCCTCCAAAGAGATGTACTAGCTCCGTGTAGTGGAGAAGCCAAGGCGCATTACAATACTGTCCAAGCCTTCTTCAAGATAGTCTTAGTAGAAGCTTGGCTGACCAAAAGCCTATACAATGAGTTATGAGAGACTATTTATAGCAAAGGGTGGGGTCACTCTTGACATTCCCCTTTATGACAGTTCAACTACCCTCGTGACTCTTCACCTACTCCATGGCTGTTATGTCCAACTATGGACACTTGACTTACACTTGACATGACTCAATGTTACAATGCACATGTACCCATGTGAGACAACATGGCTTGAGCAAGACATCACTAACACTCGGCCCATTGTGGTGAGACCAACTCTATTGCATGCTTGTGATGGTGAAGGTGGTGAGGTGATGCCAAGCTTGGTCGTCCGTGATGGTATGCATGCACCTCACGGTGGCATCTTGTTGAAGCAAACTCTTGCCTCTGTTGCAATCGATGCATTGGTTTGGCCCCTTCATCCAACTCGTCTGCTAACATGTGCATGGTCTTCTTGGGTATGGTTGAACCAGCAACACACTGATGCATAGTGTCCATGTTGATCTTCAAGTATGTGTTGGTGGTCATGCGCATCAACTTGCCGAAATACATGTTCAGCCCCAATTGGACTTGATTCTTATCTTCGCCTTGGTGAGTGTGTTGAATGGGTTGGATTGCATGTGTGCGCTCAACGACATGCATGTTGTTGAATCCCTTACATGTGATCAACAACACTACTCACCATGTCTACTCTATGTTAGTTGTTGGGATGGATCCTTAACTTGTACAGGCGCAGTTTCATCCATGAGTGCATGTTGCGCCCACTGCTATTCCTGTTCCTGTTGCAACTCATTCGTCTGTCTATGCAGCTTCATGTTCTTCCTGAGTTGTTGCATCAACACATGCAACTCCTTGTTTGTTCCATCTTCTTCCTTCGTGCGATCTTCATGTCACGTCGTCACTTCATAGCTAGAGTCTCCAAGGTTGCTTTCATCATCAATGGACCTGCTTGAGCTTGCAACCATGTTCTGCCTCCGAGTTTTCAACAACCCTCCTCTTGCATCCATTGCATTGGTATGTTGTCTTCAACTGTTGTTCATGATGTTGCTCGTTGCGATGTTGTTGTTGTTATATCTTGATGTCCTTGTCTATGAACAAATTGGTGTCTTCGTGGGTAGGCAAGTCCATGGACACTTGATCGACTGCATCCCCAAGTGTGCTCTGAACGGTGTCTTCGTCTCTTCTCTACTGGAAACCATTGTACCTGTACTTCTGAGAGGCAGATGAACACCTGGGATACCTGAAGACATGGAAACGCTCACGGCAAGCAATCTGTTAGTCGAAAACCAAAATGAACATGATTACTAACTTGCAACATACCTGGGTGCATTATCATGAAGGTTGCACAATTTCAGCCGAGAGGTTGGGAGACCGACTGCCAAGAATGCACAAGGCACATTATGGGGTGCTGGGAGACGGACTGACTGCCGGAACTGCGCAGTTCACTGTCCAGTCTGGCTGTTGACTGTTGGGATTGCGCAATTCCAGCTAGGAAGGACTACTGGCCTAGGGATAGATTTTCGCAATTTCTTGGACAAGCAGCCATTGTCCTCCAGAAATGTGCAAAACAGTCCTGGAGGCCAGTGCTAGGTAGGAATGCGCAAATCTGGAGAGCAAGGTGAGCCTTCCTCTCCCAGATTACATAATGCAGCCTTGGTGAAGGCAGAGCCCAGACCAAGGTAAGTCAGTGAAAGCATGGCGACACTAAGTGATAGAAGAATTGATTAACAGTACATGTAAAATAAGAATGAAAGATTCAATAAACAGGCCAACATGCATGTGGGTGAGGCAGTTTTTGGGTTGGGCGAACGTTCGTGCAAGACAGTTCCATGCATGCGACAACAGTGAGATAGCAACAAAAACTGAAACAGAGCCAGGAAAAGCTAGTATACATGTAAATGACAGCAAGCGTTCAAATAAATCAAGAAAACAATACTCCCACAAGAGAAAACATGAAAAGCGACAGAAATGCAGCACAAGGCATGAGAAGCGGGCTTACCCCAAAACAACTGAGTTGAATGTGCCAACTGCTGCTAGATGTGATGTGGGATGTTAGAGCTGCAATGTTGATGTGAGGAATGAGCTCTGTAGCATCCGGTTGATGAGTTTCGATAACATCGAGGTTGTGACTCACATGCCACGAATCTAGGGGAAGTGACACTTGGTGGGAGGTTTCGGAATTGCTCCTTGCATGTAACCTCCAACTGCTAAACATAGATCCCTGAAACAAGGGATGCCTTTCCATGCTACCTTGGGAGAAGCAGCCCATGCATGCAATTCTATTTTGCTCAATCCCGAAGGGAACCGGTTAACTCAGCTGCACATGCAAGAGACTGCTCAATTGCTGGAGAAAAATGCTCATTTTGAGCTGGGAGCTAGGCTAGTTTCCTAGGAGATTTGCGCAATTTCTGGGTAGAGCAGCTGAATGTTGCCCAGATTTGTGCAAATCCTGGGTTGAACAGCTTGCTTCTGGGAAAATTTGTGCAAATCCTACTAGGAGGGTTGGCTGGCAGGATTGAGCAATCCTCGAGCCCAGCAGGCTGTTAGACAAGATTTTTCAGTTCCTGGAGGGAAGTCTAGTTTCCCTCCAGAAATGCACAATTTTCAAGGGGAAGTTGCTCAGCCTGCAGCTGGACCAAGTCCGAGTGAGCAGCCTGTGAGGAGAATGGGTCAACTATGATCGAGAGGCTACCTTTGTGCGAGGAAAACACTTGAAGCTTGAGTACTTGACGAAGCAATACAAAGTGTTGTGTAAGGTTGGTATGGAGGCTCCAAAACAGGTTAAGGCAAAATTTTGGAGGGTGGTTGTAACCGCTACAACACTTGGCAACACACTGGTAGAACACCAGCTCTTTGAATGGACCTTGTTCGTGAAAAGAAAGTCTAGCACCTATGGAACTATCGTTCAGCTCTTAGCTCATCTTGGCTTCACACTAGCTTGGTTGTAAGATGTAGCATCCACTAGATTCTTGGTCGATTGACAGACATTCCAAGCAAAGGCAACGCAGTTGTTTCGATTGGGGTTGAGGGGTATATAGGTGCACAAGCAGTATAGTCGTCAGAGTCTTAGTTTCATCTCAGGTGTTGCTCCACTACCAGCAGGCCTGGACAGTACCCTGGTGGAGTCACATAGGAACACAAGCATGGCTCCGCTGCCGGCGAGCCTGGTCAATACCCCGGCGGAGTTACTTGCATCACCTCCCTCTGTAGGAATCGTTTCTCTTCTTTCGCCTTATTCATTTTGAATTTTGAATTTTTGACTTTTCATTTTTTCATTTTTCACTGTGCATAGCACTTATTAATTTCAGAGTTAGAAGAGGAATCCCGATTTATGGAGAGAAGAATAGGTTGTTCTAGCAGAGAAGTAGTTTATTGTATCTCAAACTTGCTTGTTAAGGTTTTCCCCCTTATCTTACTCTACTTGACTGAGCTAACAAGGGTTAACCCAAAAACAATCGATTAGAGAAGGTGACACTAGTTAGCGTGCAAGCGTTGTGTTTACACCAAGGTTCACTTTGAACAATATGTATTTTCCTTCAACGTATCATGGACTAAAAGTAACAAGCTCATCATACAGAGGCAAGATGACAGATAACCAAGTAGTGATAGTTGTACAAGCCCTCTTGTACTTTACCCAGCTCACTTCAAGAGTCATACATGGTTTCATGCAAAACTAACCTATGAACGAAACAAGTGAACGAACTAACAATCAACAAAGCAAAGCAAGAGCAGAAGCAAAAATGAAAGTGAAGCAAGTAAACAAACAAGCAAGCAAACAAACAAGCAAACAAAGCACGTAAGCAAACAAGCATGCAAGCAAACAACTGAAAGCAAACACTACTCCTACTCCTACACTAATGGTACATGGGCCTGATCATGTGAAGTGATACTTCCAATGCAGCCATCGGTGCATTGGTAGACCCATGTTGGTGAAGGCTTGGTCCGCGAGAAACCCAGTTGTGCGAACCAGCAAGCAAGAAAGATATAACAATGAAGATAACCACACTTCGTGATTCAAAGTGCCCACAGGACATAAGTGAGTGCATGTGCATGACGGGTAGTCCGCGAACTTATCATGGTGTTGTGTGACACTACGTGCAACTTTGAAGCATAAGCATTATCTTGACTGTGACATGTAAGCAAACGAAAGAAACAAAGATATCTTGTGTCGTGCACGAGTGCTTGCAATGCAAGACTCCTCCAATGCATGAGCAATGGGATCGTGTAGTTCGAGTGGAGGAAGTAAAATATGAGTGTTGGATTTATCTTGAGTGCATACAAATGAGTGATGAGGAGCCTTAAGTGTTTGAACAATTTCCTGATCGGAAACGAAACCAACCTCAAGACAGCGAGGGCCTGACATAACCATCAACTCGGGGTGAAGTGCCTCAACGGTCTGTGGGGTTTTGACTTCATTGATAAATGGATCTTCATAGACCAGTGGCTTAGACAGATAATCAATGAGTGAATTGACATCGTGATCGGATGATAAGGTGAAGAGATCACGACAACCAAGATCAGAAAATTAAGGATTTTGGTCGTGATCCTCATGGTTGAATGAATCACAAGGAGGGGTAGATGAAAAGCAAACAAACTCATCCTCTGTGTTTCCTGAAAAGACAGATGAAGGATCAAGTGGATTTTCAACGAGTAACTTATCTTCTTCATTGTCGAATTATGGACTAACATCCAGTGATTCCTGCAAATGATCAACAATGGGTGCATCCGTGGATGAAGATACACATGCAAAATCATGGATGGAAAGTTCACCAAAGAGGTTAGGAAAGAATGGAGGGGACTTAGACAGAAGGGAGTCATGCTTCGCCGAGTTTTGATGTTCAAGATCCCACTCATACTCTTCATGAATGACAACGCATGTTGGTTGTGCAACACCGACTCCATCAGTGAGTTGTTCCTCGTTCACAAGAAGTGAAGAGTCTGGAATGGACGAACACAAGATAGCATCATCTGGAGAAACAACACCTAAGTGCGAAGACAGAGGTCGAAGAAAAGAATGCATATGAGAACTCGAAGGACTGACAACCAAATCTATGTGAAAATCGAGTGGAGTGATGTTGGGAGAGTGTGAAGGATGAACAGGTGTGTGAGCATGATCCTCAACATCACTGGGCAGTGGTGGAGCTGCTAAATGAGAGGGAGGCAGACAGTTAGTTGAGACAACACCCGCTCCCACATCAGATTGCATAATTCCATAAATGAAGAATGTTGAGTGACGCTTGATATCAAGCTTCCTCTTGGGACGGGCAGATTTGTTAAGGAAATACCCGAACATGTCCCGAAGATAAGAAAATTCCATCTGGCTCTTCGGAGCTTGAAACTGCAAATCACGGAAGCGCTGCCAAAAATCAATAATGGATTCATGCGGATCCCTTCGTTATTGTAATAGTTTCCGATCAAGATAGTTTGGATCAAAATGATAGAACGTGTCTTCAATGAGATCATAAAAGTGCTCAAAAGAGTGCACGATGTTAGCCGGTAGGCTGAGCACCCAATGAAATGGAGATTTGTGAAGTGTGTATGCAAGCAGCAAACTGGCTTGTTCGTCAAAAAACCCATCTTCCTCATAAATCATGAAAAGAAAGTTATATAAGTGCTCAGGCAAGGCC
This sequence comes from Pinus tabuliformis, assembly GCA_031772625.1. Lineage (NCBI taxonomy): Eukaryota > Viridiplantae > Streptophyta > Pinopsida > Pinales > Pinaceae > Pinus > Pinus tabuliformis. The sequence continues at coordinate 270,407,084 of CM062809.1, read as the reverse complement.
ACTTCGCCTTCACCATCATACGTGTGAATGGACAAGAGATCAAAAAGCTTCCCCGAGATGGAGACATCTTCACGATTCAAAAAACACCTCGAGGGAAGAAGAGTGCAAGGCTCCATGAAAGATATACAAAGGTTCAAAACTCGATGAGAGGACACGGCTTGTCATCAGGCCCTCCTTCTAGCGTCAGAAATGTTGACAATGTTGGACCTGCCAACATGTCAAGGGGATCTCCACGGTAAGAAGCCCCAATTAGACCTCAGACCATTTGGTGTAGGAGTCCCAGTAGTGGGTCGTAAGGTAATGCCTTGACCATGATGTCGCATATAGGCAAGTAAGATAACTCTGTCAGTAGCAAGGGTGTGACTGATGCAGTGAGTCAAGGTAGGTGTATGAGAGGTTCTAACACTTCGAAGGGGGAACGAGGTGAAGGTGAGTTCTAGGTTGAAAGGGATCAGCCCCAACTCGCCTAAGAACACACAACACAAAAGGACATGCACAGCTTCCGGTGGAGCAGTCCACTCAGATACGGAAGTCACATCATTCAAGGTAAGATAACACGTACAACACTCATGGATCAATCTGAGACGAGTGCGATGGTTGTTACAGCAAGGTTCATGTGAAAGGTCTTTCTAATTTCCGGCAAAGAAGTCGACACGGACGGTGACAACATTAACAACATATCAACACATTAACAATAAGATTCATATAATTGCATGTGAATCAGTTCATACACAAGTACATAAGTTAAACAACATATATCATAAAAGCAACCAGATCAATCCAACTACAATAACAACATATGCATGAAAATGTGTTGGCTCTTATTGTATAAAAAAGTGTAAGTCACAATCATACAATACATCCATGTAAACCTGCTAGCCCCAATAGTGGAACGTTATAGCCACATCCGCCTGCTCCTCCAAAGAGATGTACTAGCTTCGTGCAGTGGAGAAGGCAAGGAACGTTACAATATTGTCCAAGCCTTCTTCAAGATAGTCTTAGTAGAAGCTTGGCTGACCAAAAGCCTATACAATGAGTTGTGAGGGACTATTTATAGCAAAGGGCGGGGTGACCCTTGACATTCCCCTTTGTGGCAGTTCAACTACCCTCATGACTCTTCACCTACTCCATGAATATTACATCCAACTATGGACATTTGACTTACACTTGGCATGACTCAATGTTACAATGCACATGTACTCATGTGATACAACATGGCTTGAGCAAGCCAAGCAAGACATCACTGACACTCGGTCCACTGTGGTGAGACCAACTCTATGACATGCTTGTGATGGTGAAGGTGGTAAGTTGATGCCAAGCTTGGTTGGCTGTGATGGTGTGCATGCACCTCATGGGGACATCTTGTTGAAGCAAACTCTTGCCTCCATTGCAACTGGTGCATTGGTTCGGCCCCTTCATCCAACTCGTCTGCTAACATGCGCATGGTCTTCTTTGGTATGGTTGAACCGAAAACACACTAATACATAGTGTCCGTGAAGATCTTCAAGTGTGCGTTGGTGGTCATGCGCATCAACTTGCCGAAGTACATGTTCAGCCCCAGTTGGACTTGCTTCTTGTCTTCGCCTTGGTGAGTGTGTTGAATGGGTTGGATTGCATGCATGTGCTCAACGACATGCATGTTGTTGAATCCCTTGCATGTGATCAACAACACTGCTCAGCATCTTTTCTCTATGTCAGCTGCTGAGATGGATCCTTAATTTGTACGGGCACAGTTTCATCCGTGAGTGCATGTTGCGCCCACTGTTGTTCTTGTTCCTGTTGCAACTCATTCATATATTTGTGTAGCTTCATGTTCTTCCTGAATTGCTGCTTCAGCACATGTAACTCCTTCTTTGTTCCACCTTTTGCCTTCACGTGATCTTCATGTCGCATCGTCACTTCATAGCCAGAATCTCCAAAGTTGCTTTCATCATCAATGGACCTGCTTGAGCTTGTAACCTTGTTCCACCTCCGTGTTGTTAACAACCCTCCTCTTGCATTCATTGCATTTGGTATGTTGTCTTCAGTTGTTGTTCATGATGTTGCTCGTTGTGGTGTTGTTGTTGTCATATCTTGATGTCCTTGTCTACGAACAACTTGGTGTCTTTGTGGGTAGGCAAATCCATGGACACTTGATCGACTGCATCCCTAAGTGTGCTCTGAACGGTGTCTTCATCTCTACTCTCCTAGAAACCATTGTAACTGTACTGTTGAGGCAGATGAACACCTAGGATACCTGAAGACATGGCAACACTCGCGACAAGCAATCTATCAGTCGAAAACCAAAATGAACATGAGCACTGACTTGCAACGTACCTGGGTGCATGATCATGAAGGTTGCGCAATTTCGGCCGGGAGGTTGGGAGACCAACTGCCAAGACTACTCAAGGCACAGTCTGGGCTATTGGGAAACTGACTAACTGCTAGAACTGCACAATGCATAGTCCAGTCTTGCTGTTGAATGCTCGGATTGCGTAATGCGCAATTCCAGTTGGGAAGGACTGCTGACCTAGGCACAGATTTGCACAATATCTTTGTCCAAGCAGCCACTGCCCTCCAGAAATGTGCAAAACAATCCTAGAGGCCAGTGTTGGGAAGTAATGGGCAAATATAGAGAAGAAGGTGAGCCTTCCTCTCCCAGATTGTGCAATGCAGCCTTGGTGAAGGAAGAGCCCGGGCCAAGGTTGGCCCGACTCGCCGATGGGCAACTCAAAGCAAGTAAGTTAGTGAATGCATGGTGACAATAAGTGATAGTAGAAGTGATTAACAGTGCATGCAAAACATGAATGAAAGATTCAGTAAACAAATCAACATGCATGTGGGTGAGGCAGTTCGCGAGTTAGGTGAACGTCTGTGCAAAACAGTTTCATGCATACGACAACAATGAGATAGCAACGAAAATTGAAACAGAGCTAGGACAAGCTAGTACATATGTAAATGATAGCAAGCATTCAAATAAATCAAGCAAACAGTACTCCCACAAGTGAAAACACAAAAAGCGACAGAAATGCAGCACAAGGCATGGGAAGCGGGCTTACCCCAAAACAGTTGAGTTGAATGTGTCGACTGCTCCTAGATGTGATGTGGGATGTCAGAGCTGCAAGGTTGATGTGAGGAATGAGCTCTGCAGTGCCTGGTTGATGAGTTTTGATAGCATCGAGGTTGTGACGTGCATGCCACGAATCTAGGGGAAGCAACACTTGTTGGGAGGTTTTGGAATTTCTCCTTGCATGTAACCTCCAACTACTAAACATAGATCCTTGAAACAAGGCATGCCTTTGCATGCTGCCTTGGGAGAAGTAGCCCATGCATGCAAGTCTTTTTTGCTCAGTCCCGAAGGGAATCGGTCAACTCAACTACACATGCAAGAGACTAATCGACTACTGGAGAAAAACGTGCATTTCTGGTTGGGAGTTGGGCTGGCTGCCCAAGATATTTGTGCAATTTCTGGGCAGAGCAGCTTACTACTGCCCAGATTTACGAAAATCTTGGGTTGAACAGCCTGCTACTGGGAAAATTTTCACAAATCCTGCTGGGAGGGTTGGCTGGTAGGATTGAGCAATCTTGGAGCCCAGCAGGCTGCCAGACAGGATTGCGCAATTCTTGGAGGGAAGGTTGGTTTCCCTCTAGAAATGCACAATTTTCAAGGGGAAGCTGCTCAGCCTGCAGCTGGACCAAGTCTGGGTGAGCAGCCTGTGAGGAGAATGGATCAACTGTGAACGACAGGATGCCTTTATGCGAGGAAAAAACTTGAAGCTTGAGTACTTGATGAAGCAAGACAAAGTGTTGTTTAAGTTTCATAAGGACACTCCAAAACAGGCTAAGGAAAGTTTTGGAGGGTGGATGTAGCAGCTACAACACACTCCAAATGAAGAATCAAGAATAGAGTTGTTTCATGTTAGAGTGATTTCAAATCATACAAAGATTGATGCATTATTTGACAGTGGGTCACAATCAAACTTGATTTCAGAATACTTGGTTAAAAAACTAAACCTTGAAACTGCACCTCATCACAAGCCATATCCATTGGGTTAGATAGTAAACAATGCAAATTTACAGGTTACAAGGAAGTGTTTATTCCAGTTCGCCATTACTAAAAAGTTCATTGATGAATTTGAGTTAGATGTAGTTCCACTTGACATCTCAGGAATCATTTTGGGTAGTCCTTATTTGTATGATAGAAAAGCAGTATTTTTCACCATGACAACAAATACATATTGCTCAATAATGGGGTGGAGTACATAGTGAGAGCCCATTGCAAAAAGTTGAACATTTCTTTGGTTAATGCAGGGTAGATGAAGAGACTAGTAAATGCAAGTAAAAATTTTGTGCTTCTCATGATCAAGAAAAAGAATGATATTGATTATGAATCTTTTGAAGGTTGTGATGATAAATTGAAATCTGATTTGTTTGATGTGGTAAGAAATCATGGCGAGATATTTCAGGAACCAAAGGGATTACCTCCCAAGAGGGGAATTCAGCATGAGATTCAGTTGCAACAGGATGTTCCACTTCTGAACATTGGCATGTATCGCATTTCTATTATGAAGAGTTTGGAAATCAAAAAGCAAATCCAAGAATTATTGAGCAAAGGTATCATATGCCCATCTACTTCGCCATGTGGTTCGCCCATTGTCTTGGTGCCAAAGAAGAATAGAACTTGGCGCATGTGTGTGGATTTCCATGCACTGAATAAAATCACGATAAAGAATCGTTATCCACTACCAAGAATTGATTATTTTCTTGATCAGTTGAGGTATGAAAAATATTTCAGTAAGTTAGATTTACGAAGCGGTTATCATCAAGTTAGGATAGCTGAAGGAGACTTTTGTAAAACTACATTTAAAACTAAACAAGGATTGTTTGAGTGGCTTGTTATGCCTTTCGTTCTTACAAATGCTCTAGCTACTTTCAAGAGAGTAATGAATGATGTATTGAGACCATTTCTAGATGATTTTTTCATTGTCTACTTAGATGATATCCTCATATTCAGAAATTCAAGAAATGAACATGTCATGCATGAAAACAAAGTACTTGATGTCTTGAGAAAAGAACAGTTATTTTTAAAGACGTTGAAGTGTGAATTTGGTAAGACTTCTTTGGTGTATTTGGGACACATTGTTGGAGGAGGTGAACTGAAGATAGACCCCTCTAAGGTTGAGGTCATTCTGAATTGGCCCAAGCCCAATACAGTTACAGAGGTAAGAAGATTTTTGGGGGCAGCACAATATTGCAGAAAGTTTATTGCTTATTTTTCTTCCATTATAGCTCCACTACATGCATTGACAAGTGTCAAGAAAGTCTTCCATTGGGGAGATGTACAACAGAAATCATTTGATGCTTTGAAGAAAAATATAAGTTCAGCACCGGTATTAGCACTTCCGAATCTTAGACAGCCATTTGAGATTCAAACAGATGCAAGCGATTATGCCATGGGAGTAGTTCTATTGCAGCATGGTAAGCCCATTTCATTTCATTCTGAAATTTTCAATGGAGTTGTAACTAACTATCCCACATATGACAAATAACTTTATGCATTGGTACAAAGTGTTAAAAATGGAAGCACTATTTGATGCGGAAGGAGACCATCATCCATACCGACCATCAATCGTTGCAGTATTTAGAGTCACAGTCAAAGTTGCAGCAGTCATGCCATTTCAAATGGATGGGTTTTCTGCAACAATTTCATTTGGTTATCAGGTATAAAAAAGGAATTTACAATAAGGTAGTTGATATGATTTCAAGGCCTATTGTAAATTCCTTTGTTATACTCAAGCATAATTTTGTTTTGCATGAAAGTTACATAGAACAATATGCAAATGATAGTGACTTTCAAGAAGTATATGCAAGCTTGAGCCAAATAGAAGAGTTGGATTATCATGTACATAATAGTTTGTTGTATCACTTGGGTAGGTTGTGTATTCCAGAGGGAGAAAGAAACAGTAGCATAAGAGAGGCGCACACTTAATTGATTGTTGGACACTTTGGTGTAGGAAAGACAGTAGTGAATCTTCCAAGGTATTGTTATTGGCAACGCATGCTGGATAATGTTTCTCATTTCATAAGAGGATGTTCTTTATGTGCTACAAGTAAACCTAGTAATAGGAAACTTGGTTTATACACTCCACTTCTGGTACCTTCACGTCCATGGGAGAGTATCTCAATGGATTTTGTAGGAGGTCTTCCATTATCAAGGAAAGGTCATGATTACTTGTATGTAGTTGTAGACAGGTTCAGCAAGATGTGCATACTAACACCATGTAAAAAGAAAATTACAGTTGAACAAACAACTCATCTTTTCTTTCAAAACATTTGGGTTCATTTTGGTCTTCCTACTTCTATTGTAAGTGATCGAGATTCTCGATTTGTTGGGAATTTTTGGTCAAATTTATGGGAAATATGGACACAAAATTGAAGAATAGTACAACCTTTCATCCACAAACATATGGACAAACAGAGGTGGTCAATAGAACAGTTATTCATCTTCTTAGAGGATATTGCAGCAAACATCCCAAGTTGTGGATGAACAGTTGCATTAGATACAACATGCATACAATAGGGCAAAGCATTCTTCCACAAACACATCGCCATTTGAGGCATGTTATGGGTACTTGCCAAGATCGCCATTGGACTTCATCTTTGAGAAAGATGTTGCTGTCGAAGGTCACAGTGACATCGATAAGGAAAGGAAGTTCATAGAGAAAATTTAGTTGATACATCATACAGTGTAAGAACAGCTTGAGAAAAGTCAAAGCAGCTACAAGGCAAGGCATGACAAACACCAGATTGATCACAAATTTCAATTTGGTGACGAAGTTTGGTTATATATTAGCAAAGAGAGACTTCAAGGGTGTTGTACCTCTGAGATAATATTGGTCAATTATTATGTCAAAGCATCTATGATATTTTGTTGGTTTTGATTTAATTGGAGGATCATTGTATGAAACAAATTATAACAGTGGTGTTTAACCTTTTGGATAATACTAACCAATAAATAGAGGGTTGTTATTTAATTCCACAAAGTGATTTATGTTTTTATTGATGTTAAGTAGAAATAGTAAGAGGATATGATTACTTTAGTTTTCAGATAGAAAATTAAATTATCACAAGTAGGAAAACCTTCAACCAATGTTTGAAAGTTTAAACAAAATATACTTAAGATTATAAAGATACTGACAATTTAATGATTTAGAGGGAGATACTTAAACAGATAGTTCAGTAACCCATTCTCTTTAATGATTATAACTTCAGAAGGAATTTTAAGAATAACTAAAACACAGTTACACTTACCTAGTTATCTTTATAAAACTCAAGCATATGTAGAATACATAATGAAAGATACACTGGAAAAACTTACAAGAGAAACGAAACTGTATGGAACAAAATTCAGAATCCTCTGCTTTATCATTAGTGATCCAAAAAAGTTGTGTACATTGAATTCTTACAAAGTTCTTATGCAAGGGTGCAACCTTTAATAACTCGTAGAAGAGATTTATTTATACTAGTTTAGATACTACACAAAATATCCTAGACTAATTACAAAAACAGCTTGAAGGAAAATAGGAAAAGTGAACTGTTGGATGATGTGTCCCTATTAGGCTGGGAGTTGTTGATGAATGGCCCTCCAAAAGATGTTGTGTTGTCTTCTTATTAGGATAAAAAAGTTACTCAATTATTTCACATAGTTGATCCCACCTCTCTTCACTTAATATCTCCAGATTTACCATCCTTCTAAATATCTCATCAACTTCGGTATATCTTTCAAAATTCGGTTTAGTGAGAAAAAGGTCCCCAACTTCATGTCTGATTGTAAGTTAGAGTTCAAGGCTTCCAGAAACTCTTTCCCTGTAATTTGTCTTTTTATCCCTGCAAATTGACTTTTATCTGTTGCAATAGTATATAACTTTTCACAATAATCCTCCAATTTGACTAATTGATCATTTAATGATAGTAACCCTGGTAAACTTTTCTTTTTCAACACATTGAATTTGGAACGAAACCTTCGGACAACAACGTCCAAAGTTTCACATTTTGTTTCCAATTGTGTCAGTAAATTCTTCTTTTGTAGGACTTTCTTAATTTCCAAAATAGTAGTTGTCCTATCTGAAACATTGATTTCCTGTAACTCTTGTTTAGTCTTGGATTTCAACACTTTGATCATTCTTGTTGCTTCCTTAGGATTTGTCTTCAATGTTGTCCTTTGCTTATCAATTTTTCTCCTACATTTGGAAATTAACTCCTGCTGCTCAAAATTTATTTGTATGGTGTTGTAGCGGTTACAACCACCCTCCAATATTTTCCTTAACCTGTTTTGGAGTCTCCATACCAACCTTTCCTAGCACTTTGTCTTGCTTTGTCAAGTACTCAATCTTCAGTGTTTTCCTCCCACAAAGGCAACCTTTCGATCACAGTTTATCCATTGCCCTCACAGGCTACTCACCTGGACTTGGTCTAGTTGTAGGCTAAGCAGCTTCCCCTTGAAAATTGCGCATTTCTGGAGGGCAACTAGCCATCCCTCCAGGAATTGCGCAATCCTCTCTAACAGCCTTTGGGCTGCAGGATTTCTCAATCCTACTAGCCAACCCTCCCAGTAGGATTTGCGCAAACCTAGGATTTGCGCAAGTCTGGGTAATAGTTAGTTGCTCTGCCCAAAAATTGCACAAATCTCCTGGGCAGTCAACCTAGCTCCCAGCCAGAAATGCACATTTTTCTCCAGCAGTTGAGCAGTCTCTTGCATGTGCAACTGAGTTGATCGGTTCCCTCTGGGACTGAGAAAAATAGACTTGCATGCATGGGCTGCTTCTCCCAAGGCAGCATGCAAAGGCATCCCTTGTTTCATGGATCTATGTTTAGCAGTTGGAGGTTACATGCAAGGAGAAATTCTGAAACCTCCCACCAAGTGTCGCTTCCCCTAGATTCATGGCATGCGTGTCACAACCTCGATGTTATCAAAAATCATCAATTGGACGCTACAGAGCTCATTCCTCACATCAACCTTGCATCTCTGACATCCCACATCACATCTAGGAGCAGTCGGCACATTCAACTCAGTTGTTTTGGGGTAAGCCCGCTTCCCATGCCTTGTGTTGCATTTCTGTCACTTTTTGTGTTTTCACTTGTAAGAGTACTATTTTTTTTTATTTCTCTGAACGCTTGTTGTCATTTACATATATACTAGCTTGTCCTAGCTCTTTTTTAGTTTTCATTGCTATCTCACTGTTGTCGTATGCATGAAATTGTTTTGCACGGACGTTCACCCAACCAGCGAACTGCCTCACCCACATGCACGTTGATATGTTTGTTGAATCTTTCATTCATGTTTTGCATGCACTGTCAATCACTTCTGCTATCACTTAGTGTCGCCATGCATCCATTGACTTCCTTGCTTTCAGTCACCCGTCGGCGAGTTGGGCCAACCTTGGCCCGAGCTCTGCCTTCACCAAGGCTGCATTGCGCAATCTGCGAAAGGAAGGCTCACCTTCCTCTCCATATTTGCGCATTCCTGCCCAGCACTGGCCTCCATGACTGTTTTGCACATTTCTGGAGGAGAGTGGTTGCTTAGCCCAAGAAATTGCATAGATCTGTCCCTAGGCCAGTTGTCCTTCCCAGCTGGAATTGCGCATTGTGCAATCCCAGCTGTCAGCAGCTAGACTGGACTGTGCATTGCGCAGTCAGCTAGTCTCCTAGCAGCCCAAACTGTGCCTTGAGCAATCTTGGCAGTCGGTCTCCCGACCTCACAGCTGAAATTGCGCAACCTTCATGATCATTCACCCAGGTATGTTGCAAGTCAGTTCTCATGTTCATTTTGGTTTTTGACTGACAGATTGCTTGCTATGAGTGTTGCCATGTCTCCAGGTATCGCAGGTGTTCATCTACCTCTCAGCAGTACAGGTACAATGGTTTCCAAGAGAGTAGAGATGAGGACACCGTTCAGAGCATGCTTGGGGATGTAGTCGATCAAGTGTCTATGAGCTTGCCTACTCACGAAGACATTAAGATGTTCGTAGAAAAGGACATCAAGCGGAAACATCACAACAAGCAGCATCATGAACAGCAGCTGAAGAAAACATACCAAATGCAATGAATGCAAGAGGAGGGTTGTTGACAACATGAAGGCGAAACAAGGTTGCAAGCTCAAGTAGGTCCATTGATGATGAAAGAAACTTTGGAGAATCCATCTATGGAGTGACGGCGTGACATGAAGATCATGCAAAGGCATAATATGTAACGAAGAAGGAATTGCATGTGTTGAAGCAGCAACTCAGGAAGAACATGAAGTTGTGCAGACAGATGAATGAGCTTTCGCAGGATCAGGAACAGCAGTGGGCACAACATGCGCTCATGGATGAAACTACGTCCAGACAAGTTAAAGATCCATCCTAGCAGCTAACACGGAGCAGACATGGTGAGCAGTGTGGTTGATCGCATGCAAGGGATTCAGCAGCATGCATGTCATTGTGTGCATGCATGCAATCCAACCCATTCAACACACTCACCAAGGCGAAGATAAGAAACAAGTCCAACTGGAGCCGAACGGGTACTTCGGCAAATTGATGTGCATGACCACCATCACACACTTGAAGATCGGCATGGACACTATTCATCAGTACGCTACTGGTTCAGTGCACCCAAGAAGACCATGTGCATGTTAGGAGATGAGTTGGATGAAGGGGTCGAACCAATGCATTGGTTGCAACGAAAGCAAGATTTCGCTTCAACAAGATGTCGCCATGAGGTGCATGCACACCATCATGGATGACCAAGCTTGGCATCAGCTCACTAGCTTCACCATCATAAGCATGTCAAAGAGTTGGTCTCACCACAGCGGACCAAGTGTCAGTGATGTCTTGCAAGGCTTGCTCAAGACATGTTGTCTCACATGAGTACATGTGCATTATAATTTTGAGTCATGTCAAGTGTAAGTCAAGTGTCAACAGTTGGATGTAACAATCATAGAGTAGGTGAAGAGTCATGAGGGTAGTTGAACTGTCACAAAGGGGAATGTCAAGGGTCACCCCACCCTTTGCTATAAATAGTTCCTCATAACTCATTGTATAGGATTTTGGTCATCCAAGCTTCTACTAAGACTATCTTGAAGAAGGCTTGGACAGTATTGTAACGCGCCTTGGCTTCTCCACTACACATAACTAGTACATCCCCTTGGAGGAGCAGGCAGATGTGGCTGTAATGTTCCATTGTTGGGGCAAGCAGGTTTACATGGATGTATTGTATGATTGTGACATACACTTCTTTATATAATAAGAGCCAACACATTTTCATGCATATGTTGTTATTGTAGTTGGACTGCTCTGGTTGCTTTAATGATATGTTTTGTTTAACTTATGTACTTGTGTATGAACTAATTTGCATGCAATTATATGAATCTTGTTGTTAATGTGTTGCATATGTTGTTAATTTTGTCACCATCTGTGTCGACTGCTTTGTCGGACATCAAACATACCTTTCACTTGAACCTTGCTATAACAACTGTAACACTCGTCTCAGACTGATCCGTGAGTGTTGTACGTCTTATCTTACCTTGTATGATGTGACTATCGCATCCGAGTGGATTGCTCCGCCGGAAGCTGTGCATGTCCTTTGTGTTGTGTGTTCCTAGCTGAGTTGGGACTGATCCCTTTCAACTTGGAACTCACATTCACCTCCTTCCCCCTTCGAAGTGTTGGAACCTCTCATACACCTTCCTTGACTCACTGCATTAGTCACACCCTCACTGCTGACAGAGTTATCTTATTTGCCTCTGTGCGACATCGCGGTCAAGGCATTACCTTACGACCCACTGCTAGGACTCCTACACCAAACGGTCTGAGGTCTAATTGGGACTTCTTACCGGGGAGATCCCCTTGACATGTTGATGGGTCCAGCACCGTCAATCTTTCTGGCACTAGAAGGAGGGCCTGATGACAAGTTGTGTCCTCTCATCTAGTTTTAAACCTTTGCATATCTTTCATGGAGTCTTGCACTCTTCTTCCCTCGAGATGTTTTTCGAATCGTGAAGATGTCTCTGTCTCAAGGAAGCTTTTCGATCTCTTGTCCACTCACACATATGATGGTGAAGGCGAAGTGGCCTGGCCTAAGCACTTATATAACTTTCTTTTCATGATTTATGAGGAAGATGAGTTTTCGGACGAACAGGTTGGTTTGTTGCTTGCATACACACTTCACGAATCTCCATTTCATTGGGTGCTCAGCCTATGGCTCACACCGTGCACTCATTTGAAAACTTCTATGATCTCATTGAAGACACGTTCTATCATTTTGATCCAGACTATCTTGACTGGAAACTATTATAACAATGAAGGGCTCTGCATGAATCCGTTATTGATTTTTGGCAGTGCTTTCGTGACTTGTAGTTTCAAGCTCCGAAGAGCCAAATGAAATTTGCTTAGTATTTCCTTAAGAAATCTACCCCGTTCCAAGAGGAAACTTGATATCAAGCCTCGCCCAACATTCTTCATTGATGGAACTGTGCAATCTCATGTGGGAGCGGGCACTGTCTCAACTGACTGTCCACCTCCCTCTCATTTAGCAGCTCCACCACTGCCTAGTGATGTTGAGGATCATGCTCACACACATGTTCATCCTTCACACTCTCCCAACATCACTCCAATCTATTTTCATTCAGATTTGGTTGTGAATCCTTCGAGTTCTCATATGAATTCTTTTCTTCGACCTTCATCTTCGCACTCAAGTGTTCCTCTGGATGATGTTGTCTTGTTTTCGTCCATTTCGGACTCTCCATTTGTTGTGAATGAGGAACAACCCACTGGCAAAGTCAGTGTTGCACAACCAACATGCGTTGTCATTCATGAAGAGTGTGAGTGGGAGCTTGAACATCAACATTCGATGAAGGATGACTCCCTTTTGTCTGAGTCCCCTCTGTTCTTTCCTAACCTCTTTGGTGAACCTGCCATCCATGATTTTCCATGTGTATCTTCATCCATGGATGCACCCATTATTGATCACTCGCAAGACTCACCGAATGTTAGTCCATCATTCGACAATGGAGAGGATAAGTTACTCGTTGAAAATCCACTTGATCCTTCATCTGTCTTTTCTGGGAACACAGAGGATGAGTTTGTTTGCTTTTCATCTACCCCTGTGTGTGATTCATCCAACCATGAGGATGTCGACCAACATCCTGAATTTTCCGATCTTGGTTGTCATGATCTCTTCACTCATCATCTGATCACAATGTTGATTCACTCATTGTTAATCCGTCTAAGCCACTAGTCTATGAAGCTCCATCTTTCAACAAAGTCGAAACCCCATAGACCGTCGAGGCACTTCAGCCCGAGCAGATGGTTATGTCAGGCCCTCGCTGTCTTGAGGTTGGTTTCGCTTCTGATCAGGAAATTGTTCAAACACTCAAGGCTCCTCATCACTCATTTGTATGCACTCAAGATCAATCCAACACTCATATTTTACTTCCTCCACTCGAACTACACAACCCCATTGCTCAAGCATTGGAGGAGTCTTGCATTGCAAGCACTCGTGCGGGATGCAAGTTATCTTTGATTCTTTCGTTTGCTTGCATGTCACAGTCACAGTCAAGAGTGTGCTTATGCTTCAAAGTTGCACGTAGTGTCACACAGCACCATGATAAGTTTGCAGATTGCTCGTCATGCACATGCACTCACTTATGTCCCGTGGGCACTTTGAATCATGAAGTGTGGTTGTCTTCATTGTTATATCTCTCTTGCTTGCCGATTCGCACAACTGGGTTTCTCGCGGACCAAGCCTTCACCAACATGGGGCTACCAATGTGCCGGTGGATGCATTGGAAGTATCACTTCACGTGATCAGGCCCATGTACTGTTAGTGTAGGAGTAGGAGTAGTGTTTGCTTTCAGTTGTTTGTTTGGATGCTTGTTTTCTTATGTGCTTTGTTTGTTTGTTTGTTTGCTTGCTTGTTTGTTTACTTGCTTCGCTTTCATTTTTTCTTCTACTCTTGCTTTGCTTTGTTGATTGTTAGTTCGTTCACTTGTTTCATTCGTAGGTTAGTCTTGCATGAAACCATGTATGACCCTTGAAGCAAGCTAGGTAAAGTACAAGAGGGCTTGTACAGCTATTACTGCTTGGTTATCTGTCATCTTGCCTCTATGTGATGAGCTTGTTAATTTTAGTCCATGATACATCAAAGGAAAATACGTATTGTTCAAAGTGAACCTTGGTGTAAACACAACGCTTGCGCACTAACTAGTGTCACCTTCTCTAGTCGATTGTTTTTGGGTTAACCCTTGTCAGCTCAGTCAAGTAGAGTAAGGTAAGGGGGAAAACCTTAATAGGCACGTCAGAGATACAATAAACTACTTCTCTGCTAGAACAACCTCTTCTGCTCTCAATAAGTCAGGATCCCTCTTCCGCCTCTGAAATGAATAAGTGCTATGCACAGTGAAAAATGAAAAAATGAAAAGTCAAAAATTCAAAATGAAAAATGAATAAGGTGAAAGAAGAGAAAGGCTTCCTGTGCAGGGAGGTGATGCAAGTAACTCCGTTGGGGTACTGACCAGGCTCGCTGGCAGCGGAGCCATGCTTGTGTTCCTATGTGACTCCACCAGGGTATGTCTAGGCCTACTGGCAGTGGAGCAACACCAGAGATGAAACTAAGACTCTGACGACTATACTGCTTGTGCACCTATATACCCCTTAACCCCAATCGAAACAACTATGTTTCCTTGGCTTGGAATGTGTGTCAATCGACCAAGGGCTTGGCAGATGCTACATCTTACAATCAAGTTAGTGTGAAACCAAGATGAGCTAAGAACTGAACAATACTTCCGGAGGTGTTAGACTTGATTTTCACGAACAAGGTATATGCAGAGAGTTGGAGTTTTACCAGTGTATCGCCAAGTATTGTGGCGGTTACAACCACCCTCCAAAATTTTTCCTTAGCCTATCTTGGAGCCTCCCTAACAACCTTGCACAGTGCTTTGTCTTGCTTCATCAAGTACTCAAGCTTCAATGTTTTCCTCGCACAAAGGCAACCTGTCGATCACAGTTGATCCATTCCCCTCACAGGTTGCTCACCCGAACTTGGTCCAGCTACAGGTTGTGCAGCTTCCCCTTGAAAATTGCGCATTTTTGGAGGGCAACGAGCCTTCCCTCCAGGAATTGTACAATCCTCTCTGACAGCCTGTTGGGCTCCAAGATTGCACAATCCTACCAACCAACCCTCCTAGCAGGATTTGCACAAATTTTCCTAGCAGCAGACTGTTCAGCCCAGGATTTGCACAAATCTCGGCAGCAGTCAACTGCTCTACCTAGAAATTGTGCAAATCTCTGGGCAGCCAGCCCAGCTCCCAGCTAGAAATGCGCATTTTTTCTCCAGCAGTCGAGCAGTCTCTTGCATGTGCAATTGAGTTGATCGATTCCCTTCCAGACTGAGAAAAATAGACTTGCATGCATGGGTTGCTTCTCCGAAGGCAGCATGCAAAGGCATCCCTTATTTCAAGGATCTATGTTTAACAATTGGAAGTTACATGCAAGGAGAAATTCTGAAACCTCCCACCAAGTGTCGCTTCCCCTAGATTCATGGCATGCGTGTCACAACCTCGATGTTATAAAAAATCATCAATTGAACGCTATAGATCTCATTTCCCACATCAACCTTGTAGCTCTGACATCCCACATCACATCTAGGAGCAGTTAGCACATTCAGCTCAGTTGTTTTGGGGTAAGCCTGCTTCCCATGCCTTGTGCTGCATTTCTGTCGCTTTTTGTGTTTTCACTTGTAGGAGTACTGTTTTTTTTCTTTCTCTGAACGCTTGTTGTCATTTACATATATACTAGCTTGTCCTAGCTCTATTTCAGTTTTCATTGCTATCTCACTGCTATCGCATGCATGAAACTGTTTTGCATGGACGTTCGTCCAACCAGCGATCTGCCTCACCCACATGCATGTTGATCTATTTTCTGAATCTTTCATTCATGTTTTGCATGCACTGTCAATCACTTCTGCTATCACTTAATGTTGCCATGCATCCACTGACTTACTTTCTTTCAATCGCCCGTCGACGAGTTAGGCCAACCTTGGCACGAGCTCTGCCTGCACCAAGGCTGCATTGTGCAGTCTGGGAAAGGAAGGCTCACCTTCCTCTCCATATTTGTGCATTCCTGCCTAGCACTAGCCTCCAGGACTGTTTTGCACAATTCTGGAGGACAGTGGTTGCTTGGCCCAAGAAATGCACAGATCTGTCCCTAGGCCAGTAGTCCTTCCTAGCTGGAATTGCGCATTGCACAATCCCAGCAGTTAGTAGCCAGACTGGATTGTGCCTTGTGCAGTTTCAGCAGTCATCCAATCTTCGAGTAGCCCAGACTGTGCCTTGAGTAGTCTTGAAAATCGGTTTCCCAACCTCCCAGCTGAAATTGTGTAACCTTCATGATCATTCACCCAAGTATGTTACAAGTCAGTTCTCATGTTCATTTTGGTTTTCGACTGATAAATTGCTTGCTATGAGTGTTTCCATTTCTGCAAAGAACGTATAAGTTCAAGAATTACAAGAGGCCATGGAAAAATATGAATATGTCCCTACTGTCAAGGAATTCATCAAAGAGGCACTAGAGCTAAATTCCCTCATATTAAAACAGTAAGAAAATTTTTGCCAAAAGATGTCACATATCGCTCCTTATCTGATCACCAATGACTAGCTAATGGATAAGGCGATTGACCAAAGAACTGAATTTACTGATCTAAACACAAGAATCTCATAATTCATTGAGTGGCAAGAAATAGAAGAGGGAAGGAGGGATAATCTGCCTGAGATCGAGGAGACACATAAGGACATTCTATTCACGGATTGGGATGCGAGGATCAAACAAGCTGAATTAGCAGTGGCAAGAGCAGCTGGGGTGTTGAAGAACATAGTAAAAGCGGTAAACCACACTTTGTATGCCACCAACCTGGTGAAAGAAGGCAACCCGAAAACACTGCCCGATTTAAATGACTTGCATAAAAGTTGGAAGGAAAGAGCGGAAATTCAAAGGGAAGCGATCGCAAAGTTAACAAAGACTGACTGGGAGGCGTATTGGCAATACCTTGTCAAGCCACACAGCCAAATCATGACCCTCAACTTCCCACTCCATTCAACTCAGTGGATGCTACCACCTCTCACAGATGTTATTTTCGTAGGACACATCAGAACATAGTTTGGGGAACCTCCTCAAGTCAAACCGATGGCCGATATATGCGATTTAAAAGAGAAGCTGGAAGACATCAAGTCATCATCATAACCTCTGCTCATCAAGTCACTTTTATTTTTAGATTTAGTTAAGTAGTTAGGAGGAAGGTTGTTTGAAACCTCCTCAAATTTTGTCTAATCTACTTTTGAACATTAGTTAGAATAGTATTTATACCCTTCTCATGCATTTAGAGAAGGGTCCATAATTTTATCAAAAACATTTGCAAAGAATGCACTTCTGTAAGTTTGTGAATGCTTTGATGAAATTATGGAACACGGTCGTTTCTTTTAAATACTAGACTACTTTCCTTTGTTGATGCACTATTGTATACTTGGAAGATAATTTTATCTAAAGAAAGGAGTTGATCTATGTCATTAGTCAAATGAGCAGAACTTCACACATATGGTACTTCTATCTTATATGATTAGTTATGTTTCTATTTAATTAGTGATAACACTTCATTTTCATGAATTGTATATGAGATATGTTCTTTCTGTTAAGCGTAAATTGCACTACTGTATGATGCCTAGCTGAAATTGTTTATTTTCATATATAGTCATCAGATATATCCGATATAGTTTATACATTTCTTTGACTAACTATTTAGTCAAAGAAATTATCTTTACACGTTATCACCTATGTTTAACGCGTGATTGATCTTTATTATCACATGTCAAATACATATCTTTTTAGATCGCATATCACACAGAAATACTCGGGTTTATATTAGATTAAGTTAGTGAGGGATTTGCATGATAGAATATGCCATTTAGTTATCACTATCATTATTGCAATCACTTGAAAACCATCCACTCTCATTTTAAAACCCACACTGGGAAACTAGTCCCATCATCCCCAATCGGGGCCACCACTTCAAATGGAAAAGGAGTTGTCTTAAGGTCCGGAACAAGTGGTTATCCCCCATGTTGGAGCAGCAGAAATCTGAGGCTTCAACAGGTTCCACCTGCAATACAGACCAATCAATCACATGATCAATGCCCTTCACATATCTTTTAAGTAATGAAACAGGAAAAACATCATGGAATTTCACAGTCAGAGGCAGTGCAAGTCGGTAAGCCATAGGCCCAATCCTCTCAAGGATCTCTAAAGGCTAGCAATACTGAGGTTTCAACTCGGCACATGGCCCGATCCTAAAGTAGCTCTTCTTGGGCTTGATGCGAAAGTACACATGCTCCCCAACTTAAAACTCCTTCAATACCATGTGATGATTTACATAGCTCTCCTGCTTGTCCTGTGCTGCCTTTAGATTCTTCTTGATAACTTGCATTTCTTGTTCCATCTTAGCCAAAATTTTGGTCCAATCAATACCTTATTCACTAGATCATTCCAGCTGATGGGAGTATTACAACTCTACCCATAAAGTGCCTCAAATGGACTCATCCTCAAGGATTCCTGATATCCATTATTGTACGCAAACTCTACTAGTGGAAGATACTCTTCCCACTTCCTTTGTTGGCGCATAACATACATCCTAAACATATTCTCCAGAATCCCGTTGTCTATCCATATGTCTGCTAAGAGCATATGCAACCTTGTTCTCCTTACCCTTAATGTACCTTATCTCGAATTCAAACTCACTAACTGTGGCCAACCATCTAGCTTGTCTAACATTCAAATTAGGTTGGTAAAACAAGTAATTTAGCCCACTTTGATCACTCATTAGAATAAACTTGTTGCCAAGAAGATATTGTCTCCACATCCTCAATTCATGAATGATAGGTTCTAACTCAAGATCGTGTGTCACATATTTTTGCTCGTGCTCATTTAGTTCCTTGAATCGTAGCATACCACTTGTCCCTCCAACATTAGGACCACACCAAGTCCTCTTTTGAAAGCATATGTACACACCAAAACTCTTTATCTAGATCTACAATTTTTAAAACTGGAGCATTTGTAAGCAATTGCTTCAATTGCTTGAAACTAGTTTCACATTCCTTTGTCCATTCAAACTTCTTTCATTTCCTCTACTAGGATATAATAGGATAGGCAATCCGTGAGAAGTTCTTGATGAACTGGCTATAATAACCTGTGAACCCCATGAATGATCTAAATTCATCCATACTCCTAGGAGTTGCCCACTCCATGATAGCTTCGATCTTTTCCGAGTCCACCGCAATACCTTCTTTGGAAACAACATGTCCCAAGCAATGAACTTTTCCTGAAAGAAACTGAATTTACTAAGCTTGGCATACAATTGATGCTCTCTAAACAGTCTCAATATTGTTGTCAGAGGTTCTACATTCTCTTCCTCATTTTTAGAATATATCAATATGTCATCATTGAATACTATCACAAACTTGTCCAGATAATGATGCAACACATTATTCATCAAACACATGAAAGTAGTTCGACAATTAGGCAAACCAAAAGGAACCACAACAAACTCATAATGCCTATACTTGGTTCAAAAAGAAGTTTTGTAGATGTCCTCTTCATTGATGCATACCTGATGATATCCCAATCTCAAATCAATCTTCGAGAACAATGTTTCTCCCTTCAACTAATCAAACAAGTCATCAATATGCGACAATGTAACAGCCCTGGTGAAAATTCCATGTAATAAATGTAAATAAAGGAAAAATAATAACCATAGATGATGGGACACTTCTTCCAAGCTGAATGTTGGGTAGAATCCTAGTGATGGGGCTTTTTGTCAGTTTGGCTTTGGAATTAATTTCAAAGAGAGAAGAGCACCAAGAGGAGAAAGCAAGCAAGCAAGCAAAGGAAGGCAAAGGAAGGATAAGGGAAGAAAAGGAAAAGCAAGGAAGGTTAGATCAAGCAACCTCAATCTGAGGATTTTGCAGGTAATAAATTGCATGTGTGATTTCCTAGCTGATGCGTGAATGCATGATACATGCATTAGTTTATTTGGTTCATTTGTTATCATTGGCATGTGTTTTTTCTGTGTTTGACAATCATTTCAACCTTGCCTTTCCATTTCTAGATAGCCATGGTATGATGGGGTTCTTTTCTCGGTTGAGATTTGGATTGCCGAAAGGTTTTGGAATCGGGTGAGGTGGTCTCAAGAAAATTCCCAAGGGTTGCGGGTGGAGGTGGTTTAATCTCTAGGAAGCCCTCAACAAGTGGGTGAAGAAAATCTAAGGTATCCAAGCTTGTTTGGGTTTTTTGATCTCTTGACTGGTTTTGGTGAGATCGTGGTAGACTGAGGGTGGAGGTGGTTTAATCTTCGGGAAGCCCTGGTTGGTTTATGTCTTGAGATCCCACATCCATGCTTGGAATATGGCACAAGGGTGATTGGATGAAAGAAAGATTTGGTTTAGCCCAATCTATGGTTGGGTGGTACGTGGAAGGCCGTAGCTTCGGCAAAATCCTAGTGATGGGGATCAGTTGTGATTGTTTATGGCTAAGGAAATTGGAAAAGGCAATGGTTAAGGCTTTGGAAAGGAAAAATGGCATTTTGGCACAATTATTTATGAAAATAATGGAAATTAGGAGAAAAGGGAGGTGAAAGGTCACAGGTTGCATGTGAGGAGGAAATTGAAGAAAAATAATGGAAAATGAAGAAAATAGAGGCCTCATTCATAAAAAGGTTTCTGAGAATCAATTGGTAACCTTTTGTCATTTCAGTTTTGGAGCTCTCTCATTATTCTCTCTCTTTCATACTCTTGGAGACTTAGAGTTTTCTTGGATCACTCTTGGTGGGTGTGGCATACTTGGATTTTTGGAGCAAGAAGACAAAGGAAGAGTAGGAAAGTGCAAGAGGGCATCGGGATCAGCAGCTACGTAAAATTTTCTTGCAGGTACCGAGTTGCATGTATGTTTCCTTCACTAGTTTTGGCATGCATGACATATTCATGTGGATTTTTGGTTGTGATATGTCATTGACATGGAGGATGGTCGGGATTGACAGTGGATTGCCTAGATTTTCCATTCCTGATAGCCATGGTGATTGTAGGTTTACTTTCATTGTTTTATTTTGGTTGGTTCACATGTTTCCTTAGCTTGGTATGAGTTATTAATCCTGGAAGCGTTGATTGGACAAACACTCTGGAAGCCTTGTAACAACTTGGGTTGAGTTACTAGTCCTGGAAGCCTTGGTTAGACAAACGCTTTGGAAGACCTGGAAGGCTTGGATGGAGACCAATATGTTGATGGTTTTGTGATGTCAGATCGTGAGTTGGAATCACTGTTTGATGGCTTGAGGTGGATGGCCTCTGGAAGCCCTAGATGATTTTTGATTGATGTGTTATATGAGATCCCACATCATGCTTGGAATATGGCATAGGGGTGAATGGTTGAAGAGAGATTTGGCTCAGCCATTCTACGGTCAGGTGGAAACGTGGAAGTCCCATCCCGGGTTTGGATTTTGCATCATTGATGAAAGGTTATTTCTCCTTGTATATCTATGAGCATTTTGAAGGATTGTATGTGGTCTATATGGTTGTACTTTCATGAATATTTTTGTCCCTATTATGTTGGTTATGTATGTGTTTTATGATAGCAGCCATGTATGGATTTCGTCATGTTTTTACTTGTAATTGAATGATCAATGTATCTACAACCTAATGGATGGAATGGCAGTCGATGTGTTGAGGCATTAATGGTTCTTAGCGATTCTCAGCTAAGTATGTGACCTTTATGCTCAAATTGTTAACTACATATGTAGATTACACATTTGCAATATGTTTGATGAAATGCCTATCATGGCTAGTAGGGGTACAGCAAGGTCTTAAACAAGTATTTGCTTTAATATTATCATTTCCATGTTATTTTACTGATTTGAAGAGATGGTTCAATTCTGGGCAGTGACCTGGGCTCTGGGCCTTAAAAAGTGGCTCAAATCCCGGAGTCGTTGGCACAGCACTGCTAGTTTTTGTCTCTTATCACTGATAGGTAAGCCTGTGAGACCGACTTTGAGTTGTTGGTTGCACTCATGCCTATAGCATGGGAGCGACTGAGCCTTAAATTTTCCAAAATCTCAGTGGGACCCCAAGGCAAGTTGTCTAAAGTATTGGATTGGTTCCTGAGGATCCTGTCGCTGATGATTAATGTATTTATGGTGTGTTTCCGTCGGTTCCACTTCCTTAACGTGACTTAGGAGGTCGAATCATAGCATAGTGGCCTGTTGCTTTGGTAGATGTGGGAGGAGGGTGTTACAGAGTGGTATCAAAGCATGGTTCACCCCTCGGACTAGATGGGCTATGTGTTGGTCATGCATGCATGTTAGTTTCATGTGTATCTCTCACACTTGCATTCCATGTGGTTGTTGCATTTGCATGATGTTGTTCATGGTCGTAGTAATGTCGTCATGTGAAATTTGAGGTGTGCTTGAGGAATGCATTGATGTGAGTGTATGACTGGTTACATGACAATTTATGTCACTTACGTGTATCGTTGCAGTATGCTTGGTTACATTCTTGCATGTTTGGTTACATTCTTGTATGCTTGGTTGCATGTATCATTCTTGTAGGTTTGATTTCAAATATTGTTTAGTCATGCTTGGTCATATGTGTTTATGCATATTTGTGAATGGTTATGCATTACTTATGCATGTTCATGTTTGCATGTGGTCAAGTGTATAGTGATGTAATGATGGTGGTTGTTATGCATGAGGTTGTGGTCTGTGTTGTTGTTGAGGTCATGCATTGATGACTAAATCCTAGCTAGAATGATGGTTGGATGGTAATATGCTTATGTTTTATGTTTCTATATGCTATCATGATTATTTTATACATGTATCACACTAATTTGTTAATCTTGCAGACAAGGTATCCTCCCCGAGCTATGTTATGGTACGTTGGTTTCTTGTGATTTGGTTTAGCTGACATGATATACCTTGCAGGAAGAAATATCAAATGGCTAGTGAGATGGTTAACTACAAAGACTCTCCCTATGAATCAGAAGAGCAGTATGGTTTTGGGAACTCTTCCGATTTAGCATTGACACCGAGAAGTTTAAAGGAAGAAAAAAGGAGTTGTAAGGCAGATAATGACATAATCATATAGGCACAAGAAAAGTTAGCATAAGTAAATGCTACCTCAGAGCTTGTCAGAATTGTAGTGACAGGGACTGCTTCGAATCAGCCATGAGCAGGAGGATAGAACCAATGGGGCATATGGTAGTAGATCGCATGGTGGTCACTGATCAGATAGAGATGACACAATCAAAGATGGTAGATTGTTGGACACTCTGGATAGGAGAAGGGATAGACACAGGTATGATTCTAGTTTTGATTCAGATAAGCACTATGATCGTCATTGGTATCATCCTTATAGGAGGAGTGATAAGGGGTATTTTCCATATGAGTTTAAGAAAGAAAATCCACCTAATTTTGATGGAGAGGTAAAGAAATCACAAGATGCAAAGGCATGGTTGCTAGGCATGAAGAAGTTCTTCAAATTGCATGACTATTCAGAGAACATGAAAGCTAGAGTGGCTACATTCAGTCTCAAAGGAAAAGCAGACATTTGGTGGGAAGACGTGAAGAATGTCAGAGGTATAAATGAGGAAGATTTGACTTGGAGTGAGTTTGAGTGGCTATTCAAGAAGAAGTATTTTTCGGAAAGATACTTTGATGACAGGGCGAAAGAATTCTATGAGCTAAAGATGGGATCCATGACAGATGATGAGTACACTAGAAGATTCTTGGAGTTGCTGAGGTATGTGCCTTACCTCAAGGAGGAGAAGGCTAAGATTCAGAGATTCGTTAGTGGGTTACCAGTTTCATTCAAAGATAGGATTGAGTTCGATGAGCCTAGATCATTGGAGGAGGCCATCCGAAAACTAAAGCATTGCTATGAACAATTGAAGTGTAGAATTGAGACTAGACCAAACTGGAAAGGTAATGCAAAGAACAAAGGAAAATGGGAGAAGAAGCGAGTACAACCATAGGATACAGGTAACAAGGAGAATGTTGCACCACCTAATAAGTTCAATACATCAGATAGATCGCAGGAGAGATTGTTCGAAAAATCAGGGTGGTAGACCTCAGATATACAGTGCACAGGAGGGGCAGACCATTGGGGATGTTGGTTGGAGTGTTCCATGTAACTATGCAGCAGTGGACAACAAACAAGCAAAACACCAGGCATCTATCATTGAGATGGACGGTAAGCTTTGTGATCAAGTTATTTCTATTTTGACTGACCCTAGATCTAATTATAGTTATGTTAGTCTTGACTTGGTGGATAAGTGTGGTTTGAGTAAGGAATTTCATGCACAATCTTGGTTAGTACAGTTGGCTACAAGTACAAAGAAACAATTTCATCATTGGGTAAGAGCTTGTGCATTTGACTTGAATGATATGCCTACCACAACACATTGGAATGTATTACCATTGGGTTCATACAATATGTTGTTGGGCATGGACTGGTTGTATCTTCATAGAACCAAGGTAGATTGTTATGTCAAAACTATTGAGTGTGTTGATGACAATGGAGAACCAAGAGTCTTGTAGGGTAAGAAGAAAGCCACATCAATTAGGATGGTGACAGCTATGCAAGCAAAGTGTAGTCGTAGGAAAGGGTGTACATTATTTGAAATACACATTTCTAGTAAGGAAGTTGAGGATATAGATGTGTTGAGCAGATATCTGGTTCTACAACAGTTTAGGGATGTATTTATTGAACACGTTACAAAGTTTCCACCTCACAGGGAGGTATAATTTTCTATCGAGTTAGTGCCAGGGGCAACTCTAGCATCAAAAACACCTTACAAAATGAGCACACCTGAGTTGGTTGAGTTAAAATCACAGTTGAAGGAAATGTTGGACAAGGGGTGCATTAGGCCAAGTGTATCACCTTGGGGCTAACCGGTTTTGTTTGTGAAGAAGAAAGATGGTACTCTCAGATTATGCATTGACTACAAGCAGTTGAACAAAGTGACTATCAACAACAAGTACCCTTTGCCAAGGATTAATGACTTGTTCGATCAACTGAAGGGAGCAGCAGTGTTCTCAGAGATCAATATGAGATCCGGATACCATCAGCTACGCATCAAAGAAGAGGACATTTACAAGACTGCGTTCAGGACCAAGTATGGGCATTGTGTGTTTTTTGTTGTTCCATTTGGCTTAAATAATGATCCAACTACATTCATGTGCTTAATGAATAGTGTGTTGCATCCATATTTGGATAAGTTTATTACTGTGTTCACTGATAATATAATTCTATATTCTTAAAAAGAGGAAGAGCATGCCGAGAATTTAATAGCGTTGTTGAGGTTGTTGAGGGAGCATCAGTTGTATGCTAAGCTCAACAAGTGTGGTTTCTTTCAAACTGAGGTACACTACTTGGGGCATGTTGTCTCCAAGGAGGGAATTGCAGTAGACCCAGAAAAGATAAGGGCCATCATGGAGTGGGTAGCTCCTAAGAGTGTGGATGAGGTAAGATCTTTCATGGGTTGAGTAGGATATTACAAGAGGTTCATTAGGAACTTCTCGCAGATTTCTTATCCCATTACATCATTGCAAAGGAAAGGTAAGAAAAGTTCGATGGGCTAAGGAATGTGAGGCTAGCTTTGAGAAACTTAAGCAGTTTTTGACACATGCACCAGCGTTACAGATTGCAGATCTAGACAAAGAGTTTGTGGTATGCACATATGCTTACAATAGAGGGCTTGGTGGAGTCCTTATGCAAGACGGACAAGTAGTATGTTATGAGTCCCATAAACTAAATGAGAATGAGCAGAACTACCCGACACATGATTTGGAGTTAGCAGTGATCATACATGCATTGAAGATGTGGAGGCATTATCTTCTTGGTAGGATATTTGTACTTATGAGTGATCACATTCGGTTGAAGTATTTGTTTGACTAGTTGAATATGAACGCCAGGCAGGCTAGATGGTTGACCACAATCAACGAGTTTGATTTCGAGATCAAGTACATCAAAGGTAAAGAGAACAGGGTGGCAAATGCTCTCAGCAGATGGGTACATGTACATGATTTGGCAATCATGAGCTCCTATGGGACAGACTTACAAGATAGAATCTTGCAAGCAGGTCAGTAGGATGTTATGTATATGGAGATTGTGCACATGTTGCAGCAAGGTGCAGGTGCACAGAGTATGGATTATTGTCTTATAGTGGATGGATTGGTCAGGTTCCGAGACAAGATATATGTATTGGATAATAGTGAACTCAAGAAGGTGATATTGAGAGAGTGTCATGTGAAAACTTATTCAGGTCACCCAGGTTATCAGAAGACACTAACAACGATGAACAGATTGTACTATTGGCCAAACTTGAAGAGGGATGTAGAAAAGTTTGTGGCGAGGTGTTTCGACTGTCAGGGAGTGAAAGCAGAGTGTAAACATTCAGGTGGAATGCTACAACCGATTGCGATTCCAGAGTGGAAATGGGAATCTATTTCCACGGACTTCATCACCGGGTTGTCGAAGACAGTGAAACAACATAATTCCATTGTGGTCATTGTAGATAGATTAACAAAGGTTGCACACTTCAATTCGGTTAATTCTACATTCTCATCTAGTGATGTGGTACATGTATTCATTAGAGATGTGGTTAGACTGCATGGTGTTCCAAAGAAGATTGTGTCAAATAGGGATGCAAAGTTTACATACAAGTTTTTAAAGGAGTTATTTGCAAGTTTAGGCACAAAGTTGGCCTTCAACACAACTTATCATCCGCAAATAGATGGACAGGCAGAGAGGTTCAATAGGATATTAGAGGACATGTCAAGAATGTATGTGATGCATCAACATCGGAAGTGAGAAGAATATCTCCCTTTGGTAGAGTTCACATACAACAACGGTTATCAGGAGTCACTGAGGATGAGTCCTTTTAAGGCTTTGTATGGGCAGAGTTGTAGCACTCCCATCAGTTGGAGTGATCCAGTTAACAAGGTGTTGATTGGACCAGAGATGTTGGTAGACATGGAATAAGAAATGCAGGTGATCAAGAAGAATCTAAAGGAAACACAATATAGGCAAAAGAGTTATGCAGATAGGAATAGGTTGTTCAAGGAGTTCTAGGTCGAGAAACAGGTGTACTTGTGCATCAAATTGAAGAAGAGCTCCTTGTGGATTGGATCATGTGCTAAGCTAGCACCACGATTTTGTGGACCCTTCAGTATCATTGAGAGGATTGGGCCAGTAGCCTATCGACTTGCACTTCCTCCAACAGTGAAAGTCCATGATGTTTTCCATGTGTCTTTGCTTAAGAAGTATGTTAAGGATGTTGATCATGTGATTGGATGGTATGTATTGCAGGTGGAACCAGATGGAGAATTACAGCCAAAGCCTCAGTGTATATTGCAGAAAAAGGTGCTCATGCTCCGAAACTGAGCAATCGAGCAAGTTAAAGTGCAATGGAAGCACTTTAGGCCCGATGAATTACATGGGAGATGGCAGATTAGATGCGGGCTATGTATCCTCCCTTGTTTGTTGGTTGAGGCAAAGCAACTTCGATATGGTGGTTTGGTATATGCTTTATGGTGATTGATATATGCTTTATGATGGGTTGGTATATGCTATATGATGTTTTGATATATGCTTATATATGGTGTTTAGTGTATGTTTTGATATAAGCTTTGGTATATGATTTGGTATATGTTTTGGTATATATTTTTGGTAATTTTGTTATATGTACACATGTATATTGATGTAAATACCGCCATGAGCTATGTTATTAAGCTCCACTATGCAGTATGGGTGTTATGTCATTGTTATTGTGTTGTCATGTTACTATGCTATCATGTGGTTATGTTATCATGATGTTATGATATCATGTGTGTTGGTACTCAACAAGATGATCATTGTAAATATCGTAATGAGTTCCGTTATAAAGCTCCACTATGCAGTATGTTATCATGTTGTCGTGATGCCTTCTTTTGAGCAGATATTTCATTGTAAATACTACATCGAGCTGTGTTATAAAGCTCCATGAGTAGTATGACTTCTTTTAGCAGGTTGCTAAGGTATATGCGTGACTAAACACTGAGATCAGTGTCCCCCAAGGGGGAGGGTTTTGTAACAACCCTGGTGAAAATTCCATGTAATAAATGTAAATAAAGGAAAAATAATAACCATGGATGATGGGACACTTATTCCAAGTTGAATATTGGGCAAAATCCTAGTGATGGGGATCACTTGTAATTGTTTATGTCTAAGGAAATTGGAAAAGGAAATGGCTAAGGCTTTGGAAAGGCAAAATGGAGGCACAATTATTTATGAAAATAATGGAAATTAGGAGAAAAGGGAGGTGAAAGGTCATAGGTTGCATGTGAGGAGGAAAATGAAGGAAAATAATGGAAAATGAAGAAAATAGAGGCCTCATTCATAAAAAGGATTTTGAGGATCAATTGGTAACCTTTTTCCAGTTCAGTTTTGGAGATCTCTCATTATTCTCTCTCTCTCATACTCTTGGACACTTAGAGTTTTCTTGGAGCACTCTTGGTGGGTGTGGCATACTTGGATTTTTTGATAAAGAAGACAAAGGAAGAGCAAGAAAGCACAAAAGGGCATCGGGATCAGCAGCTACATCAAATTTGCTTGCAGGTACCGATTTGCATGTATGTTTCCTTCACTAGTTTTGTCATGCATGGTATATGCATGTGGATTTTTGGTTGTGATCTGTCATTGGCATGGAGGATAGCTGAGATTGACAGTGGATTGCCTAGCCTTTCCATTTCCTAGATAGCCATGGTGATTGTGGGTTTACTTTCATTGTTTTGTTTTGGTTGGTTCTCATGTTTCCTTAGCTTGGGTTGAGTTATTAGTCATGGAAGCCTTGGTTGGAAAAGCGCTCTGGAAGCCCTGTAACAACTTGGGTTGAGTTACTAGTCCTGGAAGCCTTGGTTGGAAAAACACTTTGAAATCCCTTGGTGGGTTGAGTTATTAGTCCTGGAAGCCCTGGTTGGACAAACACTCTGGAAGCCATGTATAAGATGTGGGTTGAGTTACTAGTCCTAGAAGCCTTGGTTGGACAAATGCTATGGAAGCTTTGGAAGGCTTGGATGGAGACCAATCTATTGATGGTTTTGTGATGTTCGACCATGAGGTGGAATCATTGTTTGATGGGTTGAGGTGGATGGCCTCTGGAAGCCCTTGATGAGTTTTTATTGATGTGTTATATGAGATCCCACATTCATGCTTGGAATATGGCACGAGGGTGACTGACTAAAGAGAGATTTGGCTCAACCATTCTACGGTCGGGTGGAAACATGGAAGTCCCATCCCAGGTTTGGATTTTTCATCTTTAATGAAAGGTTATTTCTCCTTGTATTTCGATGAGCATTTTGATGGATTGTATGTGGCCTATATAACTATACTTTCATGAGTATTTTTATCCCTATTATGCTGGTTATGTATGTGTTTTATGACAACATCCATGTATGGCTTTGCTCATGTTTTTACTTGTAGTTGAATGAACAATGTATCTATGACTTAATGGATGGAATGACAGTCGATGTGTTGATACATCAATGGTTTTTAGTGATTCTCAACTAAGTATGAGACCCCTATGCTCAGAACTGTTAACTACACCTGTAGATTACACATTTGCAATATGTTTGATGAAATGTCTGTCATGGCTAGTAGGGGTCCAGTCAAGGTCTTAAAATACTGTCATTTCCATGTTATTTTACTGATTTGAAGAGATGGTTCAATTATGGGCAGTGACCTAGGCTTTGGGCATGAAAAAGTGGCTCAAATCCCGGAGTCGCTGGCATAACACTGACAATTTTTGTCTCTAGTCGTTGGCAGGTAAGCCTGTGAGAGTGACTTTGAGTTGTTGGTCGCACTCATTCTTATAGCATGGGAGAAACTGCGCCTTAAATTGTCCAAAATCTTAGTGGGACTGCAAGGCAATTTGTATAAAGTATTGGATTGGTTCATGAGGGTCCCGTAGCTGATGATTAATGTATGTATGGTGTGTTTCCATCGGTTCCACTTCCTTAATGTGACTTAGGAGGTTGAATCATATCATAGTGGCCTCTCGTCACATGTTTACCTCGGCTAGCTAGTTGCTTGGGTAGATGTGGGAGGAGGGTGTTACAGATAATGGATACATGTTCTTGATCTTCACCTTATTTAACTGTTTGTAATCAATACACAACCTGAGAGTACCACCCTTCTTCTTCACAAACAACATTGGTACACCCCAAGGCAACACACTTTTCCTAATGTATCCCTTGTCAAGCATTTCCTTCAACTACAACTTCAGTTCCACTAAATTTGGAGTGTTCATCATGTAAGGTTCCTTTGATGTTGGTGCTACTCCTAGTACCAACTCAATAGAAAATTCCACTTCCCTATGAGGAGGCAACTCTGAAATATCTGCTAGGAATACATCCTAAAACTGCTACAATATTGGATACATCTTCAAGACTTCTACATTGTCAACATCCTTACCATTATCATTGGAAACCTGCAGTGTAAACAATAAACGCCCCTTCTTGCAACTACGCTTTGCATGCATAGTTGTAACCATTCTTATTGATGTAAGCTTCTTCTTACCCTGCAAGATTCTCTTCTCTCCATCATCATCCAAGAACTCGATATCCTTCTCATAACAATCCACCTTAGTCTTGTGAAGGAACAACCAATCCATACCCAAAAACAAAATGTATGATCCCAATGGAAGCACATTTAGATGCGCCAATGCAGGTATACCATTCAACTCAAATGCACAAGCTCTTATCCAATGATGAACTCTTTTCTTAATACATGTAGCCAACTACACTAAACAAGGCTCTGCTTGCACTTCTTTTCTCAAAATACACTTATCCACTAGGTCAGGATTAACATAACTATAATTAGATTTAGCTTCAATCAATTTGGAAACAACTCGAGCACGGTGCTTACCTTCCATCTCAATAATGGATGTCTGGTGATCTGCCTGCTTATTCTCAAATGTTGCACAGATCCGAGGAATTCTTTGGCCCACATCCCCAATTATCTGTGCATCCTGATCATTACAGATCTGAGATCTACCACACTGATACAACGAACAATACTTCTTGTAATGATCCTTACCACAAATCCAACACTGCAATGGTTCTCTACCACTACCCTTATTTTGCTACTCTCTAGGCTGAGACCCATGTCCCTTCTCTATGCATTAAACTTCTTATAAAGAGCAAAATTTTCCTTCTCACCTGCATCTTGAGGTCTTGCTCGCTTCGTTGGCCACTTTCCTTTAGTCTTATCATTCCCTTTCCAACCCTGCTTAGACTCGGATTTACGCTTCGATTGCTCGTAACAATGCTTCAACTTCATAATGACTTCCTCTAGTGACTGAGGCTCATCATAGTCATTCTGATCCTTGAATGCTAATGACAGTCCACTGATAAATCTCTGAACCATTGCCTTATCATCCTTGAGATAAGGCACATGCCACAACAAATCTAGGAACTTAGTCATGTACTCCTCATCTGTTATAGATCCCATCTTCAACTCATAGAACTCCTTGTATTTACAATCATAGTATCTCTCTAAAAAGTACTTCTTCCTTAAAAGTCTTTTAAACTCATGCCAACTCAACTCCTCTACCATGATGCCTCTAACACGCTTCACATCTTCTTACCAAATGTTCACTTTCCCTTTGAGACTAAAAATAACTATCATGTCCTTCATGTTCTTTGTGTATTCATGCAACTCAAGGAACTTCTTCATCCTAAATGGCCATGCCTCTGCATCTTTTGCTTTCTTCATCTCTCCATCAAATGTGGGAGGCTTGGCCTTCTTGAACTCATTAGGCAAGTATCCCCTCTCACTCCTCCTGAAAGGATGATAGCGATGATAGCGATGATGACCATGATACATGTCTAAACTAGAACTATAGTAGAACCCATAACCACTACCTCTACTGTAAGGTATATCTGAGAACCTACCATCTCTGACTACATCATCCCTGCCCGACCTGTGCCCTCAATGAGACCCGTTACCATATGCCCCATTAGTCTTGTCCTCCTATCCATAACTTAGCCATGGCTTTCCTTGTCTCTGAAAATTTGAAAAACTCTAAAGGATGACTGCATTAACCTTTGCTTGTTTTTCCTGAGCCCTGGAAAGTCTTTCATGTGACTGAATGATTTTTTTATTATCCACCTTACAACTTCTGATTTCTGTCTTTAGAATTATCAATGTATCTACTATGTCAGGAAAGTACTCATCTATGTGTTGCCCACCTGATCTATAAGGAGAGTCACATGAACTCTAATCCACCATTCTGCTAGTCATTACTGATATTCTACTTCCTGCAAAAATCTCCCTGCAAACATACCATGTCAGATAACCAAATATAAACATAATCAACATACCTCAGTCAAGTTCAGGGGAGGCTATCTCGTTTGCAAAATCAGTCTAGATTAACACGATACGTTTATATACATAATCATATCAATATGTCGACATCATGCATGATAACACTAACTGCATACAATGACCTCATGCACACAAACCATAACCATGAAAATGCATGCATAATGACATGCATCTAGCCCATCTAGTCAAAGTATTTGAACCATGCTCTAATACCAATCTGTAACACCCCCTCCCACATTTACTCGCTTTTACAAGCCCTCAGGGTAAATGTGAAATAGAGTGCCACTATGATATGACCCGACCTTTTAGCTTTGGTTAAGGAAGTGGGGCCTACAATTGAGACTTATTAACCACAAACTGACATCGTACAGGGACCATTGATCACCCAGGAGCTGAAGAAACACCCTAGGTGGTCAATCCCTGAACTGGAACTTTGTTTCAATGACTTAGACTCCCAACCACACCCTTGACACTGCTTGCATGCAATTGAAGGCATCCAACCACACTCACAAGCCTTCTTGTGACCTAAATTGCTCAATTTAGTGCATGCGGTACCGAGATCTAAGCCACAATTCCAAACCCCTGCCCAAAACAACCTGAGACTTCTCAAAATGACAAATCACATAAAGACAACATGGAACATACAAAACTTGAACAAGAATTTGAACTAACCTGGCCTAACCATGATAGTCATTTTGGCAAACATATAATGAACATGTGATCTACAGGTCATGAATGCACTTCTAATCATAGGAGTTTGAAACTTATCTGAGAATCACCGAGAAGCTCTAATGCCCTCTCATAATAGCTACAATAACACTTGTTAGCCCATGCATTCATTAACCATCAAATACTTATCAAATCCTAAACCAATCCATAGCTAGAACACATAACAAATCCATATTTATAACCAACAAATAACCATATTATTAACCATGACATAGAAACCACCAAATCATCATAATATCAAGTATAAGTGCTCATAGAACACAATAGGAAAATAACACTTATTAACACATGCAAAAGCCAACCAAGTCATGGCCTTCCATGTAACACCCGGCCATAAATTGGGTTGAACCAAATGTTTCTTTCAACCAATCACCCACGTGCCATATTCCAAGCATGAATGTGGGATCTCAAGACATAAAACAACTAGGGCTTCTTGGAGATTAAACCATCTCCACCCCCAGGCTATCGCGATCTTGCCAAAACCAGTCAAGAGATCACGAAACCAAAACAAGCTTGGATGCCTCAGAGTTTCTTCACCATTACCTTGAAGAATTTTCCTGTCTCCACCCGCCCGTCGAGGGCTTCCCGGAGATTAACCATCTCCATGCCCAACCCCTAGGAATTTTCCTGAGACCACCTCACTCAGTTCCAAAACCTTCTGGCAATCCAAATCTCAACCGAAAAAAGATCCCATCACACCATGGTTATCTGGAAATAGCAAGGTAAGGATGAAACCATTGTCAAACTCGGTAAAGCCCATGCCAATGACAAAAAATGAACCAAATAAACCAATGCATGTACCATGCATTCACACATCAACTAGGAAATCACACATGCAACCTGTTACCTGCAAAATCCTCCTGCTGAAGTTGCTTGATCCAACCTTCCTTGCTTGTCCTTTGCTTTCCTTGTTCTTCCTTTTCCTTCATTTGCTTGCTTGCTTTCTCCTCTTGGTGCTCTTATCTCTCTGAAACTAATTCCAAAGCCAAACTGACAAAAAGTTGTGAACTGATCCTCATAAGCCTTTTTATTATTGATGCCTCTATTTTCTTCATTTTCCTTTATTTTTCCTTCAATTTCCCTCTCATGCAAATTTGTGACCTTTCATCTCCCTTTTCTCCTATTTTCCTTTATTTTCATAAATAAAATTCCAGTTAATGCATCTTTTCCTTTGCCAATGACTTTTCCAATTTCCTTATTCATAAATAAACTGAAGTGACACCCATTAGGATGTTTTTTCCTAACATTCAGCTTGGAATACATGTCCCGTGACCTTCGTCTTATTCTTTTGCCTTTATTAACTTTTAACCAGAGGTTATTACAATAACATTTCTTTTTCACGACGATAGTCAATTGAGCTAGCCCTGGGGGGCTAAAGGAGGCTATAACATTAACCTTTAGGAATTTGTTTAATTTTTCAAATTCAATGTGAGGTTCTATCTCTAAGTTCCTTTTAGTTCATATTTGGGTATTATGTTGGGTATATGAAAAAACCTTTGATACATATAACAAGATGAGGGTGTCTTAGGATGGAATTTGAATGTGTTATAATAGATGATGTAATGTGTGCAACCACCACCTCAATGCCTACTAAGTTGGTGGGATACTAAGAAATTTCTCAACTTCCTTTTGAATTTGCCCATAAATCTAGTAATTTCACATAGAATTACATTTCAAGCATAAAATATAGCATACAAACCACAATAATACTTGATATATAATTCATAATATTAAAACTTAACATCACAACATTTAATATAATCACAAAGAACAAAGCCCTATGTACTTATCTTTTAAAAATCCACCAATTGGTCACAAACCTTTAACATTCATCCCAACTATAAACTTCATTGTTCCAACTCTCTAAGCAGTAGGTCACTCCTAAGTTGGGGCTATAACTACACCAAGGAAATAGCTTA